>JAOPSE010000001.1:239970400-240570400 GCA_029449295.1 Zea luxurians | reverse complement strand
GGTAGTGTGCGGGTATACAGTCACAACGCGTGGGGACGAACGGTGCCAAACTTTACTGGTGAGCGAGTAATGGCGAGGAGATGGGGCGGACGGTGGCTGGTGACGATTGCATCGATGCCGATCACGGGTGAGGGAGAGGGGACTGGTGGTTGGGCCCCACGTGCCAGAGAGGGAGCGGGCGTGAGAGAGCGAGGCGGGTGCGGCTGACGGGTGGGGCCAGTCGGTCAACGGGAGGGAGGGGGAGCGGCGCGAGGGCGGGCGCGCGCGGCGGTTGGGTCGTGCTGGGCCGTGGGCGGAGGGGGGGACACGCAGGTGCGAGAAAGAGGGGGAGGAAGTGGGCCGGAGTCGGCCCAGCCGAGGACGGGGAGAATTTTTTTTCCTTTTTCTTTTTTTATTTTCTCTTTTCTTTTTCCTTAATTCCTTTTTCTCCCTTATACAAATATTCACTTATGTTTCCTAGGTGCCAAAATGAAATACTATGTGTGAAGTGCCACTAGCAATCATGGTGTATTTGTATGATGAATGAAACGCTCATGAGATGAGGTCTTAAGAGAAATAATATGGGGGTTAAGAGTTTAGGGTTTCTAACCTTGGGATCAAAAACTGGGATGTTACACAGACTTCGCAAGTTGATGAACTAATCAAGATGTTGAATAGTCATTTCTTAAATCAATATCATCCTAATGTATGGCAAAGAGCTAGAAAACTGATGGTCCTGCATAGAGTTGGTAACAACATTTATCTGGTGCTTTTGTTTCGTTTAGCTTCCAAAAAAGCAGGAGCATGTGTTGAGCACCATATATGTGGCACCTTGGAAGACCGAACGGTCCGTCCAACTAATTATGCGGATTCTGTTGGAGAACACCTAAAAACGGGGATAGACCTCCTCCTTATGTATATGAAGTGGTACGGTCGATTGACGCATAACACAATCAATCCAATTAATCGACTTACAAGTTTCTTTACTTTCTCATCCTACAAGTAATAGTAATTTAGTCCTAGTATTAGTTTCTCTCGATCTATTCCTTCATCTCTAGTCCACTCTATACGTCGTCTAAGGACGTCTCGGATGGCCTGCCGATCTCGGAGCACCCTATAGAACTCTCCTATCAACGACCATCTGGCTCTAAGTTATGTATCATGCTCCCACAAATAGCACCGGTTAAAGATTTAACCCTAGTAATTGGTCTCGATCAGGAGCCAACACAGTTCCATCGGTGAGAGAGAGATGCACGGCCTCCGTCCCATCGGATTGATGCTCGGGCAATGGATTGATTAGACAAGGTAGGAAGTCAAATAATTTGAAAGGCATGTCGACCGTACGTGCGTGTAATCTCTGGCGTATACGGAGTGAAACCTACTGCTGTCTGTCTGGTCTGGACTCCGGACCACACACAGCACAGAGACAGAGAGGTCCAGGGCTCCAGGCCCTAGGGACGGGGCTGAAGCAGGCGCGCCTGCGCCCATGGCGAGGCGAAGAGGGGAGGATCCCGACTCCCCCAAGCTACTCCAGGACCAGGACGCAGGCAGGCAGACAGAGATCACAGTGATTCAGCAAGAGCCATTCAGAGACAGCTTTTCACGTACCAGCCAGCCCCTACCTTACCGGCGCTCTCTGTCTGTCTCCGTGGAGATGGAGCTCGTCCGTCGACGGAGCCGGGCGCGGCGGCGTCACTCTGGCCTATCTCTGGAGCTAAAGCAGCAGTACGGTGGCATGCTAATGCAGGCTGGGGCGGGGCCATGCAAAGTCTACAGCTTGGTCTATACGAATCCAAAGGGATTCGCTTTGATCCTCCTGTGGCCTGTACTGGGGCCTGGGGGCGACGCAATTCAGAGCCCTTCGATACAATACAGGAGTGCGCTACTGGTCGGTGTCGGTGGAGTGACGAATGAATATAGGTAGGAATAGGATAGGCGGAGTACTGAAAAAACAAACAAGAGAAAAGGATCCGATTATTGGATTGGATTGGATTGGATTGGAGCCGACGACCCCAGCCAATGCAGCAACCATGCATTGCGTCTCGACCGGCCGGGACCTGATGGGCCGCGTTTCAATCGGCGACGGCGACGAGGTGATTGCAAATGATTCGATTCCGGTCGCGGGGCTGCTGGGGCTGGATATCATCGTTCGTTCTGCTGCAGCAGGCAAAGGGCCAAAGGCGAAGGCACAGGAATCATCGCGCGCGCTAATGATTCGATCTCGTGCCGGATCGACCCGGACGCGATCATTCCTGCCACCGCCAAGGAGCATCGATCTTCGACAAGCGGCAGTGTAGAGTACTGGCAGTGCCGCTCCAAGATGTAATAACCGGCGATCAGCTGCATGCAGGACCATGGCAGTGCCGGTGCTGCTCACCTGCTGCTGCTGCTGCTGTAGATACAAGATGCGTGCAGTGTAGGATCAGCTAAGCAAGTCCGGCCACTGTACACGCCTCTTGTCAGCACCACTCACACGTACTCCACGGTGGCGCGCACGCACCGCACCGTGTTTCCGTAGATAGCGCGCCGCCCGGGAGGAGACGATCATCGAACGACGCGTCGCGCGTGTCCTCCCGTCCGCTCGATGGATCTCCCTGCGCCGCATCATTTTCCGACCCCGCCCGGGACCGCCATCGGTTACTTCGGACGACGGTGCTAGCAAACTCTCTTATAGGGTGAAAACGGGCGATTAGAGACGGATAGTAGCTCATTCTGTATCATATCCTAATATATTTAAAACGAATTCGGGATCAGATACAGATAGTTAGAAATGGGACGGATACGGATACAGGGACCGGATATTTATCCGGGCGGATAAGTGACGGATACAGATATTATTTGATCAGATATCGGATACTTGTCGGATAATGCATTAATTGGTTATCATAAAATATTCATGTTCGACCATAAAATTACAAGTAAATTATCAATACTAATAAATATTTAATAGAAGATAATCTCAAATTCCCACATAAAAATGGTAAAGTGAAATATTGATTATGTTAAAACTTGGATACTTAGAGTGATTTCACGTGTAACTCACACAATAAGTGAGAGTGGAATGGAAGAAACACCAACATCTTGTAGATTTTATTGTCCAAATAATTTTGAGAACTATATGTGGATACATGTTGTGTCCCCGTAAAAATTCATGAATTTTTAGGCTATTTGGCGTATTATTAATTTCTTGTTGTAGAAAATCATCAAAATACAATTAAATTCATAAAAATATTGTAGTGTCGATCGAAAATTGCAAATAAGTTACCAATATTAATAAATAGTTTATAAAAAGATAATCTTAAGTTCCCACATGGAGATAATATTAAGTCCCCACATGAAAATGATAAAGTCTATTATTTTGATATAAATTTAGACATTATTTTAATGATTTTGGCCTAAAGAAATGCTTAAACAAAAATGTGATGTACTACGAAGTTATATATCTCTTCGAGCTCTACAATTTTCATATAAACTTTATCTTCATCCGATTTCATATGTAAAAGTTATGATTTTATAACTATATTATTATGCAGAAAAAGAAAAAAACGGGTACCCGAATTCCGGGTACCCGTATCCGACCCGAATATCCGGGTATTTACCGGGTAGTACTCGCTCCGTATCCGACCCGAATCCGAAGTTGTACTACCCGGGTATTACCCGTATCCGTCCTGAATATAAAAATATCCGAATCTGTATCCGAAAAAAGGGTATTTGCACTATCCATATCCGGTACCCTACGAGTATACCCGACCCGTTTTCACCCCTACTCTCTTGATCTTCTTCGCCCTTTCTCTTTTGTGTCGGCCCATAAACTGCGGGGCTCAATCAGAACTGGGCTGTACAATACAGGTGGCTCCCTTCCGACGGGGACCCATGATTAGGCTTGTTTAGTTATGGGTAAATTGTGTTAAGAAACCCTAGTAGAGATATGTGGGCAAATACCACTTATATCCTAACTAGGTGTGTGCCCGTGCGTTGCAACGGGAACATATAATACCATTGATAACTTATGTACGTTGGGGATGAGCATCGACACATATCTGACCGGATCTTCTTCTTCCTTGGGATCTGGAGAAAAGGTTGTTCGGAAGCCAAACATGTCAAGACCTGATTATGTGTTGTCCTTGTGTCTCTGAACATGATCAGCACACTATTCGACGCTTGTATGAGTCTTGTTAATTTGCATGCCTCGTGCATAGTCTCTCAACCATCAATTCATTATGGTATACAGAATCCGTGTGGCAGACATTATCAAATTCACATAAATTATTTTAAAGAGTCAATATAGAGTTTTATATGATAGAGAAATACATGTGGATTAAAAATGATAAACAAAAGATCTAAAATATAACAGTTCGATCAAGTTGCATAAGATGTACAATTTTTCCAATTGCTTCTGCATTTGGAAGTCCACCTTTATGTGTTATCTTTGCTATTTCCGACTTAATAGAATCCAAATAGTATTGAACACTAAGAAAAATACAAAATGAGATGGAGTTGTGTTGACTGAAAAACATATGTATGTAGCATTTGGAATAAAAAAATACATTTTAAGTATTCAAGTACCAGATAATGCCAGACAAGGGATTAATGCCACAGAGCAAAGTACACTTTAAGTATTCAGTCGACTAGATGATTTGTTTGATTAGTGCCATACCGGCCACTGAGAGAGACGGAACGTGGCTTAAGCGTTGACGTGGATCATGTGTTGCTCACTCTAACTCCTCCAGCTCTAGTGCCACACTGATGTGCGTCTTTTTACGCGGGGTTGCTTGGGTGATTTGGAGGGTGTACGGCCGGTGGGGCCCACATGTAGGAGACATGTACGACCGGTGGGGGTAGGTAGATGGTAGAACACAGGTCCCACGGTTCAGAGGCAGAACAGCCGGTGACAGAACATGTCAGAGGCAGACTACTATTGGAGATAGAGATTTCATCAGGTGGAATAATTTTGGGTCTAACCCTGGACAACCGAAGAGGCCCGAAGGAAGAAGTTTTCCATGCGGATTCTGTATTATTTATATGATCGAGAAGTCCTTGAACAGAATGTATGGTTCACATTTCCCAGCAATCACAAAAAACAAGTCCGCATTGCTAAGAAAGACAATTTCTTCGTACACATGATCGCAGTACCTACTGCTCACCTCTCGTTACAATCCCCTTTATAATTTATTCATCTACATAAAGTCACTGAGGCGAAGACGCTGAAACTGGGACCGGAGTTCCCAACCTGTGGACCAACCATGGATTCTCGATATCTGGATCAATGAAAGTCTATAAAAGGAACGACATAGCTTCATCACCGAACAGTTCTTTGCACCAAGGTACCCGTCTTGATATGCTTGATCCTGGACCGGAGCACCTGCAAAGAATGTTAATAAGAGCTAGCCAGGAAGAGCTAGAAAGTACAAGAGAAAAGGAATGATCAACCAGCAAAGACATCGCCCTTTTGAGGTTCAAGTAACACCCGTGTTCAGGAACAACGAGAAACAGAAAGACACAAGGCTGAGACCTGTACTCGTAGAAGCAAGCGGTTTGCTCATTCTCAGGCTTGTCCCAATTATGCCACCCAGCAGGCTCTATGCATAGATCCATGAAAGTTTTTGCAAAAACAACCCTCCCGAAGGGCTCCCAGGGCCGGCCTAGGTACATGTAGGTAGCTTCTTCGTTACCAGTAATAATACACCTGGATAGTGTCATGTCATTGGGCAGATAAGTTTGTTAGTAAGAAGGAAATGGTAAACACTCTGCTTGGACGATTATCTAGCCTAGTCTCTAGATAATCATGTAGCAGGCAGATTTACACATTATGTGTAAGAACACTGGTGAGTGGCGAACGACTCACTTGAAGAACACGAATCCAGTTGGTTCTGAAGAGGATTTCTGGCCATGAGCAGTAATATACCCCGTTGATTTGTAGTGGATATGGCAATGCTCCAGAAGGGCAACGGAATCTCCAAAGATGAAGTCACAACTACCTTCAACGTAACAGTTCTTCAGGAGCTGCTTTCCCCCATGCAAATGTAAGGTTTCCTTGATCGTTTGCATAGCAAATTAGAATATCTATAAGTAACAGAACGATAGAACTAAATAATGGCAGCTATGTTTATATCTCCATACAACTTGGAAGCTCAGGTAAGCTAAGGCATTTTTTGAAGAAGCAAACATCGAATAAATAGCACAATGTGATGAGGCACCTACAGCTAGCATGGAAATGAACTAATAAAAAGAGAAATAACAAAAAACAATGAACTCATACAGTCAATAGGGTAAAAGAAAAGAAAGTACTGGTCAGCCGAGGAATCTGCAGCCGTAAAAGGCACACCTGTCAGCCGTCACACGAACTGCTGCTGCTTGTCCAGACACCTATATAACACAGCACACCAGCATCACTGACTAACCAGATCCTCCACCACAGGTACCACATAAACACAAGCCTGCTAGGATATATAGTACCTGGGGAGTTGAGTTCTTAAAAACATCATTCTCTACGATGAATTCATCCCCTTCCACAATAACTGTTGCACTGCTCAGTGTCCCTGCGCCAATCGCTCCTGATGGCTGGTGAGAGAACAGATGCAGAATATGTGAGGGGTATTCAGAAAAAAATACAAGAGGAGAAAATCCTGGTACAAGAACTTTACATGATCGCATCCGATTATGTGAAGGGTATTCAGAAAAGCTACCTGAGTGTGTTTGATGCAAGTCGTAGTCCTGTAGTTCCAACAGATCACAGTGTCCTTTATCGAAGATCCGCACAAGGTGATGAAGTTCTTGGTCCTGGGAATGCGCACCTGCTGCCGGTGCACACCAGGACCAATCCTGATGACGGTGCCCACTTGGTTGTTCGGCGAAACAGCATCCACGGCGTCCTGAACGCTTGCGAATGAGACGACCCCATCATAACCAAGGACTGCTACCTCAGGAGACGCAACAAGCAGAAATAACACCTATGTGAAATTCTTGTTGTCACCTATGTGAAATTCTTGTTGTCATCCTTGTATGTCATATACCTACATGGGAGGACAGTAGCATCCCCCTTGGTTCTGAGTGGCAAATAACACATTCTTTCTCTGGATAATTTGCATCAAACACACCCCCATTGATAGAGCATCTCTGCTGCATCATAACTGCTTCCTTTCATTTCACCTCAGTAGGCGCTAGGCGGTACCCTGTGAGGTCTCGACTCTCGAGGCCTTCACGCTGAGCAAGAGTTTTGTTCTGTCGTCTTTCACTGCCCCCCTCCCTTTGGTCCCGCGAAAGATCTCCTCAAAACAAAGAAATCTTTCCGGCACTAAATTACCAAATCACTCTGCGACACCGCACTAATCCGAAGAATCCAATCTCGCCCCGTTCGAATTCCAGGCATTTAGGGCCACCCCTGAAGAAACAATCGGCAGCAAAAGGAAATGGTGAGCTGAAAAAAACACAGCTGGACAGCACTGCAGTCCGTGCTCATGACTCGTGACGTTCAATGGTTCTGCTCAATAGGGCCTCTGCATCTGCTGGATGCGAGCCACTTGCAGGCCAGCCATGGCGCGACACTTCTGTTGCCTGCTTGTTCGCTGCGGCTGGATTAAAGCCGTTTGGACTGCTGCAGCTGCAATCCATAGAGAGAAAAATACTGTAGAAGCCGCAGCCGCAGCCGGATTAAAGCCGCAGCGAACAAGCTGTGAAAGCGCGCAACGCCAGTATTCTGTTTCTGCTGCTACAGAAAATTGTTGTTTCTTGGTCAAACGGAACCTGGTAGTCGCACTTTGGAGAATTTTCTGTTAGCGTACCGTACAGTACAGGAAGCTAAAACCGAGTACTAACTGTTTGACTTCAATTTGCGAATGAGATGCTTTGTTTAGTCAGAGTAGATGAGGATTCACCATGCTATGGTAGCGGCGGCCGACGGCCGGCAGCCGGTGAGAGATGGAGGATCCCTGAATCGCGCCACGCCATGTGCCATGTGCCATGCGCGGTGACTAACCGCCACATTTTTTTCTTCCTGAGCTGCTCCTACTGTCGCTGAGGTGAGCGCAACTGTCTCCTCTTGTTGCGGTTGTCCGTGGTTGCCGGCGGGGCGGTGCCAGCGGCATTATTGGCGCCCACGGACACGGAAGCGCCCAGGCTGGGACTCCCGCTCCCCCCGGCGTGCGCGGCGACAGAGACGCCCGAGGACGCCACCCCCGTCGACGTCGACGTCGACTGCGTCGACGACTTGTCGTCCTCCCGAATCATTGCGCTGTAGCAGGAGTACACATGCCCCTGCCAGACACCAACAGCGGCCGCATTTGTTACTCATCATTGCGCTCTCCGCCAACAGCCTCCCTTCCGGGAAGGAATTGCAACGCGTTGCGAGACGACGGCGGATGCACAGACACGGTGGGCGACAGGGCAGGAGGGGCTCTTACGGTGTCTAGCTGCGGAAATGATGAACCCAGGATCGCCTTGAGCGCGTCCAGATTGTCGGCGGGCGTCTCCCTGCCACGAGCGACGAGGATGGATGCTACGGCGATGGTCGACGGCTGGTACACCACCGAGCTCATCGCTGCAATGCAAACGAATGTCAGTCCCGACCGCGGTCCTCTCAGACTCCATGGAACGGAAGGGAATGCGCGGGGGGTGAGAGGAAAGGGCCAACCTCTGATCGCCGCGAAGACGCACTCCACGACGCGCACAGTTAGTCAGCATTACACCTCCACGATGCCTTTGCTGATGGATTTCGTCGAACACCTTCGCGGCGTCCTCCATCCCATCCACCAGGTCCGTCCCCGTTCTGACTATGGACGACAACAGGCTATCCACCATGCCTTTGCTAATGCTTTGGGGGTTCACCTCCACGATGTGCTGGCCTCTCTTCACCACCACGGGTTCGGTGTCCAGCACGTTGTCGAGATGGTCGAGCAGCTCCTTGTCCCGGCAGGAACCGAAGTCCGGATCTGCCTCATCGTGGTGCTGCGTGTAGACGACGGGAGGAGAAGTCGCTAACTCCCTCCCCACCCCGCCGGTCCATGGCTGGCAGGCGTCGGAGACGATGCAGCTCGCCAGCGGAACCGGGGCACCGCCATCCCTGTCGAAGTCCTGTGGCTCCGCGCTGAGGCAGAACACGGGCCATTCCTCCCGCAATCCCTCGAAGAGCGGCAGGAAGAGCGCACCGCCGAGGAGGTCCCGCACCTCGCCGAGCTTGGCGGACGCGATGGAAATCCCCGAGTCGTCGCCGCCGCTCTGGCCGACCGCGCAAGGGAGAGACGGGAGCCAGTCGAGACTTGCCCACGGGGTGGTGGTAGAGGACCCGGCTCCACCGCTGCTTCCGCTTCTCGGCTGGGGCGGTGGCGGGCAGTCGCGGACGTGGACGCGACGAGGAGGCGGACGTGGGTAGCCTAGAAACGGCGAAGTAGCGGCGGAATCGAGGTCGTCACCTGCCTGCTTCCCTTGTGCCTCTGCTGCCGCCTCGGCTCGCGACGTTGCGGGCGGGAGTAGGGAGGCGCTGGCGCGGGCGTGCACCGTTGTGGGCGCTGGCGTGCGGGAGCTAGATTCGCGGCGGATGCGGCGCGCGGGAGCCGGATTCGCGGCGGCTGCGACGTGCGGGAGGCGGTTGCGGGTAGGGAGCGGGGGCAGTCTACACTGCCGCTTAATAGTTAACTAGGTCTATGCCCGTGCGTTGCTACGGGTGCATTAAAATGCATAACAATGTTAGTGCCAATGTGCCATTATATAGGAACTAATCCTTAGTAATACTGCACTCTTGTAACCGAAGTATCATAAGACCAATACAAGCGGGTAAACTCAATAGTTGCCCAAAGCGAAACAACAAATTTGCCGCAAGCTGCCTACTGCTGGGCGCACTGCATCCTCTGCCCACCACCTGGCACATCATCATCCTCGTCGTAGGCCTCCTGGTGCTGCTGCTGCCGCCTCCGCATCTCCTCTTCGATGTTCACGTCGTAGGGCATCGTATCCTCACACTCGTCCAGCTCCATGTCAGTGTACTGTGATACTGGCTTGGGCGGGAGAACAACCTCCAAGGCCTTGCACTGCTCCGAGCTCAACAAGTCCGAGAACTCCACCGAGAAGTGGATTTACAGCTTGCCCTTCATGAAGGGCCTCTGATACATGGGCATGCCTTCATCGTTGATTGCCTTGAAAGAATCTGCACAAATTTAAAGTAATCAATGAGCATTGGCCAAATCACGAAGGCGGAATCATAATCATACGTCAAAATCACCCACCAGGCTTCACAACTTCGCCAGGGTTCGATTTGATCAGCAGTTGCCTGTTATCCAAGTGAGTCAGAACAAACTGGAAGCCACACAGAGATTCAGTCAAGGTCAGTGTGTGCTCGTAGAAGAGGTCATCACCCTTTCTCTTGAACTTGGGATGCTCCTTCTACTGGAGAACAAAGATGATATCTCTAGTGGCAGTATCAGGCTGCACACGAGCACAAGATAGTTAGAACCCAAGGTTGCACACATTAGTTAGAACAGAAGTTTAGTTTGTGCCAGAGGAATAACTTTAGAACTGAGGACTAAGGAGTCATTACTGCTTCATCAGCTTCGCCAAGGAATGTGATCTTATGCCCGTTCTGCATACCTTTCTCAACTACCACTTCAAAAACTTTCTTCTCCGGCACAACTTTATCACCTTTGCATTGTGGGCATCTATCTTTATCGCTGATGGTCTCTCTAGAACCCTTGCACTCATTGCAAGGATGTTGCATTTGCTGAATCATTCCAGGTCCCAACTGCCGGATTTGGACCTTGAAGCCAGAACATTGACAACCAGCACACCACGACGAAGCTCCAGACTTGGAACCCTTACTGCACGATTACAAGCACACAATGAGATCCTAAGAATCTAATATAGAAAGCATACTGTAATTGAGTTTTTGGCATCCTTGTGTTGTGGATTCAGATGACCTACCCATTGCACTTGGAGGAGAGGACATTGTGGGACAGAGAGAGCTTCTTTGATGTGCCATTGTACAAATCCTCCAGAGAAACCTTCAGAGGATGAACCACATCATCTCCCCATCGTTGCGTTCTGCCCCTACTGCTGCCACCTTTGCACAAGTACAAACAGGGTGAGCCACTATGTAGGCAATTCTTGATCAAATGGCATTGCATCAGTTTTTTTTGTTTTGTAACATACCTCCAAAAGGGCTTCCACCACCAAAGAATGACTGAAATAAGTCGAAGGGATCATGCATCCCACCACCGCCTCCCATTCCCTCCTTGAGGGCATCCTCCCCATACGGATCATAGATCTCTCGCTTTTCAGGGTCGCTGAGGACCTCATAAGCCTGAGCTAGCTCCTTGAACTGAAATAGAAGCATGAAGCCTTAGTTTTTATCATAAATCAACAGCTCCATTCGACCATTCATACAGCCTTGTAACCAAACATCGTCATACTCTTGTAGATTAAGAAAAATGATATATACACACTATCAGGGAAGAGCAAAACACCATCATAGCAACACTGGAATAACAACATATGGGATAAATCATTCTAGGAAATCAAAACGCACTATAGATCAGACAAGTAACCACACTGTATTTAGATAAGTCATAAGCAGTGCCATAAGCAGAATGTGTGTATTCACATCTTTTAGGACTAACAAATTCAGGGATTCAAATAAGTTAAATCATATTTTTAGCATCAGTTTGACAATTCGAATGAATAGAGACAACTACAACATTCAGTTCAGGAAATTGAACCATGCATGTGCCTATTCACAATTCAAGGTCAGTGCATTGATCTAACAACTCAAGTATTCAAATAAGTGGATCAGTTTTTAGAATCAGTATGGCAATTCGAACCGGTAGATCACTACACAGCGTTAGGTAAACTGAACCAAGCATGCCCCTCTGTTCCTCACATAAAGATTGGCAATCATTTTCATCAGAAGATACAACATGACCATTATAGCATCAAACCAACCATCTATTATACAACAACAGTCAGGTCTAACAAGACTAATACGATATCAATAAAATATAACTATATATAGACACGATAGTATAGAACGAATCAAGGATTCTGGCATGATCAACGAGCTTTCTAATAATTAATTACTAATTATCCGACTAACGATACCACATAGAGCGACAATTTCCATGCAACCAATATTCATAACAGTTTCCATGCAACATCTCCTTCCCCATACGAATTCCCTCCACTACCCCAACCCATTAAACCCATCTAAATCCACGCCGCCTCAGATCTAAACCACCGCTCCGAACCCACAAGCACTAGCACCTTATGAAATCGACACAGCCAAACCGTCTCAACATCGACGCAAACCCGACAACCCGCCTACTAATCCCCGTCGCGGACAGGTCGGAGCCAGACGAAATGACCAGCTCGCGCGCTCACCTTCTCGGGGTCGCCGCCCTTGTTGGGGTGGTCCTTGATGGCGGCCTTGCGGTAGGCCTTCTTGAGGTCATCCTGTGACGCGTCCTTGGAGACCCCCAGGATCTCGTAGTACCTGGAAGGCCACCTGAACTCTGTGCAGACTGATCATAATAGTTAGCTCATTGGCTGTACTGCTGCTGGTAGTGGGCAAAGCTTGTAGGATGTGAACGACAACTCTGAACTACATTACTATCTAGGTAGGAACTCTGATACAATTGGTCATGATTATTCACAGAACTTCCATTACCAGGCATTGTTTTGATGATAATAGTAATTGCTTGTTGCATATCCTGGCATGGTCTGATGAGCACCAACAGTATAATATGTGTTACTTGTGGGACCAACATAAGATCCTGAATCCAGAAACGATGTAAGCTGGTAAGCAGCATCTGGACCTTGATCAACTCCTCATTGAACAGAAGAATCATTTGCCACTTGTGGATAGTTGTAGTAATGGTTTTGATGTTGTAGAGCACTGTAGACCTGTTGAACCGATGTCAGATAAAGCACATAAGAGTTAGCTGACCGAATCACATGAGATTCACTCTTTGTCACACTTTGAATATCATCCCTCTGGAGATCATAATAAACAGACTTTTGATTCATAATATCCATTAAATAGTACAAGAAACTCACAGTCAGAAAAGTCAAATGATGGCTAGGAGGTAAAGACAGGTACAGAGATGGAATGGTTTACTCCTAGCTCCTGCTCTAGTAATTAGAAAAAACAACGAGAGAAACCATTGTGAGATCAACATTCCATACAGAACAACATATTTGGCACTGGCAGAACAAAACGACTATGGAAAGAAAGTGTGAAACCTGGGTTCATGGTGTGAGCATGGAAATCACCACAAAGGCACTGCTAGTGCTTGCTTACTACTTGACCATAAGGCCATCATAAGTAATACTAATCAATCAATATGAACAGCATCAGAGACTATGAAGCAAGTGCCAACAAAGATTTGTATGCAGTAATGCAACAATGTAAGAATTTTTTCCTTGCTATTATAACATGTGATCAGCCCCTAAAGTATGGAAGCCAATCAATATCTTGACATGTGTTAGGTTGAAAAACAAGGGCAAGATAAAAGAATGGACCTTTTCTTATTGTGGATTTGTTGTGAATTTGATTAACCACAAAGAGGCTGAATTGTGCGGATATGGGTGGTAGGCTGGCGTGCGGGCGGTTCGCGGCGGCGGCAGGCGTGCGGTAGCGGCGGGTTTCGCGGGGCTGGCGTGCGGGCTGCGCGTTCGGTTCGGGAGTGGAGGTATTCGCTACAGCGGGTGTGCGGGCCTGAGGGCGTGTGAGATTCACGGCGGATGCGGGGGACAGGCGGGCGTGTGGACGTTTCGCGCGGGCTGGCATGCGGTAGCGGGGGGCCTTGGGTAGCGGCGGGGGCAGTCTACAATACCTCCTTAATAGTTAGTAGAGATAAGCTAATTGAAGGAAAATGATCCCTAAGATTATCCAAAATATATTGATAATGGCACAAATATCAAGACAGTGATGAAAAAATAGACAATAACTATCACCATGGAAATATTTAGTGTATAACATTATTCACCTTGGTCCTGGATTTTTTAACGATAGAATGACCGACAGTAACTTCATTCCAGAATGAAGTGAAATTTTATGCCATTAAATCAACATATGTCAAATCCAGAACAAAAGACAGACCAAATAATTCTAGAAAGGAATCATTAGTTATGATACAGCAAAAGAAACCAAAGACAGACCTTGAATTGGAAGTGGTCATCTATGCTTCAGAATGCGAAAGTAAGTCTCAAACAGAGCAGAAATTGTTTCTTTTTTTATCCCTTTTCTCTCCTTCGGATCAAGAGTGAAGGAAACTGCTCTAAGATCTGCATCAACCTGCAAAAATACAATGGAAATGACTATACAAACTCACACAGCCTCCAAGTAAATAATGTCTTATCTGATGTTACCTCCTGTCTAGCTTTTGAGATCAGTTCATGTCTGGTTTTCTTCTTATTACTAACTGGCAATTGCCTTGGAGCCTCCTCATTTTTGCCAATGTTTATTCCTCTTTGGTTTCACCTTTTTCTCAATCTCATCTTTTCCAATATCTTCATCAAATCTCAAAGACAGGAAGACCTACGATAAACATCCCTTTATATAGTCAGCAATGATAGGATATTGATTCATGCTCAGTTTCTTTTAGAAATAAACTGCATGAAAACGGTACAAAATGAACATTATTAAATAAATATGACAAATAAGACAGACGATAATCACCATAGCTTAATGCTATCAGGATGAAGCTGGCAATCATTGAGCTTCACATGATCTGCAATCAACCTAACTGCTCCTATTGTTGCTTCACCACGATGTTTTCCTTCTTTTATAAAAAATGATCTTATTGCTTCACAACACATTTTCCTACAAGATAATTAGGTATATGTGGAGTACTTCAGTGAACCAATGGACTACAAAACTGAGCCGAGGTAAGAATTGTGGACATTATTATCACATGAAATACTCCTTGGTTTACTAATTACTAAGAGAATGTTGTCAAGGAATAACAACAAATACCACAATTAGTGCTATTGGGTATAATGATATATTTGCTCAAATAAATGATTCATGCCCTGTATCCTTTCCAGTTCAAGGAAAGAAGGAAACTCAAATGCAATTTAGACCACTGTAAGATGAACCAATAAAGTTATTCTGCTACCTAGCACCATGGTGTATCTAATCAATAAAAAACAAGGATGATGGTTTTATTTATAAAGTGGTCAACTATATTATTTTAAACAAATTCAGATCAGGCAAGGACTTGACTTTGACACACAAAATGAGTATTTACCTTACTACATCATCTGAGGAGCTTAAATTTTTTACCACGTTAGCCAATAGGCTTTGGCAGAAGTTAAAATGTGGGGCAGTATCTAATAAAGCATCCATGCAACGGACAACCAGAGTATGATAGTGGGGTTACTTCTCCAACGATATCAATTTCTGTAGGTAAGCCTAAAAATTCACAAAAGAAATCCAGCTCCAACCATTGTTTGATTTTCTTTATAAGCATGTATGTCAGCAGGGAGAAAACCAACTGAAAAGTCTACAGTGGTGCAGAGTTGAGACAGAGCGAGGTTGGTTTACCCACCTTAAGCAGTGGGCGCAGCCACTCTTTGCACTTGTAAGAGCTGTGCAAGAACACGATAGCTGGTTTTCTTCTAGGGACGGGGTCGTCAAGCTTCAGCAGAAGTACAGGTACTCGTCCTTGTTCACCTAGCTGCTTTGAAAGGAAAAAAAGTAGTGATAGTTTCTGGTTAGAAAAATAGAGGGGAAAATAAAAACCAGCAGTAAGGCGTTGACTCGGTAGTTTAGTGTGGGAATACATGTGAGTCTGGATCTGAGAACCTAAAAAAAGGATGTCGACTATCAAGGTGCACCCAAGTATTCAGCAGAGGGATGCAATGGAGTCTGCATGTATGTGGAGTAAGAGTGCACTATTATATTGTTGCTCTTCAATCTCGTGAGGCTGCTTAGACGCGATTGGCTCCTGTAGGCCGTAGGTGACACGATCTGGCCGCCGCTTACCTCAGTGATTAGGTAGAAATTTTCTTCAACCAGCTTCTCCCTCAAGTTCTCCACCTCTTTACTGGGGCACGACTCCATTGGATTTGCCTGAGATTACCACAGACAATCAACCCTGTAGGTTCAACCATTTTAGCAGCACATTCATTTACCAAGAGTCCAAGATACTGAATGTGAACCAAAGCCCTTTCAGTTTACACGATAATTTGAAGAACATAGAAAGAGATGCAGACCTCGACATTTAGGATAGATGACGCCCTCAGGAGCATCATCTGGTGTTGGGTTTTCCATTCCAGTTGACACAGTATGTACATTTGTAACTCTGTTTTTTTAAAAAAAATCTCTTGACAGTAGTAGTTCACTCAAGTCAGCTCCTAAGTTCAGTTTAGTTTCCTTTCGTTCTTGCTTGCAGTTAACTCGCATGTTTTGACAACACCACGAACAATACCTCTTTTCAGGTCGGGGGCATTGTGGACCAACTCATAAAATTTGGCAGGGTGACAAGACCTATTCTGGGAATAAAATTTGCCCCAGATCAATCCGTAGAGCAGCTTGGGTTAAGTGGAGTGCTTGTCTTGGATGCTCCTCCAAACGGACCAGCTGGAAAAGCGGTGAGATGCCTTTTGCGTTTCCTGGAATTTCGAAATGAGTTCCTTGAAAGCAGGGAATTTCTTTAGGCTGGGCATGCTGTAATTATGCGTCAGTTGCACTTTGAGTATTATTTTCGGTTCATCTCATTCCCGGCTCCCAGTTACAACACATCCAACCATTGCAGGATTATAACGGACGGATTCACAACATACACAGTTCCAAGAAGTGAAGTGAACCAATTCATCTCACCTGGCTGGGTATGGCGTGATAGGTCCTGAAAGCCCTGACCTTGAGGTCCCTCCTGAGCTCGTACTCCTCCCTGACCTCCAGGGGAACCAGGTTGTGGTTGAGCTCAGACTGGTCCATGGCGCGGTGCACCTCAAATAGCCGCTCCACGAGGTCCCGGAGGCACGCCGGGACGAATATGGTGGGCGGACGCAGCCTGAAGAGCCCCCGCTGGCCACATACATGGGAAGGCCCCCGATGTGGTCGAGGTGACCGTGAGAGACGGCGCACTGCGGGCATCAGCCGATGTCGATGGCGAGGCTCAGCGTCGGGAAGATGACGCAGGTCTCTTGACCGCCGATGGAGACGCCATCCACAGGGTACCCCTCGATCTCTATATGGTGTTTCGCCTTCGACCTCGTAGCCGACGCGGAAGCGGGAATAGGAGAGGAGCTGGAGGACGCAACCTCCACAGTGTACTCGCCGCAGCTTTTCGCCATTCCGGCGCCGAGGAGAGAGGAGGGGGCGGGGGCTTAAGGGTCGTGGTGGGCTGTGCGGGCGATTCCCGCGCTCGTAGGGAGGGAATCGCGGCGGCGGGGTCGTGCGCGTGATCCGCGGGGGAGGGAATCGCGGCGGCGGGGGGTCGTGCGCGTGATCCGCGGGGGAGGGCAATCGCGGGGGGGGGGTTGATCCGCGGCAGGGAGGGGAGCGGGGGCAGTCTACACTGCACCCTTAATAGTTAGTAGAGATAGAGATATGGTAGAAATGGCACCAATATGGATAAATGGCACCAATATGGTAGCAACGGTAACAATGCCAAAGGTCGTGGCAATAGAAAAGCTGAAAAGGCAAAGGCAACCTGGCAAAGCAAATGCCTTAAAGCATGCTAGCGAAGTTTGTTTCAGGTGGGGGTTTGAGCAACACTAATAAATACCTAATTGAAAGTATAAGGAGTGGAAGAAACTCCAAATCCTGGTGATCACTTTGTCTAGACATCTATAGACGATGATAAATAGGCATTTCTTTAAAGTAATATTTGTACATGAGTCGATCTATAATAAGATGGTCCTTGAGAGGTTTAATATAAATAAATATTACCTTTTAAGGACCCTCATGGTAGTAAGATCCCTTAAAAAGGATACTAGCCCATTTAGGCCAAAGAGTGATGATGGAGGAATCACTTCGACCATAAGTTACTTACCTTAGCATCACTAACGCGCTGAGGTATATTATGAACTACACCAAGCATGATACTGCATTCACAACGAGTTAACTCTACTAGAAGACAGTGTGTGAATCCAACCAAAAGACATTAGACATGTGTTAGAACGATACTAAGAAATAACTTAAAGAGATTCAAGATATTGTAATGTTTTTTTGAAGAATCAGGACCAACCTTAGTGAGCTATACACATACCACAACAACAGCTACATGCACTTTCGGCGGCCAGGGTTATTTTCAGCGGCCAATACCCAGCCCCCGAAAATAAGTCAGTGTTTCCGGCGGCATTACTAAGCCGCCGAAAATAAGGTTATTTTCGGCAGCCACTGACACAGCCGCCGAAAATAACCTTATTTTAGATTATTTTCAGCGGTCTCTGACACAGCCGCCGAAAATAAGGCTATAATAATGGCTGCCCGACTCTTTTTCTCTTCTCTCTCTTTCTCTCCTCACGCCGCCGCTCTCAGTCTCGCTCCCGCGCCGCCGCCCCCAGCGCGACCCGCCCCACCGCCGCCGGCCTCCCCTGCGTGCGCGCTCGTTGCGAGCGAGCCTCGCCCTGGCCCAAGCACGCCCCGCCGCCGCCCCCAGCGCGACCCGCCCCACCGCCGCTGGCCTCCCCTGCGCGCGCGCTCGTTGCCAGCGAGCCTCGCCATGGCCCAAGCACGCCCCGCCGCTGCCCCCAGCGCGTCCCGCCGCCGCCCCCAACGCGCCCCGCAGCTAGCGCGCTCTGCTGAAAGTCGCCTAGATGGGGGGTGAATAGGCGGAATCTAAAAATTATAAACTTAAGCACACACTACAAGTCGGGGTTAGCGTTAGAAATAAAATTGAGTCCGAAAGAGAGGGCGAAAACAAATCACAAGCAAATGAAGAGAGTGACATAGTGATTTGTTTTACCGAGGTTCGGTTCTTGCAAACCTACTCCCCGTTGAGGTGGTCACAAAGACCGGGCGGGTCTCTTTCAACCCTTTCCCTCTCTCAAATGGTCACCTAGACCGAGTGAGCTTTTCTCCTCAATCAAATGGGACACTTAGTCCCCACAAGGACCACCACAACTTGGTGTCTCTTGCTTTGATTACAAAGGTGTTGAGAACAAGAATGGGGAAGAAGAAAAGCGATCCAAGCGACAAGAACTCAAAAGAACACAAATATCTCTCTCACACTATTCACTAAATGTTTGGAGTGATTCCAGACTTGGGAGAGGATTTGATCTCTTGTTTGTGTCTTGGAGTGAAGTCTAGAGCTCTTGTATTGAATGTAATGGCTGAAAACTTGGATGCCTTGAAGTGTGGTGGTTGGGGGTATTTATAGTCCCACCCACCAAAATGGCTGTTGGGGAAGTCTGCTGTCGAAGGGCGCACCTGACAGTCCGGTGCGCCACCGGACACTGTCCGGTGCGCTAGCCACGTCACCGAACCGTTAGGGTTCGACCATTCGAGCTCTGACAATCTGGGCCACCAGACAGTCCGGTGGTGCACCGGATAGGTACTGTTCACTGTCCGGTGCGCCTTCTGGCGCCTGCTCTGACTCTGCGCGCGCAGTCCGCACTGTTCACTGTTCATTTTGCAGTCGACCATTAGCGCTGTAGCTGTTGCTCCCGTTGGCACACCGGACAGTCCGGTGCCACACTGGGCAGTCCGGTGAATTTTAGCGGGGAGCAATTTCCAGAAACCCGAAGGTGGCAAGTTCGGAGTTGATCTCCCTGGTGCACCGGACACTTTCCGATGCGCTAGACCAGGGCAGCCTTCGGTTGGTTTTGCTCCTTTCCTTTTGAACCCTATCTTGGACTTTTTATTGGTTTGTGTTGAACCTTTGGCACCTGTAGAACTTATAATCTAGAGCAAACTAGTTACTCCAATTGTTTGTGTTGGGCAATTCAACCATCAAAATTGTTTAGGAAAAGGTTTGACCCTATTTCTCGTTCAATCTCCCCCTTTTTGGTGATTGATGCCAACACAAACCAAAGCAAATATATAAGTGCAGAATTGAGCTAGTTTGCATAAGGTAAGTGCAAAGGTTGCTTGGAATTAAACCAATCTAAACTTTCATAAGATATGCATGGATTGCTTTCTTTCTTTTAACATTTTGGACCACATTTGCACCACATGTTTTGTTTTTGCAAATTCTTTTAGAAATTCTTTTCAAAGTCTTTTTGCAAATAGTCAAAGGTGTATAAGTACGAGAAGCATTTTCAAGATTTTGAAATTTTACCCCCCTGTTTCAAATGCTTTTCCTTTGACTAAACAAAACTCCCCCTCAATGAAATTCTCCTCTTAGTGTTCAAGAGGGTTTTACAAATTTTTGAAGATACTAGAACTTTCTCCCCCTTTTGAAAACTTCATTTTTAAAATTCGTTGGTGGTGGTGCGGTCCTTTTGCTTTGGGCTAATATTTTCTCCCCCTTTGGCATGAATCGCCAAAAACGGATACTTTGAGTGAAATATGAGCCCTTAGTAACTTCTCTCCCCCTTTGGCAAACAATATATGAGTGAAATATTATACCAATGTGGAGAGATGGCGGAATACTAGCAAAGAGTAGATAATACCGATGGAATTGAGTGGAAGCGTCGTCTTTGTCGAATACTCCATTTCCCTTTCAATTCTATGACTAAGCATGAGAATACACTTGAAAACACATTAGTCATAGACATAAAGAGATATGATCAAAGGTATATAATAGAGCTATATGTGCAAAGTATCAATCAAAGTTCCTAGAATCAAGAATATTTAGCTCATTCCTAAGTTTGGTAAAGGTTTTCTCATCTAAAGGCTTGGTAAAGATATCGGCTAATTGTTCTTTGGTGTTAATATAGGCTATCTCAATATACCCCTTTGTTGGTGATCTCTCAAAAAGTGATACCGAATGACTATGTGCTTAGTGCGGCTGTGTTCAACGGGATTATCCGCCATGCGGATTGCACTCTCATTATCACATAGGAGAGGGACTTTGCTAAATTTGTAGCCATAGTCCCTGAGGGTTTGCCTCATCTAAAGCAATTGCGCACAACAATGGCCTGCGACAATATACTCGGCTTCGGTGGTAGAAAGAGCTACTGAGTTTTGATTCTTTGGAGCCCAAGACACCAGGGATCTCCCTAGAAACTGACAAGTCCCTGATGTGCACTTCCTATCAATTTTACACCCTGTCCAATCAGCATCTGAATATCCTAATAAATCAAAAGAGGATCCCTTGGGGTACCAAAGACCAAACTAAGGAGTATAAACCAAATATCTCAAGATTCTCTTCAGGACCCTAAGGTGAACTTCCTTAGGATCGGCTTGGAACCTTGCACACATGCATACGGAAAGCATAATATCCGGTCGAGATGCACATAAATAGAGTAAAGATCCTATCATCGACCGGTATACCTTTTGATCTACGGATTTATCTCCCATGTCGAGGTCGAGATGCCCATTGGTTCCCATTGGTGTCTTGATGGGTTTAGCATCCTTCATTCCAAACTTGGTGAGTATGTCTTGAATGTACTTCGTTTGGCTGATGAAGGTGCCCTCTTGGAGTTGCTTGACTTGAAATACTAGAAAATACTTCAACTCCCCCATCATAGACATCTCGAATTTTTGAACCATGATCCTACTAAACTCTTCACATGTAGATTTGTTAGTAGACCCAAATATAATATCATCAACATAAATTTGGTATACAAACAAATCTTTTGCAATAGTTTTAGTGAAGAGAGTAGGATCGGCTTTATCGACTTTGAAGCCATTAGTGATAAGAAAATCTCTTAGGCATTCATACCATGCTCTTGGGGCTTGCTTGAGCCCAAAAAGCGCCTTAGAGAGTTTATACACATGGTTAGGATACTCACTATCCTCAAAGCCGGGAGGTTGCTCAACATAGACCTCTTCCTTGATTGGTCCATTGAGGAAGACACTTTTCATGTCCATTTGATAGAGCTTAAAGCCATGGTAAGTAGCATAGGCAAGTAATATACGAATTGATTCAAGCCTAGCTACGGGTGCATAGGTTTCACCAAAATCCAAACCTTCGACTTGTGAATAACCCTTGGCCACAAGTCGTGCTTTGTTCCTTGTCACCACACCATGCTAATCTTGCTTGTTGCGGAACACCCACTTGGTTCCTACAACATTTTGATTAGGACGTGGAACGAAATGCCATACCTCATTCCTTGTGAAGTTGTTGAGCTCCTCTTGCATCGCTAGCACCCAATTCGAATCTTTAAGTGCATCCTCTACCCTGTGTGGCTCAATAGAGGAAACAAAAGAGTAATGTTCATAAAAATGAGCGACTCGAGATTGAGTGGTTACCCCCTTATGAATATCGCCGAGGATGGTGTTCACGGGGTGATCTCTTTGAATCGCCTGGTGGACTCTTGGGTGTGGTGGTCTTTGACCCTGATCATCTTCCTTGTCTTGATCATTGGCATCTCCCCCTTGATTATTGTCCTTCTCTTGAGGTGGCTCATCCTCTTGATCTTCATTTTCATCATCTTGAGCTTGTTCCTCATCTTGAGTTGGTGGAGATGCTTGTATAGAAGATGATGGTTGATCTTGTGCTTGAATGAGCTCTTCAGATTCTTTGGAACACACATCCCTAATGGACATGTTCCTTAGCGCGACGCATGGAGCCTCTTCATCATCTAGCTCATCAAGATCAACTTGCTCTACTTGAGAGCCGTTAGTCTCATCAAACACAAAGTCACAAGAAACTTCAACTAGTCCAGTGGACTTGTTAAAGACTCTATATGCCTTTGTGTTTGAATCATAACCAAGTAAAAAGCCTTCTACAGCCTTAGGAGCAAATTTAGATTTTCTACCTCTTTTAACAAGAATAAAACATTTGCTACCAAAGACTCTAAAATATGAAACATTGGGCTTTTTACTGGTAAAGGAGTTCATATGATGTCTTCTTGAGGATTCGGTGAAGGTAGAGACGGTTGATGGCGTAGCAAGCGGTGTTGATTGCTTCGGCCCAAAACCGGTCCAGTGTCTTCTACTCAAGCATGGTCCTTGCCATGTCAAGTAGAGTTCTATTCTTCCTCTTCACTACACCATTTTGTTGTGGCGTGTAGGGAGAAGAGAACTCATGCTTGATGCCCTCCTCCTCAAGGAAGCCTTCAATTTGTGAATTCTTGAACTCCGTTCCATTGTCGCTTCTAATCTTTTTAATCCTTAAGTCGAACTCATTTTGAGCTCGTCTCAAGAATCCCTTTAAACTCTCTTGGGTTTGTGATTTTTTCTGCAAAAAGAATACCCAAGTGAAGCGGGAATAATCATCCACAATTACAAGACAATACTTACTCCCGCCGATGCTTATGTAAGCTATCGGGTCGAATAGATCCATGTGGAGTAGCTCAAGTGGCCTGTCGGTCATCATGATGTTCTTGTGTGGATAATGGGCACCAATTTGCTTTCCTGCTTGACATGCGCTACAAATCATGTCTTTCTCAAAATGAACATTGGTTAGTCCCAAAATATGCTCTCCCTTTAGAAGCTTGTGAAGATTCTTCATCCCAACATGGGCTAGTCAGCGATGCCAGAGCCAACCCATATTAGTCTTAGTAATTAAGCAAGTGTCGAGTTCAGCTCTATTGAAATCAACTAAGTATAGCTGACCCTCTAACACTCCCTTAAATGCTATTGAATCATCACTTCTTCTAAAGACAGTAACACCTAAATCTGTAAAAAGACAGTTGTAACCCATTTTGCATAATTGAGAAATAGAAAGCAAATTGTAATCTAAAGAATCTACAAGAAAAATATTGGAAATAGAATGGTCAGGTGATATAGCAATTTTACCAAGTCCTTTGACCAAACCTTGATTTCCATCCCCGAATGTGATAGCTCTTTGGGGATCTTGGTTTTTCTCATAGGAGGAGAACATCCTTTTCTCCCCAATCATGTGGTTTGTGCACCCGCTATCAATAATCCAACTTGAGCCCCCGGATGCATAAACCTACAAAACAAGTTTAGGCCTTGTTCTTAGGTACCCAAACGGTCTTGGGTCCTTTGACATTAGAAACAAGCACCTTGGGTACCCAAACACAGGTCTTTGAGCCCTTGTGTTTGGCCCCAACATATTTGGCAACTACTTTACCTGATTTGTTAGTCAGCACATATGAAGCATCAAAAGTCTTAAATGAAATAATTGGCTCATTTGATGCAATAGGAGTTTTCTTCTTAGGCAATTTAGCATGAGTGGATTGCCTAGAACTAGATGCCTCACTCTTATACATAAAAGCATGATGAGAGCCAGAGTGAGACTTCCTAGAATGAATTCTCCTAATTTTATGTTCGGGATAACCAGCAGGATATAAAATATTGCCCTCATTATCTTGAACCATGGGAGCTTTGCCTTAACAAAGTTAGACAATTTCTTAGGGTCATTAAGCTTGACATTGTCCCCCTGTTGGAAGCCAATGCCATCCTTAATGCCAGGGTGTCTCCCATTATAGAGCATGCTTCTAGCAAATTTAAATTTTTCATTTTCTAAGTCATGCTCATTAATTTTAGCACTAAGTTGAGCTATGTGATCATTTTGTTGTTTAATTAAAGCTAGGTGATCATGGATAGCATCAACATTAATGTCTCTACATCTAGTACAAATAGAAACATGATCAACAGTAGATGTAGAGGGTTTGCATGCATTTAATTCATCAATCTTAGCATGTAAAATAATATTCTCATTTCTAAGATTGGAAATAGAAACATTGCAAACATCTAATTCCTTAGCCTTAGCAATTAATTTATCATTCTCACTCTTAAGGCTAGAAATAGATTCGTTCTACTTGTCAATCTTAGCAATTAAATTGGCATTCTCATTTCTAAGACTAATAATTGAATCATCACAAACATTTGACTTCTCAACCTTAGCAATTAATTTAGCATTTTCATTTCTAAGGTTAGAGATAGTGTCATGGCAAGTGCTAAGCTCACTAGTTAATTTCTCACATTTTTCTATCTCCTGAGCATAAGCATTTTTAACCTTAACATGCTTCTTGTTTTCCTTAATAAGGAAGTCCTCTTGGCTATCCAAGAGTTCATCCTTCTTATGAATAGCACTAATTAATTCATTCAATTTTTCCTTTTGTTGCATGTTTAGGTTGGCAAAAAGTGTAAGCAAATCATCCTCATCATCACTAGAGCTAGCCTCATCACTAGATGTTGTATATTTAGTAGAAGCTCTAGATTTTACCTTCTTCTTTTTGCCGTCCTTTGCCATGGGGCACTTGTGGCCGACATTGGGGAAGAGAAGACCCTTGTTGACGGCGATGTTGGTGGCATCCTCGTCGGAGGAGGAGTCGGTAGAGCTCTCGTCGGAGTCCCACTCCCGACATACATGGGCATCGCCGCCCTTCTTCTTGTAGTATCTCTTCTTCTTCTTCTTCTTCCCCCTCTTGTCGTTGCCCCTGTCACTATCACTAGACAATGGACATTTAGCAATAAAATGACCGGGCTTACCACATTTGTAGCAAACTTTCTTGGAGCGGGGCTTGTAATCCTTCCCCCTCCTTTGCTTGAGGATTTGGTGAAAGCTTTTGATGATTAAAGCCATCTCCTCATTGTCGAGCTTGGAGGCGTCGATGGGGAGCCTACTTGATGTAGACTCTTCTTTCTTATCCTCCGTTGCTTTGAAGGCAACGGGTTGCACCTCGGGTGTGGAGGTGGCGCCTCGCTCGATGATTTGTTTGGAGCCTTTGATCATCAACTCAAAGCTCACAAAGTTTCCTATAACTTCCTTGGGAGACATTAGCTTGTATCTAGGATCACCATGAATTAATTGAACTTGTGTAGGGTTAAGAAAAACGAGTGATCTTAGAATAACCTTGACCATCTCATGGTCATCCCATTTTGTGCTCCCGAGGTTGCGCACTTGATTCACCAAGGTTTTGAGCCGGTTGTACATGGCTTGTGGCTCCTCCCCTTGGTTGAGCATGAATCGGCCAAGCTCCCCCTCGATCGTCTCCCGCTTGGTGATCTTTGTCACCTCATCTCCTTCGTGTGCGGTCTTGAGCACGTCCCAAATTTCTTTTGCACTCTTCAACCCTTGCACCTTATTATACTCCTCTCGACTTAGAGAGGCAAGGAGTATAGTAGTGGCTTGGGAGTTGAAGTACCGGATTTGGGCAACCTCGTCCGAATCTTAATCTTCATCCCCTACGGATGGTACCTATGCTCCAAACTTAACAACATCCCAAATGCTAGTGTGGAGTGAGGTTAGATGGTGTCTCATTTTATCACTCCACACACAATAATCTTCACCATAAAAAACGGGTGGTTTGCCTAATGGGACGGAAAGTAAAGGAGTACGTTTGGAAATGCGAGGGTAGTGTAGGGGGATCTTACTAAACTTCTTACGTTCATGGCGCTTAGAAGTTACGGACGGTGCGTCGGAGCCGGAGGTGGATGGCGATGAAGAGTCGGTCTCGTAGTAGACCACTTTCTTCATCTTCTTCTTCTTGTCGCCACTCCGATGCGACTTGACGCGTGGAGGGGATTCCTCCTTGTGCTTGGTGCCGGACTCCCTTGATGGAGCCTTCCCGTGACTTGTAGTGGGCTTCTCGTCGGTCATGACCTCCTTCTTGGCGTGATCTCCCGACATCACTTCGAGCGGTTAGGCTCTAATGAAGTACCAGGCTCTGATACCAATTGAAAGTCGCCTAGAGGGGGTGAATAGGTGGAATCTGAAAATTATAAACTTAAGCACACACTACAAGCCGGGGTTAGTGTTAGAAATAAAATCGAGTCCGAAAGAGAGGGCGAGAACAAATCACAAGCAAATGAAGAGAGTGACACGGTGATTTGTTTTACCGAGGTTCGGTTCTTGCAAACCTACTCCCCGTTGAGGTGTCACAAAGACCGAGTCTCTTTCAACCCTTTCCCTCTCTCAAACGGTCACCTAGACCGAGTGAGATTTTCTCCTCAATCAAATGGGACACTTAGTCTCCACAAGGACCACCACAACTTGGTGTCTCTTGCTTTGATTACAAAGGTGTTGAGAACAAGAATGTGGAAGAAGAAAAGCGATCCAAGCGACAAAAACTCAAAAGAACACAAATATCTCTCTCACACTAGTCACTAAATGTTTGGAGTGATTCCAGACTTGGGAGAGGATTTGATCTCTTGTTTGTGTCTTGGAGTGAAGTCTAGAGCTCTTGTATTGAATGTAATGGCTGAAAACTTGGATGCCTTGAAGTGTGGTGGTTGGGGGGTATTTATAGCCCCACCCACCAAAATGTCCGTTGGGGAAGTCTGCTGTCGAAGGGTGCACCAGACAGTCCGGTGCGCTAGCCATGTCACCCAACCGTTAGGGTTCGACCGTTGGAGCTCTGACAATCTGGACCACCAAACAGTCCGGTGGTGCACCGGACAGGTACTGTTCACTGTCCGGTGCGCCTTCTGGCGCCTGCTCTGACTCTGCGCGCGCAGTCCGCACTATTCACTGTTCATTTTGCAGTCGACCGTTGGCGCTGTAGCCGTTGCTCCCGCTAGCATACCGGACAGTCCGGTGCTACACCGGAGAGTCCGGTGAATTTTAGCGGGGAGCAATTTCTAGAAACTCGAAGGTGGCAAGTTCGGAGTTGATCTCCCTGGTGCACCGGACACTATCCGGTGGTGCACCGGACATTGTCCGGTGCGCTAGACCAGGGCAGCCTTCGGTTGGTTTTGCTCATTTCCTTTTGAACACTATCTTGGACTTTTTATTGGTTTGTGTTGAACCTTTGGCACCTGTAGAACTTATAATCTAGAGCAAACTAGTTAGTCCAATTGTTTGTGTTGAGCAATTCAACCACCAAAATTATTTAGGAAAAAGTTTGACCCTATTTCCCTTTCATCTGCCCTTGCCCCTACCCGCGCGGCAGCCGCCAGCGCCGCTCGCCGTCTCGACCGTCCGACGCCGCCAGCGCCGCTCGCCGTCGCCACCGTCGTCCGCCACCGCCGGCACGAAGCTCTACTCCTCCCACTACTCCGTCGTCGTCGTCATCCATAGGTTATTTTTTCGTATTTTATTTCGTATTTTCGGTGGACGTTATTTAATTGCCGCCGAAATTAGTGCATATTTGTATATATATTTGTTTCATTTCTGTGTGTGATTAGTACATATTTGTAATTATATTTGTTTCATTTTTGTGTGTGATTAGTATATATTTGTAATTATGTTTGTTTGATTTGTGTGTTTGATTAGTGTTACTGTTTAATTTGATTTCATTAATATATTAGTGGTATATGTAGTTTAGGTATTAGTGGCATATTGTATTTGTGGCATTAATTTCATATTAATATTATATTATTAGTTTTACAAGTACATTATATTGTTAATTGTTGCATTATTAGTGTATGTTTCGGTTATTTTATTATGATTATATTGTTGATGAATTTGCTGTTATTTTTGCATTTTTCTCAATTTTTTCAATAAAAAAGTACTATTTTTGGCAGACCATTATTTTCGGTGGCCAGGGACTGGACCGTCGAAAGTCAACCCTTATTTTCGGCGGTTGTTTGGTGGTCGCTGAAAATAAGCTATTTTCGGTGGCCGGTCCCTTGCCGCCGAAAATTTATTTTCGACTGATTTTTTCTGGCGGCCAGGAACCGCCGAAAATAAGCCTTCCGCCGAATATAAGTCTAAGGCCGCCGAAAATAAGCTATTTTCGGCGGCAAAGGCCTTATTTTCGGCGGTTCCTGACCGCCGAAAATGACTGTAGCTCCCGTAGTGTACTGAATATATGTCAGATCCTCATAATGCTAGATCTTAGACTAGCTTTATGTTTCTCTTTGGTAGTAGCGATGTATCCTGGAGATCAAGCAAACAAACACTAGTGGCTACATCTACTTACCACTTAGAGATAAACACATTATATGAAGTCGCACAAGAATATGCTTGACTACAATGAATGCCTAATCACATCCAGAAGTCATGTGGTTTTGAGATCACAAATGGCCTCTACAGTTATCTATTAAGAGTAAATGACTAAGCATACTTGTCATAAATTTTCTATCCTCGTGAACTCTAGAACGAGGGTGAGGTAAAAATCCGGCAAAACAAGTTTTTGTAATAATGTGGTTGGTTTATGCGCTAAATATTTGTCTGCAGTCACATTCAAATGACATGTTTATGACATAGAGATGAGACACTTAAGAGACCTGTAGTGTTGAGAGAAATACACACTCGAGTGTTAGCCCTTGCTATTCGATCATGAACGTCATAATCTATACAACTATGAAGATTGTAATTGTCGTGGAGACAACTATTATATTTTTTATTGTGAGTTTTTCTAAAGTTTATCATAGATGTTTTTTAACAAGATAATAAATGCAATATATGGAGCGATAATATGCACTCTTTCTTTATATTTGCCTCTAGTTTTTTGTTTTTGAAGTTTTGATGAAGCATAAGTTAGTCATTGTATTTGTGTAAAGAAGAGTGTTCCTACAAAAAGTCATGTTGGCCGATACCAAACTTATTTTTGATGGGCTTTATTTTTTTATGTAATAAACATAGCCCCTTCTAATAAATAACAAGAGAAGAGATCATTCATCGCTGTCTCCTTTCTATGTGTTTGAGATGACGTGGGAAGTAAACGGGGCACAAGGCACAAAATTGCTACTCTCTCCATCCATATGATTTAGTAGTTTTAAACTTGTACCGAGTCAATTATTGTCGACTATGACCGGTTATACTAAAGGTTTCATAAGGTTTTACAACATAGAAGTGAACTTATTAGATTTATCATGAATTGAACTATCATAATATGTAATTGTTTTAGTTTAAATTAATTTATTTAATATTAAAAACCCATATATATTGTCATACAAAGTTAAAATAGTTTGACTTAGTACAAACTCAAAATGATTAAATCATTTGGACGACTAAAATAGTTTTCCTTACCCCTTCGTTACTAACGGGCGACGACGGCCGTTACTGGACAACATAAACCGGTCACATATTTGTTAGATTTGTCTACAGACATGATTTGATGTTGGTGTAAGTGCAATCAACCCTAATTGAGGGTTTTGGTGATTAAATGACAAAACAAACAGAGATTCTAACAAGTTTGCTCCTAGCATGTATACAGTTATTTTACAGACAGGAGAAGCACAGATCACATGAGTATGCAAATGAAAAAGCACAACAGATTAAAATTCTACATCATATAGTGTGCTCCAAGTGCTTGGGAAAACAGCAGTTTGTATTTTATAATTCTTGAGTCATAGAGATTGTCGTTCAATTAAGAGGGATCCGCAATAGTTAAATAAGTAATGCGATGAGCTCAGTCCAAATCCTTTAAAATCCTCTAAGAAAATATTCTTACTAGATCATGAATGCTCTTGGAAAAACCACTTTCACTCCCCACTAAAGTTTCACTTTGGTTCACTTCAGTTTTCTCAAAACTTGTTCATCAGTTTCAAAAACCGATTCAACCGGACCTAAAACCAGTTCAACCGGTTTCTGCACTGTTCCTTCTGTCACCTTCTGACCTGCCAGTCCGCCAGTAAAATCTGTCAGAAAAAGTCGTGTGCAGAGTTTTTTGAAAACCGGTTCAACCGGATTTGAGTCCGGCTCAAACGAATCTGGGACCGGTCGAGTCTCCGGCTGAGTCCCTCAGTGAACCGAGAACTCCTTGGTGGAAACCGGTTCAACCGGTTTGAGAACCGGTTCAACCGGTTTTGAGTCCTTTTCTCCCAACGGCTGCCAGCTTTTGGGGGATCCTTTAAATACGCCCACACTCTCTCTCTTCATTCACTTCTGCCCTCTCCACGATTTCTTGGCTGACCAACCTCCAAACAAGGGCATTCAATTCACCTCTCACACCCGAATTCGCATCGCCTTCAATCATTTGAAGGACCCTTGGTGTGAGGTGAAGTCGATCTAACTCGCTGTTGATTTCATCTTGATTCTCCCATTCTCTTCATTTTGAGCTCATTGCAAACTTAATCTCGTGCGGATTTGTTACTCTTGGAACCTTGCATTCCTTGACGGATAGAGGTTGCTTGGGAGTCTCCAAATTTGTGGACGACCCCAAGAAGTTTGTATCACCCGCTCGTTGAGCAAATTTCAGAAGAGATTGCCTTGACCTTGGTGGTAGGCTTGTGGAGGATTAGGGTTGGAAAAGACATGGCCCTTTGTGGGCTCCTCAACAAGGAGTAGGACACCTTTGTGGTGGTTGCCGAACCTCAGGTTGAATCGTGTGTTCTTGTGTGTTCTTGATAAGTGCTTTAATTTGTTGGTTAGTTCATATTCGATTATGTTGTGTGCAAATCGTGTGAAAACAATTCATACCGATTTGTCATCTATTCGAGTGGATTTTCTTTAGGGCAAGTCTTTAGCAAAATCTCTCACTACTTCGTCACATTTGTTTAATTGTTTATCTAATCTAAATTGAGCAGGTTCAAACTTGTTCAGCTGTAAACAAAATCAGCTGAACCGGTTTGCACCACTGCAACTTGAATTTGACATTATCTCGAAGTTTTTAGTGGAAAATTTCATGTGTAGCCTATTCACCCCCCTCTAGGCTACTTTCAATTGGTATCAGAACTTCGTACCTTGTTTTACGCTTAACCACGTGAGGAAACGATCATGTCTACTCAAAGGGACCATGTGGATCCTCTCCTCGAGGAAATCCCCGTCACATCTTTCGGTGAGGAAATAGACCCCAAGGTCCTTGACCTCGCCATGAAGATTGCCGAGAAGATGTTCCTCAAAATGAAAGAGGAAGATGCTAAGAAAAGGGAAGAAGAAGAATCAAGAAGAAAGGCCGAAGAAGACAAAGGAAAGGGAAAATTTGAATACAATGATGACCTAGTGGAACTTTTGGTGTCAAAGGTGATGAGCAAGGTAAGTCTTAACACCGAAGGATCATCCACCAAAAGTAAAGGTAACGAGTTCAACAAAGTTCAATTTGACTATTCTAGAAATTTTATTCCTAACTTCTCTTCCGCCCCACTTGGAAAGTTACCAACTCTTAGTGAGTTGAACTATGACGAGTGGGCCGATAAGATGAAGTTGCATTTAATCGGTATACATCCTAGTCTTTGGGAGATTGTCAATATAGGTATGTATAAGCCCGCCCAAGGAGAAGAGATGACTCCAGAAATGATGCAAGTACACCGCAATGCTCAAGCGGTGAGCATAATAAAAGGAAGCCTTTGTCCGGAAGAGTACTGGAAAGTCCAAGGGAGAGAGGATGCTCGTGACATTTGAAACATTCTCAAAATGTCACATGAAGGAGACCCCAAAGCTAAGAGACATAGAATTGAAGCTTTGGAGAGTGAGCTCGCTCGATATGATTGGACTAAGGGTGAGTCACTTCAATCACTCTTTGATTGGCTAATGGTGTTGGTCAACAAAATAAGAGTGCTTGGAAGTGAAGATTGGAGTGACTCCAAGGTCACTAGACTATTTATGAGAGCATACAAAGAAAAGGACAAGAGTCTAGCAAGGATGATAAGGGACCGTGATAACTATGAGGAAATGACACCTCACCAACTATTTGCAAAAATTCAACAACATGAGTCTGAAGAAGCCCCAATCAAGACAAGAGATACTCATGCCTTGATCTCAAATGAACAAGATTCCCCCAAGAAGAACAAAGACCACAAGGTAAAGAAAGTGGTTGAAACATCAAGTGATGAAGATAGTTCAAGTGATGAAGACACAGCTATGTTCATCAAAACCTTCAAGAAGTTTGTGAGGAAAAATGATAAGTATCAAAGAAAAGGAAAGAAGAGGGCATGTTATGAATGTGGCCAAACAGGTCATTTCATAGCAGATTGTCCAAACAAAAAGGAACAAGAAGCCAAGAAGGAATACAAAAAGGATAAGTTCAAAAAGGGAGGCAAGAACAAGGGATATTTCAAGAAGAAGAATATGGCCAAGCCCACATTGGTGAAGATTGGAACTCCGATGAAGAGAGTTCTAGCTCCGAAGAAGAGGAAGGGGTGGCAAACATCGCCATCCAATCTACCTCAAGCTCACAACTCTTCACCAACCTCCACGACGACTCCTACACTCCCACTTGCCTCATGGCAAAAGGAGACAAGGTACATTTATTTAATGATGACTTTATTAATGATGATGATGAACAACTTGCCATTAAGAATAAAATAATTAAAGAATTTAGTTTAAATGGATACAATGTAATTACTAAATTAATGGAGAAGCTAGATAAAAGAAAAGCCACTCTTGACGCTCAAGAAGACTTGCTCATTCTTGAAAAGGAGAGAAACCTAGAGCTTCAAGAATTGCTATTCAATAAAGATGAAATGCTGGAAGCCTTGACTAAGGAAGTATCTTTAGTCAAAACAACTATAGAGAATAAAGAGAAAGAAATGACAAATATGAAAACCTCTATAGTTAATCTTGCAAATGAAAAGGATGCACTTGAATCAAGCCTGTTAAGCTTGACAGTCCAAAATCAAGAACTTCAAGTGCAACTTGAAAACTGCAAGAACCTCAATGCTTCATCTTTATTTGTTCAATCTAAGTCTAGCTCCTCAAATAATACCGTTTGTAAACATTGTGTAAAATATCATGCTTCTTGTTGTTTGACTAACCATGCAAGGAAGAAAAGCTCACAGGTTAAGGTCAAAGAAATATTGAAGAAATGCTCTAGCAATGATGGGTTAAAGAAAGTTGAACCCAAGTACAAGTCCTTGAAGCCCAATAATGGGAGAATGGGGCTTGGGTACAACTCATATAAGGAAAACCCTAGCATAGTGCATAAGGGGTGGAGATCCCCCAAGTTCATAGAGGGAACCACCCTATATGATGCCTTGGGGAGGATTCACTCCTCAATTGACAAGTCAACTCAAGCAAAGGTAAACTTGAGTTACACAAAGGACAAGATGAATGATGTGGTCTCCACAAATGGAGAAAAGTTTAGAGCTCCCATTTCTCATTCTTATCTTTGTGATTATATGTTAACTTGGGATTCAGGAAAATTAGTTGTTAAATATGTGGGTGCCTACACTAAAAGAAGGGTTATGAAAAGAAGTGTGTGGGTACCCAAGGCTATAACTAACACTGCAGGACCCAATTCAATTTGGGTACCTAAAAGCATAGCCTAAATTTGTTTTGCAGGTCTACTCCTCCGGTGGGTCAAGCTGGGTGCTTGACAGTGGATGTACAAACCATATGACCGGGGAGAAAGACATGTTCCACTCCTTGCAACTAACTCAAGAAGCACAAGAAATTGTGTTTGGAGATAGTGGCAAGAGTGAAGTGATTGGTATTTGAGAGCACCTAGAGGCTGGGTGAATAGATGATCCTGTAAAAACTTAAAACTCGTAGCCAAAAACTTGATTAAGTGTTAGAGCAATAAAGCCAAGTGGCTAGAGAGGAGTTCTTGCTAAACACGATAACCATAAAGAAATCAACACAGAGAGGCACAGTGGTTTATCCCGTGGTTCGGCCAAGTCCAACACTTGCCTACTCCACGTTGTGGCGTCCCAACGGACGAGGGTTGCACTCAACCCCTCTCAAGTGATCCAATGATCAACTTGAATACCATGGTGTTTTTGCTTTCGTTTACTATCTCCCATTCGCGAGGAATCTCCACAACTTGGAGCCTCTCGCCCTTACAAATGATGATCACAAAGAAACACGGAAGTAAGGAAGGGAGAGCAACGCACACAAGACACAAAATCAGAGCACAAACACGCACACAAGTCACCACTTGAGCTCGCAACACAACTCGAAGAGTTCTCTACTCAAATGGAGCTCTAGTTGCTATCACAAAGAATCAAATGCGCGGAAATGGAGTCTTGGTGCTTAGAGTTGATCAAAGAGTGCTTGGTATACTCCTCCATGCGCCTAGGGGTCCCTTTTATAGCCCTAAGGCAGCTAGGAGCCGTTGGAAGCAATCCAGGAAGGCAATTCTTGCCTTCTGTCGGGTGGCGCACCGGACAGTCCGGTGCACCACCGGACATCCACAGTTCACTGTCCGGTGCAGATTGCTTTCCTAAATTGGCGCAGCCGACCGTTGAAGATTTGGAGACGTTGGCGCACCGGACAATGTCCGGTGCCCCCATCAGACCGTTGGCTCCGCCACGCGTCATGCGCGGATTGCGCGGCCGACCATTGGCGCGCCGACCGTTGGCTCATCGGACAGTCCGGTGCTCCACCGGACAGTCTGGTGATTTTTAGCCGAACGTTGTTGACTGTTTCTCGAGAGCAGCGACTTCGCCGCAGACGACTCACCGGACAGTCCGGTGCACCACCGGACAGTCCGATGATTTATAGCCGTACGCCGTCGTCGAGACCCGAGAGTAGGCTGTTCATCGGGACTGGTCCTAACACACCGGACACTGTCCGGTGCACCACCGAACACTGTCCGGTGCACCCAGACCGAGCAGCCTTTTGGCTGAGCACAGCCAACTTATCTTCAAAGTGATTTCTCCTGTTTCTAGCACTTAGACACAATACATTAGTCTTCAAAACAATGTTCTAAGTCTAGAAACATACCTTTAATCTTGATTTGCACTTCTTGAGTCTTTGGCACAAATATCACTCAAAGCATTTGTGTGCAGCACTTAGTCACCAAAATCTTATAGAAATGGCCCAAGGGCACATTTCCCTTTCAATCTCCCCCTTTTTGGTGATTTATGCCAACACAACAAAAAGCAACTAAAGAAGTGCAACATCAATGCAAATGAGAACAAAAATTTGTTTTGATTCAAATTTGGTATATTTGGATCGTTCTTTGCCACCACTTGGTTTATTTTTGCAAATCAAACTCAAATTCCTATCTCTAAGTCAAATTCACTTGTTGAGGCATAGAGAGAGGTATTCCAAGAGAAATTGATCAAAGATTCAAAACTCCTCCTTTTCCCATAATCAACCATTCTCCCCACAAGAGACCAACTTTTGGCAATAAGAGATAATAAGAGTATTTTGACAAAACAAAAGCTCTAACTCTACTATTTTCAAAATTCTCAAGTGGTAGCTGATCCATTTCTTGCTTTGGCCTTAATTTCTCCCCTTTGGCATCAAGCACCAAAACGGGATCATTTTTGGCCCTTAAACCTCATTGCCTCACCAAGATCTTCAATTAAGAGTAGAAAGGCAATAAGAGCACGGAGATGAACTTGGAGTAAATTACCCTCTCATCGGAGTGCAGTGGAAGTCTTGCATGGTCCAAGTTCACCTTTTCTCTTTCAATCCTCCTTTGAGACTAAATTAAGAAAACTCAAGCACACGGTTAGTCTCAAAGGGTCAAGTTGTAGCATTTCTCCCCCTAAGTATGTGCAACATTCACACATGGACTTGTGAGGTCCGGGGATCCCTTGCACAACTTGAGCACCATCAATAAGCAATAAAATGCATAAAGGAACATGATCAAAGGCATAAAACACATGTATGCTCTAGATCAATCCAAGTTACGCGAATCTAAGACATTTAGCTCACTATGCAGCCTGCAAAAGGTCTTCTCATCTAAAGGCTTGGTAAAGATATTGGCTAGCTGGTTCTCGGTGCTAACATAAAACACTTCAATATCTCCCTTTTGCTGGTGGTCTCTCAAAAAGTGATGCCGGATGTCTATGTGCTTTGTGCGGCTGTGTTCAACAGGATTGTCAGCCATGCGGATTGCACTCTCATTGTCACATAGGAGTGGGACTTTGCTTAGATTGTAGACAAAGTCCCGGAGGGTTTGCCTCATCCAAAGTAGTTGCGCGCAACACTGTCCTGCGGCAACATACTCGGCCTCAGCGGTTGATAGGGCAACAGAAGTTTGTTTCTTAGAACTCCACGACACTAGGGACCTTCCTAGAAATTGGCACGTCCCTGATGTACTCTTCCTATCGACCTTACATCTAGCATAGTCGAAATCTGAGTATCCAATCAAGTCAAAGGTAGACCCCTTTGGATACCAGATCCCGAAGCAAGGCGTAGCAACTAAATATCTAAGAATTCGCTTAACGGCCACAAGGTGACACTCCCTTGGGTCGGATTGAAATCTAGCACACATGCATACGCTAAGCATAATATCCGGTCTACTAGCACATAAATAAAGTAAAGACCCTATCATAGACCGGTATGCCTTTTGATCAACGGACTTACCTCCTTTGTTGAGGTCAACATGTCTGTCGGTTCCCATTGGAGTCTTTGCGGGCTTGGTGTCCTTCATCCCAAACCGCTTGAGCAAGTCTTGCGTGTACTTCGTTTGAGAGATGAAGGTGTCGTCCTTGAGTTGCTTCACTTGGAACCCAAGGAAGTAGTTCAACTCGCCCATCATCGACATCTCGAATTTCTGAGTCATCACCCTGTTAAACTCTTCACAAGACTTTTGGTTAGTAGAACCAAATATTATGTCATCGACATAAATTTGGCACACAAATAGATCACCGTCACAAGTCTTAGTGAAAAGAGTTGGATCGGCTTTCCCAACCTTGAAGGCATTTGCAATTAAAAAGTCTCTAAGGCATTCATACCATGCTCTTGGGGCTTGCTTAAGTCCATAGAGCGCCTTAGAGAGCTTACACACGTGGTCGGGGTACCGTTCATCCTCAAAGCCAGGGGGTTGCTCCACGTACACCTCCTCCTTGATTGGCCTGTTGAGGAAAGCGCTCTTCATGTCCATTTGGTACAACCTGAAAGAATGGTGAGCGGCATAGGCTAACAAAATACGAATAGACTCTAGCCTAGCCACAGGAGCAAAAGTCTCCTCAAAGTCCAAACCTGCGACTTGGGCATAACCTTTTGCCACAAGTCCAGCCTTGTTCCTTGTCACCACCCCGTGCTCGTCCTGTTTGTTGCGGAACACCCACTTGGTTCCCACAACGTTTTGCTTGGGACGTGGCACCAGTGTCCAAACTTCATTTCGCTTGAAGTTGTTGAGCTCTTCCTGTATGGCCAACACCCAGTCCGGATCTAGCAAGGCCTCCTCTACCCTGAAAGGCTCAATAGAAGAGACAAAAGAGTAATGCTCACAAAAATTAGCTAATCTAGAGCGAGTGGTTACTCCCTTGCTAATATCACCCAATATCTGGTCGACGGGATGATTCCTTTGAATCGTCGCTTGAACTTGAGTTGGAGGGGCTCGTGGTACTTCTTCCTCCTCAACTTGATCTTCTTGTGCTCCCCCTTGGTCACACGCCTCCTCTTGAGGAACCTGTTCATCGTCTTGAGTTGGGGGGTGCACCATCGTTGAGGAAGAGGGTTGATCTTGCTCTTGGTGTTCCTGCGGTCGCACATCTCCAATCGCCATGGTGCGAATCGCGTCCGTTGGAACATCATCTTCATCTACATCATCAAGATCAACTTGCTCTCTTGGAGAGCCATTAGTTTCATCAAATACAACGTCGCTAGAGACTTCAACCAAACCCGATGATTTGTTGAAGACCTTATACGCCTTTGTATTTGAGTCATAACCTAACAAAAACCCTTCTACAGCTTTGGGAGCAAATTTTGAATTCCTACCTTTCTTCACTAGAATGTAGCATTTACTCCCAAAAACTCGGAAATATGAACCGTTGGGTTTGTTACCGGTTAGTAGTTTGTACGACGTCTTCTTGAGGAGGCGATGAAGGTAGACCCGGTTTATGGCGTGGCAGGCTGTGTTCACAGCTTCCGACCAAAACCGCTCGGGCGTCTTGAATTCTCCAAGCATCGTCCTTGCCATGTCTATAAGCGTCCTGTTCTTCCTCTCTACCACACTGTTTTGCTGTGGTGTGTAGGGAGCGGAGAACTCGTGCTTGATTCCTTCCTCCTCAAGGAACTCCTCCACTTGAAGGTTCTTGAACTCGGACCCGTTGTCGCTTCTAATCTTTTTCACCTTGAGCTCAAATTTGATTTGAGCCCGTCTTAGAAAGCGCTTGAGGGTCCCTTGGGTTTCTGATTTATCCTGCAAAAAGAATACCCAAGTGAAGCAGAAAAAATCATCAACAACAACAAGACCATACTTACTTCCCCCGATGCTAAGGTAGGCGACTGGTCCGAAGAGGTCCATATGCAGTAGCTCCAGAGGTCTTGATGTAGTCATCACATTCTTGTTGTGATGAGCGCTTCACACCTGTTTACCTGCTTGACAAGCTGCACAAGGTCTATCTTTTTCGAAAGTTACATTTGTTAGACCTAACACATGTTCTCCCTTTAGAAGTTTGTGAAGGTTCTTTATCCCCACATGTGCTAGACGGCGATGCCACAGCCAGCCCATGCGAGTCTTAGCGATTAAGCATGCATCTAGATCGGCCTCCTCCTTCGAAAAATCAACTAAATAGAGTTTGCCGTCTAGTACACCCTTAAAAGCTAATGAACCATCACTCCTTCTAAAGACAGACACATCTACATTTGTAAATAAACAATTGTAACCCATATTACATAATTGACTAACGGACAACAAGTTATATCCGAGCGATTCTACTAGAAACACATTAGATATTGAATGCTCGGATGAAATAGCTATCTTTCCTAGTCCTTTAACCTTGCCTTGATTCCCGTCACCGAATATGATTGAGTCTTGGGAATCTTTGTTCTTGATGTAGGAGGTGAACATCTTCTTCTCCCTTGTCATGTGGTTTGTGCATCCGCTGTCGATAATCCAGCTTGAGCCCCCGGATGCATAAACCTGCAAGGCAAATTAGGCTTGGGTTTTAGGTACCCAACTCTTGTTGGGTCCTACAAGGTTAGTAACAATAGCCTTAGGGACCCAAATGCAAGTTTTATCTCCATTGCATTTTGCCCCCAATTTCCTAGCAACCACTTTCTTATTTTTACATGACAGTACAAATTTAGCATTGCAAGCATGAAAGACAGTGGTAAATCCATTATACACTTTCCAAGGAGCATGAGACACAAAATTCCTCCTAGATCTACCATTAAAGTTTGAACTTGAAGCAATCATGGCATGAGAGTCAAAAGCATTATAACTCCTATTATAATGAACATTTCTAGAATATTTCCTATCATGATACAAGAAAGCATGATTTCTTTGAACACTATTAGTCATAGGGGCCTTCCCTTTGTCCTTGACAGAGATGGGAGCCCTTTGACTTGTTAAGTTCTTGGCTTCCCTTCGAAAGCCAAGCCCATCCTTAATTGAGGGATGTCTACCTACCGTGTAGGCATCCCTTGCAAATTTTAGTTTATCAAAATCATTTTTGCTAGTCTTAAGTTGGGCATTAAGACTAGCTACTTCATCATTTAATTTAGAAATAGAAATTAAATGTTCACTACAAGCATCAACATTAAAATCTTTACACTTAGTGCAAATTACAACATGCTCAACACAAGAACTAGATTTATTTGCTACTTCTAGCTTAGCATTTAAATCATCATTAATACTTCTTAAGCTAGCCAAAGTCTCATGACAAGTAGATAATTCACACGAAAGCATTTCATTCCTTTTAACTTCTAAAGCAAGAGACTTTTGCACACTTACAAATTTATCATGCTCTTCATATAAAAGATCCTCTTGCTTTTATAAAAGTTTATCCTTTTCATTTAGAGCATCAATTAATTCATTGATCTTTTCTATTTTTGCTCTATCTAATCCTTTAAACAAGCTAGTGTAATCAATTTCATCATCACTAGAGTCCTCATCACTAGAAGTAGAGTACTTAGGAGTTTCTCTAGTGATTACCTTCTTTTCCTTTGCCATTAGACAAGTATGGCGCTCGTTGGGGAAGAGCGATGACTTGTTGAAGGCCGAGGTGGCGAGTCCTTCGTCGTCAGAGTCAGACGACGAACAATCCGAGTCCCACTCTTTGTCGAGGTGTGCCTCGCCCTTCGCCTTCTTGTAGGTCTTCTTCTTTTCCCTCTTCCCGCCTTTCTCTTGTTCCTGGTCATTAGTGTTGTCGGGACAATTTGCTATAAAATGACCATACTTACCACATTTAAAGCAGGAGCGTTTCCCCTTCGCTTTGCTCTTGTTGGGATGCTTCTTTCTTCCTTTTAGCGCCGTCTTGAAGCGCTTGATGATGAGGGCCATTTCTTCCTCATTAAGCCCGGCCGCCTCAACTTGCGCCACCTTGCTAGGTAGCGCCTCCCTGCTACTTGTTGCTTTGAGGGCAACGATTTGAGGCTCGTGGATCGTCATTGGGCCATTTAGCGCCTCATCCGTAGTCCTCTCCAACAAAGTGTGGAGGTTTACCAAGAGGAATGGAAAGCAAATGAGCATTCGAATTATGCAGAATACGAGAATAATCAAAAGAAAAGTTTGAGTTGACCGTTTTCTTTTTCTTGTCGTAGTCGTCATCGTCTCTTTGGGAAGAAGAAGACTCGTCGCTGTCGTAGTAGACTATCTTCTTGATGCGCCTCTTCTTCCCGTCTTTCTTTTTGTGACTCGAGCCAGAGTCGGTGGGCTTATCGTCTCTTGGCTCGTTGAAGGTGGACTCCTTCTCCTTATCGTTGACCACCATCCCCTTTCCCTTAGGATCCATCTCTTTAGGCGATTAGTCCCTTTCATGAAGAGAACGGCTCCGATACCAATTGAGAGCACCTAGAGGGGGGTGAATAGGTGATCCTGTAAAAACTTAAAACTCGTAGCCAAAAACTTGATTAAGTGTTAGAGCAATAAAGCCAAGTGGCTAGAGAGGAGTTCTTGCTAAACACGATAACCACAAAGAAATCAACACAGAGAGGCACAATGATTTATCCCGTGGTTCGGCCAAGTCCAACACTTGCCTACTCCATGTTGTGGCGTCCCAACGGACGAGGGTTGCACTCAACCCCTCTCAAGTGATCCAATGATCAACTTGAATACCACGGTGTTTTTGCTTTCGTTTACTATCTCCCGTTCGCGAGGAATCTCCACAACTTGGAGCCTCTCGCCCTTACAAATGATGATCACAAAGAAACACGAAAGTAAGGAAGGGAGAGCAACGCACAGAATACACAAAATTAGAGCACAAACACGCACACAAGTCACCACTTGAGCTCGCAACACAACTCGAAGAGTTCTCTACTCAAATGGAGCTCTAGTTGCTATCACAAAGAATCAAATGCGTGGAAATGGAGTCTTGGTGCTTAGAGTTGATCAAAGAGTGCTTGGTATACTCCTCCATGCGCCTAGGGGTCCCTTTTATAGCCCCAAGGCAGCTAGGAGCCGTTGGAAGCAATCCAGGAAGGCAATTCTTGCCTTCTGTCGGGTGGCGCACCGGACAGTTCGGTGCACCACCGGACATCCACAGTTCACTGTCCGGTGCAGATTGCTTTCCTAAATTGCCGCAGCAGACCATTGAAGATTTGGAGCCATTGACGCACCGGACACTGTCCGGTGCACACCGGACAGTCCGGTGCCCCCATCAGACCGTTGGCTCGGCCACGCGTCACGCGTGGATTGCGCGGCCGACCGTTGGAGCGCCGACCGTTGGCTCACCGGATAGTCCGGTGCTCCACCGGACAGTCCGGTGATTTTTAGCCGAACGCTGTTGACTGTTTCCCGAGAGCAGCAACTTCGCCGCAGACGACTCACCGGACAGTCCGGTGCACCACCGGACAGTCCGGTGATTTATAGCCGTACGCCGTTGTCGAGACCCGAGAGTAGGCTATTCATCAGGACTGGTCGTGACACACCGGACACTGTCCGGTGCACCACCTGACACTGTCCGGTGCACCCAGACCGAGCAGCCTTTTGGCTGAGCACATCCAACTTATCTTCAAAGCGATTTCTCCTGTTTCTAGCACTTAGACACAATACATTAGTCTTCAAAACAATGTACTAAGTCTAGAAACATACCTTTAATCTTGATTTGCACTTCTTGAGTCTTTGGCACAAATATCAATCAAAGCATTTGTGTGGAGCACTTAATCACCAAAATCTTATAGAAATGGCCCAAGGGCACATTTCCCTTTCAGTATTGGTAAAATTCCTATCTCTAACCACCAGTCACTTTCAAATGTTCTGCTAGTAGATTCCTTAAGTTACAATTCATTGTCTGTTTCACAACTTTGTGGAATGGGATATAACTGCCTATTTACTGATGTTGATGTGAAGATCCTTAGAAGGGAGGATTCCTCTGTTGCTTTTACAGGTCGCTTGAAGGGCAAACTCTATCTTGTTGATTTCACAACAAGTAGGGTGACGCCTGAGACTTGTTTAGTGGCAAAATCCGATAAGGGTTGGCTTTGGCATCGTCGACTAGCTCATGTTGGGATGAGGAACTTGGCCAAACTTCAAAAGGATAGTCACATTATTGGACTAACAAATGTTGTGTTTGAGAAAGACAGAGTATGTAGCGCATGTCAAGCAGGAAAGCAACATGGCGTTCCACATCAATCAAAGAATGTGGTCACAACCAAGAGACCCTTGGAGTTTCTCCATATGGACCTCTTTGGACCTGTGGCCTATATTAGTATTGGTGGCAGTAAGTATGGTTTAGTTATTGTTGATGATTTTTCTCGCTTCACCTGGGTTTTCTTTTTGAGTGACAAAGGTGAAACCCAAGAGACTTTGAAGAAATTCATGAGAAGAGCTCAAAATGAGTTTGAGCTCAAAATCAAGAAAGTGAGAAGTGACAATGGGACAGAGTTCAAGAATACAGGTGTTGAAGAATTCTTAAGCGAAGAAGGAATCAAACATGAGTTCTTGGTCCCCTACACTCCACAACAAAATGGTGTAGTGGAAAGGAAAAATAGAACACTAATTGAAGCCACAAGAACCATGTTAGATGAATACAAGACACCTGACAACTTCTGGGCTGAAGCGGTCAACACCGTCTGTCATGCAATCAACCGACTATATCTTCATAAGGTCTATAAGAAGACTGCTTATGAGCTTCTCACTGGTAACAAACCTAAAGTTGATTACTTTAGAGTATTTGGTTGTAAATGCTTTATTCTTAACAAGAAAGTCAAGAGCTCAAAGTTTGCTCCTAGAGTGGACGAGGGTTTCTTGCTTGGTTATGCATCAAATGCGCATGGATATCGTGTTTTCAACAATACCACTGGTCTTGTGGAAATAGCGATAGATGTGACATTTGATGAATCTAATGGCTCGCAAGGGCATGTCTCTAATGACACTGCAGGAAATGAAGAACCACCTTGTGAGGCCATAAAGAAGCTTGCAATAGGTGAAGTGAGACCACAAGAAAAGGATGATGAGGAAGGAACCTTGTGGATGACTAATGAGGTCTTTGATGTGGGCGCAAAGGTGGTGGGTGATAAATCCTCCACCCAAGCAAACCCATCAACCTCAAGTCATCCAATTCTTGAAGAAGTTCATCAACCCCAAAAGATGCCAACCATTATGGAAGATGAACCTGAAGGTGTTGATGATGAATTGCCTCTTGATCAAGTGGATGATGATAAAGAGCAAATTCAAAGACAACCATCAGTGCCCCATCCTCGAGTCCACCATACCATTCAAAGAGATCATCCGGTGTACAACATTCTTGGGAGTATCAAAAGAGGGGTAACAACTAGATCTCGTTTAGCAAATTTTTGTGAATTTTACTCGTTTGTTTCCTCTCTTGAGCCACTTAAGGTTGAAGAAGCGCTGGATGATCCGGATTGGATAATCGCAATGCAAGAGGAGTTAAACAACTTCACTCGGAATGAAGTCTGGTCCCTAGTTCCAAGACCTAAACAAAATGTGATTGGAACAAAATGGGTCTTTAGGAACAAACAAGATGAACATGGCGTTGTTACAAGAAACAAAGTACGGTTGGTTGCCCAAGGCTTCACTCAAGTGGAGGGACTTGACTTTGGTAAAACATATGCGTTGGTAGCAAGGTTAGACTCAATAAGAATATTAATTGCCTATGCTACTAATCATGATTTCAAGCTATACCAAATGGATGTCAAGAGCGCATTTCTAAATGGACCACTACAAGAGCGGGTCTATGTGGAGCAACCACCGGGATTTAAAGATCCAAGAAAGCCCAACCATGTTTATCTACTCCACAAAGCACTCTACGGGCTTAAACAAGCCCCTAGAGCTTGGTATGAATGTCTTAAAGATTTTTTAATTAAAAATGGATTTACAATAGGAAAGGCTGACTCTACTTTATTCACTTGCAAAGTTGATAATGAGTTATTTGTGTGCCAAATATATGTCGATGACATTATATTTGGTAGTACTAATGAGAAATTTTGTGAAGAATATAGTAAGGTGATGACAAACAAGTTTGAGATGTCTATGACGGGCGAGCTCAAATACTTCCTGGGATTTCAAGTAAAACAACTCAAGGAAGGTACCTTTCTGTGCCAAACCAAGTATACACAAGACATGCTAAAGAAATTTGGCATGGAAAAGGCGAAGCACGCTAAAACACCAATGTCATCAAATAGACATATCGACCTTAATGAAGAAGGTAAACCGGTAGACCAAAAACTATATAGATCAATGATAGGGTCACTGCTTTACCTATGTGCATCTAGACCTGATATTATGTTAAGTGTTTGCATGTGTGCATGTTTTCAAGCTAATCCAAAAGATTGTCATCTTGTAGCTGAAAGCTCTCTTGTGAGTTTTGGTGTTTGGATGACAACTCAATTAAAGGACTAACAAGTGTACTAAGTGTTGAACAGGTGCTTAAGGTAAAGCCTACAGGGTTCAACACAAGTGAACAAATGTGGTGGTCCAAGAACTGGATTATGGATACATGATGGACATCACAAGTAAGATGGTCATTGCATAAAGTGGTACTCGGGTGCGTAGCTCGGAGACAACTGATCAAGCCAAGAATGGAGGCAAGAAGAGCTTCGAGGTACCAAGTGCACGGGAGAAGGTCAAGGAGGCTGAGGAACCCAAAGCCAAGGGTGAAGAAGAAGGCTTGCAAAGTCAAGGGTGATCGAGTTGAGAACAGCTACGGCACATCAAGGATCACTACATAAGGACGTGACTTACAGCCAATGAGGTAACAGCTACAGTTATGTGGTGTAAGTCATAAGGCTCAAGATCAAGCTCTAAGAAGGAGATCAAGGTCACTAGAAGGAGAACAAGTGTCAAAACCAGAACTGGAAGCAGCCCAAAAGAGCTAAGTTCACCTTGATCTTCAGTTTGGGTTATTCCTATGTTTGGAGATGTTCTATGTGACCTTTGCAGGATGTTGGAGCCAAGAAATGTCAATCTAGATCAAGTCAAGCTGACTTGATGATTTATGAGTCCAACATCAAAGCTCAAGCATGTGAAATGCTATAGATGTAAAAATTAAGAGAAGGTATGTTTCTAGACTTAGTACATTGGTTTTTGTGTACTAATATACTTGTCTAAGTGTTAGAAACAGAAAGAAGAAGAAAAGAAAAGAGGTGCAAAAGGCCTGGCTGTGTACAGCCAAGACTCAGCTCAGTCTGGCACACCGGACTGTCCGATGGTGCACCGGACAGTGTCCGGTGCGCCAGGCTGAACTCCGGTGAACAGGCCGCTCTCGGGAGAAGTTTGGCGGCGTACGGCTATAATTCACCGGACTATCCGGTGTGCACCGGACTGTCCGGTGAGCCAACGGTCGGCTGGGCCAACGGTCGGCCGCGCAATCCGCGCGTGACGCGTGGCCGAGCCAACGGTCATATGGGGGCACCGGACTGTCCGGTGCGCCAACGGCTCCAAGACAGCAACGGTCGACTGCGCCATTTTGGGAAGGAAATCGGGCACTGGACGGTGTCCGGTGGTGCACCGGACTGTCCGGTGCACCACCCGACAGAAAGCTGATATTGCCTTCCAAATGAAGTTCAACGGCTCCTAGGCCCCTTGGGTCTATAAAAGGGACTCCTAGGCGCCTCCAAGAAGAGGATAAGCGCAACCAACAAGTGTAGACTTCACTGGAATCAATTCTCACTCTCCCTCTTGTGTGTAACTCTATAGTTGTGTAGAAGGCACAGCTATAAGCCTTTAGAGAGAGGAGAAGCGCTGCTAAGAGCTAGAGCAAGGTCTTGAGCGTATCGTTACTCTACCGAGGTACTGCCGAGAAGTTTGTAAGCAGCCACGGTGTTGTTGTAACTCAACTCAATAGTGGAAGGCTCTATCTGTCATACTGACAGATCTGAGCAAACGGAGGAAGGAGTTGAAATAGACTCCAAGCCCAGGTGTGGCTAACTCCAACGAGGACTAGGCAAGCATTTCAGGCTTGGCCGAACCTCGGGATAAATCCTTGCGTCTATGTGCTCTGTTCTGTATTGTATCCTGACTCTCTGTCTTACTCGTCTTTATATCTGCACTTCAATACTTATCTGTGGTATAAGCTTTATTTGAAGTGCAGGACATTTTGAGACAGGATTTTCTATTCCGCTGCAACCTACTCGAAGAGTCTTCTCACTCCACTGCGTACTAAGTCTTCGAGTAGAGTAAGAATTTAAGTTTTAAAGTAATAAGTTTTATTCGCCTATTCACCCCCCCTCTAGGCGACATCCAGATCTTGTTCCCGGGTCAAAGGGAACTTTCAATTGGTATCAGAGCTAGGCCTCTCCAGTGTGGGCTTAGCCGTCCGGAGATGATGATGTCATCACAAGAGGTAACTGTAGAACTTCTTTTAGGCGATGGTTCTAATTACAAGTCTTGGTCTGTCTCTATTTATAATGCTTTCATAAGTGTTGATCCTGATTTGAGACAGATCTTTAGTAGAAGTATTTTTCCATCTGATATTAGTAAAAATCCCTCTAATGATGAACTAAGATGTTTATCTCTCAACCAGCGTGCTTGCAACATCTTAGTTGATTCTCTTTCTAGAGGTGCTTATTTTGCCATCATGAGTAGTGATAATGATTTATTTGTTGATGCTCATGATTTATGGAATAGAATTAAAGTAAAATATTGTGTGGCAAATTGTACTGCTTCTACTCCCTATATTGCTTGTGATACTAACCTTTCAAAGGGAGAAGATCAAGAACGATGGGCACCCAACGATGAATCCACCTTGTCGACAGGTTTGGTCTCCACTAATAATAAGTGTTTTATTGCTAACAATGACGGTGGAGACAAAAGCCATGATGAGGAGGAATATGAGGATGATAGCGAGGATGAATCTTCATCACCTCAAGGTACATTTTCCTATTTGACTTCCACTGACATTAATGACAGGGAAAATGAGACCGATGATGTGGAAGAAGAGGAGATTCGCCGTTTCTACATCCATCTCAACAAAGAGGACAAGGCACTCTTGGTTAAGCTGTTGAGAAGGAACAAGGAACAAGGCGAGACGCTTCTCAGGCTAGAGGAGTCCCTCATCAAAACCAACAACAGCCTGGAGAAGATGACCAAAGAACATGAGGAGCTAAAGTGCTCTCATGATGATTTGGTCCAAAGGTATGAATATGTTTTAATTGAGCAAAGAAATAGTCATGATGCATTATCTAATATTGCTCAACTTAAAACGGAAAATTCTATGCTTAAGAGTCAAGTAGAAACAATGGACTTAGAAAAACGTGCTCTAGGTAAAAAGTATGATATGTTGTCATATTCTCATAATAAATTAGTTGATGACCATATCATGCTTAATGTTGCTCATGAGGTTATAATTGCAAACTTAAATTCATGTGAACCTCATTCTCGCACGTGTGCGCATTTGAATTGTATATCACCATGTGCTAACCCCTGTTGCTCAAAAGAAAGCCAATCATTGATTGAGCAACAAGTTTTAGGGTCACAAAAGAAATTCTGTGGGAACAAGAAGCAAAGACAACTAAGGAGAAGACACATTGCTCAACTCTCTCAAGATATCCACGGGCGCGTGGTGAAGAAGCTTGAGAAAGGAAAAACTGCAGCAAGTGTTAAGCTCAATAAGAAGAATGTTCCCAAAGCTATAAATGAAGAAATCAACATGAAAAAGGAAAAAGGTAAAAATTCAATTAGTCATGTTGTTTGCACTGATCATCTCTCCATGTCATTCAAGCACAAAAAGGGAAGAGGAAAAAGGAGGTGCTTCAAATGCAAGGAGATAGGCCACCTCATCACGTCTTGTCCGTACAAAGGACAAGAAGTTGCTTTGGATGCAAAAATAAGGACCACATGATCACTTCATGTCCGGTCATGAAGAATCAAGGATGTGCATCCTCCAAGATGACCCTCACCAAGGAAAATGACAAACAGCAAGCGTCATGTCAAGTTGAGCGACGCCTCTGCTACAAGTGTGGTGAGCAGGGTCATATATCAAAGGTATGTGATGAAGGTAAGGTTCCTAAGCAAGTAAATTTGTCTCAATATCATTCGCTTAGGAGACCCAAATCATACACTTGTGCTAGATCTATAATGAGATCACCTAGAACTAGCACAAAGGCCATTTGGGTACCCAAGGCACTTTTAGTTGAACGTCATGGACCCATCCCGAGATGGGTACCAAACTGTGCTAACTAGACCATGCAGGTGCCTTGAGATGGACTGGAGACCATGGGAGAGCTTAAGACGGTTATCTAAAACTCTATGCTTAAGCTGTTAATTGTTTTGGTGTTTATTGACCCAAGGTTGAATTATTGTAAAACACTAATCCCATGTTCATCTCAAGTGAAATAAGGTGTATAGGTCATGAATCATTATTGGTGAATCAAGTAAAGGACTTCGATGAGAGTCTACAACTTGCTCTCCAAAGGATGGTACCCGTGTATTTTAAGTACATAATTGCAATTTAGTATTGCTCTTAAGTTGGCTTGTTGTGCTACCTGTCTTTGGAGTAGTTATGCTTTATGATTGCCTGTGTTAAATGAATCATAATGATGTTTGTTTAATCATGACTGGTGCTATATAGGATATATCTTTTGAATCATTCATGGGTAGCTCTTTCATTTGTTATATCCACAACGATTAACTCTCTTGGTGTATATGGATAAACCCGTAACTTTTTGTAAGTCATGCTATGTGCAATTATGACATTTTGTTTAGTCCATGTTCACATGATTACCCTAGTTTGGTACTGTGTGAATTTCAAATCCATGTCGTGCCCTTTTAAGCTATGAGGTGCATGAGCAAAAGGAGCCCTGAATTGGTGATAACAAGTGCTCTCATAAAGGCAAAGGTATGGAAAATGGAACTGTGCAATTTTATTGAATATCTTGAAGTTCCATTGATAGTGATCATAGCTGTGTTCTTGCATTTCATTGGTAGTATCGTGGCTTAGGAGACTTATGCCTTAAAATGATGTTTCATTTGATGTACCTAAAGAACCTTCTTAACTATGATGTGCTTAGACATGATCATGTTGGTCTTCAATTAGTATATGTGATGCAATGATGGTTAAGTATGAAGCATGTCTAAGTTGCATGTAAATATTATACTTCCTGTGAGTATTCAATTGGCTTAGGTGCCACTAAGGCATGCATTGTTGTATTTAGTCAATCTTTCATTTAGCCTTCAATTGGTGTTAAGTGGCTTTTCATTTGATATTCAAATTGGCATCTTTGTGTGATGAAAGTGATAGAGTATGCCTTGACCAAGGTATGTTATGATCCCCTCTAGTTCTAAGGAAGCTAGAATGTGCAAAGTGCAAGTCATTCAAATACTTGATGCACAACTTGAGGGGGAGCACACATAACTTGTGTCTTTTGAGACTAACTGTTTCTTGAGCAATCTTGTATAGTCTCTAGGTGGAAAAGAGAAGATAAGCAAGAAATGGAGCATTCAGGACTTGGGTACCTCTGTAAGTCAAGAAATTTGTATCTCAAGTCGTGAGTAAGTGCATATTTTTAGATTGCTCATGCTCTATAATATCTGGTGATAATAGATGCTTATTCTTAAATATCATGGAGCTATGATAATAAATGAACTTTTGCAATTGGTATCTTTCAATTAGTAGCCGTGATAGTTTGCTTCAATTGACATTTTTTGATAATCATTAGAATAGAAGTTTCGTCTTGTGCCCAATACTATAACTTGTTCTAAGTTTGGTGTCTTAGCAACAAGAAAAAGTTAGGATAAAGAATCAGGCAACAGTGTGGAGAAGCTCTGGAGAGATTAAACATTTTCAAGATGGGAAGTACACTACAACATGGTAAAGATACAAAAGGAAGTATTAATCTTTTTGCATATATGTATCTTACCTAAATGTTGATAGTGCATATGTTCAATAAGTAAGGGGGAGTTTTGATAGTTGTTTTTCCTCCTTAACACCCTGCTGTCCCTTGACATCATCCTATGTTCTTGCTTGAGTATGGTTTTTGGTGTTTGATGTCAAAGGGGGAGAATTTGTGTATTAAAGCTTATCTCAACCTGAGAGGAAAGCTTATCCTAAGGGGTGATGTGTTAGCTTTGCCAAGTGTGATATTCATATGCTTCTTGCAGTATTATATGTGTTGCATCATATGGACTAGACTAGTGTTTCCGCTGCGATGAATTATTTGGCTTCTATAGTGTAATAGATAGTCATGTGGTTAATGGTGCTTTAAGATTAAAGGTGCTTTAAGATTGCTTTAAATTGGTGTCTTAGTTTAAATTGGTATTAGTTTGAATTGGTATCTTAATGATGAATAGTATTCCTGTGATATATCCACTAAATTGAATGGTGTTTAACTCTGATTATGTGCATTTGTGTGTTATAGCATCATGGTTTGATTCTTGACACAAAGCATACTAAAAAGTGCTAAGGTGTAGAAATGTTTCGAATTGCCTAAGTATGTGCAAATTGACGTCTGAGGCCAAAATTATGTTTTTGAAGTAAGCACATATTTAGGGGGAGCATTCTATAAACTTAGAATTCAAAATTTGTGCTTCAAACCTTATTCTTATGTAAGCTTTAATTGTGTTGCCATCAATCACCAAAAAGGGGGAGATTGAAAGCTCTCTTGTGAGTTTTGGTGTTTGGATGACAACTCAATTAAAGGACTAACAAGTGTACTAAGTATTGAACAGGTGCTTAAGGTAAAGCCTACAGGGTTCAACACAAGTGAACAAATGTGGTGGTCCAAGAACTGGATTATGGATACATGATGGACATCACAAGTAAGATGGTCATTGCATAAAGTGGTACTCGGGTGCGTAGCTCGGAGACAACTGATCAAGCCAAGGACGGAGGCAAGAAGAGCTTCGAGGTACCAAGTGCACGGGAGAAGGTCACGGAGGCTGAGGAACCCAAAGCCAAGGGTGAAGAAGAAGACTTGCAAAGTCAAGGGTGATCGAGTTGAGAACAGCTACGGCACATCAAGGATCACTACATAAGGACGTGACTTACAGCCAATGAGGTAACAGCTACAGTTATGTGGTGTAAGTCATAAGGCTCAAGATCAAGCTCTAAGGAGATCAAGGTCACTAGAAGGAGAACAAGTGTCAAAACCAGAACTGGAAGCAGCCCAAAAGAGCTAAGTTCACCTTGATCTTTAGTTTGGGTTGTTCCTATGTTTGGAGATGTTCTATGTGACCTTTGCAGGATGTTGGAGCCAAGAAATATCAATCTAGATCAAGTCAAGCTGACTTGATGATTTATGAGTCCAACATCAAAGCTCAAGCATGTGAAATGCTATAGATGTAAAAATTAAGAGAAGGTATGTTTCTAGACTTAGTACATTGGTTTTTGTGTACTAATATACTTGTCTAAGTGTTAGAAACAGAAAGAAGAAGAAAAGAGGTGCAAAAGGCCTGGCTGTGTACAGCCAAGACTCAGCTCAGTCTGGCACACCGGACTGTCCGATGGTGCACCGGACAGTGTCCGGTGCGCCAGGCTGAACTCTGGTGAACAGGCCGCTCTCGGGAGAAGTTTGGCGGCGTACGGCTATAATTCACCGGACTGTCCGGTGTGCACCGGACTGTCCGGTGTGCACCGGACTGTCCGGTGAGCCAACGGTCGGCTGGGCCAACGGTCGGTCGCGCAATCCGCGCGTGACGCGTGGTCGAGCCAACGGTCATATGGGGGCACCGGACTGTCCGGTGTGCACCGGACAGTGTCCGGTGCGCCAACGGCTCCAAGACAGCAACGGTCGACTGCGCCATTTTGGGAAGGAAATCGGGCACTGGACGGTGTCCGGTGGTGCACCGGACTGTCCGGTGCACCACCCGACAGAAAGATGATATTGCCTTCCAAATGAAGTTCAACGGCTCCTAGGCCCCTTGGGTCTATAAAAGGGACTCCTAGGCGCCTCCAAGAAGAGGATAAGCGCAACCAACAAGTGTAGACTTCACTGGAATCAATTCTCACTCTCCCTCTTGTGTGTAACTCTATAGTTGTGTAGAAGGCACAGCTATAAGCCTTTAGAGAGAGGAGAAGCGCTGCTAAGAGCTAGAGCAAGGTCTTGAGCGTATCGTTACTCTACTGAGGTACTGCCGAGAAGTTTGTAAGCAGCCACGGTGTTGTTGTAACTCAACTCAATAGTGGAAGGCTCTATCTGTCATACTGACAGATCTGAGCAAACGGAGGAAGGAGTTGAAATAGACTCCAAGCCCAGGTGTGGCTAACTCCAACGAGGACTAGGCAAGCATTTCAGGCTTGGCCGAACCTCGGGATAAATCCTTGCGTCTGTGTGCTCTGTTCTGTATTGTATCCTGACTCTCTGTCTTACTCGTCTTTATATCTGCACTTCAATACTTATCTGTGGTATAAGCTTTATTTGAAGTGCAGGACATTTTGAGACAGGTTTTTCTATTCCGCTGCAACCTACTCGAAGAGTCTTCTCACTCCACTGCGTACTAAGTCTTCGAGTAGAGTAAGAATTTAAGTTTTAAAGTAATAAGTTTTATTCGCCTATTCACCCCCTCTAGGCGACATCCAGATCCTGTTCCCGGGTCAAAGGGAACTTTCAATTGGTATCAGAGCTAGGCCTCTCCAGTGTGGGCTTAGCCGTCCGGAGATGACGATGTCGTCACAAGAGGTAACTGTAGAACTTCTTTTAGGCGATGGTTCTAATTACAAGTCTTGGTCTGTCTCTATTTATAATGCTTTCATAAGTGTTGATCCTGATTTGAGACAGATCTTTAGTAGAAGTATTTTTCCATCTGATATTAGTAAAAATCCCTCTAATGATGAACTAAGATGTTTATCTCTCAACCAGCGTGCTTGCAACATCTTAGTTGATTCTCTTTCTAGAGGTGCCTATTTTGCCATCATGAGTAGTGATAATGATTTATTTGTTGATGCCCATGATTTATGGAATAGAATTAAAGTAAAATATTGTGTGGCAAATTGTACTGCTTCTACTCCCTATATTGCTTGTGATACTAACCTTTCAAAGGGAGAAGATCAAGAACGATGGGCACCCAACGATGAATCCACCTTGTCGACAGGTTTGGTCTCCACTAATAATAAGTGTTTTATTGCTAACAATGACGGTGGAGACAAAAGCCATGATGAGGAGGAATATGAGGATGATAGCGAGGATGAATCTTCATCACCTCAAGGTACATTTTCCTATTTGACTTCCACTGACATTAATGACAGGGAAAATGAGACCGATGATGTGGAAGAAGAGGAGATTCGCCGTTTCTACATCCATCTCAACAAAGAGGACAAGGCACTCTTGGTTAAGCTGTTGAGAAGGAACAAGGAACAAGGCGAGACGCTTCTCAGGCTAGAGGAGTCCCTCATCAAAACCAACAACAGCCTGGAGAAGATGACCAAAGAACATGAGGAGCTAAAGTGCTCTCATGATGATTTGGTCCAAAGGTATGAATATGTTTTAATTGAGCAAAGAAATAGTCATGATGCATTATCTAATATTGCTCAACTTAAAACGGAAAATTCTATGCTTAAGAGTCAAGTAGAAACAATGGACTTAGAAAAACGTGCTCTAGGTAAAAAGTATGATATGTTGTCATATTCTCATAATAAATTAGTTGATGACCATATCATGCTTAATGTTGCTCATGAGGTTATAATTGCAAACTTAAATTCATGTGAACCTCATTCTCGCACGTGTGCGCATTTGAATTGTATATCACCATGTGCTAACCCCTGTTGCTCAAAAGAAAGCCAATCATTGATTGAGCAACAAGTTTTAGGGTCACAAAAGAAATTCTGTGGGAACAAGAAGCAAAGACAACTAAGGAGAAGACACATTGCTCAACTCTCTCAAGATATCCACGGGCGCGTGGTGAAGAAGCTTGAGAAAGGAAAAACTGCAGCAAGTGTTAAGCTCAATAAGAAGAATGTTCCCAAAGCTATAAATGAAGAAATCAACATGAAAAAGGAAAAAGGTAAAAATTCAATTAGTCATGTTGTTTGCACTGATCATCTCTCCATGTCATTCAAGCACAAAAAGGGAAGAGGAAAAAGGAGGTGCTTCAAATGCAAGGAGATAGGCCACCTCATCACGTCTTGTCCGTACAAAGGACAAGAAGTTGCTTTGGATGCAAAAATAAGGACCACATGATCACTTCATGTCCGGTCATGAAGAATCAAGGATGTGCATCCTCCAAGATGACCCTCACCAAGGAAAATGACAAACAGCAAGCGTCATGTCAAGTTGAGCGACGCCTCTGCTACAAGTGTGGTGAGCAGGGTCATATATCAAAGGTATGTGATGAAGGTAAGGTTCCTAAGCAAGTAAATTTGTCTCAATATCATTCACTTAGGAGACCCAAATCATACACTTGTGCTAGATCTATAATTAGATCACCTAGAACTAGCACAAAGGCCATTTGGGTACCCAAGGCACTTTTAGTTGAACGTCATGGACCCATCCCGAGATGGGTACCAAACTGTGCTAACTAGACCATGCAGGTGCCTTGAGATGGACTGGAGACCATGGGAGAGCTTAAGACGGTTATCTAAAACTCTATGCTTAAGCTGTTAATTGTTTTGGTGTTTATTGACCCAAGGTTGAATTATTGTAAAACACTAATCCCATGTTCATTTCAAGTGAAATAAGGTGTATAGGCCATGAATCATTATTGGTGAATCAAGTAAAGGACTTCGATGAGAGTCTACAACTTGCTCTCCAAAGGATGGTACCCGTGTATTTTAAGTACATAATTGCAATTTAGTATTGCTCTTAAGTTGGCTTGTTGTGCTACCTGTCTTTGGTGTAGTTATGCTTTATGATTGCCTGTGTTAAATGAATCATAATGATGTTTGTTTAATCATGACTGGTGCTATATAGGATATATCTTTTGAATCATTCATGGGTAGCTCTTTCATTTGTTATATCCACAACGATTAACTCTCTTGGTGTATATGGATAAACCCGTAACTTTTTGTAAGTCATGCTATGTGCAATTATGACATTTTGTTTAGTCCATGTTCACATGATTACCCTAGTTTGGTACTGTGTGAATTTCAAATCCATGTCGTGCCCTTTTAAGCTATGAGGTGCATGAGCAAAAGGAGCCCTGAATTGGTGATAACAAGTGCTCTCATAAAGGCAAAGGTATGGAAAATGGAACTGTGCAATTTTATTGAATATCTTGAAGTTCCATTGATAGTGATCATAGTTGTGTTCTTGCATTTCATTGGTAGTATCGTGGCTTAGGAGACTTATGCCTTAAAATGATGTTTCATTTGATGTACCTAAAGAACCTTCTTAACTATGATGTGCTTAGACATGATCATGTTGGTCTTCAATTAGTATATGTGATGCAATGATGGTTAAGTATGAAGCATGTCTAAGTTGCATGTAAATATTATACTTCCTGTGAGTATTCAATTGGCTTAGGTGCCACTAAGGCATGCATTGTTGTATTTAGTCAATCTTTCATTTAGCCTTCAATTGGTGTTAAGTGGCTTTTCATTTGATATTCAAATTGGCATCTTTGTGTGATGAAAGTGATAGAGTATGCCTTGACCAAGGTATGTTATGATCCCCTCTAGTTCTAAGGAAGCTAGAATGTGCAAAGTGCAAGTCATTCAAATACTTGATGCACAACTTGAGGGGGAGCACACATAACTTGTGTCTTTTGAGACTAACTGTTTCTTGAGCAATCTTGTATAGTCTCTAGGTGGAAAAGAGAAGATAAGCAAGAAATGGAGCATTCAGGACTTGGGTACCTCTGTAAGTCAAGAAATTTGTATCTCAAGTCGTGAGTAAGTGCATATTTTTAGATTGCTCATGCTTTATAATATCTGGTGATAATAGATGCTTATTCTTAAATATCATGGAGCTATGATAATAAATGAACTTTTGCAATTGGTATCTTTCAATTAGTAGCCGTGATAGTTTGCTTCAATTGACATTTTTTGATAATCATTAGAATAGAAGTTTCGTCTTGTGCCCAATACTATAACTTGTTCTAAGTTTGGTGTCTTAGCAACAAGAAAAAGTTAGGATAAAGAATCAGGCAACAGTGTGGAGAAGCTCTGGAGAGATTAAACATTTTCAAGATGGGAAGTACACTACAACATGGTAAAGATACAAAAGGAAGTATTAATCTTTTTGCATATATGTATCTTACCTAAATGTTGATAGTGCATATGTTCAATAAGTAAGGGGGAGTTTTGATAGTCGTTTTTCCTCCTTAACACCCTGCTGTCCCTTGACATCATCCTATGTTCTTGCTTGAGTATGGTTTTTGGTGTTTGATGTCAAAGGGGGAGAATTTGTGTATTAAAGCTTATCTCAACCTGAGAGGAAAGCTTATCCTAAGGGGTGATGTGTTAGCTTTGCCAAGTGTGATATTCATATGCTTCTTGCAGTATTATATGTGTTGCATCATATGGACTAGACTAGTGTTTCCGCTGCGATGAATTATTTGGCTTCTATAGTGTAATAGATAGTCATGTGGTTAATGGTGCTTTAAGATTAAAGGTGCTTTAAGATTGCTTTAAATTGGTGTCTTAGTTTAAATTGGTATTAGTTTGAATTGGTATCTTAATGATGAATAGTATTCCTGTGATATATCCACTAAATTGAATGGTGTTTAACTCTGATTATGTGCATTTGTGTGTTATAGCATCATGGTTTGATTCTTGACACAAAGCATACTAAAAAGTGCTAAGGTGTAGAAATGTTTCGAATTGCCTAAGTATGTGCAAATTGACGTCTGAGGCCAAAATTATGTTTTTGAAGTAAGCACATATTTAGGGGGAGCATTCTATAAACTTAGAATTCAAAATTTGTGCTTCAAACCTTATTCTTATGTAAGCTTTAATTGTGTTGCCATCAATCACCAAAAAGGGGGAGATTGAAAGCTCTCTTGTGAGTTTTGGTGTTTGGATGACAACTCAATTAAAGGACTAACAAGTGTACTAAGTATTGAACAGGTGCTTAAGGTAAAGCCTACAGGGTTCAACACAAGTGAACAAATGTGGTGGTCCAAGAACTGGATTATGGATACATGATGGACATCACAAGTAAGATGGTCATTGCATAAAGTGGTACTCGGGTGCGTATCTTGGAGACAACTGATCAAGCCAAGGACGGAGGCAAGAAGAGCTTCGAGGTACCAAGTGCACGGGAGAAGGTCACGGAGGCTGAGGAACCCAAAGCCAAGGGTGAAGAAGAAGACTTGCAAAGTCAAGGGTGATCGAGTTGAGAACAGCTACGGCACATCAAGGATCACTACATAAGGACGTGACTTACAGCCAATGAGGTAACAGCTACAGTTATGTGGTGTAAGTCATAAGGCTCAAGATCAAGCTCTAAGAAGGAGATCAAGGTCACTAGAAGGAGAACAAGTGTCAAAACCAGAACTGGAAGCAGCCCAAAAGAGCTAAGTTCACCTTGATCTTTAGTTTGGGTTGTTCCTATGTTTGGAGATGTTCTATGTGACCTTTGCAGGATGTTGGAGCCAAGAAATGTCAATCTAGATCAAGTCAAGCTGACTTGATGATTTATGAGTCCAACATCAAAGCTCAAGCATGTGAAATGCTATAGATGTAAAAATTAAGAGAAGGTATGTTTCTAGACTTAGTACATTGGTTTTTGTGTACTAATATACTTGTCTAAGTGTTAGAAACAGAAAGAAGAAGAAAAGAAAAGAGGTGCAAAAGGCCTGGCTGTGTACAGCCAAGACTCAGCTCAGTCTGGCACACCGGACTGTCCGATGGTGCACCGGACAGTGTCCGGTGGTGCACCGGACAGTGTCCGGTGCGCCAGGCTGAACTCTGGTGAACAGGCCGCTCTCGGGAGAAGTTTGGCGGCGTACGGCTATAATTCACCGGACTGTCCGGTGTGCACCGGACTGTCTGGTGAGCCAACGGTCGGCCGCGCAATCCGCGCGTGACGCGTGGCCGAGCCAACGGTCATATGGGGGCACCGGACTGTCCGGTGTGCACCGGACAGTGTCCGGTGCGCCAACGGCTCCAAGACAGCAACGGTCGACTGCGCCATTTTGGGAAGGAAATCGGGCACTGGACGGTGTCCGGTGGTGCACCGGACTGTCCGGTGCACCACCCGACAGAAAGCTAATATTGCCTTCCAAATGAAGTTCAACGGCTCCTAGGCCCCTTGGGTCTATAAAAGGGACTCCTAGGCGCCTCCAAGAAGAGGATAAGCGCAGCCAACAAGTGTAGACTTCACTGGAATCATTTCTCACTCTCCCTCTTGTGTGTAACTCTATAGTTGTGTAGAAGGCACAGCTATAAGCCTTTAGAGAGAGGAGAAGCGCTGCTAAGAGCTAGAGCAAGGTCTTGAGCGTATCGTTACTCTACCGAGGTACTGCCGAGAAGTTTGTAAGCAGCCACGGTGTTGTTGTAACTCAACTCAATAGTGGAAGGCTTTATCTGTCATACTGACAGATCTGAGCAAACGGAGGAAGAAGTTGAAATAGACTCCAAGCCCAGGTGTGGCTAACTCCAACGAGGACTAGGCAAGCATTTCAGGCTTGACCGAACCTCGGGATAAATCCTTGCGTCTGTGTGCTCTATTCTGTATTGTATCCTGACTCTCTGTCTTACTTGTCTTTATATCTGCACTTCAATACTTATCTGTGGTATAAGCTTTATTTGAAGTGCAGGACATTTTGAGACAGGATTTTCTATTCCTCTGCAACCTACTCGAAGAGTCTTCTCACTCCACTGCGTACTAAGTCTTCGAGTAGAGTAAGAATTTAAGTTTTAAAGTAATAAGTTTTATTCGCCTATTCACCCCCCCCCCTCTAGGCGACATCCAGATCCTGTTCCCGGGTCAAAGGGAACTTTCAGTAGCCGTTAAGAGAATCTTAAGATACTTAGTCCACACCCAAAACCTAGGATTATGGTACCCTAAAGGCTCCCTTTTTGATTTGCTTGGCTATTCTAATTCAGACTATGCCGGTTGCAAAGTAGATCAAAAAAGCACTACAGGGACCTACCAATTCCTTGGGCGGTCCTTAGTGTCATGGAGTTCCAAGAAACAAAATTGTGTTGCACTTTCCACTGCAGAAGCTGAGTACATAGCAGCTGGTGCATGTTGCGCACAGTTGCTATGGATGAAGCAAACCTTTAGAGACTTTGGTTGTGAGTTTAATAAAATTCCACTGCTGTGTGACAATGAGAGTGCCATTAAACTTGCAAACAATCATGTGCAACACTCTAGAACCAAACATATTGATATTAGACATCATTTCTTGAGAGGCCATGAAGCCAAAGGAGATATTGAATTATTTCATGTGAGCACTGAAAATCAACTAGCATATATCTTCGCCAAACCTCTTGATGAGACTAGGTTTTGTTTTCTAAGGAGTGAACTAAATATCTTGGATTCTCGAAATGTGTCTTAAAAACTAAAAGTTGAATCATGATTGATTGGAATAAAGTTGTTTTGTGAACAAAATGTCATGTGAAATCTTGTTTTTATTGCCTAAATTATTCATGTCATAAATATTGCTTGCATTCTAAGCCTTATCGGGCTGATTCTGTAAACTGGTTGAGTAAACCGGCTGACTAAGCCACTCAACCGGATTCTCTCTAGTGAGAACCGGTTGAACCGGTTTAAAAACCGGTTTTTGTCGCTTCAGATTCTACGCAGTCTGTCAGCTCCGCAGTCTGCGCCGTCAGTCTCGCAGACTGTGCTGTTAGTGTGCCAGGTTTTCTGCGCAGTCAAACGTCGTTTTCTACGTGTTTACTATGCATGCTGCAGCAAAACCGGTTGAACCGGTTTCTGAACCGGTTGAACCGGTTTTGGTCAGTTTGACCAGCCGCCGACCCGCCCCCGCCCCTTTTCTCTCATCTCCTCCCACTTTCTGTCTTCACTCTTTCATTTGTTGCAGCCGCCGACGCCCTCACCTTTCTCTCTCCCTCTCTCACATCCCACACTCCAAATCCCTCCCAAACTATCAAATCTTTGTGGAGATTGTTGGAGACTTGATCCCCTTGGGCTCCTCCATCATCTCTCCGCTCTTCGTTGGGATTTTCGTGGTTGATTTTCAGATCGAGGTATTGACTCATTTTCCCTTTTCTTTGACTCGATCCAATACCATTCTTGATTATCTTAAGTATCTTTTCAAGGATACTGTGTAGTTTAGGTGCTTGGCACACTTAAACTGTTATTATTGTCTCGAACATTGTTTGAGTTAAGTAGGTTGGTATTGTTCATTGTAGTTAAACCGCTCACATGAACGGTTGAAGTGCATGCTCAATATCATACGTGTCTTTCCTCAAACATGTTCGTTAAAATCCTTGAACATCAAATATCTCTCTCACCATATGTTCTTCTTTGTTTAATCTTAAGGATGGTGCATCGTAGAAATCCATCTGTTGTTGAGCCAGACTTAGATGACGACGCTCCAGAAATCCATGAAGAGACTCCTCCTTGTCGGTCTAGATCAAAGCGCGGGCGCGGATCTGGCAATGTCCTACCAGGTGATGAGGCCTCAGGGTCTCATGGAGCTCACGGTCGAACGGCCCAGAATCCCTCCGGTCGGTCTCGACCCGCGGCAAATCCACAAGCCTAGGAAGCTACCAGCGATGATGAGGGAGGAAAAGATGATGATGTTGTTCTCCCTCCTGCCAATGCACCCATTATCCAGGGGTTAGTACTTCATAGAGCGCAGGCCCGTCGCTCTGCCAACGAGCAAGTCATTGATTTCACTGCCAGCAGAGGGTCTGCCCTTCTTTAGGACATGTGCTTCCAAAATCCTACATTCTGAGTTCATGATGTTAGGATCGATGGTAATCGCTTCTGGACCCTCCTCCATGTTGATTTCTATAACTCAGTTATTCTTCCAAAAAGGCACCAGCCCATCCTACATCAGCGTTTTATTAACTGGGATGGATGCGAAGCCATTGGTGATCCCGAGATGACATAGGCATTGAGGGCCTGTGAGAGAAAAAGGATGAAGACCATAATGACATTCCAATACAATTGGAATGATGAAGTCATTGCACAATTTTATTCTACCCTCTGGATTAAGAATGCTGATGAGGAAAGTCCATACAACTTTCCTTATCTCAATTTTTTTCATTGAAGGCAGCTGGTATAAGGTGAGCTACAGGAGGTTTGCTCGCATCCTAGGATTTACTGATGGGGATATCTTAGGAGACAAAATCAAGATTCATGACTTTCATCCTCCCACCAAGGATGAAGCCAAGGATCTTCATATCTCTGAGTCTGATGAATATTGGAAGTCTACCAATCTGCACAAGTACTACAGATACATCAATTCTCTCTGCAGAATGACACTCATCCCCAAAGGGGGAAATCAAATGAATATCCTGAGAGAGAGCAAAGTCCTGCTCTCATTCATGAAGCTAAACAGTTCTGAAAGCCTAAATGTATTTGATATGATTTGGCAAGAAATCATCCATGCTGCCTGCTTCCCTCTCAAGGGATGTCTTCATGCCCCCTTCATCATGAAGATGATTGAAGTGGTGACACTGTTTCGATTTGAAAAAGGCACAAGACATCTCTCATACACCCCTTCTAGATTGACCCAAACAATCTAGCAGGGCGATTGAGGAAAGCCCCTGCCAGCTCCCGTGCGCATACTGTTGCTGGTCCCGCTACTGCTGGTACCTCGCGCCCCTCTCCTAGTCGCGGATCTCCCACACCACGTGGTCGCGGTCGTGGTCGAGGTCGTGGTCGCGGGATGGGAGCTCGACTGGCTCATGGCATTGCAGCTTTCTTTTCTATGTGCAGGAACATATCTTCTGATGTTCATGAGCTGGCGAGGCGTCAGCGGGAGACTGACAACAACCTCCGTCGTCAGGCCTCTTCCATGGGTATGCCATTTGCTCCCCGCTCGCCTGATGTGCCCCTTCATCCTCCTCCGCCAGAGATCAATGAATGGCACCAGCAAGCCTATGGGGTGCCCTTCATGTCAGCAGAAGATGAAGAAGGAGAAGAGGAAGAATTTTTTGATGATCGAGAGCAGTATGTCCCGCCTCCCCACCAAGGGGATCCGGGTCCATCTTCTTCATATCCTCCTCCCCAGGATCCATCTAGCAGCTATCCCCCCCCCCAGCTCAGCCTGGGGAAGAAAAGTTTGCAGCTAACTTGGCATCTCAGTTCTTTGACCCATCTCCTCCTTGGTAATTTGTGGTTGATGTTTCTCTCCTCCTATTTTTGGTGCTGGTTGCCAAAAAGGGGGAGAAGGATTGAAAGCTTGGCTTGGTAGCCCTTAGGGGCTTTTTATTTTCGTAATGAACATCGAGTCTGTAACAACTTTATTCACCTATGCTTGTTGTGATGCATGTGATGATGGCTTAGGGCCATAAACACTTTTATGATGAGATGCCCATTATTGTAATAGCTAGTACTATCTCATATCTTATGCTATGCAATGATGGATTTGTTAGAGTAATGTTATTTTTATATCATCACATCTTATATAATTCTGTTGCATCCCTCAGTGTTTTTGAAATGTGTTGGCTATTCACTTTCTCCAAATATGTTGCAAATTGACATATGAAGTCAATATGAAGATCACAAAACTCATGCACATATTTAGGGGGAGCCACACATACACAAGTATTTATATATCGCCAGTATTTTATTTTTATCTCTACTCTAGTTTGTTTTGGCATCAATCACCAAAAAGGGGGAGATTGTAAGTGCAATCAACCCTAATTGAGGGTTTTGGTGATTAAATGACAAAACAAACAGAGATTCTAACAAGTTTGCTCCTAGCATGTATACAATTATTTTACAGACAGGAGAAGCACGGATCACATGAGTATGCAAATGAAAAAGCACAGCGGATTAAAATTCTACATCATATAGCGTGCTCCAAGTGCTTGGGAAAAATGGCAGTTTGCATTTTATAATTCTTGAGTCATACAGATTGCCGTTCAATTAAGAGGGATCCTCAATAGTTAAGTAAGTAATGCGATGAGCTCAGTCCAAATCCTTTAAAATCCTCTGAGAAAATATTCTTACTAGATCATGAACGCTCTTAGAAAAACCACTTTCACTCCCCACTAAAGTTTCACTTTTGTTCACTTCAGTTTTCTCAAAACTTGTTCATCAGTTTCAAAAACCGGTTCAACTGGACCTAAAACCGGTTCAACCGGTTTCTGCACTGTTCCTTCTGTCACCTTCTGACCTGCCAGTCTGCCAGTCAAATCTGTCAGAAAAAGTCGTGTGCAGAGTTTTTTGAAAACCGGTTCAACCAGATTTGAGTCCGGCTCAACTGAATTTGGGAACGGTCGAGTCTCCGGCTGAGTCCCTCAGTGAACCGAGAACTCCCTGGTGGAAACCGATTCAATCGATTTTGAGTCCTTTTCTCCCAATGGCTGCCAGCTTTTGGGGGATCCTTTAAATACCCCCACACTCTCTCTCTCTCTCTTCATTCACTTCTGCCCTCTCCACGATTTCTTGGCTGACCAACCTCCAAACAAGGGCATTCAATTCACCTCTCACACCCGAATTCGCATCGCCTTCAATCATTTGAAGGACCCTTGGTGTGAGGTGAAGTCGATCTAACTCACTGTTGATTTCATCTTGATTCTCCCATTCTCTTCATTTTGAGCTCATCGCAAACTTAATCTCGTGCGAATTTGTTACTCTTGGAACCTTACGTTCCTTGACAGATAGAGGTTGCTTGGGAGTCTCCAAATTTGTGGACGACCCCAAGAAGTTTGTATCACCCGCTCGTTGAGCAAATTTGAGAAGAGATTGCCTTGACCTTGGTGGTCGGCTTGTGAAGGATTAGGGTTGGAAAAGACCTGGCCCTTTGTGGGCTCCTCAACGAGGAGTAGGACACCTTTGTGGTGGTTGCCGAACCACGGGTTAAATCATGTGTTCTTGTGTGTTCTTGATAAGTGCTTTAATTTGTTGGTTAGTTCATATTCGATTATATTGTGTGCAAATCGTGTGAAAACAATTCATACCGATTTGTCATCTATTCGAGTGGATTTTCTTTAGGGCAAGTCTTTAGCAAAATCTCTCACTACTTCGTCACATTTGTTTAACTGTTTATCTAATCTAAATTGAGCAGGTTCAAACTTGTTCAGCTGTAAACAAAATCAGCTGAACCGGTTTGCACCAGTGCAACTTGAATTTGACATTATCTCGAAGTTTTTAGTGGAAAATTTCAGGTGTAGCCTATTCACCCTCCCTCTAGGCTACTTTCAGTTGGCCAGGTATTTACATGATTAGGCTTACTAGGCAAACCATAGCATTGATATTTGGAAATTGAAAATTAAGCGTCTGAAGCAAATGCTCAAAGGATGGAATATCAATGTTGAAGGTCACTATAAAAAGTTGAAAAAGGAGCTTATGTCAAAAATTGACAGCCTCGACAAGACCAGTGAAGTTTCAGGTTTATCAGAATCAGATAGGATGGAGAAACTTGGCTTTGAAATGAATCTTAGAAAGTTAGTTGATGAGGAAAGTATGAGACTTAAACAGAGGGCTCGTGACAAGTTCATGTTGGATGGTGATGAGAATTCAAAGTATTTCCATTTATTAGCCAAGTGTAAAAGAAGGAAACTAAAAATCATGACTCTTTCCCATGAGGACAAGGTTGCTCAAGATGAGATTGAAATCAATCAGCTAGCGACTTTGTTTTACAAAAATCTCTTTGGCCCTTCTCAAGAAACTAGTATTTCTTTGAATAATCTGAACATCAAAAGGCTTGATGATGTTAGTAGAGATCTTCTTACAAGACCTTTTTCTATGGAGGAGATTAAAGAAGTGGTGTTTTCGCTGAAACATAATAGTGCTCCTGGTCCAGATGGCATCCCATCTGAATTTTTTCAGGAATTCTGGGACACGATCAAAAGTGATCTGTTTAATCTTTTCAAATCCTTTCATGACGGTTCCCTTAATATTGAGAGACTTAACTTTAGGATGGTTACCCTTATTCCATAAATTCCTAATGCGATTGACATCAAAGCCTTCAGACCAATTTGTTTGCTCAATGTTTGTTACAAGATTATTACCAAAGTCTTGACAAATAGATTGGCCTGCTGCATTACCTCTGTGATTAGTGATTTTCAATATGGATTTATCAAAGGTAGATATATCATGGATGGAGTGCTCTCTCTTCATGAGATTATTCATGAAGTAAAGCAGAAAAAACAAAATGGAGTGATTTTTAAAGTGGATTTTGAGAAATCTTATGACAAGGTTAACTGGAACTTTCTTCATAACATGATGGTTAAAAAAGGGTTTGGTGATCAATGGTGCGACTGGGTTTTGAAGACTGTTAAAGGTGGAAAAGTGGCTATCAAGACGAATGATGTGGTTGGTCCTTACTTTAGGACTCACAAAGGTGTTAGACAAGGTGACCCTTTTCTCCATTACTTTTTAATATTGCTGCAGATGGGTTTGCTTGCATGATTCAAAAAACTAAAGACGAAGGAATTATTAAAGGTCTCATTCCTCATATTATCACCAATGGTTGCTGCTGTTTGCAATATGCTATGACACTATATTTTTACTCCAAGGTGATCTTGAAGGTGCTAGAAATCTTAAATTTATTCTCTGTATTTTTAGCAGATGTCTGGCCTCAAGATTAATTTTCATAAAAGTGAAATCATTTGTTTGGGTAAAGCAGTAGAGAGAGATCATTATTATGCTGACATTTTTACCTGTCCCCATAGCTGTCTCCCTATGAAATACTTAGTGGTCCTGATTGATAATAAAAAGCTTTGTAAATCTTTGTGGTCGCCCACAGTGGAAAAAATCGAGAGTAAGCTGGGTTCCAGGCAAGGTCGTTTCCTTAGCTTGGGTGGCCGGTTAGTTTTGATTAACAATAGCCTTACTAATGTTCCCCTGTACATGCTTTCGATGTACAAAGCTCCTAAATGTGTGTTGAGAAAAATGGATATTTTTAGAAAAAGATTGTTATGGCAAGGTGTCCATAGTAAAAAAAATATCATTTAGCCGATTGGAATTTGGTCTGTACTCCCAGAGATCAGGGCGGTCTTGGAGTTCTGGATTTGCATAAGATGAATGAAGCGCTTCTTGCGAAATGGATCTGGAATTTGGAAAACTCTAGTGGTTTGTGGCAGACCATTATTAGTCACAAATATGTTAAAGGGAGACCTATTATTTTAGTTAGGAAAAAACAAAGTGATTCTCACTTCTGGAAAGGCATCCTTACGGTTCGAGACAAGTTTTATAAGTATTGTAAAAAAAGAATTGGCAATGGTAAGAACACAAGCTTCTGGAATAATATCTGGTGTGATTCAGAAACGTTGGCGTACAAATATCCTAACTTATTTGGGTTTGCTTATGATAAAGATATCACAGTGCATAAAGCTCTCTCTTCGGATTTTCAGGCGTTAACTTTCAGAAGGAGATTATTGGGAGTTTTAAATAATGATTACAATAACCTCATTGCTCAGTGTAACAATTTTGTGCTTTCGGATGATGAAGATAAATCAATGTGGCTTCTAGGCAATAAGGGATTTTCTGTTAAATCTTTTTACAAAAAAGTGAAGTGTTCTCCAGTTGCACTTCCATCTAATTTCTTATGGAAAACCAGATTACCCTATAAAATCAAAGTGTTTTTGTGGCTCGTTATGCACAAGAAGATTTTAACAAAAGATAACCTGTTCAAGAGACACTGGCAAGGAAATCTTGATTGTGCTTTTTGTGGACTTCCGGAGTCTATAGATCATCTGTTCTTTCATTGTTCGGTTGCCAGGTTTGTTTGGAGAATTTTTCAAATTGCCTTTAGTTTGAATTCTACTCCCAGAGATGCTGCCGATTTTTTCGGACCCTGGATTAACAGTTTTGGTCAAACTGAAAAGAATCTGGTCCTATTTGGATGTGGAGCTGCTATTTCTTGTTACTTCTAGATTGACACTTGGTCTATTCGGCAGAAAAAGAAGGAAAAAAACTGGTGGAGCAAGGAAGCCTCAGAATCCGAAAGATAACAAGTGATATCTACAGCAAAGCTCATGGATGGAAGCCGGTCGATAGACGCATTTAGTGATGTTTGGATGTTGTTCTGTCCTTTTGGTTCATCTATTCTGTTAGATGTAATCTTGCTGGCTCTCTAGTTCGTTAAAAACTTAGCTAAGTTCGTCGCTGAAGTTGTCAGATCCGAGCTGCTTTTGGATGGGTCTCTTCGGTTAGACATCAGTATTCAGGTGGTTTAAAATATTATCTATTATTTTGTGTCCTTCAGATCGTGTTCCTCTTTTTTAGCTGATAGTTACGTATGTCTTATCGGCTTTTAGTTGCTGATGGCTTATATAGTCATAGAAGAACTTTGTCCTTGTCTATTTCATAATGAAACAGGGAGTGCTCCTCTTTGTCAAAAAAAAAGGTATTTACATGTTTTGACAGGTGTGGCCAACAATCCTCGCTTCTCCTGAATTCTGCAACGGACGGACGGACAGATAGATAGCTTTCTCCTGCAACTGCAACTCTGCAAGAGGGGCTGCCAACTCTATCATTCCACTACGCACTTACATTTTTTTTTAACGGACAGACAGATAGACAGCTTTCGACAGGTATTTACATGTTTTTTTTAACTGACCCCGCCCGCCCGCCGTCGTCGTCTTATTATATTGTACTCTATCATTGCTCGCGGATTCCATTTTTTTTTTCTAAGAAAAAACTCTGCTGGCGTTTGCCACTCCCAGATTTTCACAGGGAGCAACTGGAACCGAATCGATTCATAGCTAGCAACTGCAAGTTCCCCTGTCCACCCTGTACCTATTATCGTCATGTTGAACTGCTTCGTGTGCTCCCACCACTCAGCCGAGCCAACCTAGCTAGCTACGTGAACGCCACCACCTCCACCCATGGCCACTCCGCACTCGGCGCCAATCCACCATCATATCATATATAATCAATCACACCAGCAGAAACCATTATTGCGCAAGCCGCGAGCGCGCTTCCATCCATCATCGATCGATTGCCATGCCGTTGTGCTGCGTAGAGTGCAAGCCATGCAACGGCCAGACGGGCCAGTGCCTGCCGAGGGGGCTCTTCAAGAGCCGGCGCCCCGGGCAGCAGCTCCGCCGCGCGCTGGGTAAGATGAAGGCGGGCGGCACCCGCAGGCGGCGGGCCCACCGCCCCGGGAGCTTCAGCTCCGTCCGCGCGGTGTTCTGGCCGCTCATGTCCATGCGCTCCGAGGCCGACGCCCGGAACGAGGACGCCCGCCGGCCGGCGGACGCGGACTCCCCCGACGGCACCGTCAGCGTCAGCGGCGGGGCGCGCGCGTTGCCGCCGCCGTCCGCGCAGGACGACGGGGGCGGTGCGACGGTGGCCGCGCGGGTGGTCGCAGCGGCGGCGGCAGGTGACGAGGAGAAAGCGATCGTGAGGGTGGGGTTGGGGCACGGCCACGGCGACGTGGAGGCGGCGTGCAGGAGCTTCGAGAGGCACCTGATGGAGACGCTGGTGGAGGAGCGGGAGGTGGTGGACCTGACGGACGTGGAGGAGCTGCTGTGCTGCTGGGAGAAGCTCCGGTGCCCGGCCCTCGTTCGCCTGGTGGGCCGCTTCTACGGCGAGCTCTGCATGGACCTCTTTTCCCCGGCCCAGGACGATGACGTGTGGTCTTCCCACTCGGAGGACACGAGCGTCTGAGTTTCTCGTCACATCAGCCCATGAAACGCCGTTTGAGCTGTACCACACTTGTTTCCTATTATTGTGTGCAAATGTTGTTCGTTTTTCTTCTTGTGTTCGACTGAGACTTCCCAAGTGTTGTGTGTAGCTGCACTTGCGTGCAGAGCCAGAACTGAAGGAAAAGCAGCAGTTGGTGGTGCACGAGCACGTACATCATACATGCTTTTCCTTCATGGAATGTGCAAGCACTGTAGGACGTAGAGAGCAGAACCTCTCCATCACGCACATCATACAGGCATTTGAACTTTCCCTTCTTAAACTCTGAAAGAGATTTGTGTATAACTTCCAAAAGACTCCATCGCCAACGCCTCTCAAACAGATTTGTGAATAACTTTGAAAGTGCATGCCCTCATCCCTCGTCCAGCCAATTGACATGATTTCTAAAACTGCAAGCAAAGGTGCGATAAAAACATACATAAGTGACTAAGACCCTGTTTGGTTCAATTAATCCTAGTATTAAAGTTTAGTTCACCCTACTCCGTTTGGTTGTAGGGACTAAACAAATTCTAAATACATTACATACAACATATAAAGACTAAAGTACTCATTTTCTTGTTTCAAGACTGTTTTATAGGCAAGGGCAATTAGAGTAAATGTTGTCCTTTAGTCTCTTCTAGCACCCATGCGAGGGGGTAGAGGCTAAAACCAATTAATCTCTACTTTAGTCATGTTTTCCGGTCAAAAATCACTGAAACTCGGTCAGAAAGAAGCGAAATTCGGTTAGTCAAATTTGCAAACGTAAACTAGTCGAAGAAATACGAAATTAGGCAAAATCCCGTTTTCCGGGCGACATTCATGTAGGAAAACAGGATGGGTAACCCTGTCCGTCCATGCAGCAGGCAGCAAGCATGTACCGGACAAAGTAGGTATGCAAGCACGATCGTCGGTCGGGTCGGCGGCCCTCAATCGGCCTGAAATCGTGTGTCGGCGGCGGCGGCGGCGGCCGGCCTTTGGTTTGCAACGGTTAACGAAGGGAACATGCATATGCAAATGCATGTATGCATGCATCTAGAGCGCCGAAAGGGCCCGAAGACCCGAAAGCGACGCGTGCATGCAATTCTTGTTACGGCACGCACGTGACCATCATGTGCTAGCTATATATTGACGGATGATGGCAAGATAAGCGTCAACGACCAGAAGATGAGTCATACGAGTCACGGGATCACCAGTGCTCAGCTCAGCTGTGAGCCTGTGACTGTGTGTTGGACTGTCTCCAGCAACGAACCCTAAATGGTCCTGTACCCTAAATACGAAGACTAATTCGCCCTTCGCTCGAAGAAGGCTTCTCTGTGAGCAAAGACAGGATACTCAAATATTCTTCCACGAAGCCATAAGACACGTGAACGAAAGCCTTCGCACACATGACCAAATTATTCTTTAGTAGACAAACAATTCAGATCGCAGGCGGTTAATAAGTCTTTTTACATGAATTATAAAAAAATATATTTAATTGTTTTTATACCACTGCATCGTGTGCATCATGTGCGTGTATAGAGAAATTAAACCAATAAATATTACAGGACAAAAACAAAAAATGGCTACTACTTATATTATATATTTAGAATGAGGGAGTATTATTTATGAATATAAAAGTAATATCTAATTATTGTATCTCTATCGTGTTTGATCTCGTTCGCTTGTCCAGCAGAATCTATCCAGGCCTCGAGAGCGACGGACGGGCGGACACATCCATCCCTGCAGCTGCAGCTGCCCCGCCGCCGCCGCTGCCGCTGCCGCTGGCTATGCAAATGAGACGGTACTCCAACTCTTGTCTCGTCTGTGGTTCTGCGACGGCACGCATGCCATTGTACTAGGACTAGGATACACCGGGTAGACGTACACCTACGGCATCTACTAGCTGCTTGGTGATAGATACTCACCAGTTGTTACTCCACATTGTTATTACGATATGTTTTGATATTTCTATTATATATTACCTTTACTTATATTTAGTTCGATTCATGCATATATTCAGTTTCATTATTACGAGATGTTTATATATATATATTTACTATATATTTATCGCATACTAATTTATTTATTTTTTTTAACTAAAACATGACAAATAGAAAAATGGAGAGATTACTCGTACCGCAGACTACTCATTATTTCCGTTATTACATGTTTTGATATTTCTAGTATATATTACCTTTACTATATATTTCTATACAAGGATTAATTGTATATATGCCACTCAACTTTATAAAATTAGACTACTTCATTTCGATGCCATAAAGTGTTACGAAAATGAACTAGTTTTTAATTTATCAAGAATTCGAGTGGCATGTTTCCAAGTGACCATGAGATCGACAAACCATGTCATACAACTAAATATATGGCAAAAAAATTATATAGACAGAAAAATTAAAATACCTTATAGCTAGACGTATAATATGTTGCGCGCGGCTCAATGATACATTGACTGTTCTCGATTCTCGTGGAGAAATAAAGTAAAACGTGTTCGAACAGGCACGGCGCGGCGTTTCTCACCGAGTAAAAGACGAAACAAAAGAAAATGTGTACAGTATTGACGTGGAGTCCAGTTGTGTTCTCATAGATGAACACAGCCTCGTTTAGGAGCGAGGTAACAGCTTACCTATGTCTACCGGAATTTTTTTTTACATACCGAATGTAAAGAATCAATTTTACAGTCCCTCACATATACCAGCTGCTGGTCCATATAAATAGAAGAAAAATAAATTATTAAAAGGTTTTTTTCGTAAATTTTGATATGTGTTTGTGATGTGAGGGACTATAAAAGATAACGGTTACATCCATCCGGTATATACAGATTTTTTTTTTCCATGTCAACCACCCCCAGCTGGGCGTTACCTGCAGTGTATGTAACCAGTGGCGGAGGACGAAAAAAAATTAGGTATGGCTCTACGCCGTGTAGTATTTAGCATACAATCAATCAAATTGTTGAACAGAAACGCATAACATATACTAAATCGTTGATGCACATTCGTACGTGTAATTTATGCGCAAAAGCACAATTAACTATACTATACACAGCTCTAAACAGTGGGACAATTAAAAAAATAATGATATATACTATTTCCTAAAAAAGTATCTTTTTTGCCATTCCTAAGTTTCCGTAAGTGAGAACACTGTTGTCCAGAGACAACCACCAGAACACTTCAACATTGAGTAGTTTCTACACACTTATAGAAAGGGACTAATATAATCCTAAAACAGGTGTACAGATATATACTACCTTAGAATTGATGTGTATTTCTCAAACTTAGGTATGGCCCAAGTATAGATGAGCATGCAGCCCAGAGCCCGGTAGCCCGGCACGTGGCCCGGTTTTTTGGCCCGGCCCAGGCACGGCCCGGCACGGCTGGATGCGTGCCCGGGCCGGCCCGGACCATTCCACCAGGCCGTGCCTGGGCTACCGGCTAAGCCCGCCGGGCGGCACGGCCCGGCCCGCCTAAAAGCGGCAGGCACGGACCGGCCCGGTCACGGGAGCGGCCAGCGGCAGCGGAGCGGGGCATAAGCCACTCGCGGCTCGCTCTCTCGCAGTCTCACTCTCTCGCCTCTCGGTCTCTCCGCTGTCTCACTCGCTCGCCAGTCGCCTCTCGCCCTCGACCTCTCCGTCGCTGCTCGCTCCGCCTGCTGCTCACCGCCTCACCGTCGGTCGTCGCCGTAGTCTCTGCCGGATCCGTTCCGTGCGGCGCCGCTCTCCAGGCTCCGGCTCTGCATCGGTGAAATCCCTAACCCTAAATCCCAAATCCCTAACCCTAAATCCCTAATCTCCGCTCTCCGGACTCCGGCTCTCCCTCCCGCCGTCCCGAGTCATCGTCTCCGGCTCCGGGCTGCAGCTTGGCAGATAAGTCCCTCTCCGGCTCTCTCTGTCTCCAGTCGGCCATCCCAATCCCTAACCCTAACCCTAATCTCCTCTTCTCCGGCTCTCCCTCTTGTGTCGTCCGTCGTCGTGCACTTTACCCTTGTCTCCGGCTCCGGGCTCCGGCTTGGCAGGTATGTCACTCTTCCTCACTACCTCACCAGTCGGCAGTCGGCCATTCCAATCTCTAACCCTAACATTCACTGCTTGCTTGTGGACTTTGGTAGGTCGCCGGCCGACTACGTAGTCGTGCTAGTGCCGCCACTGCCGTCGAGGTACGGTGCCGAGATAGAAGGCGGTTATGGATGACGACGACGACAACGGTCGGTACCCTAGAACCATCAACGAGGAGCTCGTTGAGCTAGGGCAGCTTCCCGATGACGTCGATGACATGGGAGATGCTGCTGCTGCTTTGTTCGGTGTTGATAGCACTCCTAATCCCGGGCCGGTAAGTGATGCTGCTGGCTCTAATGAACTTGATTCATTGACTTCTTCTAGCACTGGTAAACGTCGATCTGCTGTTTGGGATGACTTCACTGAAGTCACAGAAAACCGTAATGGTAAGAAGGTGCGCATTGCAGGTATTTGCAAATTTTGCAAAGCTAGGTTGAGTGCTAATTCTAATGCTGGCACTGGACATTTGCTTAGGCACCAGAAATCATGTAAAAAGAAGTCTGATCATGCTGCTATGGTTCAAACTAGACTTGCTTTGAACCCTGATGGGTCTTTTAGAAACTGGGAATATGATCCTCAAGTGGCTAGAACTGAGCTTTGTCGTTTGATTGCTAGACTTGATCTTCCTTTAGGGATAGCTGACACAGATGCTTGGGATGATTACATTCAGCATGCTCACAACCCTAGATATGTTAGAGTATCTAGGTTTACAACTGCTAGAGACTTGGTTAAGTTATACAATGACAAATTAAAGAACTTAAAAGATGTTGTTTTTCCTACTGTGTCTTCTATTTGCTTGACTTCTGATATATGGTCTGGTAATGCCAAGGAAGACTACATTACTGTTGTTGCTCATTTTGTTAATGCTGATTGGGAGTTAAAGAAGTGTGTGATAGGCTTTAAATTGATCCAAGTGTCTCATAATGGTGTTAACATTGCTGAACGCATTGCTTGTGTGATTCAATACTTTGGCATGATTGATAAAGTGTTCTCTGTTACCTTAGATAATGCTTCTTCTAATTCAACTGCCATGCTCACATTGTCACCTATGCTTGCTGGTTATTTGGGTGCTGATGTTGATCCAACAGATACTAGTAACAAAACTTATAGTGTGCTTCATCAGCGTTGTGCCTGTCACATTATTAACTTGATAGTGAAATGTGGCTTGAAAAGGCTTAAGGATTATTTAGATGTGTTTAGGACTGCTATTAATTTCTTAAACTCTTCTAACCAGAGAATTGGTTCATTTAGTAATTACTGCAAGGCAAAAGGTTGTAGACCTAGAAAATTTGGTTTAGACATGGATGTTAGATGGAATTCAACTTATCTTATGCTAAAACATCTCTTGCCATATAAGTCTGTGTTTTCTGTGTTCATTAATACACACTATGGCTATCCTCTACTGAATGAACAACACTGGTATGTAGCTGAAAAGGTTTTGGAGTTCCTTGAGCTGTTTTATGAATCAACTGTTGTCTTGTCTGGTGTTTATTATCCCACCAGTCCTTTGGTAATCCATCACATACTTGAATTTGCTAGCCACCTGCATGAACATGAACATGATACTAATCTAAGTGATGTTGTTGTTCCAATGAAAGCTAAGTTCATGAAGTACTGGAAGTCTATACCAATGTTATATTCCTTTGCATTTGTTCTAGACCCTAGAGCTAAAATGAGGGGTTTGTATAATGTTCTTGAACTGCTTTCTCAATCTAACAATTATAATTACAGTACTTATTTTGCTGATGTTAAGACTGAGTTGTATAAGCTATATGCCAAGTATGAAACTAAGTTTGGTGCTGCTAGGCCATCTAGAACCACACATCAATCAGGTATGACAGGTAAGAGAAAACAGGCTTGGGGTAAAATTTTTGGAGGAACAGGTTCTTCCAGATCCTCAACTGCATCAGGTTCTTCAGGTAGTAGTGGACCTGGTGTGGGTATTTGTGAGCTAACTGTTTACCTTGACAGTGACAATGTGGCTGCCTATGAGGATGATTTTGATATCTTAAATTGGTGGCATGAGCATAAACTAACATATCCAATTCTTTCAATTATGGCTAGAGACATTATGTCTGTTCCTGCCTCAACTACTTCTTCGGAGTCTACTTTTAGTTTGTCTGGCAGGATTCTTGAGGATCGACGACGGCGCTTGAACTCAGAGACAGTGGAGATGTTGGTGTGCATCAAAGATTGGGAGCTAGGCCAACAGCGGGCACAACATGCTGTGGTGGATAATGAATTAGAGGAGTCCTTCAAGGATCTCTGGCTGGATGAATCCTGATACTTTTTCTTGATCTGTCATTCACTCATTCTGTCCTGATACTCATTCTGTCCTGATACTTTGGCTAGATCTGTATTCTGTCCTGATACTTTGGCTTGTAAATTGTAATAACTTTGAACATTTGAATTATAAACTGAGCTGGCCGTACTCTTTTTCCCTTTCTAGGGTTTCTCACGAGGTGTGAGTTTTACCTAGAAAGGTTTTTAATGAGGCGGCATTGCACTAACAGCTCAAAATTTCTGTATATTTTGTTGTACTGTGTTGAATTCAATTTGATCTCTGTTTTCTATTTAAACTGTGTTGAATTATGATTTTTCTATCACCGGGCTTCGGGCTGGCCCGAACCACAATTGGGCCTGGGCTTTTCGGGCTGGCCCGGCACGAAAAACGGCCCGAAGGGCCGTGCCTGGACCTCTGGCCAGGCACGTAGGACTGTGCAGGCCCGGCCCGGCAGGCCCGTGGGCCTGGTCGTGCCGTGCCTATTTGGGCCGTGCCAGACACGGGCCCGGGCCGTGCCGGGCCGGGCGGCCCGTTTGCTCATCTATAGGCCCAAGCTATACTAGGCCACAATAGGTCATCCGCCCCTGTATGTAACCCGTGTGGCGGTGCTGCCCCTCCGGGCTCCTGTACCCTGTGGCTGTGGCCGTTTGGGTACAGTAAAGATAACAGGAGCCCTTGTACCCCGCTCAACAGTTTGCTCCCATCAGACAGCAGAATGACAGCGCAAGCCTGCGACGATCAGTAGGGACAACAGGAATATGCATGGTGCGCTCTCTTCAATTCGCTCATGTGCATGTGCTCAGAATTCTAAACAATATCAGAGAGCGATATCACAACAATATTTAGCGCATAACAATATCGGAACAAGAGCTGGTTTAGCAGAATAAGCATGCAAATAGCAATGCTAATACTTCTTAACCAATAGCAGAACAAGCGTGCAGATTTATTTTGTTTCCGTCAAAAATACAACAGAACAAGCATGCGAATTAATAGCACCCAATAGCAATGCTAATACTTCTTAACCAGCTAGAACATGCTGAGAGAGCACAAAAAAATTAACATAGATTTTGGGTCCATTCTACGACAGTATAGCTGATTCCATTCATCAAATTTGTGTACTGGTACCACAAAGTGGTGAGAATTCCATTCCATTCCATTAGCTTCACTGGAATCAATGGATGAAGTTATGCAACAGTAGTTCATTACCACCTGAAAAATCATCCAATCAGCGGTAGTTCATTACGAAAGATACAAGTCATTTTTAAGGCTGTTAAAAAATAGTTAGACCAAGAACGGAGAAGAGAACTTCAGCTTACACATAACAAATAAGCATAGTAATTGAAATATGTAGGAATCACAAATAATTATAAGCATGAATATGGAGGCCAAATGACCATTGCTGGTGCCCTTATTTGACATTATAAATATTTATTTATTATTAGAAAAATCCTATTCTGCACCGACCAAAGAATTTTACGAATCACAAAGTCTGCAAAACGAAGATTCTGCAAAATGAAAACAGTAGTCCTAGCAGCTAGCCAGAGACACAGATTGGTGGAGCTCTTTCTACTTGCAATCTTAAGTTCCTCGCTTCCCTAGATTATTTCCCTTCTCAGCGTTTTGAAACAACAACCGACGTTCTAATATGCTTAATACTTCTACTATTAGGGCTAGTTTCAAAACTCAAATCCCCTTCAGAATTGAAGAGAGTTGGAGAGGAAATTAGTTTATTTTCAACTCAATCCTCTCCAATACTGAAGGAGATTTGAGGTTCCCAAAGTAGCATTTAGATTATTTACTTGTCTAAGAACGGAGGGACAGTACGCCTCATTGCTTGTATTGGATCCGTAGTATCGCAGAAATATGCAGCCTCATTTGCGACTTGCGTGTCAGTCTTTATTAGTACTAATAAAAACAGAAGCTAGAAAAATTGGCACCCATCCCATCCCATCACTCCCCACTTCCCCACTAGTAGGAAGAAGAGAATCTTGTTGCTTTCGATCCTTTGGGCTAGCGCTTTCTGCTGTTGCTTGTATCTATCTGTTCCTTGCTGAAATTATGCGTCAAAGCTTGAGCCAGCCAGCCAGTGGGGGAAAAGGAATGAGAAATGGAAGGATGCAAGTCCACTGTACGCGTGGCGTCTCTGTGACACTTGGCAGCATTGCCCGGTACTAGTCGCAGATGCCCCCGGAGGTAGCACGAACTCGAATGGTAGAATCTGGTGTCAGGAGCTTCCTATTCAGGACGGCCGATTAAGATAATAGTACTTCCCTCCATCTATTAGCATATATTTTATACTAATGCTATGATCTCAGGAGGGAAAGCGTGTGAGAGGAGACGGTAGGGAAGGGGAGGCTAAGGGCAGCAAAGAAGGGGAAAGATAGAGAATGGTTTAACTAATATTATCTATTAAATTTGAGTGAAGTCGAAACTATTTAGTCGTTTAAATCGTTAGTTTGGTTGGTGTGTGTAAATCTAAATGTAATTTGTTTGATGAATAGTAAAGATATAGGTGGACGATGTTTTGATTAGATGGGTTTTACAGAGTTTAAATTAGTGAATTATACAGTAGTGGTACGTATCCATGACGCGGTGTGTGTGGTGGGGGGGTCAATAAAGACAATAAATAATGTACTGGAGACCACTCTGCAGAGCGTGCCAAAGGGTAACATATTACATATGCAGTAGCATATGTAGTAATACAACATGACGTCATCCATGTAGCCGCGTGTACACCGTGTTGAACGAAACGTCAGTGAAGGCCTAGCAAATGGGCCGGCCACTACACCGCGTTGGTGTGGGGTCTGGGACGTGCTGTGAATTTGTGATCCGGGGGAGGCTCTCCTGGCCTGCCACCATTTCCGAAAGCTGCTTTCGAGGGTCGGCGCCAGCTCCTGCTGCGACCTGCGAGAGTGAGGATGCGAGATCACAGTCACATGCCCCTGTCTGTCTCCTAACCATTTGCTTGCTGATTTGCTCACACGCCACGTGCTACCATGTCTGCGGCTGCTACACCATGCGATCACTTGATGAATCTTTTTTTCTCTTTTTTATTTGCAACAAACAAGAAGAAGAAGAGGAGGAAGAATGAAAGAATGGTGACGACTATTTATCATTTGGTTTCATTCATGCCATGGTCATGGCGAGGCGATCCTCCACTGCCAACTTTATTTTAATAATGAATGATCAAGTTAGGCAGAGGAGTGGCCGGCCGAGCACTAGAGTAGAGAAATCATTGCTGTGGTCATCATCAAATATCATCCTCATCCGCGCACCGCACGTGCACATTGCCCAGCTCCACCTGCTTTCTTTGATTCCCCCCTCGGCTCCTCCTAGTCCACCACCGTGGGGCTGCAGCTCCACCAAGGCACGCCGCCATCAAACTCAAAGCTCCTTGCTCTCTTCGCGGGCGCTTTCCCCTCCCCGCCCCGCCGCCTCTTTTTTATCTATCTAATTCCACCACGCGACACCATCTCCAGCTCCCCCCCACTCGCCTTGTCTCTTAATTGTCGCTGCCTCGTCCCGTCCAATCCTTCCAAGTCTCTCTTCTTGCTGCAGCTGCCCCAAGCCCGCCCCGCGCCGGCTCAATCCGGCGGGACGAGGAGACGGCATTGCTCGCATCGCCTGCCCTAGCCTGCGCTGCCCCCCCCCCCCCCCCCCCCCCATGCGTGTTGTGCGCATGAACAGAGGCTAGGCTACCAACACATAGCACGACAGCCATGGATCCCGAGTTCGGCGTCGGCACGGCGCCACAAAAGGTCAGCCAGACCCAGCTCCCAAATCCTCTGCAGCCTCCTGCCCAGACCGCAGAGCCTCTCTGACTCCATCGCCGGCTCTGCTGCTGCTCTGATTGACTGACTGCGTGCAGGGGCGGCAGGCGTGGCGGACGACGCTGCTGCTGGCGTACCAGAGCCTCGGGGTGGTGTACGGCGACCTCAGCATCTCGCCGCTGTACGTGTACAAGAGCACCTTCGCCGAGGACATCACGCACTCGGAGACCAACCAGGAGATCTTCGGCGCGCTCTCCTTCGTCTTCTGGACGCTCACCCTCGTCCCGCTCCTCAAGTACGCCACCATCGTCCTGCGCGCCGACGACAGCGGCGAGGGTACGTGCGTCTGCCTTGCACCACCATCACCTTCTCCTCCTTCTCGCTCACCACCATCACCTCTCCGATCCGGCGCCGCAGGCGGCACGTTCGCGCTCTACTCCCTCATCTGCCGCCACGCCAATGTCAGCCTCCTCCCCAACCGCCAGGTCGCCGACGAGGAGCTCTCCACCTACAGGCTGGAGCGCCCGCGCGAGGCCGCCGGGAGGTCCGGCATGCTCAGGGCGTGGCTGGAGAAGCACACGAGACTGCACACCGCGCTGCTCGTCATGGTCATGATCGGCACCTGCATGGTCATCGGCGACGGCGTCCTCACGCCCGCCATCTCCGGTAGGTAACCCACCCTTCGATTCCAAATATCTCCCCTGCTGCTGCCCGCCTTGTTACTGTTTAATCATACTTCTTCTCCCTGCTTCTTCAGTGTTCTCCGCCGTCTCAGGGCTCGAGCTCTCCCTGTCCAAGGATCAGCATGAATGTAAGTTGATTTACAATCGCATCATCCAGACTTGGCATCTTCTGTCACAGTCTGCGTCTCTGAATTCCGAGTGCCATGTGACTGTATCTAGTTATCTGTTCGCCAATCTCCGTCACCTGACTGTTACCTTCACATGTTACCTAGCTACCTACACTTAGCTTTCAGAAACATTTCATCATTTTAACCCTAACCCTGTAGAGAATTTCTTCCCTTCGCCAGATGCCGTCATCCCGATAACCTGCGCCATCCTGGTGTTCCTGTTCGCGCTGCAGCACTACGGCACCCACCGCGTGGGGTTCCTCTTCGCGCCCATCATCCTCGCCTGGCTGCTCTGCATGAGCGCCATCGGCCTGTACAACATCGTCCGCTGGAACCCCCAGATCTACCAGGCACTCAACCCCGTCTACATGATCAGGTTCCTCAGGAAGACCAAGAAGTCCGGCTGGATGTCACTGGGAGGAATTCTGCTGTGCATGACAGGTAAAAATGAACAGTCGCTCTGTAACAAGCAGACCATCTCGTTCGTCTGCAACTCGCAACAACAGCTGCAGATGCAGAAGAGGTGGATGGATGAGTATGAACTTACCCTGTGTAACGTCTATGTCTGCCATTATTCGTTCAGGGTCAGAAGCAATGTTCGCGGATCTTGGACACTTCTCCTACAGCGCCATTCAGGCAATTCCCCTCACCCCTGACCCTGCACTTGATAAACCTGACCTCCTCTGTGAATATTTGTCTGTTACAGTTCATGGTTTAGTTCTCAACTGATGAAGTCTGTCTTTTTTTAAAAAAAAAAAACTGCAGCTTGCTTTCACTTCTCTAGTGTACCCTTCACTGATCCTGGGTTACATGGGGCAAGCTGCTTATCTGTCCCAGCACCATAACCTTGACGCAAGCTACCAGATCGGGTTCTACATTGCAGTTCCTGGTATGCCTAGCTGGTTTCCTTGTTCATTCCCACACAATGTATGGTTTCAGAGATTCACAGGGCTTTTGCCTCTGTGATGAACGCAGAGTGTGTACGGTGGCCTGTGCTGGTGCTGGCGATCTTGGCGTCCGTGGTGGGCAGCCAGGCCATCATCAGTGGGACCTTCTCCATCATCAACCAGAGCCAGTCTCTGAGCTGCTTCCCCAGGGTGAAAGTGGTGCACACGTCTGACAAAGTTCATGGCCAGATATACATCCCTGAGGTCAACTGGATCCTCATGATCCTCTGCGTTGCTGTCACTGTTGGTTTCCGTAACACCAAGCACATGGGGAACGCGTCTGGTAATGATGTCCTCTTGGCACTGATCGATATGATAATAATGTCCAGAGAACTGATCAAACCCTATGATTCTGAATCGCTGCGCAGGCTTGGCCGTGATCACGGTGATGCTGGTGACCACGTGCCTCATGCCCCTGGTGATCATGCTGTGCTGGGACCGCTCCCCCTGGCTGGCCCTCGCCTTCTTCCTCTTCTTCGGCTCCATCGAGGCGCTCTACTTCTCGGCGTCGCTGATCAAGTTCCTGGACGGCGCGTGGGTGCCCATCCTCCTGGCCCTCATCCTGCTCGCCGTCATGTTCGTGTGGCACCACACCACCATCAGGAAGTACGAGTACGACATGCACAACAAGGTGACCCTGGAGTGGCTGCTGGCGCTGGGCGACAAGCTGGGCATGGTGCGCGTCCCGGGCATCGGCCTCGTCTACACCGACCTCACCTCCGGCGTGCCCGCCAACTTCTCCCGCTTCGTCACCAACCTGCCGGCGTTCCACCGGGTGCTGGTCTTCGTCTGCGTCAAGTCCGTGCCGGTGCCGCACGTGCTCCCCGCCGAGCGCTACCTCGTCGGCCGCGTCGGCCCGCCGGGACACCGCTCCTACCGCTGCATCGTGCGCTACGGCTACCGCGACGTGCACCAGGACGTGGACTCCTTCGAGACGGAGCTCGTCGAGAGCCTCGCCACGTTCATCAAGCTGGACGCGCTGTTCCGCTGCAGCGACGCCGCCGGTGACCAGCAGCGGGACAGCAGCTACTACGAGCGCGAGAACGCGCTCACGGTCATCGGGAGCAACCCGCTGCGGCGCCACCTGGCCCTAGGCTACGACGACTCCCACTCCAACGACGACGGCGCGTCGTCAGCTGGCTCTGACCGCGTGGACGGCATAGAGCTCGCCGCGCCGGCGCCGGCGCCGGCGGTCGTTAAGAAGCAGGTGAGGTTCGCGGTGGCTCCGCCCAGGAGCCCCGGTGTGGACGAGACCGTGCTGGAAGAGCTGCACGAGCTGTGCGAGGCGCGCGAGGCCGGCACGGCGTTCATCCTGGGCCACTCGCACGTGAAGACCAAGCCCGGGTCGTCGATACTCAAGAGGCTGGCCGTCGGCGTCGGCTACAACTTCCTGCGCCGGAACTGCCGCGGCCCGGACGTGGTGCTGCGCGTGCCGCCGGCGTCGCTGCTCGAGGTGGGAATGGTGTACGTGCTGTGACCAGAACGTGGCGGTGATGGGTGACTGCGATCTCTGCGTCCGGTTTTCGCTGCGTGAACTACGGATCTCTCTGCTCTGTGATGTGCTACTATGCACATCTCGACTTGCTCATGTATAAATTGTAACGAGATGCGATGGTAACAGAGGATGCCCTGTCATTTCCCAATGATGAGTTGACTAAGGATTATAGGCCGTTTTAACTTTATACTAAATCAATCAATGAAATTTTTTGACTACGTCTTTTAATAAAAAAACACTGACACGTATAAGTTCAAAAATGGGTAAAATTAACATGTGGTCCTTAACCTTGGCAAAGGGGGGGACTGAGCTCAGTGGTAAAAGCTCTATGGTACAAGCTGGCTGGTCCAATTTCCTACCATTATGGTGGGGAGCCTCTTCCTCCGTGAAAGTCAAAAAAAAAAAAAAACTTGCCAAAGGGTCATTGGACAATGATATAGTTAAGATTGTGTCTAGTAATTCACTTATATGGTCATCAAAATACTGTTGTTTGCACTATTTTGGAATGCAGACAACACTGTTCGCAGAGTAAAGTTTCAATATGGTATGGGATGAGTAAGTTGTTGGAGAGCACCTTACCCATCCTACTATTATTCAAATATAACTACGTGAACAGTGCAGTCTACAGTATAAAACAGTGTTTTTATGGCCGGCGTGTTTGGTATGGCTCTGCTCCTGTTCATTGCAGCTCTACTACAAAACTCTAGGTGAAGCAACTCTGCTCTAGAGTTTAAATTCCTTTCTCATAACCGGTGGTAGCGACGGGTAATAACTCTAAACTCTATGTCTAGACTATTTTTTTTAGAGATTTTGGATAAGCAAAAAATGTACTCCAAAAATTCGTACTGCATATCTAAAAACTCTATAAAATTTGCAACTCTAGAGTTAAATTTTTTTTACAGGATCTGTCCAGCTCCTCTTTGGAATTTTACTGGAGCCATGCGAAGCGCCTCTAAACTTGGTTCCAGGTCTCATCAGCATAAAAAAAAGGCCAGAATCCGCGTGAGAAAGATACTCACTCCGTACTAAATTAGTATTTATTTTAGCTCTTATGTCTATCTCTCTTATGTCTATATCCAAACGAATTTTAACTTGGAACGGCGGTGGTATAATTTGTGAAGGAACGAGCCCGTCCATGATTAATATGCTGCTGCATTTGTCTATAATTTATTTAAACATCTTAACTGCTTTAAATATAAAAGCTGAAAACAACAAATTTCATTACCCCAAAATCGTCCTGGCGTAATCTACTGAGTGGGCCAAAATTTATTTAAAAAAAATATCAGCCTACTATTGTGAGGATTGGGGTTGTCCCAAACATGGCCACATGTGATCCCGGACCACTTAAGCCCAAATTCAGCATCCCAGCGACCCGGCCCATCGCGCGCGATCGTAAAATATAGAGAAATTTAGATTTATATCATTAAAAGATTATAACTTTAGATATATATCATTGATATTTCATTTAGATCTCATTTGTTTTGGTGATAATCCATCTAGATTGGGTGGGATTGACTCGGTTTAAATCCATAATAAATTTTGTAATGGTATATCAATTATTTCTAAAATATATGTAGAGAGATAAAGAGCCCCCCTATATAAAGGTGATGACGACAGATATTGTTCCGGACGCCTCTCCTCGTCGGAAGCCGGGAAGGAGACAGAAACCATCGATATACGCAGAATGGTATTTCTACGCTCCACTAAGGTACGCAGAAACTCAGAAAAACAAACTCAAGCACCAACTGTAGCACATATAATTCAGGACGATTTCTCTGCAGTATAATGTCATGTTTTAACTTTTTTTTTTATCAAACAATGCCCAGGTACAATGTTAAACATAAAGAAGTGTGTTCTAGAATGTAGGTTAGGCACTAGAATGGAGCACAATAATGACTCCGGCCTTGTCCTTTTCCGTTAATTTGGAGGAACATGCAAACGAACACCGTCGTCGATCAGCCTGGCACTGGAATCCATGAGCGGGAACGTGCTAGCTAGTGGTAGCGCCCTGCTCCGGTTAATAGCTAGGTAGGGAGGATTAAAACAAGAGCAATCATGGAGGTAGGGGCGCCATGATTGATTGTCGCTTTGTATAGTGCTGCATCGTACGTAGGACTAGGAATGTTCCTAAAACATCCGAATTATATCACAAATCTAATATTTTAGCATAGATATACATATAATTTAAAGCTAATTTTTGGCAATGTTATAAAGAATATTATGAAATATTTAAATAAATTTTTATATACTTTTTTATGTACATTATTTTCTCCCTACAACAAAAAAGGTGAAAAAACATCCGAATCCGTATTCGGATAGACATCCGAATTTTATATCAATTATTTAAAAATATCTAGAACGAATTTAATGTTTATTTTTTGTGAAGATTAATAGCCTCAATGCTAAAAACAAGAATATAAATTTACATAGCAAATTCTATATGTTATTTGTTCACAATCGAAGAAAGAAGACCAAAAAATTGACATCCGAATAAATATCCGGATCCATCCCAGAAAATATAAACAAAAGTAGAGCAGATATTTCTGCGGTGCAGTGGTGAGATTCAGACAGGTAGCATCTGAGAAGGAAGGTCCAAGGTTTCGACGGTATTCTTTGCTTAGCTAGGGACGGTCCATCAGATTCGTATTGTCCCTAATACTTGTCGCTGTTAGACGAAAATGACCTGCTCGCTGCTGCCTTGCGCGTCATGACACCATAGGAGCCAGCGCCCACACCGGGGGCGTGCAGAAAGAAACTTGTGGGGAGGGAGTCCCAACTCCCCACGTACGTTCTCTGCTTTGTTTGTTTTTTTGTTTTTTTTTTGCTATGTTCATCAGCACATATATATTATTTTTTGACGGAAGAAAAACCTAGTATATTTGTTTGTTTATTTTTTTTGCTATGTTCATCAGCATATATATATATATATATATTATTTTTTGACAGAAGAAAAACCTAATTACGTACCGTTCATAAATATATAAATATATATGACATCGTTGATTTTTTCGAAAACTTTAACCACTCGTATTATATAAAATATTTTTTTCACAAATATAAATTTTAAATCAAGCACAAACTATCTTAAATGATAAAACAAATCATAAAAAAATAATAATTTATTATTTTTTGAATAAGACGAGTGGTCAAAGTTTTTTTTTAAAAAAAAATCCAACGGTATCCTCTGTTTATGAATGGAGGTAGTAGATATATAGAGCGTCTCTCTGTTCATCGTCATCATATAGATGCAAAGGTTTCCAACCCGTCGTCGAATAATGATGGCGCTCACGATTCGTGTGGTGTGGTTGCAAGCAGCGGGAAGGTCTCAGTCAGTCCACCAAGGGACCGGAGCGTGCGATGTGTGGAGCTGCCGTAAGATCCGGGCCCACCGTATGAGGAGGTGGAGGAGGCCCAGTGGTGCCACCTGGACGGTGGTGCATACGCACAGGTGTTCAGGGCCAAGCAAAGCAAACTCTTCGATTTGGCATTTTTTTTTCAAAAAATTCTGCCGAAAACCATTGAAACCTGCACTGCACGCCGCTGTTTGTTTGCAGCGCATACCCACGGCTCAGAATTGAGAGTAAAAAAAATGATTTTTTACCGCTCCTTGTTTAGCTGTCTACTGTTATATCATTTATATCATCCCATATCTAGACTATCTATGTTTATAATTTATGGGTTTGTTGGTAAACTGACGAAGCCCATAGATAATAATGATACTGAGAGAGAGGCAAGGCCTGTTTCGTCGGTTAGTCCAGAACTACCAAAGCTGTCACGGTAACAGCACAGGGCTGTACAGGAGGGGGTGTGGAGGGTACGGCCGCACCGGGCCCCCAAAAACAGAGGGTCCTTTAGTCACCGGACGCTAGCACATTTTCTTTCTTGTTAAACATATCTATTCTAAACATAAATACCCAAAGAGCGATACGCTATCGATCAGTTTCGTTTAGATTGTTAAACTAATATCTCAATTACTTATCGAATACTCCATGTCTCCATCCGTTTCAAAATAGTATTTGTTTTAGCTCTTGATTTTTATGATTATATTCAACTATATAATGATGAGTCCACTAAAGAAGCAAAACAAAATCTATTTTGATATAGAGAGAGTATTATTTACTATACACATGATGGTTGCATCGACAGAGAAAAGCTTTTTAAAATTGAAATATTTTTGTGAACTATTTATGATCAACAATAACTCAATAGAGGTTAAATAGTTTGCCGATTCTATATATAGAAAAAAAAGTTGTTGGATGAGACTGATCTCAATAATCTAAGCGATGACTTTGTATCACAAAATGTTAGAAGATATTTGTAATGATATCAGATAACAAGTAAGTGTTTTCGGCTATATTTTACATTTGTTATCTTATAAACTTCAAAACAGTGCATAATAATTTTTATACGTCAAATATTTGATACTACATGTATAATTATATATATTTGTGTTTGGATGGGGCCTGCATATCGGATTTCGCACCGGGCCCTGAAAAAGTCAGGAACGACCAACGGCACCACCATTGCAAGTTGCAACAACAGAGTATTATTGTATAGCGGGTATATGAGAGTTCCCTCTGCCCGGGAACAGGATCTGGATGTCGCCTAGAGGGGGGTGAATAGGCGAATAATAATTATCACTTTAAAACCTTAAATTCTTACTCTACTCGAAGGCTGGATCGCGGTGGAATGAAGGACCCTTCGAGAAGGTTGCAGCGAAATAGAAGATCCTGTCTTAAAATGCCATGCACTTCAAATATAACTTGTACCACAAATAATTATTGAAGTGCAGATATAAAGAGTAAGTAAGACAGAGAATCAGCACATAGCACAGAGCAGAGCATACAGACGCAGGGATTTATCCCGAGGTTCGGCCAAGCCTGAAATGCTTGCCTAGTCCTCGTTGGAGTTAGCCACACCTAGGCTTGGAGTCTATTTCAACTCCTTCCTTCGTTTGCTCAGATCTGTTAGTATGACAGATAGAGCCTTCCACTATGTTGATATTGGTTACAACAACGCCGTGGCTGCTTACAGTCTTCTTGACAGCACTCCAGCAGAGTAACAATATGCTCAAGACTTTGCTCTAGCTCTTAGCAGCACTTCTCCACTCTCTAAAGGCTTATAGCTTTGCCTTCACACAAACTAGAGAGATACACACGAGAGGGGGAGAGAGAATTGATCCAAATGATGTATACAATTGTTGGCTATACTTGTGTTTTTGTTGGAGGCGTCTAGGGGTCCCTTTTATAGACCCAAGGGGCCTAGGAGCCATTGAAATTCCTTTTGGAAGGCAATATTTGCTTTCTGTCGTGTGGCGCACCGGACAGTTCGGTGTGCCACTGGTCCACTAGACAGGTCCTGTAGCTTGTCCGGTGCGCGATCACCTTCCATATCGGGCTCAGTTGACCGTTGGAGCAACGGTCTTCTTGGCTCACCGGACACTATCTGGTGCACACCGGACAGTCCGGTGCGCCAACTAACCGTTGGCTCAGGCCACGCGTCGCCCGCTGATTGCGCAGCCGACCGTTGGCGCGGACGCCGTATGCTCACCGGACAGTCCGGTGCACCACCGGACAGTCCGATGAATTATAGCCACGCCGCCCATCTCTTTTCCTGAGAGTGTCTAGTTGATACCGAGCCAGCTTGGGGCACCAGACACTGTCCGGTGCGCCACCGGACAGTCCGGTGCGCCAGGTCAGAGCTGATGTTGGCTTGTTCTTGTTTTGCACTTCTTTAGCATTTGGCATGATTGAGATTGATGTTGGACTCATAAACCATCAAGTCAACTTGACTTGATCTATATTGACATTTCTGAGCTCCAACATCCTGCAAAGGTCACATAGAATATCTCCAAACAAAGGAACAACCCAAACTAAAGATCAAGGTGCACTTAGCTCTTTTGGGCTGCTTCCAGTTCTGGTTTTGACATTGCTTCTCCTTCCAGTGACCTTGTTCACTTCTTCAGCTTGATCTTGAGCCTTATGACTTACACCACATAATTGTAGATGTTACCTCATTGGTTGTAAGTCATGTCCTTATGTAGTGTTCCTTGATGCACCATAACTCTTAACTAGATCAACCTTGACTTTGCAAATCTTCTTCTTCACCCCTGGCTTTGGGTTCCTGGTCTCCTTGACTTTCTCCCTTGCACTCGTTACCTCGAAGCTCTTCTTGCCTCCATCCTTGGCTTGATCGGTTGTCTTTGTGTTACGCACATCGAGTCTCACTTAAGCAATGCCCATCTTGCTTGTGATGTCCATTGTCTATAGATAATCTAGTCTTTGGATCATCATACTTGTTCACTTGTGTTGAACCCTGTTGGCTTTGCATTAAGCACCTGTTCAACACTTAGCACACTTGTTAGTCCTTTAATTGAGTTGTCATACAAACACCAAAACCCACAAGAGAGCTTTCAATCTCCCTCTTTTTGGTGATTGATGGCAACACAATTAAAGCTTACACAAGAATAAGATTTAAATCACAATTTTTGAATTCTAAGTTTATAGAATGCTCCCCCTAAATATGTGCTTACATTAAAATCTTAACTTTGGCCTTATATGCCAAATTGCACATACTTAGGCTAATTCGAAGCATTACTACACCTTAGCACCTGTGGGATGCATTGTGTCAATATTAAACCGTGATGCGTATAACACACAAATGCACTGTATCAGAGTTAAACACCAATTAAATAGATATACCACAGGAATATCAACCTACCACTATTCACCATTAATATACCAATTTAAAGTAATTTAAAGCACCAGAACCACATGAATATCTATTACAGGATAAACACAGTAGATACCAATTGATTCATATCAACGGAAGCACTAATTTTGCATTATCACCATATAATACAACAAGAAGCATATGATTTGCATTATCACCATATAATACAACAAGAAGCATATGATAAGTATTATCAACAAACTAATACATTTTTCTTTAAGATCAAAGGAACTCAAGGAAACCCCTTTGAGTCCTTTAGCACTTTTGCACACAAAAAAAGTTAATCTTCACCCTCTTCACACTTAATATAAGATTTCCTCTCATGTCAAGGTAAGCTTTAATGCACAAATTCTCCCCCTTTGACATCAAACACCAAAACCATATTCAAACAAGAACATAGGATGATGTCAAGGGACAGCAGGGTATTAAGCAGGTAAAATGCAACACACTGACATCACTCCCCCGTACACATTAAACATATGCAACACAAGCATTGGAGGAAGATTAAGATACAAATACGCAAAAGGTACCATGTTATGGTGTACTTTCCATCTAAGTAGGCGGAGTTCCTTTTGCCATCAATTTAAGATTTCCATCTTGAAAGTCTTATCTCTAAGGAGCTCATTCACACTTGTGCCTGATCCTTCTTTCTGACCTTTTCTTGTTGCTAAGACACCAAACTTAGAACAAGTTATAGTATTGTGGCACAAGATGAAGCTTCTATTCTAGTGATTACCAAAAGATATCAATTGAAGCACACTACTAAGGCTATTAATTGAAAGATCATCATTGTCACATCTACATGATATTTAAAGATAAGCATCTAGAATCATCAACTATTATAGAGCATGAGCAATCTTTAAATACGTAATTACTCACAACTTTAGATACCAATTACTCACAACTTTAGATACCAATTACTCAACTTGTGGAGGTACCCAAGTACTGATTGCTCCATTTCTTGCTCATCTTCCCTTTTTCACCTTGAGACTATATAGGATCACTCAAGAAACAGTTAGTCTCAAAAGACACAAGTTATGTGTGCTCCCCCTAAAGTTGTGCATCAAGTATTTGAATGACTTGCACCTTGCACATTCTAGCATCGTTAGAACTAGAGGGGATCACAGCATACCTTGGTCTAGGCATAATATATCAATTGCATCACAAAAAGATACCAATTGGATAGATGACATAATACAATTTATGACTAGTGGAAACAGTGCATGCCTCAAGATATATAACATTTTAAAAGCAACCTAGGCACACTTCACACATGATGATCATTGCAGCACATATACCAATTGAAAAACGACAAGATCATGCATATCAAGCACAATGTCTAAGCATACCATGATTAAGAAGTATTTTCTTAGGTACACCACATGAAACAACATTTTAAAGCGTAAGGCACCTAAGCCAAGATACTACCAATTGAAAGGCTAGAACATAGCTATGATCACAATTAACGGAACATCAAGATATTCGAAGAAATTGCATAGTTCCATTCTCCATACCTTTGCCTTTTACCTGAATGCCACGAGAGCACCTGTTGTCACCAATTGAGGGCTCCTTTTGCTCACGCACCTCATAGCTCAAGAGGGTGTATTAGAGGCACAACACGGATTTCTTGTTTTGGTATACACAGTACCAAGACAAAGTAATCATGTGAACATGGACTAATCAAAATTATCATGCTTGCACATAGGTTAATCATTAAAAACCACATAGCATGACTTACAACAAGATACATGTTTATCCACATACACAAAGGGAGTTAATCATGGTGGATATATCAAATGAAAAGCTACCCATTGAATGATTCAAGAGATATAACCTATAAAGCACACAGTCATGATTGAGCAAGCATGATTATGATCTTGGAAATCATGGATCATTAATTGAAAGATATTCAACACAAGCAATCTCAAACTCATAACTACTCCAAGGATAGGCATAGCATGGCCATCCAACTTAAAAGCAATACTGATTATAAATAATGCACTTATGATACACGGGTACCGTCCTTTGGAGAGCAAGTTGTAGATTCTCATCAAAGTCCTTTGCTTGATTCACCAATAATGATTAAGGACCTCTACAACTTATTTAACTCGAGATGAACATGGGATTAGTATTGCACAATAATTCAACCTTGGGTCAATATATGGACAATAAATTTAACAGTTTAAGCATAGAGTTTGAATTAATCATCTTAAGCTCTCCCAAGATCTCCAGTCCATCTCGAGGCACCTGCATGGTCTAGTTAGCACAGTTTGGTACCCATTTTGAAATGGGTCCATAACGCTCATCTAAAAATATCCTTTGGAACCCACATAGCAGTTGTGCTAGTTCTAGGTGATCTTATTGCTGATCTAGCACAAGTGTATGATTTGGGTCTCCTAAGCGAATAGAATTGAGATAAATTTGCTTGCTTAGGAACCTTACCCTTCTTACATACCTTAGGTAGATGACCATGCTCACCACACATGTAGCCGAAGCGTTGCTTAACCTGACATGACGCTTGCTGTTTGTCTTCTTTCTTAGTGAGGGTCATCCTGGAGAATGCACGTGTTTGATTTTTCATGAGCGGACATGAAGTGATCATATGGTCCTTGTCATTGCATCCGAAACATCTCCTCAACCCTTCATCCTTGTCATTGTATGGACATGACACAATGAGGTGGCCTAACTCATTGCACTTAAAGCACCTCCTTTTTCCTCTTCTCTTTTTGTTCTTGGATAACATAGAGAGATGGTCAGTGCAAACAACATGACTAATTAAATTTTTACCTTTTTACTTGTTCATGTTGATTTCTTCATTTATTGCTTTAGGAACATCCTTCTTATGGAGTTTAATACTTGCTGCGGTTTCTCCCGTCTCAAGCTTCTTCACCACACGTTCGTGGATATCTTGAGGAGGTTGAGCAATGCGTCTTCTCCTTTCTTTATTGATGAGCAACTTTTCTTTTGATCCTGTAGCTTGATGCTTATTCAAAAATTGACTTTCTTTTGAGCAATAGGGGTTAGCACATGGTGATATATTATCTAAAGGCGCACGTGTGCAAGAATGAGGTTCACATGAATTTAGGTTCGCAATTACAACCTCATGGGCAACATCAAGCATGATATGGCCATCAACTAATTCATTATGAGAATGAGATAGCATATCATATTTTTCACTTAGAGTAAGTTTTTCTAAATTTATCATTTCTACTTGACTCTTAAGCATAGAATTCTCAGTTTTAAGTTGAGCAACATCAGATAATACATCATGATTATTTCTTTACTCAATTAAAACAGATTCATACCGTTGGACCAAACTATCATGAGAGCACTTTAGCTCCTCATGTTCTTTGGTCATCTTCTCTAAGCTATCATTGGTTTTGATGAGAGTCTCCTCTAGCCTGAGAAGCGTCTCACCTTGTTCCTTATTTCTTCTCAACAGCTTAACCAAGATCACTTTGTCTTCTTTGTTGAGATGGGTGTAGAAACAGCAAATCTCCTCTTCTTCCACATCGTCGGTCTCATTTTCCCTGCCATTATTATCAGTGGAAGCAAAACAGGAAAATATACCTTGTGGTGATGTAGACTCATCCTCGCTATCATCCTCATATTTCTCCTCATCATTGCTTTCATCTCCACTCTCATCGTCAGCAACAATACATGTATAACTAGTGGGAGATGAACCTGTCGGTGAGGTGGATCCATCGCTTGGTGACCATCGTTCTTGTTCTTCTCCCTTGGACAAGTTAGTACCACCAGCAATAGAGGGAGCAGAAGCAGTGCATATGGACTTAAAAAATTTCAACTTAATTTTAGTCCATAGATCATGAGCATCAACAAATAAATTACTATCACTACTCATGATGGCAAAATAGGCACCTCTAGAAAGAGAGTCAACTAAGATGTTGCAAGCATGGTGATTGAGAGATAGACATCTTAGTTCGTCATCAGAAGGATTTTTACTAATATCAGAGGGAAAAATACTTCTACTAAAGATCTGTCTCAAATCAGGATCAATATGCATAAAAGCCTTGTAAATAGAGACAGACCAAGATTTATAATTAGAACCATCACCTAGAAGTAGTTCTAGAGTTACCTCTTGTGACGACATCATCATCTCCGGACGGCTAAGCCCACACTGGAGAGGCCTAGCTCTGATACCAATTGAGAGTTCCCTCTGCCCGGGAATAGGATCTGGATGTCGCCTAGAGGGGGGGTGAATAGGCGAATAATAATTATCACTTTAAAACCTTAAGTTCTTACTCTACTCAAAGGCTGGATCGCAGTGGAATGAAGGACCCTTCGAGAAGGTTGCAGCGGAATAGAAGATCCTGCCTTAAAATGCCCTGCACTTCAAATATAACTTGTACCACAAATAAGTATTGGAGTGCAGATATAAAGAGTAAGTAAGACCGGGAATCAGCACACAGCACAGAGCAGAGCACACAGACGCAGGGATTTATCCCGAGGTTCGGCCAAGCCTGAAATGCTTGCTTAGTCCTCGTTGGAGTTAGCCACACCTAGGCTTGGAGTCTATTTCAACTTCTTCCTCCGTTTGCTCAGATCTGTCAGTATGACAGATAGAGCCTTCCACTATGTTGATATTGGTTACATCAACGCCGTGGCTACTTACAGTCTTCTTGACAGCACTCTGGCAGAGTAACAATGCACTCAAGACTTTGCTCTAGCTCTTAGCAGCACTTCTCTACTCTCTAAAGTCTTATAGCTTTGCCTTCACACAAACTAGAGAGATACACACGAGAGGGAGAGAGAAAATTGATTCAAATGATGTATACAATTGTTAGCTGCACTTGTGTTTTTGTTGGAGGCGCCTAGGGGTCCCTTTTATAGACCCAAGGGGCCTAGGAGCCGTTGGAATTCCTTTTGGAAGGCAATATTTGCTTTCTGTTGTGTGGCGCACCGGACAGTCCGGTGCACCACCGGACTGGTCCTGTAGCTTGTCCGGTACACGATCTCCTTCCATATCGGGCTCAGCTGACCGTTGGAGCAACAATCCTCTTGGCTCACCGGACACTGTCCGGTGCACATCGAACAGTCCGGTGCGCCAACTAACCGTTGGCTCAGGCCACGCGTCGCCCGCTGATTGCGCAGCCGACCATTGGCGCGGGCGCCGTTGGCTCACCAGACAGTCTGGTGCACCACCGGATAGTCCGGTGAATTATAGCCACGCTGCCCATCTCTTTTCCCGAGAGTGCCTAGTTGACGCTGAGCTAGCTTGGGGCACCGGACAGTCCGGTGCGTCAGGCCGAAGCTGATGTGGGCTTGTTCTTGTTTTGCACTTCTTTAGCATTTGGCATGATTGAGATTGATGTTGGACTCATAAACCATCAAGTCAACTTAACTTGATCTAGATTGACATTTCTGAGCTCCAACATCCTGCAAAGGTCACATAGTATATCTCCAAACATAGGAACAACCCAAACTAAAGATCAAGGTGCACTTAGCTCTTTTGGGCTGCTTCCAGTTCTGGTTTTGACACTGCTTCTCCTTCCAGTGACCTTGTTCACTTCTTCAGCTTGATCTTGAGCCTTATGACTTACACCACATAATTGTAGATGTTACCTCATTGGTTGTAAGTCATGTCCTTATGTAGTGTTCCTTGATGCACCATAACTCTTAACTAGATCAACGTTGACTTTGCAAGTCTTCTTCTTCACCCCTGGCTTTGGGTTCCTGGTCTCCTTGACTTTCTCCCTTGCACTCGGTACCTCGAAGCTCTTCTTGCCTCCATCCTTGGTTTGATCGGTTGTCTCTGAGTTACGCACATCGAGTCTCACTTAAGCAATGTCCATCTTGCTTGTGATGTCCATTATCTATAGATAATCTAGTCTTTGGACCATCATACTTGTTCACTTGTGTTGAACCCTGTTGGCTTTGCATTAAGCACCTGTTCAACACTTAGCACACTTGTTAGTCCTTTAATTGAGTTGTCATACAAACACCAAAACCCACAAGAGAGCTTTCAGTATAGGTCCTCTTGTGTGTGTAAATATACATTTATTCTTTGCTCTATCCCACTTAACACGTTTGAGAGTACTTAGGCTAATCACAATGGAGGTTTCATGGGTAGTTTCATGGCATTAATTACTATGACACATTAGCTTTTCTGATGACATGGCACTGATTAAATGAGGGAAGAGAAGGAACTAGTTTCATCCCCACGACACTGTGCTAACTCGTTTCCAAGACGTGTGAAAATCCCGTGAAACTCCCACTGTGACCGGCATCGTTTCCCACGATGATATGAATGATGTGTACTGCTGCGGTACTATCAAATTGTGTTAATTGTGTGAATTGTAAACTGTGTGTACAGGACGTCAGTGCGCTACAATTGTGTGAACTATGAATGAATGGTGTAAACTGTAAACAAACGGTGTGTACAGGACGTCAGAGTGAATGCCTCCATTGTGAATAATGCTTGCGCGTACAGGACTGCTACGTGCATATATATAGGACTGCCATGGTTATACCAGTCCTCACCATTTGTTATTGCTTGTATGCCACTACGAAATGTCAGATGTTCCACCCAACAATTCTCTGTTAGATGAATTTCTAGCAGAGGATGACGTCTTGGATGATGTTGTTACTGAGGTGACTGTTATTTTGAAGGCCAGCGTTGAAGCTCTTAAAAATGTGGCGTCCGATCATCGTCTTCGTCCAAGGAAGTACATCAAAAGACCAATGGAGGAGGTTCAACAAAAATTGTATGATGATTATTTCTCTGAAAATCCCCTCTACCCTCCGTCTATATTTCGTAAAAGATATCGCATGTCAAGGACACTTTTTTGCACATTGTTGAGGAGCTAGGCAAGTGGTCTGACTATTTCACTACAAGGATAGATTGTACTAGTCGTCAAGGCCTCACACCATTGTAGAAATGTACAGCAGCTATTCGCCAATTGGCTAATGGCAGTGCAGCTGATCACCTAGATGAATATTTGAAGATTGGTGACACAACTGCACTAGAAGCTTTGAAAAAATTTGTGGAAGGTATTATTGCTGTTTTCAGTGAAAGCTATTTGCGGCGGCCTACAGTGGAAGACATTGAACGTTTGCTAAAAGTTGGAGAGAGCAGAGGATTTCCTGGCATGTTGGGGAGTATTGACTGTATGCACTGGCAATGGGAAAGATGTCCTGTTGGATGGAAGGGTCAATTCACTCGAGGTGATCAAAAAGTACCAACTCTGATTCTTGAAGTTGTGGCCTCACATGATCTTAGGATTTGGCATGCATTCTTCGGTGTTGCTGGTTCTAATAATGATATCAATGTCCTGCAACAATTATCATTGTTTATCCGAGAACTCAAAGGGCAAGCTCCTCGAGTGCAATATACGGTTAATGGGAATCAATACAACCAAGGTTACTATCTTGCTGATGGAATATATCCAGAATGGGCTATTTTTGTTAAGTCAATATCCATGCCTATCAATGATAAAGATCAGGAATTTGCTAATCATCAAGAAGGTAAAAGAAAGGATATTGAACGAGCATTTGGTGTCCTACGACGTCGATGGTGTATTTTGAAGCGACTAGCTCGTCTACATGATAAAAAACAACTAGAGAACTGTCGGTGTTTCGAAACCCGGGGGGTCCCTGGACCGACGAGTGAATCGTCGCCGCGTGCCCCAGCCCAGAGTCCGAGCCCTGGGGTCGGGCGAAGCGGAGTTCGTCGTCTTCCGGGGCTGAGCCCAAGTCCGAGCCCTGGGGTCGGGCGAAGCGGAGTTTCCTATGACGCCTGAGGCCGGACTTGGCTGCTGTCAGCCTCACTCTGTCGAGTGGCTCAGCAGTCGGAGCGACGCAGGCGGCGCTGTCCTCTTGTCAGACCGGTCAGTGGAGCGGCGAAGTGACCGCGGTCACTTCGGCTCTGTCGACTGGAGGGCGTGCGTCAGGATAAAGGTGTCAGGCCACCTTTGCATTAAATGCCCCTACGATTTGGTCGGTTGGCGTGGCGATTTGGCCAAGGTTGCTTCTTGGTGAAGACTGGGCCTCGGGCGAGCCGAAGGTGTGTCCGTTGCTGGAGGGGGTCCTCGGGCGAGACGTAGATCCTCCAGGGTCGGCTGCCCTTGCCCGAGGCTGGGCTCGGGCGAGGCGCGACCGCGTCCCTCGAATGGACCGATCCTTGACTTAATCGCACCCATCAGGCCTTTGCAGCTTTGTGCTGATGGGGGCTACTAGCTGAGATTTAGGAGTCTTGAGGGTACCCCTAATTATGGTCCCCGACAGTAGCCCCCGAGCCTCGAAGGGAGTGTTAATACTCGCTTGGAGGCTTTTGTCGTACTTTTTTGCAAGGGGACCAGCCTTTTTTGGTTGCATTTTGTTCCGGTGGGTGCGCGCGAGCGCACCCGTCGGGTGTAGCCCCCGAGGCCTCAAAGGAGTAGTTTGACTCCTTCGAGGTCTTAGTGCGTTTTGCAACACTTCGGCTGGTCTAGTTGTTCCCTCATGCGAGCTGGCCGTAGCCCGGGTGCACGGTCGGGTCCCAAGTTCTCGGGCTGGTATGTTGACGCTGTCAACGGGTTGGCCGGAGCCGGATTTGCGAGAGCAGCCCCCGAGCCTCTGCACAGGGCGAGAGGATGGTCAAGGACAGACTCGACTTTTTTACATACGCCCCTGCGTCGCCTTTCCGCAAGGAGGAGGGGGGAAAGCGCCATGTTGCCCTCGGAGGGCGCCGAACATGGTGTCTCCGGTGAGCTGCTGGCGGGTAATCCGAGTGGACGCCCATGCCCCATTTGTTAGGGGTCGGCTAGAGGCCCAGAGGCGCGCTCCAAAAGTACCTGCGGGTGATCTGCCGGACCCGGTCCCCTTTTGACGGGGTCCGAGGGCTCGATGCCTCCCTCTAATGGGATTCCGTTACAAGATCGTTCCCGCTGGTCTCGGAAATGTCCTAGGGTACCTCGAGAGCGTAGCCCGAGCCTTGGTTATGTATCGAACGTACCCAGGGTCATCCCTCGCTCTGTGTCTGAGGCGACTGTGAAGCCTTCGAGGGCCAGCCTACGAACCCCTGATCAGTAGCGGGCGCGGAGCCCGAGTGGCCTGAAGCGGTCGTTGAACCCTTCCGAGGGGCCGGCCATCGAACCTCTGACCAGTAGTGGGCGCAGAACCCAAGTGCTCTGAGGCGGCCGTTGAACCCCTCCGAGGGGCCAGCCTTTGAACCTCTGATCAGTAGGGAGGCTCGGGGCCTGTTTCCTTCACGGAGAAGGATCCTTTTCGGGGTATCCCCCTTTCCCGGTCCCTGTTGTAAGAGAGAGAAAGAGGAAAAGGAAAAGGATACGAAATCGAATGGCGTGGTGTACCTTTTTCGACGCGGTCATTATGGCAAAGGTGAAGCGTCGCTTGCTTCTCCTGCCTAAGGCGCCGCCTGTCCCGCCGCAGAGTTAATGCGATGGGGCGAGTGGTTCGCGAGGCGACCGTTGCGCGTGTGCGAGCCGTTCAAGGAACGGATCATGGGCGCGCCGTCTCCACGCCGTGAGAGAGGGTTCTCTCGCTGCCCCTGGATGGGACGTAAGCTTGGTTGATGACATGACCGCTGCTCCTGCCCGCCTGCCAGCGCCATTACTGCCGGCCATTTTTTGGCCGCATTGACCGTCGCGCCTTCTCCGGCGGCTGACCGGCCCATGACCGATGTGCCTGGCTGGCACTGTTGGGTCACACGTAGGGCTGCCTCAAGTCGCGGCGCTGGTTCCGCAGTCGAGGAGGCATGGTAGTGGTGCGAGTGGTGGTGCAGTTGCTCGCACGTAGCAACCGGCGCGCCGGTTGCATGACGTGTGGGCCTGGGCCTCCATGCTGGGCACGTCGGAGTGGAAGGGGCGCGCCCACTTGGCGCGGTTGCATGCCGACTGCATGGCTGTCCACCCTTTCACCCGCTGGTCTGGGCGAAAGTGGAGGAATGCTTGTAACCGCTGGGCAGTTGCATGCCCTGCGCGTGGCGGTTTGGCTCCTTCTGCCCTGGACCAGCCTGCATGACGTGTGGGGCCCAGCCCTCGTGTCGTAGGGGGAGGACCTTGGAGAGTGTTGGAGAAGACTCAGCCCGCGACGGCTGAGGACGCAAGTAGGGAGAGTTGCCTTTAAAAGGGGGGCGACCCCCTTGGAGGGCAACCATGTCTTCGCGCTCTCCTCACGCATCGTGTCTTTCCACCTTTCGAGCCCCCAGATGGGGGGCGCCCGTGGTTCTTCCGCCTTGTCGTCGTTGGGGAATGCAACTTCGAGGAAGTTGGTACCTTTCAGCCATCGTTCGGCTTCAAGGATTTTCGTCATGCAGCCCGGCCGCATCCCCTCACTGGTGGTCACCCAAGATGGTGACCTCCAGTTCGGTGGTGGGGAGAAGCGAGCCGGGCTGCGATCTTGGTTCCGCCCTCAGCTTCAAGGATCTTCGTCATCCTTGCTGGGGCGGAGGCCGGGCTGAGCCGGAGCTCTACCTCCCGCGCGGGTTCGTGAGTCAGCCTCCCCTTCAGCATTCAAGGGAGAGGGCGCTCACTGGCCCTGCGAGCGGGGCGAACTTCGACAACGCGGGGCTGGTCGACGGCGGGCGTCGCCAGCTTCAGCACGTTGGGCTCGCCGGCTTGGCTCCCGGTGCCCCCTCCCGCCGCAAAGGGCGGTTGTCGCGCCGTACGCACGGGTGGACCGCCCAAGACATCGCGCGCCGCTAGGGCGGCGTTCGTGTTCTGGGGCTGTCCTGCCTTTGCACCAGTACGGCGCCTCCGCGCGGAGGTCGGTGCCTCACTCGTCCGGGAGGATCCGAGTGGGGATCTGCCGATGGACTGACGGCTCCGGTCGTCAGTGCCGAGGTGGATGCGGCTCGAGAAGTCCCCGTCGCCGGCGGGATCACCACCACCATCCGCGCTTCAGGCCTCCGGCTCTTTGTACTTGTCCTCGCCCCTCGAGCGTCGGCGTGGGCAAGGGCAAGGTTGCAGCGGCGTCCGGCCTTAGGCCATCGCTGCTGCTGCGGGGACGGAACCGGAGTTCCGTTTGCATTGGCACCTTGTGTGCCGGTCTTTTGTTCATTGTGGCTGTCGGGGCCTGAACGTGTATGTATCTTCGACACGGAGCCGTGTTTTACCTTCATTTTGAGCACTAAGACTCGCCTGTCGACTATCTGAACCGCTTCACCGAGCGTGAGTCGCCTCGTGCAAAGGTGACGAGTGAGGTATCCGTATACCGGAGGCGTAGGAGTCCCTCGGCTCGGTCGGCCTTGCTGTCCGAGGCTTCTCTCGCTCAGTTAAAGGAACCCCTCGGCCGCTCTTCGATGAGCCGAAGCCGGAGGTAGCGGTGTCAGCACGGACAGAGGCAGAGTTGGCTAGAAAAGAAGACCTGATCAGCCAGAGCCTGGCCGGGTCGTCCTCTGGCGGGACCGACGCCGGAGTTGAGTTGCCGAGGCCACAAGCCGAGCTGATGTCTTCGGGGGACAGCTGGCCAAGGCCTCGGGGTGGCCGGCCGAGCCGTCTGCTCGACCCGGATTCCTGGAGAAGACCCTGGCGGCGATGGCCAGGGTGTGGTGCTGATGTCGTCCTTCAGAGTGGAGATCCTCCGACCGCGTCGTCGTCCGAGGCTAGGTCAGACCCCGCCGAAGGTGTAGTTGACGCCGAGGGTCCTGCTGCCCCCTTCAACTGTCGACGTCCGAGCCTGCAGGATCGGGTTGTCTTGTAGTGTGTGTATGTTTTCTGCGGCCGCCGAGGCCCAAACACACCATCGTCGTGTTGTAAAGCTGCGTTTCTTTTCCTCTTGCTTCGAGTATCCGGACTTGTTTGTCGGTAACAGAATTGTTTGTGCGGGCGAGAGTTGCTTTTCACGGAAGGTGATGAGTGAGGTATCCGTATCCCGGAGGCGTAGGAATGCCTTGGCTCGGTCGGCCTTGCCGGTTACGCGCACTCTTACTCATCCATAGTGTTCTGTCACCGACGCAGCCGAGAAGGCCCGAAAAATCGTTCCGGCAGAGGAACTTTCGAGCGTGAAGACTTGTTCGGTCCGCGGAATCACTTATCCGAGCGCGAGCTACTTATCGCAGAAGGTGATGAGTGAGGTATCCGTATCCTGGAGGCGTAGGAGTCCCTCGGCTCGGTCAGCCTTGGCTGCTTACGTGTACTCCGTCGTTTTCAGGCTCCTCTTTCGAAGTAGTCGAAAATCACGAAAGGCATTCTGGCAGAAAAGATTTTTTTTCTTTTTTCGAGGAAAATTTCGACGCAGAGGGGGTTCCCCCCTTCTAGCCCCCGAGGGAGGGTCGGGCTTTGTCGAGGCAAGGCTGACCCTTCCTTGACGACCAAACTTTGTGTGTGAACGAGGTATACGAACAACTTGAAAGCATCTTAAGGGTAGAAGCGACGTAGCTGTTGGATGTTCCAAGCGTTGCTATAGACCTCGCCTTGACTGTTGGCCAGCTTGTATGTTCCGGGCTTCAGGACTTTGGCGATGACGAACGGCCCTTCCCAGGGAGGCGTGAGTTTGTGCCGCCCTCGGGCGTCTTGTCTTAGCCGAAGCACCAGGTCGCCCACCTGGAGGTCTCGGGACCGAACCCCTCGAGCGTGGTAGCGTCGCAGGGACTGCTGGTACCGCGCCGAGTGTAGTAAGGCCATGTCCCGAGCCTCTTCCAGCTGGTCCAGTGAGTCTTCTCGATTGGCTCGATTGCTTTGGTCAGTGTAGGCCCTCGACCTCGGGGAACCGTATTCTAAGTCTGTGGGCAAGATGGCCTCGGCCCCATAGACTAGAAAGAACGGTGTGAAGCCCATGGCTCGGCTCGGCGTTGTCCTCAGACTCCAGACCACCGAGGGGAGTTCCTTCATCCACCGCTTGCCGAACTTGTTGAGGTCGTTGTAGATCCGAGGCTTGAGTCCTTGCAGAATCATGCCATTGGCACGTTCTACCTGCCCATTTGTCATGGGGTGAGCCACGGCGGCCCAGTCCACCCTGATGTGGTGATCCTCGCAGAAGTCCAGGAACTTTCTGCCAGTGAACTGGGTGCCGTTGTCGGTGATGATGGAGTTCGGGACCCCAAAGCGATGGATGATGTTGGTGAAGAACGCCACTGCCTGTTCGGACCTGATGCTGTTTAGGGGTCGAACCTCGATCCACTTGGAGAATTTGTCGATGGCGACCAGCAGGTGCGTGTAGCCCCCGGGTGCCTTCTACAAGGGGCCGACGAGGTCCAGGCCCCACACAGCAAACGGCCAGGTGATGGGTATGGTCTGCAGAGCCTGAGCGGGCAGGTGGGTCTGCCTCGCGTAGAACTGACACCCTTCGCAGGTGCGGACCGTCGGCCACCGCCGTCGGCTAGTAGAAACCTTGTCGGAAGGCGTTTCCGACAAGAGCTCGAGGTGCTGCGTGATGGCCGCAAGCCCCCGAGTGTATCTCTTGTAGGAGCTCCTGGCCTTCGGCGATGGAAATGCATCGCTGGAGGATGCCTGAGGGGCTGCGGTGGTAGAGCTCCTTCCCATCTCCCAGCAAGACGAAAGACTTGGCGCGCCGCGCCAACCGCCGAGCTTCGGCTTGGTCGAGGGGTAGCTCTCCTCGGTGGAGATATTGCAGGTACGGGGTCTGCCAGTTTTGATTAGGCGTGACCTCGCTCCGCTCCCCCTCGACGCGCAGTGCCTCACCCTCGGGGGCCGAGGGTACCTCGGGCTAAGCCGAGGGTGCCTCGGGCTGGGCCGAGGCCTTCTCGGGCTCGGGCGTGTCGTCGGTCTTGACGGAGGGTTGATGCAGGTCTTGGGAGAATACGTCCGGGGGAACCGTTGTTCGCCCCGAGGCTATTTTAGCCAGCTCGTCCGCAGTCTCGTTGTAGCGTAGGGCGATGTGGTTGAGCTCGAGCCCGTAGAACTTGTCTTCCAGGCGCCGAACCTCATCACAGTAGGCTTCCATCTTCGGGTCGCGGCAGTGGGAGTTCTTCATGACTTGGTCGATGATGAGCTGCGAGTCACCGCGAGCGTCGAGGCGTCGGACCCCTAGCTCGATGGCGATTCGCAACTCATTTACCAGAGCCTTGTACTCAGCCACGTTGTTGGACGCCGGGAAGTGGAGGCGTAGCACGTAGCGCAGGTGCTTCCCGAGGGGCGAGATGAAGAGCAGGCCCGCGCCGGCCCCCGTCTTCATCAGCGACCCGTCGAAAAACATGGTCCAGAGCTCCGGTTGGATCGGAGCTGTTGGGAGCTGGGTGTCGACCCATTCGACCATGAAGTCCGCCAAGACCTGGGACTTGATGGCTTTCCGAGGGGCGAACGAGATCGTCTCGCCCATGATCTCTACCGCCCACTTTGCAACTCTACCCGAGGCCTCTCGGGACTAGATGATCTCCCCCAGGGGGAAGGATGACACCACAGTTACCGGATGAGACTCGAAGTAGTGTCGCAACTTCCGCCGCGTCAGGATCACCGCGTACAACAGCTTCTGAATTTGTGGGTAGTGAATCTTGGTCTCGGACAGTACCTCACTGATGAAGTAGACTAGCCTCTGGACGGGCAATGCATGCCCCTCTTCTCGTCTCTCAACCACAATCGCGACGCTAACCACCTGAGTGGTCGCGACGACGTAGATCAAGAGGGCTTCTCCGGCAGCGGGGGGCACCAAGATGGGCGCGTTCATGAGGAGCGCCTTCAGGTTCCCGAGGGCTTCCTCGGCCTCAGGGGTCCAAGCGAAGCACTCGGTCTTCCTTATGAGGCGATACAGAGGCAGGCCTCTTTCGCCGAGGCGCGAGATGAAACGACTCAGAGCCGCGAGGCATCCCATGACCCTCTGTACGCCTTTCAAGTCCTTGATGGGCCCCATGCTGGTGATGGCTACGATCTTCTCCGGGTTGGCCTTGATGCCTCGCTCGGAGACGATGAACCCCAAGAGCATGCCTCGGGGGACCCCGAAGACACACTTTTCGGGATTGAGCTTCACGCCTTTCGCCTTGAGACATCGGAATGTCACTTCAAGGTCGGAAAGGAGGTCGGAGGCCTTCCTCGTCTTGACTACGATGTCATCGACGTAGGCCTCGACCGTTCGGCCGATGTGTTCACCGAACACATGGTTCATGCATCGCTGGTACGTTGCACCCGCATTCCTCAAACCAAACGGCATGGTAACATAGCAGTACATGCCGAAGGGTGTGATGAAAGAAGTCGCGAGCTGGTCGGACTCTTTCATCCTGATCTGGTGATACCCTGAGTAGGCATCGAGGAAAGACAAGGTTTCGCACCCAACGGTGGAATCCACGATTTGATCGATGCGAGGCAGAGGGTAGGGAACTTTCGGACATGCTTTGTTTAGACCAGTGTAGTCTACACACATCCACCATTTCCCCCCTTTCTTTCTCACAAGCACAAGGTTGGCAAGCCATTCGGGATGGAATACCTCTTTGATGAACCCTGCCGCCATTAGCTTGTGGATCTCCTCGCCTATGGCTCTGCACTTTTCTTCGTCGAATCGGCGCAGAGACTGCTTCATGGGTCGGGCTCTAGCTCGGATATCTAGCGAGTGCTCGGCGACTTCTCTCGGTATGCCGGACATGTCCGAGGGACTCCACGCGAAGACGTCGGCGTTTGCATGGAGAAAGTCGACGAGCACTGCTTCCTATTTGGGGTCGAGCTCGGAGCCGATCCGGATCTGCTTGGAGGCGTCGTTGCAGGGGTCGAGAGGGACGGACTTAACCGTCTCCGCTGGCTCGAAGTTGCCGGCGTGGCGCTTCACGTCTGGCGCCTCCCTAGAGAGGCTCTACAGGTCGACGATGAGGGCCTCGGACTCGGCGAGGGCCTCGGCGTACTCCACGCACTCCATGTCGCATTCGTACGCGTGTCGGTACGTGGGCCCGACGGTGATGACCCCGTTGGGGCCCGGCATCTTGAGCTTGAGGTAGGTGTAGTTGGGGACGGCCATGAACTTGGCGTAGCATGGCCTCCCCAGTACTGCATGGTAGGTTCCTCGAAACCCGACCACTTCGAACGTGAGGGTCTCCCTTCGAAAGTTGGAGGGCGTCCCAAAGTAGACAGGTAGATCGAGTTGTCCGAGGGGTCAGACGCGCTTCCCGGGGATGATCCCGTGGAAAGGCGCGGCGCCCGTCTGGACCAAGGACAGATCGATCCGCAGGAGCCCGAGGGTCTCGGCGTAGATGATGTTGAGGCTGCTGCCTCCGTCCATGAGGACCTTGATGAGCCTGACGTTGCCGATGATGGGGTCGACAACGAGCGAGTATTTCCCTGGGCTCGGCACATGGTCGGGGTGGTCGGCCTGGTCGAAGGTGATGGGCTTGTCGGACCAGTCTAGGTAGACTGGCGCCGCCACCTTTACCGAGTAGACCTCCCGACGCTCTTGCTTGCGGTGCCGAGCCGAGGCATTTTCCACTTGCCCACCGTAGATCATGAAGCAGTCGCGGACCTCGGGGGAACTCTCCTGCCTTGTGATCTTCCTTCTTAGCGTCGTCGAGAGCCTTGCCACCCTCCGCGGGTGGCCCGGCCTTGTAAAAGTGGCATCGAAGCATGGCACACTCCTCAAGGGTGTGCTTGACGGGCCCCTGATGATAGGGGCACGACTCCTTGAGCATCTTGTCGAAGAGGTTGGCACCTCCGGGAGGTTTCCGAGGGTTCTTGTACTCGGCGGCGGCGACAAGGTCCGCGTCGGCGGCATCGCGTTTCGCTTGCGACTTCTTCTTGCCCTTCTTCTTGGTGCCGCGCTGAGTTGACGCCTCGGGAACATCTTCCGGTGGGCGGCCCTGGGGCTGCTTGTCCTTCCGGAAGATGGCCTCAACCGCCTCCTGGCCAGAGGCGAACTTGGTGGCAATGTCCATCAGCTCGCTCGCCCTGGTGGGGGTCTTGCGACCCAGCTTGCTCACCAGGTCGCGGCAGGTGGTGTCGGCGAGGAACGCGCCGATGACATCCGAATCGGTGACATTGGGCAGCTCGGTGCGCTGCTTCGAGAATCGCCGGATGTAGTCCTGGAGAGACTCTCCCGGCTGCTGGCGGCAGCTTTGGAGATTCCAGGAGTTTCCAGGGCGCACGTACGTGCCTTGGAAATTGCCGGCGAAGGCTTGGACCAGGTCGTCCCAGTTGGAGATCTGCCCTGGAGGCAAGTGCTCCAGCCAGGCTCGAGCGGTGTCGGAGAGGAACAGGGGGAGGTTGCGGATGATGAGATTATCATCGTCCGTTCCACCTAGTTGGCAGGCCAGCCGATAGTCCGCGAGCCACAGTTCCAGTCTCGTCTCCCCCGAGTACTTTGTGATAGTAGTCGGGGTTCGGAACCAGGTCGGGAACGGCACCCGTCGTATGGAGCGGCTGAAAGCCTGCGGACCGGGTGGTTTGGGCGAAGGACTCCGATCCTCCCCGCTGTCGTAGCGTCCCCCACGCCTGGGGTGGTAACCTCGGCGCACCCTCTCGTCGAGGTGGGCCCGACGGCTATGGTGATGGTGCTCGTTGCCGAGGTGACCCGGGGCCGCAGGCGCTGTGTTGCGCATGCGCCCGGTGTGGACCGAGGCTTTCCGCATGAATCGGGAAGTCGCGGCGCGATGTTCCAAGTGGTATCCTTGCCTTCGGGAGGCGGAGCTCTTGGCCCGTCGGACCGCGGCGTCCTCCAGGAGATTCTTGAGCTCTCCCTGGATACGCCGCCCCTCGGTGGTTGATGGCTCCGGCATCGCGCGGAGAAGCATTGCCGCTGCAGCCAGGTTCTGGCCGACTCCACTGGAATCCGGTGGCGGCCTTACCCTGACGTCATCGGTGATGCGGTGCTAGATGCCCTGGGGGAGACGACGCGCTTCTCCGGCCGGAGGTTGGCCTGCCCATTCCTGCCCGATGTCCCGGTGGATCGGCACAAGCGTTCCTGCTCCCTCGTCGAGCCTGGCCTGCATCTCGCGGATTTGCTCAAGCTGTGGGTCATGACCCCTCGCCGGGACGGGGACCACAGCTAGCTCCCGAAGGATGTCGACGCGAGGCACGGGCCTAGGGGGATCACCGTTCTCCGGCATACCAAGATGGTTGCCTTCGCCGGGACCCCTAGATCGACGTGGAAACATTCGCGACTTGGGCCGCCGTCCTCGTCGCCGAGGCTGCGGCTACCGTCGGAACAGTCGGAAAGGCAGTAGTCGCATGCGGTCATGAAGTCCCGCACGACACTAGGGTTATCAAGTCCGGAGAAATCCCAACAGAGGTCGGGCTCGCCATCTTCCTCGGACCCCGAGGGCCCGTAGGTCGAGTCGGCTGTCAGCCGGTCCCAGGGTGACCGCACACGATACCCCAGAGGGTTTGGACTCGCCTCTATGAGAACGTCCACCAAAGCGGAGTTACTTGGCGGGTCGAGGCCGAATCCAAAAGACGCGAGATGGGAATCGGTCGGTACCTTTTGGTCGACGGGCGGTGACGAAGTCGCGTCAGGGACTGACTGCACCGTCGTCTCAGGTACGAGGGTGACGCCCAGGAAGTCCTTCGTGAGCGTGCTGGCGTCGTCCGTTTGCTTGAGGTTGGTGTGTTGCGGGGAGACGACGCTCGTCTTCGTCTCAGACGCGAGGCCGATGCCCGACGTGCTCTCCGTTCGGGCGCCGGCGCCGTCGACTCGCTCGACAGCCAACGAGGTGCCGCCTCCTGCTTGGCCTTGGTTGCCCCGCCTCCTCCTCCGTCGGCGGGGGAGGGGACGGGACAAGCCCGAATGTCGTCCTTCCACCACGTGGGGAAGGTGTCGTCGATTTCTCCGCCAGCGGGCGGGTTGTCGACCGCCATTGTCGCTGTCGCGCGGCAGGGGAAGGAGTATCATGTCGTAGCCGCCGTCGAGGGACATAAACTCAAGACTCCCGAAACGGAGCATCGTCCCGGGCTGGAGAGGTTGCTAGAGACTGCCCATCTGGAGCTTGACAGGAAGCTGTTCGTCAACACGCAGCAGGCCCCTACCTGGCGCGCCAACTGTCGGTGTTTCGAAACCCGGGGGGTCCCTGGACCGACGAGTGAATCGTCGCCGCGTGCCCCAGCCCAGATGGGTCGGCGCGAGGCGGGACGCGAAGGGGGGAGAAGCAGCCGGAGGGAGACAGGCGTGGGAGTGTGGAACCCGTGGCCTTCGTGTTAGCCCCGCGCCCAGGTCGGGTGCGCTTGCAGTAGGGGGTTACAAGCGTCCACGCGGGAGGGAGCGAGCGGCCTTGCGCGAGCGCCGTCCCGTCCTTCCCCGCGCGGCCAACCCTCTGTAAGAGGGCCCTGGACCTCCCTTTTATAGGCGTAAGGAGAGGATCCAGGTGTACAATGGGGGTGTAGCAGTGTGCTAACGTGTCTAGCGGAGGAGAGCTAGTGCCCTAAGTACATGCCATCGTGGCAGCCAGAGAGGTTTTGGCACCCAGTTCGTGTGATGTCGTGGCCGTCGGAGGAGCGCTGGAGCCTGGCGGAAGGACAACTGTCGGGGCTGTCACGTCCTTGCTGACATCCTCTTGCTTCCGTAAGGGGGCTGAGAGCCGCCGTCGTCACAGGGCATGCGGGGCGCCATCATTACTCGTATAGTGGAGCGAGCCGGATGGGATGCCGGTCTTGTTCCCTGTAGCCTGAGTCAGCTCGGGGTAGGGTAATGATGGTGCTTCCTGTCGACGTGGTCGGTCCGTGCCCTAGGTTGGGCGAGGTGGAGGCTCCTCCGAGGTCGAGGTCGAGTCTGTCTTCCAAGGTCGAGGTCGAGTTCGAGCCCCTGGGTCGGACGAGGCGGAGACCGTCGGCTGAGGCCAGGGCTGAGTCCGAGCCCTGGGGTCGGGCGAGGCGGAGTTCATCGTCTTTCGGGGCTGAGCCCGAGTCCGAGCCCTGGGGTCGGGCGAAGCGGAGTTCATTGTCTTTCGGGGCTGAGCCCGAGTCCGAGCCCTGGGGTCGGGCGAAGCGGAGTCCGTCGTCTTCCGGGGCTGAGCCCGAGTCCGAGCCCTGGGGTCGGGCGAAGCGGAGTTCGTCGTCTTCCGGGGCTGAGCCCGAGTCCGAGCCCTGGGGTCAGGCGAAGCGGAGTTCGTCGTCTTCCGGGGCTGAGCCCGTGTCCGAGCCCTGGGGTCGGGCGAAGCGGAGTTCGTCGTCTTCCGGGGCTGAGCCCAAGTCCGAGCCCTGGGGTCGGGCGAAGCGGAGTTTCCTATGACGCCTGAGGCCGGACTTGGCTGCTGTCAGCCTCACTCTGTCGAGTGGCTCAGCAGTCGGAGCGGCGCAGGCAGTGGAGCGGCGAAGTGACCGCGGTCACTTCGGCTCTGTCGACTGGAGGGCGTGCGTCAGGATAAAGGTGTCAGGCCACCTTTGCATTAAATGCCCCTACGATTTGGTCGGTTGGCGTGGCGATTTGGCCAAGGTTGCTTCTTGGTGAAGACTGGGCCTCGGGCGAGCCGAAGGTGTGTCCGTTGCTGGAGGGGGTCCTCGGGCGAGACGTAGATCCTCCGGGGTCGGCTGCCCTTGCCCGAGGCTGGGCTCGGGCGTGCCGCGACCGCGTCCCTCAAATGGACCGATCCTTGACTTAATCGCACCCATCAGGCCTTTGCAGCTTTGTGCTGATGGGGGTTACCAGCTGAGATTTAGGAGTCTTGAGGGTACCCCTAATTATGGTCCCCGACAAGAACATTATACTAGCTTGCATCATACTTCACAACATGATAGTGGAAGATGAAAAGCAAGAGGACATTGAAGAGAATCTTGATTTGAATGAGGCTGCAAGTTCTGCCATCGTCGAACAACCCGAATTCTCCTTTGGTGAATCCATTCCATTTGAAAGAGTGCTAGAGAATCAAACATATCTTCAAGATCGTACAACTCATCTAAAATTGAAGGACTTGGTTGAGCATATTTGGCAAAAATATGGGCGTCGTTAAAAAGTGTTTACGAACTCATTTATTATCTTTATATGTTAAAAATATGGGCCTCGTCAAAAATATATGGATCTTCCTAAATTAACCAAGTCATGATTTTTGCGTCCCGTTTTATTTGGAGGTGTTCATTTTCTGATTTTGCGTCTAGTTTTATTTGCGTGTCCAATATAAACTGAAATGAAAGTGTCCATTTTTATTTACATATGACAGCACATTTATCTCAAACTATTGTACTATTGTTTGGCTACAAATATACATACCACATTAGATCATGAGACTTACTACCATTTAATTGCATTGTTTAGCTTAGGAAACAGTGAAATGAAACTCTCCATTGAGACATGGTGTTTCATTCATTCTATAACCTGATGTGGCGTTCTTGGAAATAGGGACGTGAAACCCTCCATTGTGATTAGCCTTATATGCCATAGTTAATGGCTTAATGCTACATTATTAATTGCATCAGAAATCTTTTTTTATTGCTGAAACTAAGGCAGCATGCTTTGCCTTATCAATGATATAGTTATATTTTAGCTAACGTCAATACCATGCCAACTCTCTCTCCTCAAGTTTCGACCTGTTAATTTATTTAGGGTGTATTTGGTTTAAGGAATGAAGTGATCTATCTTTTTCTCACTCCTCACATTTTTATTTGGTTTGTTAAATAGAATGAGTTGATCCATCATCACCCCATTCCTTAAAGCTAATAATTAGTATATACATGAAGAGTTGATTGATTCCACCAAAATTAATGGAATGAACTTATGATGCATCATTTTATGAAGCATTAGGTGACTTCACAAACCAAATAAACCATTAGCTTTAACATGTACCAGTTTTTACTATTCCGATGTTTTTTTTATCTTTATAAATTGCAGTCGTAATAGTTAAAACAACCAGCGCAACCGAGGGAGAGGTGGAATGTGAAATGACGTCTTATCTTGCATGGCTTGGGTTGAGGGGAAAAAAAGAGCTAGGACATCTCACATTTTATTTACTTGTTGCGGAGAGGTTGAGACATAATCATCATCGGTTGGTGTCTTCGTGATTACACTCGATCGAGAAGCTTCTCAGCGCTCAAGGTCTCAAGCAGGTGGCGGGTACCGTCGTCACAAGGACACAATTCTAGATTTCAAAAAGGAAAGAAAAAAAAATCAAACTTTATTTATTTATCAAGTCTGATCAAATTTATAGTAACAAATAGCACCAATATTTAAATTTATATTCTTACAATTAACCGATGATACTTGTACCTGGTAGCGTTAAGGGGAGGGGGTGGTGTTCGTTAGCAAGCTCGGTTCCAATTCATTTTCGACTCGTCAGATGGATGGCCAATTCGTGTTTGCTCGGCCTCGGACCCGAGACCGGTCCCAAGTCCCAACTCACCGCACAAGCCGCCAGATCTCAGAGCAGCTGCCACTGCCAGCAATTATTGGTGGGCCCGCCAGACCCCACCCCCTTCCTAATTATGGATGGGTCAGTGAACGGAAGGAACCGCGATTTTAACCGGTGCGGGGGTCCACGACGGGAATATCTCCAGCCCGGTCAGTGCACGCCAGCTACTATACAAAACCAGCCGAGCGCCAGAGGAGAAGAGCTCCGTCTTGCCTTCTCTTCTCTACCTGCCGCACCCGCACAGCCACAGCCAACCACGCACACCCCATCACAACAGCTCCCTCTGCATCTCCGCCTCGTCGCCGTCGTCTGCCTGCACAGCCTCCTTCTTCATCTCTCTCTCTCTCTTCTTCCGCTGCCACCCTCCCAGCACCGAGGGAAGGGAAGCCCACCCAGGAATCTCCGTCCCGGTCCCGGCCGCCGTCCCTTCTCATAATCGCATCGGATCTGGTACGTATCCTATTCCTACCGCCGTGCTCCTCGTTTCCCTATTGGTATTTGTGTAGTGATGTTAATTATGGTTACCATTCCCAGCTTGGATGTTTGTTTAGAACAGGAAGAATGTTCATTTTCTTCATTTTTTACGCTCCTCCGCCCACGATTTTTAATGTAATAGCTGACTCCAAATTAATAAATTATATGCAGCGGCCAGCAGCGTCTTCCCTTCCCTCCTTTTTCTTCTACTTCTTCTTGCGTTATTAGATCCGATTTAAAGACGCCATGCCATGTGTTCATGTACGTCTCTGTTTTTTTTTTGGGGCGAGGGTGCCTTGTGTTCCGAACAAACTTTTTTTAGAGCAGAAGAAACCATCAAGGTCGTTTTGCGGTTTATGCGTAAGCCAACAACACTTCTAGATCTGGCTAAGAAGGTGTCAACAACACTGTCTAGATCTGGTTAAGAAGGTGTCAACAACACTGTCTGGATCTGGTTATGAAGTAGATTTTTTTTTTGTTTTGCTACTTATGTTTGAAAATCAGATTAGACAAACTCACGTAACGATTGTCTGAACTAACTTGTGCACACATGTTCGTGCAAGAATATCTGCTCCTTTGTTTTCTTCTTCCAATTTTTCATTATCCTTCAATTTTTTTCTCATACTAACAGTTATATTTTATATACAGATAGATATATGTGTTGTTTTGATCTTATAACTGATGCCCTTCTCTTTTACATCTTCGGCAGTATTGGGTTTTCAGTAAGGAGCAGAAAACGCCTTAGGGAATGCAGAAAGATGTGCTTGCACGTCGAAGAGCTACTTTGTGAGGGACTTGGCAGGAAAGCACGCCATACTCTTCATTCTCTGCCAGCTCTTGATGACTTCGAAGCTCAAGAGTACACGTATCTCCTCCTCGTGCTTTCGCACAATGGGGTTCGACGTGGCGGCTCAACCGTCTTCTTAGATCACCATCTCGGTGGAGACGGTTGAAGTCTTCACACCCTCTCGACCTCTTTGCTGTCTCATTTTTTTTAACTGTCAAGGATAAGCAAGTGACCTCTGTGTGCATACCACCATACGTAGCATACACAGGAAAGATGGCAGAGCATAAAGGGAACGTTCTCTTGCACAAGTATGAGATGGGGAAATTGCTTGGTCAAGGCACCTTTGCCAAGGTTTACCATGCTCGTAACACGGCGACTTCGGAAAGTGTCGCGATCAAAGTGATTGATAAGGAGAAGGTTATGAAGGTTGGTCTCATTGATCAAATCCAGCGAGAAATTTCTGTCATGAAGCTTGTTAGGCATCCAAACATCGTACAGCTCTATGAGGTCATGGCCACCAAAACCAAAATATACTTTGTGCTGGAACATGTTAAAGGTGGAGAGCTGTTCAACAAGATTCAGCGAGGAAGGCTCAAGGAAGACGCAGCTAGGAAGTACTTCCAACAGTTGATCTGTGCGGTGGACTTCTGCCACAGCAGGGGTGTCTATCATCGAGATTTGAAGCCAGAAAATCTTTTGCTCGATGAGAATAGCAACCTAAAGGTATCAGATTTTGGTCTAAGCGCACTTGCTGAATGCCATAGACAAGACGGCCTGCTCCACACGACTTGTGGCACGCCTGCTTATGTTGCCCCAGAGGTGATTAACAGAAAGGGTTATGATGGTGCAAAGGCTGACATATGGTCTTGTGGGGTCATCCTATTTGTGCTATTGGCTGGTTATCTTCCGTTCCATGATAAGAACTTGATGGACATGTATAAGAAGATTGAGAAAGCTGACTTCAAATGTCCAAGTTGGTTTTCTACCGATGTTCGGAGGCTTTTGCAAAGGATTCTTGATCCTAACCCTAGTAGAAGGATCTCGATGGAAAAAATCATGGAGAATCCATGGTTTAGGAAGGGTTTAGGTGCGAAGCTAATTAGGTACGATTTACAGAATAAGAATGCCCCTCATGTGGACAAGAAGGCAGATCTTGATTCACTGAGCGCCAACATAACAACTGAGAGCAAGCAACATGAAGAAAAGAAGCCTACCAACATGAATGCATTTGATATAATATCTCTATCAACTGGTTTGGACCTCTCTGGTTTATTTGAAGAATCTAACAAGAAGAGAGAATCCAAATTCACATCTACCAACACAAGCTCGACAATCATATCGAAGATCGAAGATATTGCAAAGAATTTGCGGTTGAATTTGACAAAAAAGGATGGTGGTTTGTTAAAGATGGAAGCTTCAAAGCCCGGAAGGAAAGGGGTAATGGGTATCGATGCCGAAGTATTTGAGGTGAGCCCCAACTTCCATCTTGTGGAGATAAAGAAGACGAATGGCGACACTCTAGAGTATCAAAAGGTCCTGAACCAAGAAATGAGGCCCGCACTCAAGGAAATAGTGTGGGCTTGGCAAGGTGAGCAATCAAAGCAGCAGCAGCAACAACAGTCGTGTTAAAAACTTATGAGCTAGTGCAATGTTTTTAGCCAATTTCCAATCTTTCGTGTATTTGTGTAGTTTTTACTCTTTTATTATCCATTTTTGTTTTCCCGTGTAATACCAACATAAACTTGTGTTATTTTCTGAGGACAAATTTATTTCAAAGATGTGTTTACGCTGTTATTAAGATTTTTCTTTATGTTATATACTGTTTTCAAAACACAAAAAATATATATTGTTATAAAAATACCTTTTTTGCACCTAAGAAGATGTGTCTTTTATTTACACAAAGGTTTGGACTTTTGATACATAACAAGTTTGTGTTGGCATGGAATAAGATAACTGAAAGACATGTTCTCTCTGCAACTTGCTTTTATCGGCCTCTCTACGCCATGTTTTTTCATATGCCGGCTGAGCAATACTAATATCACAAGTTGCAGATAGCATACATACAAGTTTAGGGCCTAGAGTTATATGTCTATGAAGTAGATAAAATAAAGTGAATGCTATTGACCGTTAGAGTTTATTTTGCATTGCAAACACAACCTGTGGCTGGATCATGCATCACTGTAGTTTTGTTTTTCCTGTAAGAGGTCATGATTTTTTTCGGACAGCATGGCTAAACTAGTCAATATATGTCATAATCTCTAAGAAGGAACAATGAAGGGCATTACTATAGAGCATCAAAGTTCATTTTGTGTCGCAAACACACTTGTGGCTAGGTTCATGTATTGTCTTTTATGTTAGTCTTTACCAAACCGTCGATATTGTTGATGATTCTGAAACACTAAGCAAGTAGTTCATTTGCAATTGCCATTCTCTAGCTCCAGCAATTGGCGTTACATGCCAGCTGCAAGTGTCCTCTTCCAAATGTGAAACCAAAGTTGTTTTTTCTCAACAGAAAAGTAAAGAACAAAGAGGTTGCAATGCGATTGGTAGCTTTGTTCACGAGATGAGGAAGACACGGTTCATGATTAAGGGATGTAAAAAAACATGTGTCGCAGATGATCCGAGCCCACCAGTTGTCTTAACCTGATCCCCCAAGAACAAAAATAAGTAAACTTACACAGACCAGGGGGGAAAAAACCCGTGGGTGCTCAGCTGTATGGAATCATAGATGTCAATTACAAACTTTTTTTTAATTCCATTGTTCTTATTTTACTTGTATATGATTGCTTAACGAACCCATGATTTGGTGGTTGTTTTGCTCTGCTTTCCTGTGGGCAGCAGGACCAGGACAGTTCACCAACCTAACCCGGCCTACTTATAATTCCAAAAGACGTCTCTTTGACATTCAGTTATTTTTTGACATCCTGTAATCTTCGTAGTACGAAACAATCAGACTGTTTCATATAAACTTCCCATAGTAAAATTTCCGAATTCCAAAGGGTCCTGACATGCGGTGAACCGGAATGGAATATAGAGAGGGTACAGGGGAGATTTGGCTGGCGATGTCTGCAGTGGGATGGGGAGTGGGGAGGCTCAGCTTCGTCGAACTGCTTGTTCTATTGCGGTGATTGCAGGCCCCGTCGCTTTCAGTTTGAGCGGAACAGAGACGACGATAGTATCAAGGTGCCGTTTCGTTCATAAAATCTAACGTAAATGTTAATGATAATAATTCACACTGAAGTATTAGGGGTAATAAGTTTGAATAAATCGATATTACTTTCTAGTGTGATATTCAATTATAATTAAATATAAACAAACATGATTTAACGTTATCAATTACCCATTATATTATAAATAAACAGCACCTAAGTGCGCACTGCAAGCTATGGAAATGCTTCTGACGCGTAGGCTTCGTCAGGTGAACCACTGGCCTACTGTACTGATCATACTTCAGACTACTGGACGGGTGGAGAATTCTAGATGTTGGAGTTTCAGATAGAAAAAAATGAACACTCATAGCACTATGCTAGCTGCCAATAACGCGTGATCCTTCGTTATGCAGGTTTCAGCTTCCCTACTTGAGAGTGGCAGGGCTTTGTTTGGTGTCAATTCTCTGCTTCTGCTAAACTCTTGCAGAGGTCTACAGATGTTTTAGTTGCGGTCTCAGATGGAAAGAGGATGTAGCTTAAGCGGCCCAAGGCCGTCACCAGATCCGCTCCCTTCTCTTCCGTCAGTAGATTAGGCGCGAGAAGCTGTAGAAAACCTGTCTCTCTTTTTATAAGCACGACAGAGAAACACATAAGACACAGAGTATAAGGTTGGATATCTGGCCTCTTTCTCTTCTGTATTCCATATGATGGCGTACAAGTTCCATGTATACATATTCGGTATTTGCCCGCATAACCCTTCGTTAGGGTTTCTCAACAAGATAAAGATTGAGTGACCACCATACCAAAGAAGCTAGCATTATTGTTGTTCTTGAGCACATGGATTTCTGCTTCATCTATCTTTGGTCAGCAACCATAAGAATTATGCTGGCGGAAACATCTCCGCAACCATTTATAAACATTTTGTGTATCTGTGTGTGACTAAAGGGTGGGTTTTAAGCAGGGGCGGACCTAGAATAAAATTAGAGTGAGGACATTCTTACAAGATCAAGAATTAAAATGCAAGAGTAGGGGCATCTCAGTTAAATCAAGGAGGAGACTCCATAGTAAAAATCTATACTATATCATAATATCATAGAAATGAGTAGGGGCTTAGGCCCTCACTCACCATAATGTAGGTCCGCCCCTGGTTTTAAGGCCTTTGAAGACAGGAAGTCACTCCCCGAGTGTATTTCCAAATGTCTCTATTCTCGCTCAGCTGAATGCAGAATGCTTGTTGTTTCCTACATACTCTTTGCAACTGGTCATAGGCTATTTCAGAGATTGGTAAATGGAACTAGTATATAACGCGCCTCCTGCACGCGAGGTTAATTTAATTCTTTGAAGACGTTTGATAGTAGGAAAAGTGGGGTTTTCAGTTTACAAATAATTATCACGAACAATTATAGGGAGTAGTGATTCAAAAATAAAATGACGTTTGATAGTAAGAAAGGTGGGGTTTTCAGTTTACAAATAATTATCACGAACAATTATAGGGAGTAGTGATTAAAAAATAAAATAACAATCTTCGAACTTTAGGACTTGGACTGGGGACATGAATAGAAACATATGTGATCCTAACTTTTGAATTTATAGATTTGACAAAGTACCAACACGATTGCCATTCAAAATTATTGTTTTGACAAATATCCTTGGAGGTAACACATCATTTTTATAGTAAGAATTAATAATAAAAAAGAAACCCTTCCAGAGCCTTTGTTGAGACCATTTTGATCATTCATCACCTATTTCACAAATATAATTAGCCAACACATACCATCAATAGACAGAGGTAAGGGAAATAATGATGATTGTAGAGCGTAAAAGTTGATCAAACCACCTTGTACGTAGTAATTTTGCCATAGTTAGAGAACAATTCACGAACTTGATCATCTCCACTGCTATCATCCAAGTTCTTGATATATAAGTTCAGTCCATATTTGTCGGCAACATCTTTCAAGATCTGCTCAAATTTCCTTTTTAGTTCCATCTCTGTTTCTGACCTTTTCCGAGATCTTCCAACATACCACTCTTTGTCTTTTATCTTCTTACCATTATGTTCTTAAACAACACAGGGAGCTGCATCTTCTTACTAGACCCAAAGTGCGTAGTACAGAAGTAATTAAACCGATCACTCAAAGCGCGTAGTACAGAAGCAATCCATATGTTGATATAGTTACATACTCCACCTAGATGAGTCTTCCACTGCTTTTTGCCTATCGTTGGCCACTCATCAATAAGATATTTTGCATCAGCACCTCCTGCATTCTCAGGTAATGACTGGGTAGCAATCTGTTCTGACAACATAGAAGCTTTTCTTAAATCAAAAGGATTTTCATGTCTTACTGTAATAAACACGAAAGCTATGAAGAAGATTACATTATTAGTATGCCCAAATGAGATCACCAGTCACCAGACATGGTACTTGGATTTAAAATGCACTTACGCTAGTACTTAATAGCTCTGCCCTAGGAAGTCCAACTATATGCCAGTCATCCCACTACTTAACACTTGTAAGTCATATAGTTTTAGTAGAATCCAAGCCAGCACAACCTTTCTTTGGATCCAAATTCCCATCGGACTCAATTTTCATAGGTCGATTCATCTTTTGTACTGATCTATTATTTGCAATAAGTTGTCTGCTTTCCTTAGCCTTTTGTGCATTCAGCTCATATTCTTTGTTCCTATTTGCTCTATGTGTATCTTTGCTTTATCTAGTGTGCGGCATCTAACATAATGGCACTCCTGAAATTCAATAAAATATATGTAAACAATGACATTTCTATTTGCCCACCAGAATATATTGATGCTTCTAGGACCTTACGGGAATAGACATACAGGCTGGTTCGTTTCTAAGTTTCTGCATAAGATTAGTACATGACTTACTAAAATGAAGGGAGTGGGCAATGCAGTATATAATTACTCAGGTTATTTATATACTATATCAATACCTTCTATTTCCTACAACTGTGCTGCGCATAATATAACCCTTAATGCTATGGAATAGCTATGGAAGATCTTAGGCCCCGTTTGTTTGCTTCTAAGATTATATAATCCAACTTATAGATTATATAAGTACCTAATGACATGCTTATGGACACCTAATAATATGTGTTGTTTGTATCTTAACTTCTTTAAGTTAGATTATATAATCTAGAGGATAAACAAACAAGACCTTACTCCTATGACTGCCTCTACAAAAATGAGCTTAATTCTTCACAAATGGATACAGTTCAGACAAGCTTTGCTTCCAGTTTTGGTTACACAAGTTATCCTGCCAAAAGATGATAGTTGACTCATCCTTTGTCTTTGCCACCGTCATATCTTTGTATTTGATTATATTTTTCAAGTTGTCTCTCCACCAAAATGATGGCTGCACACTAAGTTATCCGTGAGGCTTAAATATCATCTACTCCATCTGTCCCTAAAAATGATTTCTAGAAAATTTAGAAGAGATTAGTATGATAGACAAAATATCATTTTACTATGTATTAATTATAGTAGATATATACTCTCTTCGTTCTTTTTCAAAAATAGACTAACGGATGACGAATATTCGAGAACGGAGATAGTATTTTCTAGTTAGCTGTCCGTACGTAGCTACGGTTTCTATAAATCATATAGATAGACCTTGTTTAAATGATATATTTATTTAAACATAATTATTATTATTTAAATTACCAGTGTGTGTATATATATATAGTTTATATATTAAGAGCCCTGGGCTTCCAATAATAGAGGAAGCCTAGGCTAGTCAATATGCACTTTTGGTTGAACCAAACCTAGTCAGCATATATACAATCACGGTCGCCGTTAGCCACTGTCTCTGTTAGCCACACACGTCTCCCCCGTTTCCCGGTTTCCAAAACTGTCTTCACGCAATCAATCGAGATAAACCCGCGTGAGTCCATAGCGGTTTCTAGTTTCTGCATCCGCCGAACAGGAAGGAAACCCCTTAATCCCGGCGGCCGAGGCGACTTCCGCCTCTTCCATCCATCTCCGCTCCTTCGATCTACGAACTTTGGAGCCCCGATTGAAGAGCCATTGCTTTCCCGTGAAGTTTCAGGTTATCGCTCCAACTTGAAACACATCGAGGTTTCCGTCGCCGTTTGAGGTATTTTTGTCGATTTGAGTCGGTTTGATTGTTTCCCTTAGTTATAAGTTGTGTGTTATTTGAATCCGTTTCTACATTTCTCCAATCGGATGCGTTATCTTACAAAAAAACCTCTCATTGCATATCTCTTTGGTTCTGGAGCCCCGATTGAAGAGCCTCTGCAATTCTTCTATATCCGCGGTATCGCTTGGCCTTCAAAGACTTCGACAACGTCGCCGGTTCAGGTATTTCTTCCCGAGTTCGCAGAGATTATTTTTACATACTCTTAGTAATATATATATATATATATATATATATATATATATATATATATATATATCGGTTCTGATATATATGCACATCGGCAATACTGTTTATGCACATCGGCACAGCTATATATGAACATCGGTCATGATAGTTATGCACATAGGTATTTTCCCGCTATCTGAAACATTTTTTTATACACCCGTTGTATTATATATATATGCACACAAGTACTATTATATATGCAATAGTTATTTAAATATTCATGTTTGAATCTCATCAAATTGTGTATATTAAAATGAACTAGTTATTTAAATATTTTGTATAGTTAGTTGATAAAAATAGGTATTTTTTTTATCATGCACCAGTTACAATTATATGAAATAGTCAATTAATATTTATGCTTGTATATAACCATGGTTCATTAATATTATGGCATATAACTGGAAAAGGTAGTTTAAGATACGTAACTCCATTTCATATTATGTAGTATTCATTGTAGACAGTTATATACAATATTCTAATTGTTTTTGGCATATATTTATTCATAAATCATTTTACTTAAATCCAATCATTTTTTCAACAGTTATATTGCTTGCTGAATCATGAGGTCCGTTGATCGCCCACCATCTAATGCAAAAAGATTAACGATTGAGTCAAGTCAGGAGGTGTTTTCTGTTGACATTTCAAGACGCACATGATCTAGCATCTCATCCCAACATGCTGATAATCCCCATAACTAGTAGCAGATTGATCCTCAGCTAGCACCAGTTACTCGTGTTCATAGAAAGGCACTAGCTTGTCGGGTCAAAAAAATCCTCCTACAGCTCCATCCGCATTGTCTGATGATGATTTCATGGATGCTCCAACATCGAAGCCAATTTCAGATCAGCTACACCCTCCACTTCAGTAAATAACCGTTCAAAGAAGAAGTCTCGTGTATTGAAAATGGACACCCCTCCCCCACAAGTTCCCATTGTGTCAAGCAGATCGAAGTCTGATATTGATGTCAAGTCAAAGATCATTATGAAAACAAGCTCACCCAAACATAGGACACCCAGAAAATCTCAGGTACTATGTATATATTTATGTTTGTTTAGGTGTTAATTTTGGTGCACAATCAATGTTGTATTACCCAAATGTTACAGTTTATATATTATTATTTTGGTATGCTTTTTATTTTGTTAGTTGTAATACCCAAATTTGTAAATCATGTGATAAGAGAATATTTCCTTTATCTATATGTGTGAGTTATATCTATTTACCATCACATGTGAACACTACAATTACAAACAAGTAATTAACAAAAGACACTAAATTGATTTATGCATCATGCTGAGTTTTACTTGATTGCGCATACATGGATAATGAAATAAAAAAAATGTCAATAATAATGAGTTAATGAGTCCATAGAATCTAACCCTAATTTGAAAACAAAATCATGAAAATAAAGAAGGAAAGAAAGTGATATTATGCAGCACAAAATAAAATTTCATAATTAAATAACTTCACCACGTTTTGGCATAATAAAATTTAACAGTTAGCTTGAGTATAACCTTGCCACAAGATTGAAATTTAAAGTTTGATTGAAATTTGAATTCAATTATGAGATCTAAGATTTGGGAATAAGAAAAATGGAGATAAGAATAAAGAAAAAGAACACCTAACTCGGATGGGCCGGGGAAGCTAATTTTGGCCCAGTTGGCGCGCCTACATGGGCCGGCCTCGGCACTGTGCCATCCTCCACGCGCGCGAGCTCATTTGGCTGCCGCGTGGGGCCCATCTGTCAGTTCCTCTCTCCCTCTGTTTTCCTGAATCGCTTGCCTGTGGACCCCTCTTGCCGTCGGTCTCTTTCTTCCCCGTGGATCTCGCTCACGCTGCCTTGAGCTCCACCATGGCCGCGCGCTCCAGCCTGTCGCACGGATCCAACGCCCGTGCCGCGAATCTCGCCAACGCGCTATTAGCGGATCCTCAACCACCTCTCGTCGTCCTCGCTGGGAGGATAAGAACCCGTCGGGGTCACGATTATCTCATCCCCTTCCCCTGCCCTGTGTTCACCGCTTGCTTCTTCCTCAGCGACCACGACGAAGCACTTGGAGCACAGCGCCCGCTGGTCCATCGCATAAACAGCTAATGCGGTGACCACTATAGCCTCATAAAAGTGTTGCAGCCCCTTTTGGTTCTGAGTCACCACCGCCGAAGCAGAAGGATTTAGCGCAGACATTGAGATTTGCCGCCGGAGTTGGTGTGAGAAACAAAAAAAACCCCGCCACCGCAAACACCATCCCTCGTGTGTGCCATCGTCGATCCCTCGGGGAAAGCTCTGGGTGGTTCGCCGGGATCCATGGATGATGAGCATGGGCTAACTAGAGCCAGGCGTCAAGCACGGGGCGATCAATTTCTCACCGGAGCCATGATGGCCGCGGCGGACGACGCATTGTCGTGGGCAGGGCACCTTGTTGCTTGTGTCACGGTGAGTCGCCCTTCCCTTTGTTCACCACGATACCCGCATCATTTAGCGCCTCGCCACGCTAGGATTTGCATTGAAAATCATCGGATGACCTTGCTCCGGCGGCTGCGCCACCGCACGCGTTGGGCGGCGCCACCATTGGTGCCGGCGTGGGGGAAATAAACTACTGGAGCCGTTAGATCTCAAACGTGCGGTCTGAGTAAGATATGGGTATGCCGGTTCAGTCGTATGATCTGGACCGTTGGTATATCAAAGATCGGATCCACGCCGTTATCCAATATTTAAAATTTGGACCATCGATTTTGGATCCGACGGCCTCAGTCACGTACCGCTTCGGGTTAATGTCTGATCTAATCCACGCCCTCAAACGCCGATCCTACGGCTGAATTCTACTCGTACCCCTTCGGCCAGATATTTTGTTAAAGAGACCCCGTAGAACATAGAAATCAACCCGCCGTCCAAGGGGGGTGTAGACTGAGTCTGGGCAATCTTCTGAGATAGCCCCTGATCTTTTTAGTAATTGACGCGCAAACCAGGAAAATAGAGAAAACAGGGAAATTATTATAGAAATTGGTTTCTAATACAAAAATAATTCCATAAACTTGGATAAATCATATTAAATTCATTTTATCTCCAAATTGATTCATTCTAGAGACATTAATTTTGTTTTAATATTGTCTATCAACAAGTAACACTGTTTAGCCATGAAACTTGAAATAAAATTGTTCATTTGAATTAATCTATTCTAAGTACCTAATAACTTTGGAAATTCATAATTTCTCCATTTTAAATCCGATTTGACTCGTTCTAGTTGCGTTAGTCTCGCAGCAACGCGTAGATCATTATTATGCAGTATATTCTTATGTTTGGTGTGATGTTAATTTTATCTATACCATGTTTGCTTGTATTGCTACGACTAACGCGAGGACACGTGTCATCTGAAAAGCAAATTGGTACCTGGATTCTCAAGTGCCAGGCAAGTTGTGCCCTTGATTCACTTTTGTTACCCAATAATGTTCTTTATAATCATTTACCATGCATAGGTTTAATTTTGCTGGGACCCAATAGGTTTCCCTAGTCTGTTTATCCTGTTTACCTTGTTTACCCCTGAATCATATGGGTAGTTATGCTATTGCTTACATGGTTTTGGGTTACTATTTCATTATATCCATGTTCCAGTTATTTTGTTATTCTATTTATGTTCATGTCAAGATCATTATATTATTGTTAATTGGAACATGGAGCTTAACTTGAGAAACACGTGCCACCACAAGGGTTTAATGGGACGCCCTTGGCCAACTAACTAGGAAAGCTAGTGGAAGACTACCTTACCCGAAAGGGGCAAGGGCAGTAGGGGAGTGGTCAGTGTAGGGAGGTCCTTGGTTGATTTTGCTGCGATGGCGGTCAGACAAGAACCCTGCATTAGAACTTCCTATAAACTGTAGCGGGTTTTCGGAAGCTAGTGGAACTTTGTAAAGGCCTCGTAGTGGATCCCTAGCCATTCACCTTGGTAGTGTCTAAGGGCCTAGCTAACCCTGGCGACATGGGAAACACGACTTGTGGGTAAAGGGTACAACCTCTGCAGAGTGTAAAACTGGTATACTAGCCGAGCTCACGGTCATGAGCGGCTCAGGACTCTCCGATGATTAAATTATGGAACCTAAACTCAATTTGTCATTTGCATTTGCATGGGATTTGTTATTAATTTTGTTCTGTTACTTTATTTAAGGTTTGGTATTCACTTACACTTAGTAACTGCTAATAAAATTTTGACCAACTTATTAAAAGCAATGCTCAGCTTTAACCCCTATTGTTGATAAGCCTTACACTTCATGAACTCCCACCTTTGGTGAGTTCATGTCACATTATTCCCCACAACTTGTTGAGCGATGAACATGTGTGAGCTCACCCTTGCTGTCTCACACCCCCCACAGGAGAAGAACAGGTGGTTCAGGAGGAGCCACGTATCGAGGAGTTCGATCTAATCTAGGTGGCGTTTCTCAGTTGACATTGGCGCCGACGATCCTTAGTTTGTTTTATATTTATTCTTTTATTTTGTAATAAGACTTCCGCTATGTATTAAATACTCTGATTATTGTGACATTTATCTCTATACACTCTGTTATTATATATGTTGTCTTCTTTGGCGCATGTATGAGATGCACCCGGCTTTGTCCGCTAAAACCGGGTGTGACAGAAGTGGTATCAGAGGAATGTTGATTGTAGGACGAAACCTAGATAGAATTGGACAACCCTTACCTACTTATCTCATTCTGATTCATTCTATACTTATCTTATTCTAATTCTTTCTATACTTATCTTGATCATGTCTCACCTTCTACTGTTCTACTCTGATCATTCTTATCTTTGCTACTCTAAGACAAGAAGGATTTCACACCTTGGAATCCTACACTTATGGTCTTTTCAGAGATAGGGAACCTCAGACGAAAATAAAACTATTTTCTCTATTTTAAAAATGTTGGTTGATTGTTCTGATGAAAAATGCCTGATTTGCTTCTTTGATTGATTGAAGTATTATATATGGACATCTTAGTATGTGCCAGCATAAGATAATAAATTAGCTATGGTAGGTAAAACATTAAACTGCTTAGCTAATAAATCCCCCAAAGTAACATGATTTGTAATTACTGCTGTTGGGACCATGCTTCGTCGCCGAAGGTCCTGCAGGAAGAAACAGTTTCGGTTGAAGTTGTCTGTACGTAATGCCGAAGGGTGTTGTCCATGAAGCTTCGGAATTACAAACCGACTTAAAGATAGAATGACCTTTTAGTCCATAAGAGTTTGAGTCGATGTTGTAAATTTTTATGAGGGGTATGATTGTAATAGTTCACAGGCTGTGTCCTGTGTCTATAAATAGTGAATAGTATTCCTTTACTGTTCACGCATTCCTGTAATTGCAAAAGCATCATTCGGGAATTATTGCTTGCCAAGGCGAAGGTATAATCATACCTTAGACATTGTATTAAAAATAAATGTATGAATGGTGTCATTTATCTCCAGCATATCTATCTTTAATGTTTTACATTTTACATCGTTTTATGTTATTTTTTGTCACCTTCGTAATATTATGTTTATATCCTTCGTTCGAAGTTCATTAAACCCCTAAGGAGATAATGCTTCAGCGGACGAAGGATATTTAATATTTAACATCTTCGTGTTGCCTTGTTCTTGATTCATAGCATTTGAGAACAAGTCCCCAACATTGGCGCCCACCTCCGGTCAACACACTTCCACTTTTTTGAGCTGATGGCTTCGTTCAACGATCAAGCTAGAGCTGCTTCGGCCCCGAAGCTGTTACTCCCGATAACAGGTGGTTCATGCTCAGAGCCAGCCAACAAAAAGCAGAAGAAGGAAGCACAGAGAAGGGTACAACATGTTGGGGTGCAAGGACCCTTCATCAAGTCAAGATGGTCTCACATTCCAATTACCTTCTCCCAAGAAGATCTCCAACTCAAGGATTACCCACACAATGATGCTATGGTTATCTCTTGTGTAATCAAAGGATTTCTGGTCCATAATGTTTTGGTTGACACAGGCAGTGCAGCTGATATCATATTTGCTAAAGCTTTCAGACAAATGCAAGAGCCCGAAGACAAGATCCATGATGCTACGCACCCTCTTTGTGGCTTCGGAGGACGGCAAATTGTAGCACTTGGGAAGATTACCATGCCGGTAACCTTCGGATTTGTTAACAACACAAGGACTGAGCAGATTGTGTTTGATATTGTTGACATGGAGTATCCTTACAATGCTATCATTGGTCGCGGTACTCTCAATGCCTTCGAAGCAATTATTCACCTAGCTTACCTCTGCATGAAGATACCTTCGGACCAAGGGCCTATTGCTATTCATGGAAGTCAGGAAGCTGCCAGAAGGGCCGAAGGAAATTGGACAGATTCAAAAGCAATCCATAACATAGATGGAGTTGAGGCCTGTGAGCAATACAAGTTTAGAAGGGAAAAAGCTGCTTCAGCTGATCAGCCGAAGCCCATGCTCTTATGTGAGGATATAACAGATCAGAAGGTGCTATTGGGATCTCAATTGTCTGAAGAGCAGGAAAAAACCTTGATAAGGTTTCTGTTCAACAATAAAGATGTTTTCGCCTGGTCAGCTAATGATCTTTGCGGAGTTAACAGGGATGTTATTGAGCACTCGCTCAATGTTGACCCATCCTTCAGACCCAGAAAGCAGAGACTTCGGAAGATGTCTGATGACAAGGCCGAAGGTGCTCGGAATGAAGTGAAAAGACTCCTCAGTGCTGGAGTTATTAGAGAGGTGAAATACCCAGAATGGTTGGCTAACACTGTTATGGTGAAGAAGGCCAATGGTAAATGGAGAATGTATATTGATTTTACTGACCTCAATAAGGCTTGTCCGAAGGACGAGTTTCCATTGCCAAGGATAGATTCCTTAGTCGATGCAGCAGCTTCGTCAGAGCTTATGAGTTTGCTGGATTGCTATTCAAGCTATCATCAAATCTGGATGAAGAAGGAGGATGAACCGAAAACCAACTTCATAACCCCTAGTGGGACATATTGCTACCTCCGGATGCCTGAGGGGCTTAAGAATGCTGGAGGAAGCTTCAGCAGAATGACAGCGAAGGTTCTCCATTCTCAGATAGGCAGGAATGTACTAACTTATGTTGATGACATCATTGTAAAAAGCACGAAGCAAGATAACCACATCGCTGATTTGCAGGAGACCTTCGCTAATTTTAGACAGGCTGGTTTAAAGCTGAATCCAGAAAAATGTGTCTTCGGAGTAAAGAAGGGGAAATTTCTTGGTTGCCTAGTTTCAACAAAGGGAATTGAGGCTAATCCAAGTAAAATCGAAGCTATACTTCGAATGGAACCACCAAGCACAAAAAAGGGGGCTCAAAGATTAACAGGAAGGCTGGCATCTCTTAACAGATTCATATCCAGATCGGCAGAGAGAAACTTACCATTCTTCGAAGTGCTGAAGTCAGCCGAAGTCTTTCAATGGGGACCAATCTAGTAGAAAGCCTTCGAAGAGCTGAAGCAATATTTGATAGATCTAACAACATTAACTCCACCAACGCCAGGGGCTCCTTTGTTATTATATGTGGCAGCTTCGCACTCAGCGGTAAGTGCAGCACTTGTCCAGGAGAAGCTTGAAGGCCAAGTTAAGAGGCAGGCCCCAATATACTTCGTATCCGAGGTTCTTAGTTTGTCGAAGAAAAATTATACAGAATTGGAGAAGGTACTGTATGCTGTTTTGATGGCCTCCAGGAAGCTTCGGCATTATTTTCAAGCTTACAACATAATTGTTCCTTCTTCACAACCTCTGAAGGATATTATGAGAAACCGAGAAGCTACTAGAAGGATTGGAAAATGGGCTGCAGAGCTCAATGAATTTTGTATTGATTATGTTCATAGATCCTCGATTCAGTCCCAGGCGTTAGCAGACTTCATTGCTGACTGGACGCCAGGGGCTCAGGAGGAAGAAACAAATAAAGATGCCGAAGCATGGACAATGTTTTGCGATGGGTCTTGGGGAACCTTCGGAGCAGGAGCGGCTGCTGTGTTGGTTTCACCTTCCAAAGTTAAAACTTGTTATGCGGCAAGACTTGATTTTAGTTGCACAAATAATATCGCTGAATATGAAGCTCTGCTCTTGGGTCTTCGGAAGTTAAAGGCAATGGGAATCAGAAGGGCCATTCTTAAAACTGATTCTCAAGTTATTTCTGGTCATGTTGACAAGAGCTATAAAGCAAGAGACCCAAAGCTTGAAAAGTATCTAGATACAGTCCGAAGGATTGAGGCTTCCTTCGAAGGTTTCTCTGTCAAAAATATTCCTCGTGGAGAAAATGAATACGCTGATCTATTGGCCAAGTCAGCAGCCCAAGAGCTGCCCATACCTTCGGAAGTATTTTTCGAATCAATAAAAGCACCTTCGGTCGAGCTTGTTTAAAGAGCAATCCTTAATATATCCCCTGTTTATAGCGAGGATTGGAGAACCGAGATCGTCTCTTTCCTTTAGGGTAATTTTCTTTCAGACGACGAAGCTTATAATAGGAGAATAGAAGCAAGAGCTCGACCATATGTCATAATAGAAGGGGAGTTATACAAGCGTGGGGTCTGTTCCCCATTGCTCAAGTGTTTATCCAGATCCGAAGGTATAGAATTAATGAAGGAAATACATGTAGGCCTGTGTGGATCTCACATTGGATCTAGGCCCTTGCTTGGGAAAGTTTTTCGCCAAGGATTTTATTGGCCAAAGGCAGCTTCGAATGCAGCGGATATAGTCCAAAAGTGCGAAGGTTGTCAGAAATGTGCAAGAGATCAAAAACAACCTTCGTCTTTAACTCAATTGATACAACCCACTTGGCCGTTGCAGAGGTGGGGCCTTGATTTGCTAGGCCCATTACCACCAGCACAGGGGAACTTAAGATATGTGGTAGTGGCAGTGGAGTATTTTTCCAAATGGATTGAGGCAAAGCCCTTAGCCACAATAACTTCATTTACTATTCAAAAGTTTTTCTGGCAGAACATTGTTTGTCGCTTCGGAGTGCCGAAGGCCATTACTGTGGATAATGGGACACAGTTTGATTCTGAAGCCTTCAGAGAATTTTGTGATCGAATTGGCACGAAGATCCATTTTGCATCAGTTCGACACCTAGAGTCAAATGGACTTGTCGAAAGAGCCAATGGGATCATAATGACAGGAATAATGAAGTCAATCTTCAACCAGCCTAGGGGAAAATGGCCTGACGAGCTAATCAAAGTGGTATGGAGCCATAACACAACCATGTCAAGGTCACCAGGTTTTACGCCCTTTAAACTATTGTTCGGTGACGAAGCAATAACCCCAGAAGAGGCCAAAGCAGGATCAATAAGGATAGTAGCTTCGGCAGAAGGCAAAGACGAAGCTGATTGCTCTGTAGAAAAGATGCTATTGAAGGGATCAGACTTCAAGCTGTGGAAAACATCAATAAATATCAAGCTGAAACAATAAAATGGCGTGACAGAAAAGTCAAGCTGAAGAACATTGAACCAGGACACTTGGTACTTCGAAGAGTAGCCAACCCTGAGACAGCAGGCAAATTACAGCTGAAGTGGGAAGGCCCCTTTTTGGTAGTATCTTCGTCAAGACCCGGTTCCTACAGATTGAAGGATATGGACGACAACGACATTCCTAGATCATGGAATGCGGATGAGCTTCGACGATATTATGTTTAGCCTGATGTAATTTTTTATATTCTTTTTCGTGGCACCCTTTTCCTTTCCAAAGGGGGAGAAAGGTTTTTAATGGGGCCACAACATGTAATTTTCCTTATTTCAATTTTATGAGAGTGATATCCCCAAAAAAATGTAAATGTAAAGGCAAAAGGAAAAAGAAAAGGAAACAGGGAGAAGCTCAAAAGTCGTTCCTAAGGGAATGCAGAGCTTACAACGAAAAATAAACGCTGATTCCGCTGAAAGTAAAAGGCGAAGAAGCTCCTAAGGGAGGCTTACAACGAAAAATAAACGCTGATTCCGCTGAAAGTAAAAGGCGAAGAAGCTCCTAAGGGAGGCTTACAACGAAAAGTCAACGCTGAAGGACTATGATTATGTATTTTGATATTCATTTGCACAATGCATCTCATTATGTCATTTGCATTCATAAACATGCATTTAGACATATATAGGATCATCATTGTACCGCATAAAAGCACAGATACTTCGGCGATGAGGAAAAACTCGAAGGAAAATTTTCATGCTTCGTTGTGTACGAAAAGAAGGGAAGGTGTTTTTCGCCTTCGGCTCAAAAGAGAAGTTTCGTCCACAGCAAAGCAGATTGTACGCAGACAGCAGAAACAAAATATATTACAAGGTATGTACAAATTTACATAAGTTGTTCCATAACTATATTACAAAAGTTTCTCCAGAATTTTTGCAAGACAGTATATTATAAACAATTATCAAGCTCTAGGCTAGGCTTCGTCAAACTTCAACTTTGTCAAACTTCAGCTTCGTCATCCTGCGTACATCAAACAGCAAGATAAGAAAGGTGCAAATTTCAGGGAGAAGGTAAAAGTAACAAAAGTAGGTTTCTTACCGGCTTAAGGTGACTTCGAGCTTCGTCACCCGCCATTTTTCGCCCGCCACTTACCCAAATCTGGGTCATGAATCTATTCCCGATGCTTCGGGCTAGGCTTGGGATATTTATCAGATCTGATGTTGACAAGTTGAAGTTTGGTCTGTTCACAATATTTCCATGCGTGCAGCCAGCCTTCAGAAAAGCGGTGGCTGTGCCCCGAGAAGTTACCAGGGCGCAGAAGTCGGCGTGCCCACCAATAACTTCGTCAAGGACGTCAACCTCGCCTTCAATATATTCTAACGTGCTGGGCAGATTATCAGCTGAAGGTGTAAATTTCGTAGAGCTAGCTCTGACAGAATGGAACACATCCTTCAGCCGTTGCACGCATCAGCTGCCGAAGCTAAGACATTTCTCTTGAAGTTCTTTAAAGGATTTCTGCAAAATTGAATTTTTATCCACCTCAGTTTTCAGCCTTGCTTCGAGATATTTCTTTTCTTGCTCAAATTTTTCTGATTGTTGGAGCAATTCATTCTTTAAGCTGTTATTCTTAGTTTGGATTTCAGCCAAAGAACCCTCCATAGACTGAATAACAAAATCTTTCTTTTCTAATGCACCTTCGTGCTCTTTGACCATCATTTCAAGATCTTGGATGGTGAAATCCTTCTTTTTCAAATCAGCTTCGTAGTTTTCAACTTTTTTAGCCAAATTTTGGATGACGGTTTTGTTCTTCTCTTCTTCGAGATCTTGTTGCATTTTTAGAACTTTACTTAACAGTATGCTCTGTCGAAAAGATCTTCGTTAGAAAACGACCTAAAAGATAATAATAATGAAATAACAAAAATATTTGTTACCTTGAAGTTGGCATAAAGCAAACTTCCGGCGATATGGTGCCATTGGTAGCGGCAGAGATCTACCTCTAGCTTCGGCAACCCAATGTTTTTCAGAGAGTTCTAACAATTTTAGCTTCGACGCGGTTTCGAAGGCACCTCAGTTTTCCTTCGTTAACCCCACCAAACAGTGTAGCCCCTGGCTTATATCCGCAGGCTATGGCACACCTTTTAAGCTCTGCTTTTTTAGCATCTGTCAGCTCTTGCCCAAGTAAATCTTGAAATTCAAAATCTTCCTCCTCCAAAATGTCTTCAGCTTGTTTTTTCCCTTTTTCAGTGCCTGTGCTCGCCGCGGCCGCAGCAGATTCTTCCTCAGTCATTTTTAAGAGTATGTTATCAATAACTTCAAGTGTTTCGTCCAGGTTCAGATCTTCTGAGGCTTCAGTTTCAACCACGGCAGCTTCGGCTGCACCAGTTTTAGCTTCGGAGGTTTCCGCTCTGGTGGTGGTTTCGGCTGTGGCGCCCTTAGCTTCGGCAGTCTGGTCAATAGCAATTCTTGATGCCGGTGTCGGCAATGGTGTCCCGTGAATTACATCTGCTATTTGAATAATCCTTCGTTTTTTCGGCAGTGCATGACCTTCTTCTGCCGAAGCTGCCTTGTCCTTCTGAAAAAACTTCGTCAGTTCCAACGACAGCGGACTTAGCTTCACAGGCAAGGGTTCAGTCATTACCTTCATAATCTCTTCTACTTCAATAGCAGAAGGTGTTGCAGGAGTATCTTCTTCTTGAACCAACGATCTTGGTTCTGTAGATGCAGTTTTCCTCTTTCCTCCAGTAGCCACCTTCGGCTCAGGATTCAATTCTTCAGGGCTAAGTTTTTCAGAATCTCCCCTTTTCTTTTTAGTTACCTTGGCGACCTCTTCGTCAGCAGCGCTAGAAATCCTTTTTCGCTTTGGGCCTCCAGTATCTCCGACCAAGCGATCATAATCAGCGTATTCAAAACCTATGGCATCGAGCACCCTGTTCAGCCTTCGCTTCGGCCGAGTGCCGAAGGCTGCTGTCATTAGTTGGTCCTCTTTTTTGGAGTAATTTCCAAGGATTTCATTACTCATTACTTTAATTGTATCAAGCCATTCTTGGCAGGGCGTTTTAAAGTATTTCTTAAACTTATAATGATAGGGTAGTCGGACAAGCTCCCCTTCTTTCTTCTCTCCTTTAAGCTTCGGCATAGTCCACTCCTTCATGGTCGGAAATACTCTGAAGGCCAGAAATTCCTGCACTAGATCTCTAGTGCCAATGTGTTCTGCAATGATTTTGAATTCAGCTAGCGCGGCCCAAGTTGGACCTTCGGTTGTCATTCTACAACGAGGTCTTGTTTCTCCGAAGATCAGTTCAAGAGGGCTCTGTACTAGCTTCTCCTTATCTTCGTCAACTTTAACATAAAACCATTCTGACTTCCACCCTGCCGGCCATTTGCTTCGGTAGCTAATCACAGGAAATTTTGTGGTCTTCCGATAGGCAAAATTGTAACAACCAAAATTTTCGTGCAACCCATCCTTTCTGGCCTTAGTCTGGTAATGCAGTTCATGTACCCGACAGAAGCTGTCGGCAAACGGCTCCACCTCCTGGCTTCGGAGAGCCCAGATATAAACGCTAAGCCTGACGATGGCGTTGGGGTCAACTGGTGAAAATAGATCCCAAACCTTTGCAGCACATCAGAAATCATTCTATTCAAAGGAAATCTTAACCCAGCCTTTAAAAAACTCTTGAAAATAACAATTTCATCCTTTTCCGGCTTCGGGGTAGTCTCCTCTCCCCCGAAGCGAAGTAGCTTCTTCTCATCTTCTCTAAAGTAGCCTGCCTTTACCATCTTGGAGAAATCCGCCTTGGAGATAGTTGATTTCCCGAAGTCCAAATGACTAGGCTTGCTCGGTACTGCGATATGGTAATCATCATCAGAACCAGCTTCCTCGATATCTCCTCGTTCTGCTTCGGCAGCAGCTTGTTCTGTTTCGGCAGTAGTTTCAGCAGTAGGGATTCTTTCTGAAGTCACCAATCCGGATCGCTGCATTGCTTCGGAGATAGGAACAGTCTCTGCACCTTCGACTCCACCTCCCTCACGCTCAACCCTAGCAGTAGAGCGTAATCTGGCCATCCAATTCCAAATTTCTTGAAAAGTTTCTCGCGAACTAAATAACCTCTTCTTCTGACGAAGCAGGCACCTAATTGGAGCTTCGTCTGAATCCGGGAGTCGAGCTTCGGCTATGGTTAAAAATTTTGGTAGCAAAACAGTGTAATAGCAATGAATGCTGTGGTAACTTTACACCTACCAATCTGTTTATATAGTGTTGCAGGAAGGAAGGCGAATCGTCAGGAATTTTTACACCAGGCAAACGGTTGCTCGCACCCGCTGAACGGTGGACCGCAAAAACCAGAATAGTGAACTCGCATGGTGGAACCGTTATGCGCTCGAAAGCCATATCGTTTCTCGACAACGAGCTCAGGGAAGGTGTTTTTCGGACCTTCGGCTTCCTGAAGCCTGAGGGACTTTTTTCACGGATCAAGCTCGTTACGAAAAACGATCTAGCACCGCGAAGGGGCTACTGTTGGGACCATGCTTCGTCGCCGAAGGTCCTGCAGGAAGAAACAGTTTCGGTTGAAGTTGTCTGTACGTAATGCTGAAGGGTGTTGTCCATGAAGCTTCGGAATTACAAACCGACTTAAAGATAGAATGACCTTTTAGTCCATAAGAGTTTGAGTCGATGTTGTAAATTTTTATGAGGGGTATGATTGTAATAGTTCACAGGCTGTGTCCTGTGTCTATAAATAGTGAACATTATTCCTTTACTGTTCACGCATTCCTGTAATTGCAAAAGCATCATTCGAGAATTATTGCTTGCCAAGGCGAAGGTATAATCATACCTTAGACATTGTATTAAAAATAAATGTATGAATGGTGTCATTTATCTCCAACATATCTATCTTTAATGTTTTACATTTTACATCGTTTTATGTTATTTTTTGTCACCTTCGTAATATTATGTTTATATCCTTCGTCCGGAGTTCATTAAACCCCTAAGGAGATAATGCTTCAGCGGACGAAGGATATTTAATATTTAACATCTTCGTGTTGCCTTGTTCTTGATTCATAGCATTTGAGAACAAGTCCCCAACAACTGCCTTGTCTACTGCTCTTTCTTACCATATGTATCTAACTCAGATGGTCAATACCAGGAGGGGTGGTGGAATTGATTTGCCTCCTAACCGACACACTCGAAGGATATATAGACAACCTCAGCCACCGCCTGCAGAGATGAATCCTCCACCAGACGGAGTTGACCCACTGGTTGCTGCTCAGATGGCGGTGATGCAGCAAATGGCGGACACTATGGCTGATATGCGTGCCCAGATGCAGCAAGAACGCCAGGAGATGCGTCAGGAAAGAGAAGATATACGACAGGAGTTGCGCCAAGAGCGAGAGGAGATACGCCAGGAAAGGAGGGCGCAACAACAGCAGCTGCAACAACAAATGCAACAGCAACAACAGCAGCAACAGCAGCAACAAGTACCACTGCCTCCACCACCACCACCAGTTCCACCCCGAGACAAGCATAGAGAGTTCATGAGTCATAAGCCACCTACATTTGCAAGCTCACCTGATCCACTGGACGCGGATGATTGGCTGAAGTCCGTTGAGAAGATGCTGAATATTGCACAGTGCACGGACCGGGAGAAAGTTCTTTATGCCTCAGGTCGTCTGACAGGTCCTGCTGCTGACTGGTGGGATTCTTATACTGCTGCCCATGACGCTGCTGATACTATTACTTGGGCAGAGTTCAGTACACAATTCAGGAACTACCATATTCCAGCTGGTATGATAAAGATCAAGAAGAAGGAGTTTCTGTCATTGAAGCAAGGCAATATGTCGGTCAGCGAGTACAGAGACAAATTTATTCAGCTGTCGAGATATGCTCCAGAGGAAGTTGCCGAGGATGAGAGGAAGCAGGAGCACTTTATTGAAGGACTTAATGGACCCTTGCAGTATGCACTGGTTGCACACACCTTTCCATCATTTCAGAGGCTACTGGATAAGGCTCTTGCTATTGAACACAAGCATGTTCAACTGGGTGATTTGAAGAGGAAGGCTATCTCATAAGGACAGGGTAGCAGCAGTGTTCGTCCTCGCTACAGTTCACCACAAGGTACACCGACTCGACCAGGAGGACCGCGCCCAGTTCAGCAATCACCACTGAGGACTCCACCTCCTCGACAGGCTACCCCCACTGGCACCCCGACAAAGTTTTCAGGACAGAGTTCAGGCACTACTTGTTTCAAGTGTGGGAAGACTGGTCATTATGCAAATGTCTGCCCACAGAGGATTGCTACTACTCCAGTTCAGAACAAGCAACAGACTCCTGGCAAGGGATATTCTATAGCCAGGGTGAATCAAGTCAGCGTTGATGATACTCCTGATGGTGGTGACATCGTACTTGGTATGTTTTATGTTAATGCAATTCCTGCAACCATATTATTTGATTCTGGTGCTACACATTCATTCATGTCTGCTAGATATGCCAACACAAATGAAATACCACTGCTAAATATGAGAAAACCCATGATAGTAATTACACCTAAAGGGCCTGTTGAGGCGAATCAAATGACACATAGATTGACATTAACCATTATGGGTAGAGAATTTGGAGCTACTGCTATAATATTAGAGTCAAGCAGTATAGATCTGATCCTTGGTATGTCATGGCTAAGAAAGGCAAAGGCCGTTATAGCATGTGGTAGAGGTATCGTAGAACTCACTACCGCTAAAGGAGAAAGATTTCAAGTTAATATTGCAGTAACCTCCTCATCCATGCGTGCAATATTCTTTATACCTGAGGAGTTTGTTGGTGACAACATCCGGGTGGTTAGAGATTTTCCGGATGTCTTTCCAGAGGAGTTACCAGGGATGCCACCTGATAGAGAAGTTGAGTTTGTTATTGATCTCCTACCTAGAACCGCCCCTATTTCTAAATGGCCATATAGGATGTCCGTAGAGGAGTTGAAGGAACTTAAGAAGCAGTTAACTGAGTTACAAGAGGCTGGGTACATTCGTCCGAGTTCCTCACCATGGGGAGCGCCGGTTCTGTTTGTACAGAAGAAGGATGGATCACAAAGAATGTGTGTGGACTATAGATCTCTTAATGATGTTACTGTGAAGAACAAGTATCCATTACCCCGTATTGAGGATTTATTTGATCAGATGAGAGGAGCCAGGGTATTCTCGAAGATTGATCTCCGATCGGGATACCATCAGATGAAGATTAGACCCTCGGATATTCCTAAGACGGCTTTCTCAACCCGATATGGATTATATGAGTTTACTGTTATGTCATTTGGATTAACCAATGCACCGGCTTATTTCATGAATTTGATGAACAAGGTGTTTATGGAGTATTTGGACAGATTCTCGTGGTGTTTATCGACGATATTCTGATCTATTCTAGGAATGAAAGTGATCATGAACAACATCTAAGGTTGGTGCTACAAAAGCTGCGAGATAATCAACTCTACGCTAAGTTCAGCAAGTGCGAGTTTTGGATTGACAAGGTGCCATTCCTTGGTCATATTATTTCTAATGGAGGAATAGCAGTGGATCCTGCTAAAGTGAAAGAGATAATGGAGTGGAGAGTACCCACTACAGTTACTGAGATTCGGAGTTTCTTGGGACTCGCAGGATATTATCGGAGATTCATTGAAGGGTTCTCTAAGATTGCCAAACCTATGACATCGCTTCTGGAGAAAGGAAGAGAATTCAAGTGGGATGAGAAATGCCAAGAAAGCTTTGATCACTTGAAGGAGAGACTAATGTCACCACCAGTGTTGATTATGCCAGATCTACAGAAGGGATTTGACATTTACTGTGATGCATGTGGCCAAGGACTTGGATGTGTGCTCATGCAAGAAGGCATGTGATTGCCTATGCATCACGTCAGTTGAGGAAACATGAACTGAACTACCCCCCTCACGACTTGGAACTGGCTGCCGTTGTGCATGCACTTAAGATTTGGAGACACTACATCATGGGAACTAAGGGCCAAGTATACACGGATCATAAGAGCTTGAAGTACATATTCACTCAGAAGGATCTCAACCTTAGGCAACGCCGTTGGTTGGAGCTCATTAAGGATTATGACTTGGAGATTCTGAGAGCACCTAGAGGGGGGGGTGAATAGGTGATCCTGTAACACTTCAAAACTTAAGCCACAAAACTTGGTTAATTGTTAGCACAATAATTGCCAAGTGGCTATAGAGGAATCCTCAACAAAACACAATAACCAACAAAGATCAATCACAGAGATGGCACGGTGGTTATCCCGTGGTTCGGCCAAGACCAACGCTTGCCTACTCCACGTTGTGGCGTCCCAACGGACGAGGGTTGCAATCAACCCCTCTCAAGCGGTCCAAAGACCCACTTGAATACCACGGTGTTTTGCTTGCTTTATCTCAATCCCATTTGCGAGGAATCTCCACAACTTGGAGCCTCTCGCCCTTACGCTTGAAATTCACAAAGAACACGGAGCAAGGGAGGGATTAGCAACGCACACAAGACACAAGAATCAGAGTGTCAACACGCACACAAGTCGCAACAAGAGCTCGCAACACAACTCAATGAGTTCACAACTCCACTAGAGCTCTATATGCTATCACAATGAAAAGAACGCGCGAAATCGATGTCTTGGTGCTTAGAAATGATTAGGATATGCTTAGTGTGCTCCTCCATGCGCCTAGGGGTCCCTTTTATAGCCCCAAGGCAGCTAGGAGCCGTGTGGAGCAATCTTGGAAGGCTGATCTTGCCTTCTGTCGACTGGCGCACCGGACAGTCCGGTGCACACCGGACACTGTCCGGTGCCCGATTTCCTTCCTTAAATAGCGAAGCCGACCGTTGGCAGCCTGAGAGCCGTTGGCGCACCGGACATGTCCGGTGTGCACCGGACAGTCCGGTGCCGTCTTCTAGCCGTTGGCTCGGCCACGTGTCCCGCGCAGATTGCGCGGCCGACCGTTGGCCCGGCCGACCGTTGGCTCACCGGACAGTCCGGTGCACACCGGACAGTCCGGTGAATTTTAGCCGTACGTCGCCGGTGAATTCCCGAGAGCAGCCACTTCGCTCGAGCCAGCCTGGCGCACCGGACACTGTCCGGTGCACCACCGGACAGTCCGGTGCTTGCAGACTCAGCAGATTCTTGGCTGCTCGAGCCAAGACATTTCCAATTGGATTTTTCCTGTTTCCAGCACTTAGACACAATACATTAGTCCATAAAACAATGTACTAAGTCTGAGAAACATACCTTAATTCTTGATTTGTACTTTGTCCACCTTTTTACACTTAGGCACTTGTGTTGGACACTAAATCACCAAAATACTTAGAAATGGCCCAAGGGCACATTTCCCTTTCAATCTCCCCCTTTTTGGTGATTTATGCCAACACAACATAAAGCAAGTAGAACAAGTACAAAATCAAATCAAATAAGAACTCAAAATTGTTTTGATTCAATTTTGACATATATGGATCACTCTATGCCACCACTTGGTTTGTTTTTTTTTGCAAATCAAACTCAAATTTCTATCTCTAAGTCAAACACACATGTTAAGACATAGAGAGTGTCATTCTAAGAGAAATTGATTTAAGATTTCAAAAACTCCCCCTTTTTCCCATAATCAATACTTCTCCCCACAAGAAGCCAACTTTTGACAAGAGAGACAACAAAAGAGTTTTGACAAACCAAAAGCTCTATTCTACTATTTTCAAAATCTCTCAAGTGGTAGCTGATCCATTTATCGCTTTGGCCTTTATTTTCTCCCCCTTTGGCATCAAGCACCAAAACGGGATCAATCTTGGCCCTTTAACCCCATTGCCTCACCAAAATCTTCAAAAGAGAACACAAAGGCAGTGAGAGTATAAAGATGAACTTGGAAAAGTTACTCTTTTTCATCGGAGTGCAGTGGAAGTCTTGCATGGTCCAAGTCCACCTTTTCCCTTTCAATTCTCCTTGGAGACTAAAACAACCAAACTCAAGTACATGGTTAGTCTCAAAGGGTCAAGTTGTAGCACAGCTCCCCCTAAATATGTGCATCACTTGCAAACAGGACTTGTGAGGTCCAGGGAGTGTTTGTACAACTTGAGCACCACAATAAGCAACAAAATGCAGAATGAACATGATCAAAGGCATAAACACATGTATGCTACATTTCAATCCAAGTTCCGCGAATCTAAGATATTGAGCTCACTACGCAGCCTGCAAAAGGTCTTCTCATCTAGAGGCTTGGTAAAGATATCGGCTAGCTGGTTCTCGGTGCTAACATGAAACACTTCGATATCTCCCTTTTGCTGGTGGTCTCTCAAAAAGTGATGCCGGATGTCAATGTGCTTTGTGCGGCTGTGCTCAACAGGATTTTCCGCTATTCGGATAGCACTCTCATTATCACATAGGAGTGGGACTTTGCTCAGATTGTAGCCAAAGTCCCTGAGGGTTTGCCTCATCTAAAGTAGTTGCGCGCAACACTGTCCTGCTGCAACATACTCGGCCTCAGCGGTGGATAGGGCAACGGATGTTTGTTTCTTAGAGTTCCATGACACCACGGACCTTCCTAAGAATTGGCACGTCCCCGATGTACTCTTCCTATCGACCTTACATCCAGCATAGTCAGAATCTGAGTACCCAATCAAGTCAAAGTTAGACCCCTTTAGATACCAGATCCCGAAGCAAGGCGTAGCGACTAAATATCGAAGAATTCGCTTCACAGCCACTAAGTGACACTCCTTCGGATCGGATTGAAATCTAGCACACATGCATACGCTAAGCATAATATCCGGTCTACTAGCACATAAATAAAGCAAAGAACCTATCATGGACCGGTATGCTTTTTGATCAACAGACTTACCTCCTTTGTTGAGGTCGGTGTGTCCGTCGGTTCCCATCGGCGTCTTTGCGGGCTTGGCGTTCTTCATCCCAAACCTCTTTAGCAAATCTTGTGTGTACTTCGTTTGGGAGATGAAGGTGCCATCCTTGAGTTGCTTCACTTGGAACCCAAGGAAGTAGGTCAACTCGCCCATCATCGACATCTCGAATTTCTGCGTCATCACCCTGCTAAACTCTTCACAAGACTTTTGGTTAGTAGAACCAAATATTATGTCGTCGACATAAATTTGGCACACAAAAAGATCACCATCGCAAGTCTTAGTAAAAAGAGTTGGATCGGCTTTCCCAACCTTGAAAGCATTAGCAATTAAAAAGTCTCTAAGGCATTCATACCATGCTCTTGGGGCTTGCTTAAGTCCATAGAGCGCCTTAGAGAGCTTACACACGTGGTCGGGGTACCGTTCATCCTCGAAGCCAGGGGGCTGCTCCACGTACACCTCCTCCTTGATCGGCCCGTTGAGGAAAGCGCTCTTCACATCCATTTGGTACAACCTGAAAGAATGGTGAGCGGCATATGCTAGCAAGATACGAATTGATTCTAGCCTAGCCACAGGAGCAAAAGTCTCCTCAAAGTCCAAACCTGCGACTTGGGCATAACCTTTTGCCACAAGTCGGGCCTTGTTTCTCGTCACCACCCCGTGCTCGTCCTGTTTGTTGCGGAACACCCACTTGGTTCCCACAACATTTTGCTTGGGACGAGGCACCAGTGTCCAAACTTCGTTGCGCTTGAAGTTGTTGAGTTCCTCCTGCATGGCCAACACCCAGTCCGGATCTAGCAAGGCCTCTTCTACCCTGAAAGGCTCAATAGAAGAGACAAAAGAGTAATGCTCACAAAAATTAACTAATCTTGAGCGAGTAGTTACTCCCTTGCTAATATCACCCAATATCTGGTCGACGGGATGATCCCTTTGAATCGTCGCTCGAACTTGGGTTGGAGGTGCCTGAGATGCTTCTTCCTCTTGAACATCCTGTGCTCCCCCTTGATCATGTGCCTCCACTTGAGGTACCTGTTCGTCATCTTGGGTTGGGGGATGCACCATAGTTGAGGAAGACGGTTGATCTTGCTCCAAATGTTCCTGAGGCCGTACATCTCCAATCGCCATGGTGCGCATTGCGGCCGTTGGAACGTCTTCTTCATCTACATCATCAAGATCAACAACTTGCTCTCTTGGAGAGCTATTAGTCTCATCAAATACAACATCACTAGAGACTTCAACTAAACCCGATGATTTGTTGAAGACCCTATACGCCTTTGTATTTGAATCATAACCTAATAAAAACCCTTCTACGGCTTTGGGAGCAAATTTGGAATTCCTACCCTTCTTCACTAGAATGTAGCATTTACTCCCAAAAACACGAAAATACGATACATTAGGTTTGTTACCGGTTAGTAGCTCATACGACGTCTTCTTGAGGAGGCGGTGAAGGTAGACCCTGTTGATGGCGTGGCAAGCCGTGTTCACGGCTTCCGACCAAAAGCACTCGGGGGTCTTGAATTCTCCAAGCATAGTCCTCGCCATATCTATGAGCGTCCTGTTCTTCCTCTCTACCACACCATTTTGCTGAGGTGTGTAGGGAGCGGAGAACTCGTGCTTGATCCCCTCCTCCTCAAGAAACTCCTCCACTTGAAGGTTCTTGAATTCAGACCCGTTGTCGCTCCTTATCTTCTTCACCTTGAGCTCAAACTCATTTTGGGCTCTCCTTAGGAAGCGCTTGAGGGTCCCTTGGGTTTCAGACTTATCCTGCAAAAAGAACACCCAAGTGAAGCGGGAAAAGTCATCAACGATAACTAGACCATACTTACTTCCTCCTATGCTCAGATAGGCGACGCGTCCGAAGAGGTCCATATGTAGCAGCTCCAGGGGTCTTGATGTTGTCATCACATTTTTGGTGTGATGAGAGCCTCCCACCTGTTTCCCTGCTTGACAAGCTGCACAAGGTCTATCTTTTTCGAAATGAACATTGGTTAGACCTATCACGTGTTCTCCCTTTAGAAGCTTGTGGAGGTTCTTCATCCCCACATGTGCTAAGCGGCGATGCCACAGCCAACCCATGCAAGTCTTAGCCATTAAGCATGCATCTAGACCGGCCTCTTCTTTTGCAAAATCAACTAAGTAAAGCTTGCCGTCTAGTACACCCTTAAAAGCTAGTGAACCGTCACATCTTCTAAAGACAGACACATCTACATTTGTAAACAAACAGTTGTATCCCATATTGCATAATTGACTGACAGATAGCAAATTATATCCAAGAGACTCTACTAAAAACACATTAGAGATAGAGTGCTCATTTGAGATTGCAATTTTACCTAACCCTTTTACCTTGCCTTGATTCCCATCACCGAAAATTATTGAATCTTGGGAATCTTTATTCTTGACGTAGGAGGTGAACATCTTATTCTCCCCCGTCATATGGTTTGTGCATCCGCTGTCAATAATCCAGCTTGAACCCCCGGATGCATAAACCTGCAAGGCAAATTTAGGCTTGGGTCTTAGGTACCCAACTCATGTTGGGTCCTGCAAGGTTAGCACAAATATCCTTAGGGACCCAAATGCAAGTTTTGTCTCCCTTGCATCTTGCCCCTAATTTCCTAGCAACTATTTTCCTATCCTTTCTACAAATAGCAAAGGACGCATTTAAAGCACGATAAATTGTAGAAGGTTCATTCATTACTTTCCTCGGAGCATGAATAATATTCTTTCTAGGCACATGATGAATAGCATTTCTCCTAGACATATCTCTACCATGCATATAGGAAGAACTAGAAGCAAACATGACATGAGAATCAAAATCATCATAAGCATTATAACTCCTATAAGCATTTCTAGTTTGTATCCTATCATGATACATAAAAGCATGGTTCTTTTTAGCATTACTAGCCATAGGAGCCTTCCCTTTCTCCTTGGCAGAGATAGGAGCCTTATGGCTTGTCAAGTCCTTGGCTTCCCTCTTGTAGCCAAGTCCATCCTTAATGGAGGGGTGTCTACCAATTGTGTAGGCATCCCTTGCAAATTTTAGCTTGTCAAATTCATTCTTGCTAATCTTAAGTTGGGCATTAAGACTAGCCAATTCCTCATTTAATTTGGAAATTGACACTAAATGATCACTACAAGCATCAACATCGAAATCTTTACACCTATTACAAGTTTCAACAAATTCTACACAAGAATTAGATTTACTAGCTACTTCTAGTTTAGCATTTAAATCAACGTTAACACTTTTTAAAGTAGCAATGGTTTCATGACAAGAAGATAATTCACTAGAGAGCATTTCATTTCTTTTAATTTCAAGAACAAGAGATTTTTGTGCACTAACAAATTTATCATGCTCCTCATATAAAAGATCCTCTTGTTTTTCTAGTAATCTATTCTTGTCATTCAAAGCATCAATCAACTCATTAATCTTATTAATTTTAGATCTATCTAATCCCTTGAATAAGCATGAGTAATCTATCTCATCATCATCACTAGACTCATCCTCACTTGAAGAAGCATAAGTACTAGTATCATGAGTGCTTACTTTCTTCTCTCTTGCCATGAGGCAAGTGTGACGCTCGTTTGGGAAGAGGGATGACTTGTTGAAGGCGGTGGCGGCGAGTCCTTCATTGTCAGAGTCGGAGGAGGAGCAATCCGAATCCCACTCCTTGCCTAGATGTGCCTCGCCCTTTGCCTTCTTGTATGCCTTCTTCTTCTCCCTCTTGCTCCCTTGGTCCTGTTCACTATCATTGTCGGGACAGTTAGCAATAAAATGACCAAGCTTACCGCATTTGAAGCATGAGCGCTTCCCTTTGGCTTTGGTCTTGCTTGGCTGCCCCTTGCGACCTTTAAGCGCCGTCTTGAATCTTTTGATGATGAGGGCCATCTCTTCATCATTAAGTCCGACTGCCTCAATTTGTGCCACCTTACTAGGTAGCGCCTCCTTGCTTCTTGTTGCCTTGAGAGCAAGGGGTTGCGGCTCGTTGATCGGACCATTCAAGGCGTCGTCCACGTACCTCGCCTCCTTGATCATCATCCGCCCGCTAACGAATTTTCCAAGGACTTCTTCGGGCGACATTTTGGTGTACCTGGGATTCTCACGAATATTATTTACCAAATGAGGATCAAGAACGGTAAAGGACCTTAGCATCAGTCGGACGACGTCGTGGTCCGTCCATCGCGTGCTTCCGTAGCTCCTTATTTTGTTGATAAGGGTCTTGAGCCGGTTGTATGTTTGTGTTGGCTCCTCGCCCCTTATCATCGCGAACCGTCCAAGCTCGCCCTCCACCAACTCCATCTTGGTGAGCAAGGTGACGTCGTTCCCCTCATGAGAAATCTTGAGGGTGTCCTAGATCTGCTTGGCGTTATCCAAGCCGCTCACTTTATGGTATTCATCCCTGCACAAAGAAGCTAGAAGAACAGTAGTAGCTTGTGCATTCTTATGAATTTGTTCATTAATGAACATGGGACTATCCGAACTATCAAAATGCATTCCACTCTCCACAATCTCCCATATACTAGGATGGAGAGAGAATAGGTGACTACGCATTTTGTGGCTCCAAAATCCGTAGTCCTCCCCATCAAAGTGTGGGGGCTTGCCGAGTGGAATGGAGAGCAAATGTGAATTTGAACTTTGCGGAATACGAGAGTAGTCAAAAGAAAAGTTCGAATTAACCGGTTTCCTTCTCTCGTAGTCGTTGTGGTCGTCGTCCTTTTGGGAAGAAGTGGACTCATCGCTGTCGTCGTAATAGACAATCTCCTTGATGCGCCTCGTCTTCTTCTTCTTCCCTTCCTTCCGTCTATGGCCTGAGCCGGAGTCGGTAGGCTTGTCGTCCTTCGGCTCGTTGACGAAGGATTCCTTCTCTTTGTCGTTGATCACGATTCCCTTCCCCTTAGGATCCATCTCTTCGGGCGGTTAGTCCCTTTGTGAACAGAACGGCTCTGATACCAATTGAGAGCACCTAGAGGGGGGGGGGGTGAATAGGTGATCCTGTAACACTTCAAAACTTAAGCCACAAAACTTGGTTAATTGTTAGCACAATAATTGCCAAGTGGCTATAGAGGAATCCTCAACAAAACACAATAACCAACAAAGATCAATCACAGAGATGGCACGGTGGTTATCCCGTGGTTCGGCCAAGACCAACGCTTGCCTACTCCACGTTGTGGCGTCCCAACGGACGAGGGTTGCAATCAACCCCTCTCAAGCGGTCCAAAGACCCACTTGAATACCATGGTGTTTTGCTTGCTTTATCTCAATCCCGTTTGCGAGGAATCTCCACAACTTGGAGCCTCTCGCCCTTACGCTTGAAATTCACAAAGAACACGGAGCAAGGGAGGGATTAGCAACGCACACAAGACACAAGAATCAGAGTGTCAACACGCACACAAGTCGCAACAAGAGCTCGCAACACAACTCAATGAGTTCACAACTCCACTAGAGCTCTATATGCTATCACAATGAAAAGAACGCGCGAAATCGATGTCTTGGTGCTTAGAAATGATTAGGATATGCTTAGTGTGCTCCTCCATGCGCCTAGGGGTCCCTTTTATAGCCCCAAGGCAGCTAGGAGCCGTTGGGAGCAATCTTGGAAGGCTGATCTTGCCTTCTGTCGACTGGCGCACCGGACAGTCCGGTGCACACCGGACACTGTCCGGTGCCCGATTTCCTTCCTTAAATAGCGAAGCCGACCGTTGGCAGCCTGAGAGCCGTTGGCGCACCGGACATGTCCGGTGTGCACCGGACAGTCCGGTGCCGTCTTCTAGCCGTTGGCTCGGCCACGTGTCCCGCGCAGATTGCGCGGCCGACCGTTGGCCCGGCCGACCGTTGGCTCACCGGACAGTCCGGTGCACACCGGACAGTCCGGTGAATTTTAGCCATACGTCGCCGGTGAATTCCCGAGAGCAGCCACTTCGCTCGAGCCAGCCTGGCGCACCGAACACTGTCCGGTGCACCACCGGACAGTCCGGTGCTTGCAGACTCAGCAGATTCTTGGCTGCTCGAGCCAAGACATTTCCAATTGGATTTTTCCTGTTTCCAGCACTTAGACACAATACATTAGTCCATAAAACAATGTACTAAGTCTGAGAAACATACCTTAATTCTTGATTTGTACTTTGTCCACCTTTTTACACTTAGGCACTTGTGTTGGACACTAAATCACCAAAATACTTAGAAATGGCCCAAGGGCACATTTCCCTTTCAGATTCACTATCACCCGGGCAAGGCGAATTCGGTTACAGATGCTTTGAGTCAAAAGGGGCATGTTCATTCAGCTATTGTTGCCCAGTTACCCGATGAGATTGTTGAGGATTTTAGGAGACTTAACCTAGGGATAATTGCTCACACTAAAGGAGTTACTATTGATGTGGAACCTACCTTGGAGCAAGAAAAATTCGCAAAGGACAAATTGGTGATGCTAAAATACACGAGATTAAGGATCTGATTACTGAAGGTCGAGGTCCGGAATTCACGGAAGATGAGCAAGGCACCGTATGGTTCAAGGACAGGATATGTGTTCCTGGTATTGAAAGCCTTCGTGAGACTATTTTAATGGAAGCCCATGACTTGGATTATTCTAGTCATCCTGGTAGTACCAAAATGTATCAAGATTTGAAGCGGAAGTATTGGTGGTATGGACTGAAGAGAGATGTGGCTACACATGTGATTATGTGCGATGTGTGTCAAGGAGTTAAGACTGAACACCAGAGGCCAGCTGGACTACTGCATCCACTGAAGATATCCGAATGGAAGCGAGAAGAGATTGGTATGGATTTCATTACTGTATTGCCTCGCACCTCGAAAGGATATGATTCTATATGGGTTACTGTGGATAGACTGACCAAAGTGGCTCATTTCATTCCGGTCAAGATTACTTATAAGGTATCTCAATTGGCAGGGTTATATATGGCTCGGATTGTGTCTCTACACGGTGTACCAAAGAAGATCATTTTGGATAGAGGATTACAATTTACCTCCAGACTTTGGAAAAGTTTTCATGAGAATTTGGATACGAATTTGAAGTTTAGTTCGGCTTACCATCCTAGGACTGATGGACAGACTGAAAGGACTAATCAAGTATTGGAGGACATGTTGAGAGATTGTGCCCTTCAGCATGGTAGTAGTTGGGAAAAGAGTCTACCTTATGCTGAGTTTTCATATAATAATAGTTACCAGACCAGTCTGAAGATGTCACTGTTCGAGACTTTATATGGCAGGAAATGCAGGATTCCTCTACATTGGATCAGACTAGAGGAAGACAGTTCTTTGGACCTAAACATATTCAAGAGGCAGAAGAACAAGTTTGTATAATTCGAGAGAATTTGAGGGTAGCTCAAACCAGGCAAAAGAGCTATGCTGATAATAGAAGAAGACCACTGGAATTTGAGGAAGGAGATTATGTGTACCTCAAGGTGTCACCACTTCGTGGAATGAGGAGATTTAAAGTCAAGGGCAAATTGTCCCCTCGCTTTATTGGACCCTTCTGAGTTTTTAGGCGAGTTGGAGAGATGGCCTATCAACTCGAGCTACCTGATAATCTATTTGATGTGCATAATGAATTCCATGTGTCTTAACTTAAGAAGTGTCTCTGTGTCCCTGAGAAACAGTTACCAATGGAAGAGCTCAATGTTTAGGGAGATTTGACCTACACGGAGTATCCTACCAAGATTCTTGATGCTTTGACTCGAGTTATAAGAAATAAAGTTATTAAGATGGGCAAAGTGCAATGGAGCCATCATGGAGAAGATGAAGCTACATGGGAAAGAGAAGAAGAGCATCGCATAGATTTTCCCCATCTTTTCCCTAGTCCTTCCTAATCTCGAGGACGAGATTCTTTTTAAGGGGGGTAGGATTTGTAATACCCAAATTTGTAAATCATGTGATAAGAGAATATTTCCTTTATCTATATGTGTGAGTTATATCTATTTACCATCACATGTGAACACTACAATTACAAACAAGTAATTAACAAAAGTCACTAAATTGATTTATGCATCATGCTGAGTTTTACTTGATTGCGCATACATGGATAATGAAATAAAAAAAATGTCAATAATAATGAGCTAATGAGTCCATAGAATCTAACCCTAATTTGAAAACAAAATCATGAAAATAAAGAAGGAAAGAAAGTGATATTATGCAGCACAAAATAAAATTTCATAATTAAATAACTTCACCACGTTTTGGCATAATAAAATTTAACAGTTAGCTTGAGTATAACCTTGCCACAAGATTGAAATTTAAAGTTTGATTGAAATTTGAATTCAATTATGAGATCTAAGATTTGGGAATAAGAAAAATGGAGATAAGAATAAAGAAAAAGAACACCTAACTCAAATGGGCCGGGGAAGCTAATTTTGGCCCAGTTGGCGCGCCTACATGGGCCGGCCTCGGCACTGTGCCATCCTCCACGCGCGCGAGCTCATTTGGTTGCCGCGTGGGGCCCATCTGTCAGTTCCTCTCTCCCTCTGTTTTCCTGAATCGCTTGTCTGTGGACCCCTCTTGCCGTCGGTCTCTTTCTTCCCCGTGGATCTCGCTCGCGCTGCCCTGAGCTCCACCATGGCCGCGTGCTCCAGCCTGCCGAACGGATCCAACGCCCGTGCCGCGAATCTCACCAGCGCGCTATTAGCGGATCCTCAACCACCTCTCGCCGTCCTCGCTGGGAGGATAAGAACCCGTCGGGGTCACGATTATCTCATCCCCTTCCCCTGCCCTGTGTTCACCGCTTGCTTCTTCCTCAGCGACCACGGCGAAGCACTTGGAGCACAGCGCCCGCTGGTCCATCGCATAAACAGCTAATGCGGTGACCACTATAGCCTCATAAAAGTGTTGCATCCCCTTTTGGTTCTGAGTCACCACCGCGGAAGCAGAAGGATTTAGCGCAGACATTGAGATTTGCCGCCGGAGTTGGTGTGAGAAACAAAAAAAACCCCGCCACCGCAAACACCATCCCTCGTGTGTGCCATCGTCGATCCCTCGGGGAAAGCTCTGGGTGGTTCGCCGGGATCCATGGATGATGAGCATGGGCTAACTAGAGCCAGGCGTCAAGCACGGGGCGATCAATTTCTCACCGGAGCCATGATGGCCGCGGCGGACGGCGCATTGTCGTGGGCGGGGCACCTCGTTGCTTGTGTCACGGTGAGTCGCCCTTCCCTTTGTTCACCACGATACCCGCATCATTTAGCGCCTCGCCACGCTAGGATTTGCGTTGAAAATCATCGGATGACCTTGCTCCGGCGGCTGCGCCACCGCACGCGTTGGGCGGCGCCACCATTGGTGCCTGCGTGGGGGAAATAAACTACTGGAGCCGTTAGATCTCAAACGTGCGGTCTGAGTAAGATATGGGTATGCCGGTTCAGTCGTATGATCTGGACCGTTGGTATATCAAAGATCGGATCCACGCCGTTATCCAATATTTAAAATTTGGACCATCGATTTTGGATCCGACGGCCTCAGTCACGTACCGCTTCGGGTTAATGTCTGATCTAATCCACGCCCTCAAACGCCGATCCTACGGCTGAATTCTACTCGTACCCCTTCGGCCAGATATTTTGTTAAAGAGACCCCGTAGAACATAGAAATCAACCCGCCGTCCAAGGGGGGTGTAGACTGAGTCTGGGCAATCTTCTGAGATAGCCCCTGATCTTTTTAGTAATTGATGCGCAAACCAGGAAAATAGAGAAAATAGGGAAATTATTATAGAAATTGGTTTCTAATACAAAAATAATTCCATAAACTTGGATAAATCATATTAAATTCATTTTATCTCCAAATTGATTCATTCTAGAGACATTAATTTTGTTTTAATATTGTCTATCAACAAGTAACACTGTTTAGCCATGAAACTTGAAATAAAATTATTCATTTGAATTAATCTATTCTAAGTACCTAATAACTTTGGAAATTTATAATTTCTCCATTTTAAATCCGATTTGACTCGTTCTAGTTGCGTTAGTCTCGCAGCAACGCGTAGATCATTATTATGCAGTATATTCTTATGTTTGGTGTGATGTTAATTTTATCTATACCATGTTTGCTTGTATTGCTACGACTAGCGCGAGGACACGTGTCATCTGAAAAAGCAAATTGGTACCTGGATTCTCAAGTGCCAGGCAAGTTGTGCCCTTGATTCACTTTTGTTACCCAATAATGTTCTTTATAATCATTTACCATGCATAGGTTTAATTTTGCTGGGACCCAATAGGTTTCCCTAGTCTGTTTATCCTGTTTACCTTGTTTACCCCTGAATCATATGGGTAGTTATGCTATTGCTTACATGGTTTTGGGTTACTATTTCATTATATCCATGTTCCAGTTATTTTGTTATTCTATTTATGTTCATGTCAAGATCATTATATTATTGTTAATTGGAACATGGAGCTTAACTTGAGAAACACGTGCCACCACAAGGGTTTAATGGGACGCCCTTGGCCAACTAACTAGGAAAGCTAGTGGAAGACTACCTTACCCGAAAGGGGCAAGGGCAGTAGGGGAGTGGTCAGTGTAGGGAGGTCCTTGGTTGATTTTGCTGCGATGGCGGTCAGACAAGAACCCTGCATTAGAACTTCCTATAAACTGTAGCGGGTTTTCGGAAGCTAGTGGAACTTTGTAAAGGCCTCGTAGTGGATCCCTAGCCATTCACCTTGGTAGTGTCTAAGGGCCTAGCTAACCCTGGCGACATGGGAAACACGACTTGTGGGTAAAGGGTACAACCTCTGCAGAGTGTAAAACTGGTATACTAGCCGAGCTCACGGTCATGAGCGGCTCAGGACTCTCCGATGATTAAATTATGGAACCTAAACTCAATTTGTCATTTGCATTTGCATGGGATTTGTTATTAATTTTGTTCTGTTACTTTATTTAAGGTTTGGTATTCACTTACACTTAGTAACTGCTAATAAAATTTTGACCAACTTATTAAAAGCAATGCTCAGCTTTAACCCCTATTGTTGATAAGCCTTACACTTCATGAACTCCCACCTTTGGTGAGTTCATGTCACATTATTCCCCACAACTTGTTGAGCGATGAACATGTGTGAGCTCACCCTTGCTGTCTCACACCCCCCACAGGAGAAGAACAGGTGGTTCAGGAGGAGCCACGTATCGAGGAGTTCGATCTGATCTAGGTGGCGTTTCTCAGTTGACATTGGCGCCGCCGATCCTTAGTTCGTTTTATATTTATTCTTTTATTTTGTAATAAGACTTCCGCTATGTATTAAATACTCTGATTATTGTGACATTTATCTCTATACACTCTGTTATTATATATGTTGTCTTCTTTGGCGCATGTATGAGATGCACCCGGCTTTGTCCGCTAAAACCGGGTGTGACATTAGTGTTGTTAGACTATAGTTATTTACAACCATCTAATAAATATTATATGTAGATCTATATTATCCTTAGTTATAACAATATACATACATTGTGTATTAATACATATTCATTTATTCCGGCAGAAATTGAATATCCGTTGCATCCCGTATGATGTCATTGTGTCAACTTGGACAATGAGTGATTGACAACGTGACACTGTTGCTAGGTTGGGATTTCAAAGTATATTTGATTTGTGTACCGATGCATTAGAGAGCAGGTCTCTCATAAGGTGGTTGATGGATAAGCTGGATCCAGACGACATGACAATACGCCCAGGGGTTGGTAAAGAACTCAAGATCACAAAAGAGACGGTTCGTCTTATATTGGGATTGCCAAGTGCTGGAGGTGGCGGGGATTTCACTGATTGGTATGGTGAAATTGACGCTGCTTCAAAACTGAGATGGGATCTCAACATTTGTAAAGAAGAGTTTGATGTCGTTAAGCTACAGGACAAGCTAGTTATTGGGAATGATGATGAGTTATCCATCAGATGTTTTTTTTTCTGATTTTATTCAATCGCCTTCTATTCCCATCTGCTTCATGGGGTATTACGAACAATGAAGTCCTAATGACAACAAACATGGATCAGATGGCTGAGATTGATTGGTGTCAACTAGTATATACTGATCTGTGTGATGCTGCCAGTCGTTGGCATAAGAGGAACAGAACAAACATTACTACAACAGTTTATGGATGTTCACTCATTATTCTTGTAAGTTACTCTCTGTTTACCAAGTCTATATATGCTATCCAAATATTTGTTTTGTACTTACATACATAATCATTTATAACATTCATACTAAATGTTTACCATTGTTTTTCTATTTGGCTCAGATATATTACCTTGACCATTTACACCACCCTGCATCACCTGATAACAAGTATGGTACTCCCCGCATCAAGTATTTTTGACAACGAGACAATAAGAGATTTGGCTAGGGGTGACAAACGTGGCCCCCGCCAAACTGGAGAACCATTTGGTCATGCAGAGGTTAGCCATAAACATATTTTTTCCTGTTCATGCATATGGTAAAATTCCAATACATGCTAAGAGTTATAACTTGGATTTAAACAGTTTCGTAGCCACACAGAGACATGTTATGTCATTGCTCCAGAACGGCCGGTTTCTGAAGTATTCAACATATATGTGCCACGCATAAAGCATTTGATTGGCAACAAGCTGAAATGTCTGCCCTCCCAGCATCGCCCCATGTTCGAATCAATGTTTGATGCGCATGACAAGGAGGTGGATAAGTACTGTGCTTCTCTTCAGCAGAGCCATCAGGTACTTGTTTCTAAGCAGATTGGACTATCTGAGACATTTGGCGAAATGATCGACGAAGTTCTAAGGGCTTCCACGCAGCGTGATACTCAGCAAGAAGGTATTAATAGTTCTGCTCATTTTTTCTTACATTATTGAGCTCACTGATAATTCAAACTAAAGTTATATTTAGGTATATGATTTTAAATACATTCTTTTATGCAACATATTATATATTACTTATGCATTCATTTGCATTACTATATCACCAATACCTTTCTTGTATAATTAGCTTCACGTATGTCCAATTCCTCGTTTGCTGCATTTCATTTGATTTTAGATGCACCCTCTCATTTTGTTTTACGCACCATGATATTATGCGGATGTAGTTTGTTCTAATATCTATGTATAACCATTATTTTATTACTCTACATTTCTATTTCTTGTTCATATCAGCATCAACTAATTTATCATGTTATTGTCCAAATGTAGATAACCCACCCACTACCTCATCGCCCCCGACAAATGACCCTATATCCACTCCTGTTCGAACCCCTGATCATCAGCATCACGATCAGCCAACCCAGGTTCCTACTGATGATAATAAAATATTAGAACTGGTATTTTTTTGCATACAAACTTTAATTATAAAGCATATATAAAATATAGCATACAAGTTCACATGTACACCAACTTCATATGTTTCCCATACAGGTATTCAGTGGAAACGTTTGTATAAAAGATTCGGTCATGGATGTTCCAATATTTGACAAAACTCCAACATCAAATGTTTGTTTTATTTTATTCCCAATGATTATACTTTTAATTACAATATGTGATAGTAATCTTAATATATCTGAATGTTTTTATTTATTTTTTCACAAGGCTCCCATAACCGACAAGAGTGTTGTCTCAGAAGTAACTCCACCCCTAAATACTGTCAGTATTTATTCTTCATAATATTATGTGAATATTAGTCATAACCTATGTTTGATTGTGTATATTTGTATACTTTTATTGTATTTCAGGAAGGACAAAATCCTATTTTACGTGATCCTCCCACATATGGTGCACCAAAGTTTGACAGAACCCCCCCTGACAGAAGTTAGTCATGTCGTGTCATGTTCTTATCTTTCTTATATATGTACACTACAATTCATAATCATTTATGCCATTGTTTACTAACAAATATATATATATATATATATGCCATTGTTTACTAACAAATATATATATATATATATATATATATATATATATATGACAACTCCTGAACTAGTTGCAAGGAATATTTTCACTAAATCTGCAGTTGCTGAACCTTCCCATGTATCACGTGAAGAATGTGCTCGCCAATTATTTAAGTTCATTTGTTCCCAACAACTAGACCCGAGCATGTATGCATTCATTATTCTACCTTCAATTAAGTATCATTGGTTATTTGAATTTCAAGATGCAATTTTTTCAGGTCCATCATTGATTTTGGAGGATATGGTGGTTCTGTCTTGGATGTTCACCAATCTTTTGGGCCTAATAAATGCTGTCGGTACCCTGAAACTAGGGTACCCCTTACTACTGTATAAAGACACAGTGTCCATGCGGCTATCTCTTAGTCGCGTGGTAAAGGTACTGTGTGTGGGACTAGGCCATGACTCGCCCCAGTCTCGGGCAACTACTCTGGATCCACAGCAGCGCCCGATTCCACTACATGGGCGGGTCCGGAGCCGCCACATGTCTAGAGAAGCTAGGTGATATACTCCAAGGCGTCAACAGTGAGTCAGGACCTCCATAGAAGAGCGCCAGACCCCTGGATATGTAGTCCGGACCTCCAAGGTTGGTCCAGGACCGCCACGTGTGCAAGCTGAACCCCTGGGATGGTATTCGGACCCTCCCGTATGGGGTCTGGGCCGCCCATGATGGGGTCCCAAGGTCCCAGGACAGAACATACACGGGCCTTGAACAGGACCCAGGCGGGGTCCAGTATCGACACGTGTCCAGACCTAGTCTGGTGTGGACCTGCCCGCATACACTTCTGCTCCCCACCCAGGCGGAGACCCGATGCTGCCACGTGGCCTACTGCATGTGACGTTAGCCAACGTTCAGAGCCTGACGTAAGGCCTCTAGACTACACGGCCGCTGCATTTATTGAGGATAAGACGCGCCGCCTGTCCATCCCACTAGCAGGCGGTGTGCCGCCTCTGCATTTATTGAGACTGTCCATTCCGCTGGCAGGCGGCAACCTGTCCATCCCGCTGGCAGGCGGCGTGCCTATCCATTCCGCTGGCAGGCGGCACGCCCATACTGCCGCATACACTATGCTCATCATTACTCGCACGTTACCAAGGAAGCAGCCGCCACATATCAATACTGCGCGGACTGCGGACATCATGGCGCCCGGAGATTGCTCAGGCGTTACTTGCATTAGTTACTCCTGTAATATATTCCTTCCATTATGCTCCTGGGCCCACATGTCGGGGCTCAGCATCCTTGTATGTGCCTCCCTTGAGCTATAAAAGGGAAGGCACACAACGTTACAAGGCAGACCCAACTCAAGCTCTCGAGCACACAGACACTCAATACAATACACAGATAGTGGAGGTAGGGTATTACGCTCCGGCGGCCTGAATCACTCTAAATCCTCGTGTCCTCTCGTGTTCATCGACCATCTAGCAGACAGACAAACCGCTTAGGCCCCTCCTCATCTTAGGATTTAGGGCGGGTGCGTTCTACCACCCGGCCGATGAATTTCTCCACCGACAAATGCCTTGAGAACTATTTCATGCAGGGATTCATTGACTGTATTCGTGATGATGATATATTATACAATTCAGATACCATAATCAACACACTCATACTAAATGTCAATGTTGGGGTAATGTTTTTGTATTTTACTCTTCAAATATTTATCATGTTTCGATTCTTAGTGTATAAATATATATTACTAATCAATATATTTTTTATGCAGACTGTTTTGAATATCGAGGAGCTCGAACAACACAGTACAAATCCGCAGCCCTTCTCAACATCTGTTCTTAAAGATTTAATAGTCCCGATCCTTCCTCCAGATGAAGTTCTAAACCAAATTAAACTGGTGAGCCCCAAGCAGTATTATTTGTAAGAATATTTTAATGTTTATTTTGTTATAAGTTTTATTTTTGATACCAATCACTTTATTTTTGTCGACATTATATTTTTTATTACTATAGCTTTATTTTTCCATAGCCATATCATTGTTAATTCATATCCTATACATATATGTTAACAGATCATGGTTCCTATGCTACGCCGTAGTCACTGGACCCTTTATGCAATCAACTTCCAACTTCGTCGAATAGACATTTTAGATTCAAATTCTTATGGGCCATCACTTGGTGGCACTACCTAGAAACAAATCCACAATGATCAAGTTATGATAAATGGAACAAAAATACCTTGGTCCAGACTAATCATGAAAAGACTTAGCATTGCGTTACACGAAGCTCGACCAGATTCTAGTTTACCAAAGTTTGGCAACTACAAGATTGGGCTTCTTCCAAATTGTCCAACCATGTTACCAAGCTCCAATGATTGTGGTTTTTTGTCGCTAACTTCTTCCGATGCTACGACTTTGATGATGACGACGTCTTAGAATTTGTTGTACCGGTACGTTACTAAATTCCTTTTTTGTTAATGCATAAATTACTTTTTCATACAACTTCTTATCATTAATTCAACTATTATGACTATTACAGGATGAACCATTGGACCAACGTGCGTTTGTTCTGCATTACCTGACCTTTCATCGCACCAACAGGGTTTACCCCTTCCCTGCAGAACTGCTGCCTTTCAAGTATGTTCCAAGGAAACGACGATGTTTAAAAGCCAAGACCTAGATATCATAGCTGAACAAGATTCCGTATGGGATCCCCAAACTATTTATGTTACTTCCTAAGGAACTTATGGCAAGTGTTGCACACTTGTATGCTACTTCCCATGACACTTATGCTTACTGTGTCCAGTGTTTATGCTACTTCATATCAGTCTTATGTCAAGTGTGTAAAACCGCTGTGGTAACTGAATGTTTAGTTGTGTTAACGATGCCAAGTGTCTATGCCATTCATGTCCAGTTTGTCAGATCGTTAATCGTTCCAGACTAATTGTTGGCATATATATATAGTTTCATATTTTCTGTAATGTTCAAGTTTTATGCAACATATTATAGTTTCATATATCAGATACATTTATGTTCATTTTTTCTAAATCGTCATTGTATAACTTTGGAACTAATGACTGCTACCTATATAGTATATTTATGTTAATACAGTCTACTTATTATGATGTTCATATCATAATAAGTAATAATCATTTTAAATTTGTACTACATATTGATCTGGCACAATCCGTTATATCAAAGCATTATATAACCCATTCATGCAAAATATTTATTACCTCAAACAAACAGATGTCATTGTGCTATTACAAATATTTAATACGTCAACCTCTCTATTTTCTCACATCTAATTTTTCACCCAAACCCATATGTTCAGCGGCTGATTCATTGTCTACTTCTTCATCAATACGATGTTTTTTAGCAATCGTTGTTTCATTCCATTGTGGAGTAGTTGTTTTACTATTGAGTCTTGATCCGGCCGATCATCCTCTCTTTCGATTAGCCAGACTTGCTAGTCTTGCCCTGTTCTCTTCCACAGACAGTCACATCCTGCTGTTATGTCCATCTATAATTCCACACAATTGGCATCTCCTATTCTTCTTTTTCTCTCCTTCGGTACCTAGTTTCATAATCCTTTCTTCTGTATTTTTTTATTGTCCATCCTTTTGGTCTTGCACGATCTGGCATACCCAGATTTATAACATCCACATTAAAATTCAACCTCTGTATAATACAAATTTGATATTAATTAGTATACACATAAATAAAAAGTATATATGTATCACTCAGAAAAATCAGTTATCAATGCTAACCTTCTTAGCTTCTTAGATGCACCCATCTGCTCTATTTGGTCGTGTGATACGTGTAACGGAGAACTTGTATCACACACAACATGTTGTATTTTCATGTTGTCCACCTATATAGCACAACCCAAATCAATCATCATTTCAATGTAGCATAAACATCCATTGCATTATATACAAATGAACACCAAATTTTGAATATTTACCTGTTTACCGACTGTTAATAATTTTAACGCATGTCCACATCCAGTCATAATATTATGATCATCCTACATTATAATTTTTTTAGTACAGTGATTTCATATATTCATTACATACACTACTTCATGCAAGATTATATATTTATCTTTTACATACTATTTTGTGGCATGTAATTGAATTGTCATCTTCATCCATTCCCTCCCCAGCCTTATTATTATTTATTTCTCCTTCCTGTTACTGAAAGGGAAATAGGGTAAAACCTTTTCCAAATGAATTTTAGTGGTTGAATTGCCCAACACAAATTATTGGACTAACTAGTTTGCTCTAGAATAAATGTTCTACAGGTGCCAAAGGTTCATAACAAACCAATACAAAGATAAAAGAAAGGGTTCAAAACAAAGGAGCAAAGTTAAACCGAAGGCAACCCTGGTCTGGCGCACCGGACAGTGTCCGGTGCACCAGGAAGGATTCACTCGAACTTGCCAGCTTCGGGAATTTGGGGAGGCCGCTCCGCTATAATTCACCAGACTGTCCGGTGTAACACCAGACTGTCCGGTGTGCCAGCGGAGCAACGGCTACTTCGCGCCAACGGTCGTCTGCAAGGAACAGTAAAGGCAAACAGTACGCGCCTGCACGCGCAGAAGTCAGAGCAGGCGCCAGAAGGCGCACCGGACAGTGAACAGGACCTGTCCGGTGCACTACCGGACTGTCCGATGGCCCAGTTGTCAAAAGCTCCAACGGTCGGAACCCAATGGCCTGGTGACGTGGCTGGCGCACCGGACAGTGTCCGGTGGCGCATCGGACTATCCGGTGCGCCATACGACAGAAGCCTTCACCAACGGCCATATTGGTGGTTGGGGCTATAAATACCCCCCAACCACCACACTTTAATGCATCCAAGTTTCAGCTATTTGCATTCAATACAAGAGCTCTAGACTTCATTCCAAGACACAAACAAGAGATCAAATCCTCTCCCAAGTCCAAAGTTCATTCCATTCAAATAGTGACTAGAGAGAGTGACATTTGTGTTCATTTGAGTTCTTGCGCTTGGATTGCTTTTCGTCTTCTTTCTTTCTTGTTCCCAACTCAATTATAATCAAGGCAAGAGACACCAATTGTGTGGTGGTTCTTGTGGGGACTTGGTGTCCCGATTGATTGAGAAGAGAAGCTCACTCGGTCTAGGTGACTGTTTGAGAGAGGGAAAGGGTTGAAAGAGACCCGGTCTTTGTGACCACCTCAACGGGAAGTAGGTTTGCAAGAACCGAACCTCGGTAAAACAAATCACCGCGTCTCACTCTTCATTTGCTTGTGATTTGTTTTTGCCCTCTCTTTCGGACTCGATTATATTTCTAACGCTAACCCCGACTTGTAGTTGTGCTTAAGTTTATAATTTTCAGATTCCACCTATTCACCCCCCTCTAGGTGACTTTCAATTGGTATCGGAGCCCAGTGCTTCATTAGAGCCTAACCGCTCGAAGTGATGTCGGGAGAACACGCCAAGAAGGAGATGGTGACCGGCAAGAAGCCCGCCACAAGCCATGAGAAGGCTCCATCGGGAGAGTCTCGCAACAAGAAGAAGGAGGATTCACCTCCTCACAAGTCGCATCGGAGTGGCGACAAGAAAAAGAAGATGAAGAAGGTGGTCTACCACGAGACCGATTCTCCGTCGCCATCCATCTCTGGCTCCGATGCACCGTCTGTAACTTCTAAATGCCATGAGCGCAAGAAGTTTAGTAAGATCCCCCTACGCTACCCTCGCATTTCCAAACGTACTCCTTTACTTTCCGTCCCATTAGGCAAACCACCGGTTGTTGACGGTGAAGATTATAACATGTGGAGTGATAAAATGAGGCATCACCTAACCTCACTCCACACTAGTATTTGGGATGTTGTTGAGTTGGGAGTGCAGGTACCATCCGTAGGGGATGAAGACTATGATTCGGACAAAGTTGCCCAAATCCGGCACTTCAACTCCCAAGCCACCACTATACTCCTCGCCTCTCTAAGTCAAGAGGAGTATAACAAGGTGTAAGGGTTGAAGAGCACCAAAGAAATTTGGGACATGCTCAAGACCGCGCACGAAGGAGACGAGGTGACCAAGATCACCAAGAGGGAAACGATCGAGGGGGAGCTCGGTCGTTTTATGCTCAACCAAGGAGAAGACCCGCAAGCCATGTACAACCGGCTAAAAACCTTGGTGAACCAAGTGCGCAACCTCGGGAGCACCAAGTGGGATGACCATGAAATGGTCAAGGTTATTCTTAGATCACTCGTATTTCTTAACCCCACTCAAGTTCAATTAATTCGTGGTGATCCAAGATATAAACTAATGTCTCCCGAGGAAGTGATAGGACAAATTGTGAGCTTTGAATTGATGATCAAATGCTCAAAGAAAATCATCGAGCAAGGCGCCTCCTCCGCACCCGAGGCACAACCCATCGCATTCAAGGTGGCGGAGGATAAGAAAGAAGACTCTACACCGAGTAGGGTCCCCATCGATGCCTCCAAGCTCGACAACGAGGAGATGACGCTCATCATCAAGAGCTTCCACCAAATCCTCAAGTAAAGGAGGGGGAAAGACTACAAGCCCCGCTCCAAGAAAGTATGCTACAAGTGTGGTAAGCCTGGTCATTTTATCGCTAAATGTCCTTTGTCTAGTGATAGTGACAGGGATAACGACAAGAGGGGGAAAAGAAGGAAAAGAAGAGGTACTACAAGAAGAAGGGTGGCGATGCCCATGTTTGCCGGGAGTGGGACTCCGACGAGAGCTCCACCGACTCCTCCGACTACGAGGACACCGCCAACATCACTATCAACAAAGGCTTCCTCTTCCCCAACGTCGGCCACAAGTGCCTCATGGCAAAGGACGACAAGAAGAAGAAGGTAAAATCAAGGTCCTCCACTAAATATGCAACTTCTAGTGATGAGGACAATTCTAGTGATGATGAGGATAACTTGCTTACTCTTTTTGCCAATCTTAACATGCAACAAAAAGAGAAATTGAATGAATTGATTAGTGCTATTCATGAGAAGGATGAACTCTTGGATAGCCAAGAGGACTTCCTAATTAAAGAAAATAAGAAGCATGTTAAGACTAAAAATGCTTATGCTCAGGAGGTAGAGAAAAATGAAAAATTAACTAGTGAGCTTAGCACTTGCCATGACACTATTTCCAACCTTAAAATTGAGAATGCTAATTTGATTGCTAAGGTTGAGAATTCAAATATTTGTGATGATTAAATTGCCAATCTTAGAAATGATAATGCTAGTTTAATTGCTAAGATTGATAAATTGAATGCCTCTCTTGCTAGCCTTAGGAATGAGAATGAAAAATTAATTGCTAAGGCTAAAGACTTAGATGTTTGCAATGCTTTTATTTCCAATCTTAGAGATGAGAATGCTATTTTACATGCTAAGATTGTTGAATTAAATGATTGCAAACCCTCTACATCTTTCGTTGAGCATGTTTCTATTTGCACTAGATGTAGAGATGTTAACATTGATGCTATTCATGATCACCTTGCTATGATTAAAAACAAAATGATCATATAACTCAATTAAATGCTAAAATTGCCGAGCATGAATTAGAGAACGAAAAATTTAAATTTGCTCGTAGTATGCTGTATAGTGGGAGACGCCCTGGCATTAAGGATGGCATTGGCTTCCAACAGGGAGACAATGTCAAGCTTAATGCCCCTCCTAAAAGATTGTCTAATTTTTTTAAGGGCAAGGCTCCCATGCCTCAGGATAACGAAGGTTACATTTTATACCCTGCTGGTTATCCTGAGGATAATATTAGGAGAATTCATGCAAAGAAGACTCATTCTCACCATGCTTTTATTTACAAGAATGAGGCCTCTAGCTCTAGGCATTCTACTCATGTTAAAATGCCTAAGAAGAAAACTCCTATTGCATCAAGTGATCATAACATTTCATTTAAGACTTTTGATGCTTCCTATGTGCTCACTAACAAATCAGGCAAAGTAGTTGCCAAATATGTTGGGGGCAAACACAAGGGCTCCAAGACTTGTGTTTGGGTACCCAAGGTGCTTGTTTCTAATGTCAAAGGACCCAAGATCGTTTGGGTACCTAAGAACAAGGCCTAAATTTGTGTTGTAGGTTTATGCATCTGGGGGCTCAAGTTGGATCATCGATAGCGGGTGCACAAACCATATGACTAGGGAGAAAAAGATGTTCTCCTCCTATGAGAAAAACCAAGATCCCCAAAGAGCGATCACATTCGGGGATGGAAATCAAGGTTTGGTCAAAGGGTTGGGTAAAATTGCTATATCACCTGACCACTCTATTTCCAATGTTTTTCTTGTAGATTCATTAGATTACAACTTGCTTTCTGTCTCTCAATTATGCAAAATGGGTTACAACTGTCTTTTTACGGATACAGGTGTTACTGTCTTTAGAAGAAGTGATGATTCGGTAGCTTTTAAGGGAGTATTAGAGGGTCAGCTATACTTAGTTGATTTCAATAGAGCTGAACTCGATACTTGCTTAATTGCTAAGACTAACATGGGTTGGCTCTGGCATCACCGACTAGCCCACGTTGGAATGAAGAATCTTCACAAGCTTCTAAAGGGAGAACACATTTTGGGACTAACCAATGTTCATTTTGAGGAAGACAGGATTTGTAGCGCATGCCAAGCAGGGAAGCAAGTTGGTGTTCATCATCCACATAAGAACATCACGACGACTGACAGGCCACTAGAACTACTCCACATGGACCTATTCGGCCCGATAGCTTACATAAGCATCAGCGGGAGTAAGTACTGTCTAGTTATTGTGGATGATTATTCTCGCTTCACTTGGGTATTCTTTTTGCAGGAAAAATCTCAAACCCAAGAGACTTTGAAAGGATTCTTGAGACGAGCTCAAAATGAGTTCGGCTTAAGGATCAAGAAAATAAGAAGCGACAACGGGACGGAGTTTAAGAACTCTCAAATTGAAGGCTTCCTTGAGGAGGAGGGCATCAAGCATGAGTTCTCTTCTCCCTACATGCCACAACAAAATGGTGTAGTGGAGAGGAAGAATAGAACTCTATTGGACATGGCAAGGACCATGCTTGATGAATACAAGACTTTGGATCAGGTTTGGGCTGAGGCGGTCAACACCGCTTGCTACGCTATCAACCGGTTATATCTACACCGAATCCTCAAGAAGACATCATATGAACTCCTCACCGGTAAAAAGCCAAATGTTTCATATTTTAGAGTCTTTGGTAGCAAATGCTTTATTCTTATTAAAAGAGGTAGAAAATCTAAATTTGCTCCTAAGGCTGTAGAAGGCTTTTTACTTGGTTATGATTCAAACACAAGGGCATATAGAGTCTTTAACAAGTCCACTGGACTAGTTGAAGTTTCTTATGACATTGTGTTTGATGAGACTAACGACTCTCAAGTAGAGCAAGTTGATCTTGATGAACTAGATGATGAAGAGGCTCTGTGCATCGCGCTAAGGAACATGTCCATTGGAGATGTGTGTCCTAAGGAATCTGAGAGCCTCCACAAGCACAAGATCAACCATCTTCCTCCATGTAAGCATCTCCACCAACTCAAGATGAGGATCAAGCTCAAGAGGATGAAAATGAAGATCAAGAAGATGAGCCACCTCAAGAGGAGGACAATGATCAAGGGGGAGATGCTAATGATCAAGACAAGGAAGATGAACAAGATCCAAGACCGCCACACCCAAGAGTCCACCAAGCTATCCAACGAGATCACCCTATGAACACTATCCTCAGCGATATTCATAAGGGGGTAACCACTCGATCTCGTGTTGCTCATTTTTGTGAACATTACTCTTTTGTTTCCTCTATTGAGCCACGCAGGGTAGAGGAAGCACTTCAAGATTCGGACTGGGTGTTGGCGATGCAAGAGGAGCTCAACAACTTCACGAGGAATGAGGTGTGGCATTTAGTTCCACGTCCTAACCAAAATGTTGTAGGAACCAAGTGGGTCTTTTGCAACAAACAAGATGAGCATGGTGTGGTGACAAGGAACAAGGCACAACTTGTGGCCAAGGGGTATTCACAAGTCGAAGGTTTGGATTTTGGTGAAACCTATGCACCCATAGCTAGGCTTGAGTCAATCGTATATTACTTGCCTATGCTACTTACCATGGCTTTAAGCTTTATCAAATGGACGTGAAGAGTGCCTTCCTCAACAGACCTATCATGGAAGAGGTCTATGTTGAGCAACCTCCCAGCTTTGAAGAGAGTGAGTATCCTAACCATGTTTACAAACTCTCTAAGGCGCTTTATGGGCTCAAGCAAGCCCCAAGAGCATGTTATGAATGCCTAAGAGACTTTCTTATCACTAATGGCTTCAAAGTCGGAAAGGCCGATCCTACTCTCTTTACTAAAACAATTGAAAATGATTTGTTTGTATGCCAAATTTATGTTGATGATATCATATTTGGGTCTACTAACAAATCCATTTGTGAAGAGTTTAGTAGGATCATGATACAAAAATTTGAGATGTCAATGATGGGGGAGTTGAAGTATTTTCTAGTATTTCAAGTCAAGCAACTCCAAGAGGGCACCTTCATCAGCCAAACGAAGTACATTCAAGACATACTCACCAAGTTTGGAATGAAGGATGCTAAACCCATCAAGACACCAATGGGAACCAATGGGCATCTCGACCTCGACATGGGAGATAAATCCGTAGATCAAAAGGTATACCGGTCGATGATAGGATCTTTACTCTATTTATGTGCATCTCGACCGGACATTATGCTTTATGTATGCATGTGTGCAAGGTTCCAAGCCGATCCTAAGGAAGTTCACGTTAGGGCCGTGAAGAGAATCTTGAGATATTTAGTTCAAACACCTAAGTTTGGTCTTTGGTACCCCAAGGGATCCTCTTTTGATTTATTAGGATATTTCGATGCTGATTGGGTAGGGTGTAAGATTGATAGGAAGAGCACATCAGGGACTTGTCAGTTTCTAGGGAGATCCCTGGTGTCTTGGGCTTCAAAGAAACAAAACTCAGTAGCTCTTTCTACCACCGAAGACGAGTACATTGCCGCAGGCCATTGTTGCGCGCAATTGCTTTGGATGAGGCAAACCCTTAGGGACTATGGCTACAAATTTAGCAAAGTCCCTCTCCTATGTGATAATGAGAGTGCAATCCACATGACGGATAATCCCGTTGAACACGGCCGCACTAAGCACATAGCCATTCGGTATTACTTTTTGAGAGATCACCAACAAAAGTGGGGTATCGAGATCGGCTATATTAACACCAAAGATCAATTGGCCGATATCTTTACCAAACCATTAGATGAGAAAACCTTTACCAAACTTAGGAATGAGCTAAATATTCTTGATTCTAGGAATTTTGATTGATTCTTTGCACACATAGCTCATTTATATACCTTTGATCATATCTCTTTTATGTCTATGACTAATGTGTTTTCAAGTGTATTATTATGCTTAGTCATAGAATTGAAAGGGAAATGGAGTATTCGGCAAAGAAGGCGCTTCCACTCAACTCCATTGGTATTTGTCGATATTCCGCATTGTTCTCCACTTTGGTATAATCTTCACACATATCTATTTGTTTGCCATTAGGGAGAAAGTAAAAGGGCTTATATTTCACTCACAAGTATCCGTTTTTGGCGATTCATGCCAAAGGGGGAGAAAGTATGAGCCCAAAGCAAAAGGACCGCACCACCATCGAATTTTAAAATGAAGTGTTCAAATTGATATCTTATTGTGTTCAAAAGGGGGAGAAAGTAGTATCTTCAAAAATTTGTAAAACCCTCTTGAACACTAAGAGGAGAATTTTATTGAGGGGGAGTTTTGTTTAAGTCAAAGGAAAAGCATTTGAAACAGGGGGAGAAAATTTTAAATCTTGAAAATGCTTCTTTCAATCTTATTCATATACCTTTGACTATTTGCAAAATGTTTTGAAAAGAATTTTACAAAGGATTTGCAAAAACAAAACAAGTGGTGCAAGCGTGGTCCAAAATTTTAAATAAGAAGAAAACCATCCATGCATATCTAGTAGAAATAATTATTGGTTTCATTCCAAGCAACCTTTGCACTTATTTTATGCAAACTAGTTCAATTCATCACTTTTATATTTGCTTTGGTTTGTGTTGGCATCAATCACCAAAAAGGGGGAGATTGAAAGGGAAATAGGGTAAAACCTTTTCCAAATGAATTTTGGTGGTTGAATTGCCCAACACAAATTATTGGACTAACTAGTTTGCTCTAGAATAAATGTTCTACAGATGCCAAAGGTTCACAACAAACCAATACAAAGATAAAAGAAAGGGTTCAAAACAAAGGAGCAAAGTTAAACCGAAGGCAGCCCTGGTCTGGCGCACCGGACAGTCCGGTGTGCCACCGGACAGTGTCCGGTGCACCAGGGTGGATTCACTCGAACTTGTCAGCTTCGAGAATTTGGGGAGGCCGCTCCGCTATAATTCACCGGACTGTCCGGTGTGCTAGCGGAGCAACGGCTACTTCATGCCAACAGTCGTCTGCAAGGAACAGTAAAAGCAAACAGTGCGCGCCTGCGCGTGCAGAAGTCAGAGCAGGCGCCAGAAGGCACACCGGACAGTGAACAGGACCTGTCCGGTGCACCACCGGACTGTCCGGTGGCCCAGTTGTCAGAAGCTCCAACGGTCGGAACCCAACGGCCTGGTGACGTGGCTGGCGCACCGAACTGTCCGGTGCGCCATACGACAGAAGCCTTCACCAACGGCCATATTGGTGGTTGGGGCTATAAATACCCCCCAACCACCACACTTCAATGCATCCAAGTTTCAGCCATTTGCATTCAATACAAGAGCTCTAGACTTCATTCCAAGACACAAACAAGAGATCAAATCCTCTCCCAAGTCCAAAGTTCATTCCATTCAAATAGTGACTAGAGAGAGTGACATTTGTGTTCATTTGAGTTCTTGCGCTTGGATCACTTTTCTTCTTCTTTCTTTCTTGTTCCCAACTCAATTATAATCAAGGCAAGAGACACCAATTGTGTGGTGGTCCTTGTGGGGACTTGGTGTCCCGATTGATTGAGAAGAGAAGCTCACTCGGTCTAGGTGACCGTTTGAGAGAGGGAAAGGGTTGAAAGAGACCCGATCTTTGTGACCACCTCAACGGGGAGTAGGTTTGCAAGAACCGAACCTCGGTAAAACAAATCACTGCGTCTCACTCTTCATTTGCTTGTGATTTGTTTTCGCTCTCTCTTTCAGACTCGATTATATTTCTAACGCTAACCCTGGCTTGTAGTTGTGCTTAAGTTTATAATTTTCAGATTCCGCCTATTCACCCCCCATCTAGGCGACTTTCAGTTACAAAAAATATATGACCATACATATTCATATGTTCCAAATAGTTTAACATTACAAAAATTGAATTTTATTACCTGGTTTTCCTCATCATCACTAACATCACATGACTCATTACATCCAATGTCTGGCTCCAATCGGCATAGAACGCCATCAAGCTCATCCAACACATCCATTGCCTTGTCGTACCCTGCTTTTGACATACACGCCTGGCGAACAACTTTCATTGTTTTCGTTAGCAACATTTTCTGTCTGTATGATTTAGTAACTCCATCCTTTCCCCTGAAGCTCTTATCAATTCTTTCGAACGATACATCTTGTCTTGATGAGACAGTGTACCTTTGCAATATATACTTTGAAGGTATCTTTTCAACTTGTAGATGCATCAAGGCTCTTAAAAGATGAACACATAATAGACCTAAAATCATGAAGAATAATCATTATATTGTTAATGATATATATTATTCTGTATAACAATAAAAAAACCTATCAAATATGCACTTTTATTAGTATAATCAAGACAAGATGTTCAAACCTGTATGTTCCCACTGTTTGCACTCGCATGTATACTCTCCAGCTTCTATGTCCACTGTTATCTTGAATTGATGTTGTCCGCACACAATTTTATTAGATCTTTTTGTATGTTGTATGATCCAATCTTTATCACAACCGTCTGTGTGCTTCAATATTCTGTATGCAGTGGCGTATTTCATTGATTCCTCAAATCTATTCATAACAGCTCTAGTGTATGCCCTAGAGACTCTCACTTCGAACCTATACAACGTATCGGTTGTCCTTGGTCCCTATAAGACGTTAACATCATAATTAAATAACGTAATTACATAAACATGTATGCCATTGATTATTGATAACAAACACGATATACCTTGCTCATCAATGCCTCCTTTGATTCTTTCATTTTCCTGCTATGCAACATTTTCATCATTTGTTTAGCAAACTCATGCAGATGGGTGTTCGCATCTACATGTGATTTCTTCACTAATCTGTTCATGCTCTCACTGTGTTGTGTAGACACCATTACCCCACAGAAGTCATTTTTTAAAAAGGTTGGTATCCATTCTTTCCTTATTTCATATAACTTGCGTAGAGTCATATCTTCATGCATATTGTATTCTTCTAGCATCATTTCCCAGGCACATTCAAACTCACGAGGAGTTAAAGGATGATGTATAATATATTGGAATTTTGTTTTAAAATCTTTATCAGCAAACCTTGCATATAATTCATTTAAGAATGGCATAAATCGGTTCTAAACATGCCATAAACATAGTCTGTGAATTGTTTTTGGAAATACAATTCGCAGAGCAATTGGCATTGCAGGATCTTGATCTGTAATTGCTCACAAACCATTATTTGACTATCACAATAAATTATTTGACGTGTTAGCATAATAAATTCACATACCACATACCTGTTAGCATAACTCTCGGTCCCTCGCATCCCATACATGTTTTGAATGAATTGAAAGCCCATTCAAAAGTCTGAACTGTTTCATCTCCCAACAACACAAATCCAAACACTGTACATTGCAGATGGCTGTTAGCTCCAATAAACATGCCCAGTGGTTTATCATATATATTGGTCTTGTGTGTTGTATCAAAGGTCACAATATCACCATAATCTGCATATTCCCCCTGCATACTTGCATGTGACCAAAAAATACTCACTATTTTCCCATCCTTGTCTAGCTAAAAATCACAAAAAAATTGTGGATTCTGTTTCTTGCATTCCGTAAAGAAGAACAGAAGTTTGGCTACATTATTTGCGCAATTTTCTCATCTCCTTGCTGCCGTCCTACAATTGTTGTACAAAAAATGACCATCCAAACATTTACTATAGTAATATCTATGGCACTCAATATTGTCGGTGTCGACGTTTCGACCCCGAGGGGTCCCTGGACCGACGAGTAAATTGTCGCTGCGTGTCCTAGCCCAGATGGGTCGGCGCGAGACGGAGCACAAGGGGGGAAAACCAGCGAGGGGAAACCACGGCCTCGTGTTGTCCTGCGCCCAGGGCGGATGCGCTTGCAGTAGGGGGTTACAAGCGTTCGCGTGGGAGAGAGAGAGAGTCAGGGGGCGTGAGGCTGCCCGTTCTCCCGCGCGGCCACCTTTTGTATGAGAGCCCTGGACCTTCCTTTTATAGACGTAAGGAGAGGTTCCAGGTGTACAACGGGGGGTGTAGCAGTGTGCTAACGTGTCTAGCAGAGAGGAGCTAGAGCCCTATGTACGTGCCGACGTGGCTGTCGGAGAGGTGTTGGAGCCCTGTTCATGTGGCATCATGGCCGTCGGAGGAGCGCTTGAGCCCTGTAGAAGCACAGCTGTCGGGGCTGTCAGATCCTTGCTGACATATCCTTGCTTCCGTATGGGGCTGAGAACCACCGTTGTCATGGAGCACGCGGGGTGCCATCATTACTTGTTTTACCAGGGCGAGCCAGATGGGACGCCGGTCTTGTTCCCCGTAGCCTGGGCTAGCTAGGGGTAGGGTAATGATGGCCTCCCCTTGTGGCGTGGTCGGCTCGAGGAGGTGGTGACTCCTCCGAGGTTGAGGCTGAGTCCGAGCCCGGGGGTCGGGCGAGGCGGAGATCGTCGTCTGAGGCGAGGTCGAGTCCGAGCCCTGGGGTCGGGCGAGGCAGAGACCGTCGTCCGAGGTCGAGGTTGAGTCCGAGCCCTGGGGTCGGGCGAGGCAGAGACCGTCGTCCAAGGTCGAGGTTGAGTCTGAGCCCTGGGGTCGGGCGAGGCAGAGACCGTCGTCCGAGGTCGAGGTTGAGTCCGAGCCCTAGGGTCGGGCGAGGCAGAGACCGTCGTCTGGGGTCGTGGTGGAGTCCGAGCCCTGGGGTCGGGCGAGGCAGAGATTCCTATGGCGCCCGAGGCCAGACTTGGCTGCTGTCAGCCTCACCCTGGCGGGTGGCACAGCAGTCGGAGCAGCGCTGGCGGTGCTGTTTTCCTATCAGGTCAGTCAGTGGAGGGGCGAAGTGACTGCGGTCATTTCGGCCTTGTCGACTGGAGAGCACGCGTCAGGATAAGGTGTCAGACAATCCTTGCATTAAATGCTCCTGCGATCCGGTCGGCTGGCGAGGTGATCTGGCCAAGGTTGCTTCTCCGTGAAGCCTGCCCGAGTTGGGCCTCGAGCGAGTCGAAGGTGTGTCCATTGCTTGAGGAGACCCTCGGGCAAGGCGCGAATCTACCTTAGTCTACCATTCCTGCCCGAGGCTGGGCTCGGGTGAGGCGAGATCGTGTCCTTTGAGTGGACAGGGCCTTGACCGGAATTGCACCCATCAGGCCTTTGCAGCTTTGTGCTGATGGGGGTTACCAGCTGAGATTAGGAGCCTTGGGGGTACCCCTAATTACGGTCCCGGACAGTCGGTGTTTCAGACCCGGGGGACCCTCAACCGGACCGACTAGTGAATTTTAGTGCCGCGTGCCCCTGTCCAGATGGGTTGATGCAAGACGGAACACAAGCGAAGGGATGAGGCTTATATTATCTTGCACCGGGGGTGCTTGGAGTAGGGGTTACAAGCGTTGCGAGGGAGAGCAAGAGAGAGAGAGAGAGAGAGTGAGGATCCGGTCCTGGGGTGAGGTGTCTGAGTTAGCCTCCACCGTGTCTCTCCTACTCTGCCTGCCTCTGCTCGCCCCCCTTTCGTCCCCTTTTTTCCCTTTTTCTTAGGAAGGCCCTGGACATCCCCTTTTATAGATACAAGGAGATGTCCAGCTGTACAATGGGGGTGCAGCTACGTGTTAACATGGCTGGCGGAGAAGTGACTTGAGCCCTGTACATGTACCAACGTGGCCATCGGAGAAGTGCCTTGAGCCCTGTAGAAGCATAGCTGGCGGTGCGGCATGGATCCTGCTGACGTTTCCTTGCTTCCGTAGGGGATTGAGAGCAACCAACGTCATGGGCGCACGCGGGAACCATCATTACCTGTTACCGGAGTAACTTAGATGGGACACCGGTCTTGTTCCTTCGTAGCCTGAAGCGGCTAGCTAGGGGTAGGGTAATGATGGATCTCCAGTAGCGTAGTTGATCCGAGGCCGAGGTCGGGCGAGGCGGCGACTCCTCTCGAGGCCGAGGCTGAGGTCGGGCGAGGCGAAGACCTCCTCCCGAGGCCGAGGCTGAGGTCGAGGCCTGGGGTCGGGCGAGGCAGAGCTCCTTGTTGCGCCCGAGGCTGAACTCGGGAGTGGCCACAACTGTTGTTAGTCTTTCCCTGGTGGTTGGCACAGTAGTCGGAACGGGGTGAACAATGCTGTTTTCCTGTCAGAACGGTCAGTAAAGGGGCGAAGTGACCGTGGTCACTTCAACCTTGCCGACTGAGGCGCGCGTGTCAGGATAAGGTGTCAGGCAATCCCCGCATTAAATGCGCATACAATACGGTCGGTTGGTAAGGCGATTTGGCCAAGGTCGCTGCACGACAAATTCGCCCGAGCTTAGCCTTGGGTGAGACGGGGGTGCGTCTGCTGACTGAGGGGACCCTCGGGCAAGGCGTGAGTCCGTCCGAGACTACTATTCCTGCTCGAGGCCGGGCTCGGGCGAGGCGAGGTCGCGTCCCTTGGCAGACGAAGCCCTGACTTGAACCGTGCTTATCAGTCGTTCATGGTTTGTTCTGAAGACGTTTTCCAGTCGTGTCTAGGAGTGTTGGGGGTACCCCTAATTACGATACCCAACAGAAGCCCCCGAGCCTCGAAGGGAGTGTAGGCACTCGCTTGGAGGTTCTACCGGATTTTTGCGAGGGGACCAGCCTTTCTTGGTTACATTTTGTTCCGATGGGTGCGCGCGAGCGCACCCGTCGGGTGTAGCCCTCGAGGCCTCGGAGGAGTGGTTTTTCTCCTCTGAGGTCTTAATTCTTTTTGTGATGCCTTGGTCGGCCTCGTTGTTCCCTCATGTGGCCTAGCCGCAGCCTGAGTGCATGGTCAGGCTCCAAGTTTTTTAAGCTGGTTTGTCGACGTGGTCGATAATTTGGCCATAGCCTGGTGCGAGAGCAGCCCCCGAGCCTCTGCACGGAGCGAGAGGACGATCAAGGACCATCTCGACTTTTGTTGTACGCCCCTTCGTCGCCTTTCCGCAAGGAGGAAGGGGGGAAGGCACCGTGTTACCCTCAGAGGGCACCGAACACGGTGTTTCCAGTGAGTTGCTAACGGGTGATCCGAGTGGATGCCCAAGCCCCATTCGATAAGGGTCGGCTAGTGGCCTAGAGGCGCGCTCCAAAAGTACCTGCAGGGGATTTGCTGGACCCGGACCCATTTGATAGGGTCCGAGGGCTCGGTGCCTCCCTCCGGTGGGATTCCATTACAAATCGTTCCGGTTGGTCTCAGAAATGTCCTAGGGTATCTCGGGAGCGCAGCCCGAGCCTCGGCCATGTAACGGACGTACCTAGGGTCATCCCTGACTCTACGTGCTCTGGGGCGGTTGTCGAACCCTTCTGAGGGGCCAGCCTTCGAACCCCTGATCAGTAAAGGGCTTGAAGCCCGAGTGCTCTAGGGCGGTTGCCGAACCACGGAGGGCACAACCTTCGAACCCCTGATCAGTAGGAGGGCTCGGGGCCCGCTTCCTTCGCTGAGAAGGATCCTTTCAGAATATCCCCTTTTCTCGATCCCTGTGGCAAGAGAGAGAGAGAGAGAGAGAGAGAGAGAGAGAGGGGAAAAGGAAAAGGATATGAATTTAAATAATGTGGCGCACCTTTTTTTGGCGCGGTCATCATGACGGAGGTGAAACGGCGCCTGCTTCGCCTGCCAGAGGTGTCGCTTGCCCTGCCAGGGAGTTAATGCGACGGGACGGGAGATTCGAGGGGCGTCTGTTGTGCGTGCACGAGTCGTTCGAGGAATGGAACATAGGTGCGTTGTCTTTACGCCGTGGGAGAGGGCTCCCCTGCTGCTTCAGGAGAGGACGCGAGCCTGTAGGTGATTGGACCGCTGCTTCCGCATGTCTGTTGCTGCAATTGCTGCCGGTCCGCCTTTGGTCATATCAACTGTCGCGCCTATCCTCGCGGCTGACTGACCCGTGATCGTCGCCCTTAGTTGGCACTGTTGGGTCACGCGCGGGGCTGTCTCGAGTCGCAGCACTGGTTCTGCTGTCGAGAAGACGCGACATTAGCGCAGGTGGCGGTGCAATTTCTTTGCACACGGTAGCCGGCACGTCGGTCACATGACATGTGAGCCCGAGCCTCCATACTGGATCGCCAGTTGCGATGAAGTTGGAAGGGCGTATAACCGTGGTGCGGTTGCACGTTTCTGGCACCGCGGCCTGCCCTTTCGACCGCTGGATTTGGTGAGAATGAGGGAGCGCTTACCCGTGGGGCGGTTGCATGCCTCGTGTGCAGTGGTTCACCATCTTCGCGCTGCGGGTCAGTGTGTATGACATGTGGGACCTAGCCCTCATGTCGCAGGGCGAGAATCCTGGAGCGCGTCAGTGGAGACTTTGCCCACGACGTTTCAGGGCGTAAGTGGGGAGATCTGCCTATAAAAAGGGACCAATCTCCCGGGTATTAACCATGCCTTGCTCCTCTCGTCTTCTTCGCGCCCTCCGCCTTCCGGGCCTCCAGCTGAGGTGTGCCGGTGTTTTCTGGTGACCTCACCGTCGGGGAGCTTGAGCCCATGGCGATGCCGGTGGTCTTGCCTTCTTCTTGCTGCTGTTGGAGGAGCACGACCTCATGGGGGTTGGCGCTCGTTAGTCATTGCTCGGCTTCAAGGATTTTCATCACGCAACCCGGCTGCAGTCCCCCGCTGGTGGTCACCTAGGATGATGACCGCTAGCCTTGTGGTGGGGAAGAGTGAGCCAGGCCGTGGCCTCTCCCTTGCCCTCAGCTTCAAGGATGTTCATAATCCGTGCTGGGGAGGAGGGTGCGCCGAGCTGGGTCCCGCCTTCGCGTGGGCAGCGGCCCGCTTCTTCCCTCAGTGATCGGGGGAGAAGGGCGTTCGTTGCCCGTGGCGCTGTCAGCTGCTGCGTGTCTGGCTCCCTGGCCTGGGTGGCTCTGGCGCTGCTTTCGGTGCCACCTCCTGCCGCTGGGGCGGAGCGTGGCTGCCCGTCCGCCGCACGGGTGTCGGTCGCACAACATGTCGTACGCCGCGAGGGCGGTGCTCGTGTTCTGGGACAGTCTCGCCCTTGCTCCTGTGGCGAGGATGGGAGTGAGGACCTGCCGGTGCGCTTTGGGGTGGCCGCCATTTGCTGGTGCGGCGTTGGGGCGGAGGTGGCCGCTGTCGTTGGTGCTGAGGTGGTTGTTGCCATAGGTGAGGCTTCCCACCGCCGAGGTGGTTGCCTCCGCCGACGAGACCGTCAGTGCTACCTGCGGGCGGACCTCCGACTCTTTGGCTTTAATGGCTTGTCCTTGCCCCTCGTGTGGGGGACGGGGACGAGGGCCTTTTCATAGTAGCGTTTGCCCTGAGGCAATCACTGCTGCTATCTAGCCACTTAAGGCGGAGGTCGTTGTCGCTGCTGGTGCAGTGGTCGCCGGCGAGCCACTTGGAGCTCGTTGTCTTGTAGCCCCTCCGGTGTGGAGGTAGTTCATTCCTGCAGGAATGGAGCTGGAGTCCCATTTGTAAGGGAATGTAAGAGCAAAATGTAATTGCTCCAAGTACTCAGATATCTGCTGTAGGTCGGGAGAGCCGCCAAGGGTGCTGCCGACACCTACGTAGCACAGTTATCCCAAGTACGTGTGTTTGTTTCCTGTGGCTGCCGAGGCCTAAACATTTTGGGTATTTGTGTGTGAAGTCGTGTTTCTTTCCTCTTATTTCGAGCATTAAGACTTGTTCGTCGGTAGGAGAATCACTTATCCGAGCATGAGTTACCTTTCGCGAAAGGTGACGAGTAAGGTATCCATATCCCGGAGGCGTAGGAGTCCCTTGGCTCGGTCGGCCTTGCCGTTCAAGGTCTCTCTTGTCGTTTTTTGGATTCCGACATCGATGCAGTCGAAAGGCACGAAAGTCGTTTTGGTAGAAAAACTTTTCCGAGGAGAGTTTCAGCGCAGAGGGGGTTCCCCCCTTTCTATACCTCGAGGCGATCGCTCGGGCCGGGACCCTTGCGAAGGGCCTGGCCGTGGCCCTCGGGTCTGCTTGGTCCGCCCAAGCTAAGGCCTCGCAGCAGCGTGTCTGGGCCGAAGGTACGTTTTGCTCGCTTTGTGACTTTATTTCTGTCCCCATTCTTCACCTCGTGTCTTAAGAACGTTGTCCGGCTGTCTGCAGGGTTCGAGACGGCTCTTAACGAGTCCGTTAAGAACTGCAAGGCGCTTGCCCTGGCGGCTGAGCAGAAGGAGGCCGACCGCGTGGCCATGTCCGAGGGTATCTCGGCTTTCTGTCGGGCCTTTGGCCTCGACGACATCCCATCAGGTAGCTCCCCTTAGAGTCACCTGCGGGCCTTGGGCGGCCATGTGCACAGCAGACTCCGTGGGGCGCTGCACCACGGCGTTAGGTGGGCCTTCACCGTGCTCACTTCCCACTACGACGTGGATCTGGAGCGGGTCAGCGAGGGGTACTGCTTACCCGACGAAGAGGAGGTTGCCTTAGCCGAGGTCCAGAGGCTTGACGTGGCTATCAAGGGCCCAAGCGCGGTGCTGGCTTCCTCCTTCGAGGTGGAGGTTCTTCTGCCCGTGTCGCCGTCTGAGGCCGGGCCAGATTCTGCCGAGGGTGGAAACGACGCCGAGGGTGCTGCTCCTCCCCCTGCCGATGTCTGATCCTGCAGGGACAGTTTGCTCTAAGTATGTGTATGTTTCTTGCAGCCGCTCAGGCCTAAACATTTTCAATGTTGGAGTTTTAAAGCTACGTTTCCTTTCCTCTCGTTTCGAGTATTAGGACTTGTTCGGTAGCAGAGTCACTTATCCGAGCATGAGCTACCCTTCGTGGAAGGTGACGAGTGAGGTATCCGTATCCCGGAGGCGTAGGAGTCCCTCGGCTCGGTCGGCCTCGCCGTTCAAGGTCTCTCTCGCTCGTTTTAAGGATTTTGTTATCGATATAGTCGAAATGGTACGAAAGTCGCTTCCTACCTGAGCGTTAGTACTTGTTCGGTAGCAGAATCACTTATCCGAGCGTGAGCTACCTTTCGTGGAAGGTGATGAGTGAGGTATCCATATCCTGGAGGCGTAGGAGTCCCTCAGCTCGGTCGGCCTTGCTGCTCAAGGTCTCACTCGCTCGTTTTTAGGATCCCGCTATCGACATAGTCGAAAGGCGCGAAAGACATTTTGGTAGAAAAACTTTTCCGAGGAAAATTTTGACGCAGAGGGGGTTCCCCCCCTTCTAGCCCCCGAGGGAGGGTCAGTTTTTGCTGAGGTAAGGCCGATCCTCTCTTAACAGCTAGACTTTTTATTTGTACATGTAAAGGGACCGAGGTACATAAACGACTTGAAACATTTTAAAGGTAAAAGCGACGTAGCTGTTCGATGTTCCAAGCGCTGCTGTAGACCTCACCTTGATCGTTGGCCAGCTTGTAAGTCCCGGGCTTCAAAATTTTGGTGATGATGAACGACCCTTCCCAGGGAGGGGTAAGCTTGTGGCGCCCTCAGGCGTCTTGTCGTAGCCGAAGCACCAAATCTCCCACCTGGAAGCCTCGGGGCCGAATCCTTCGGGCGTGGTAGCGTCGCAGAGACTGCTGATACCGTGCCGAGTGTAGCAAGGCTACGTCCCGAGCTTCTTCTAGCTGGTCCAATGAATCTTCTCGGCTGGCCTGGTTGCTTCGGTTGTCGTAAGCCTTTGTCCTCGGGGAACCGTATTCCAAGTCCGTGGGTAAGATGGCCTCGGCCCCATAGACTAGGAAAAACGGCGAGAAGCCCGTGGCCCGGCTCGGCGTCGTCCTCAGACTCCAAACCACCGAGGGTAGCTCTTTTATCCACCGCTTGCCAAACTTGTTGAGGTCATTGTAGATCCTCGGCTTTAGTCCCTGCAAAATCATGCCATTGGCGCACTCTACATGCCCATTTATCATTGGGTGAGCTATGGCGACCCAGTCCACACGGATGTGGTGGTCTTCGCAGAAGTCTAGGGACTTTTTCCTAGTGAACTACGTGCCGTTGTCGGTGATGATAGAGTTTGGGATCCCAAAGTGGTGGATGATATTTGTAAAGAACGCCACCGCCTGCTCGGACCTGATGCTGGCTAAGGGTCGGACTTCGATCCATTTAGAGAATTTGTCGATGGCGACCAGCAGGTGCGTGAAGCCCCCGGGTGCCTTCTGCAAAGGACCGACGAGGTCTAGACCCCACATAGCGAACGACCAAGTGATAGGTATTGTTTGTAGAGCCTGAGCAGGCAGGTCTATTTGTCTCGCGTAGAATTGACACCCTTAGCAGGAGCGTACAATCCTAGTGGCGTCGGCCACTGCGGTCGGCCAGTAGAAACCTTGTCAGAAGGCGTTTCCTACAAGGGTCTGAGGCGCCGCATGGTGACCGCAAGCCCCCGAGTGTATTTCTTGCAACAGCTCCTGTCCTTGGGCGACAGATATGCATCGTTGGAGAATGCCCGAGGGGCTACGGTGGTACAACTCTTTTTCATCACCCAGCAAAACAAACGACTTGGTGCGCCGAGCCAGTCGCCGAGCTTCGGCCTTGTCGAGGGGTAGCTCTCCTCGGAGGATATATTCCAGGTACGAGGTCTGCTAGTTTGGGACTGGTGTGACCCCACCCCGCTCTCCCTCGACGCGCAGGGCCTCACCCTCGGCGGCCGAGGGTACCTCGGGCTGGGCCGAAGTCTCCTCGGGTTCGGGCGCGTCGTTGAGCTTGACGGATGGTTGATATATGTCCCTGGAGAAGACATTCGGGGGAACCGTTGTTCGCCCCAAGGCTATCTTAGCCAGCTCATCTGCAGTTTCATTGTACCGCTGAGCAACATGGTTGAGCTCCAGCGCGTAGAACTTGTCTTACAAGCGCCGAACTTCATCGCAGTAGGCCTCCATTTTTTGGTCGCGGCAGTGAGAGTTCTTCATGACTTGGTCAATAACGAGCTGCGAGTCGCCACAAACATCGAGGCGCCGAACCCCTAGCTCGATGGCGATGCGCAGTCCATTAACCAAGGCCTCATACTCGGCCACGTTGTTTGACGCCAGGAAATGGAGGCGCAGTACGTAACGCACATGTTCTTCGAGGGGTGAGATGAAGAGCAAGCCCGCGCTTGCTCCGGTTTTCATCAATGACCCGTCGAAGTACATGGTCCAAAGTTCAGCCTAGATTGGGGCCGTTGGCAACTGGGTGTCAGTCCATTCAGCCAGGAAGTCGGCCAAGATTTGGGATTTTATGGCCTTCCGAGGGGCAAATGAAAGCGTTTCGCCCATGAGTTCCACTGCCCATTTTGCTATCCTACCCGAGGCTTCTCAGCATTGGATGATCTCTCCTAGGGGGAAAGATGACACCACAGTAACCGGATGAGACTCGAAGTAGTGTCGCAGCTTCCGCCGTGTCAGAATCACTGCGTACAGCAGCTTCTGGATTTGCGGGTAGCGGATTTTGGTCTCGGATAGCACTTCGCTGATGAAGTAGACTGGCCTCTGGACAAGCGGTGCATGCCCTTCTTCTTGTCTCTCGACTACGACCGCGGCGCTAACCACCTGAGTGGTTGCGGCGACGTAAATCAAGAGGGCTTCTTCCGCGGCGGGGGCACCAAGATAGGCGCATTAGTGAGGAGTGCCTTTAAGTTTCCGAGGGCTTCCTCGGCCTCGGGAGTCCAAGTGAAGCGCTCGGCCTTCCTTAAGAGGTGGTACAAGGGCAATCCTTTCTCGCCGAGGCGCGAGATAAAGCGGCTCAGAGCCGCAAGGCATCCCATGACCCTTTGTACTCCTTTCAAATCTTTGATTGGCCCCATGTTGGTGATGGCCGCGATTTTCTCCGGGTTGGCTTCGATGCCTCGTTTGGAGACAATGAACCCTAAGAGCATGCCTCAGGGGACTCCGAAGACACACTTCTCAGGATTGAGTTTTACGCTCTTCGCTTTTAGGCACCTGAATGTTGCCTCAAGGTTAGAGAGGAGGTCGGAGGCTTTCCTTGTTTTGACAACGATGTCATCGACGTAAGCCTCGACCGTTCTGCCGATGTGCTCTCCGAACACATGGTTCATGCACCTCTGGTAGGTTGCACCTGCATTCCTCAAACCAAATGGCATAGTAGTGTAGCAATACATGACAAAAGGTGTGATAAAAGAAGTCGCGAGCTGGTCAGACTCTTTCATCTTGATTTGGTGATAACCTGAATAGGCGTCGAGGAAAGACAGGGTTTCGCACCCAACAGTGGAGTCCACAATTTGATCGATGCGGGGCAGAGGGTAGGGAACCTTCGGACATGCTTTGTTTAACCAAGTGTAGTCTACGCACATCCTCCATTTCCCACCTTTTTCCTTTACAAGCACAGGGTTAGCTAACCATTCGGGATGGAATACCTCTTTGATGAACTCTATAGCCATTAGCTTGTGGACCTCCTCGCCTATGGCTCTGCGCTTTTCTTCATCAAAACGGCGCAAGTGCTGTTTCACGGGTTGGGCTCCAGCTCGGATGTCCAGTGAGTGCACGGTGACATCCCTCGGTATGCCCGGCATGTCCGAGGGACTCCATGCAAAAACTCTGGTGTTTGCGCGGAGAAAGTCGACGAGCACTGCTTCCTATTTGGGGTCGAGCTCAGAGCCGACCCTGACTTTCTTGCTGGCATCGTTGCTGGGGTCGAGAGAGACAGACTTGACTGCCTCGGCCGACTCGAAGTTGCTGCCGTGCCGCTTCGCGTCGGGCGCCTCTTTGGAGAGGCAATCCAGGTCGGCGATGAGGGCTTCGGCGTACTCCACGCATTCCACGTCGCACTCGTAAGCGTGGCGGTACGTGGGTCCGACGGTGATGACTCCCTTGGGGCCAGACATCTTGAGCTTGAGGTAGGTGTAGTTGGGGATGGCCATGAACTTGGCGTAGCACGGTCTTCCCAGCACCGCATGATAGGTCCCTCGGAACCCAACTACCTCAAAGGTGAGGGTTTCTTTTCGAAAGTTGGAGGGAGTTCCGAAGCAGACGGGTAAGTCAATCTGTACGAGGGATAGGATACGCTTTCCGGGTGCAATCCCGTGGAAGGGTGCTACACCAGCCCGGATCTCGGACCGATCAACCCCTAAGAGCTCTAGGGTCTCGGCATAGATGATGTTGAGGTTGCTGCCTCCGTCCATGAGGACCTTGGAGAGCCTAACATTGCCGATTATCGGATCTACGACGAGCGGATACCTTCCTAGGCTCGGCACGTAGTCGGGGTGGTCGCCTTGGTCGAAGGTGATGGGCTTATCAGACCAGTCTAGGTAGACTGGCGTTGCTACCTTCACCGAGCAGACCTCCCGGCGCTCCTGCTTGCGGTGTCGAGCCGAGGCGTTCGCCACCTTTCCACCGTAGATCATGAAGTAGTTGTGGACCTCCGGGAACTCCTCTTCTTTGTCTCCTCCCTTCTTGTTGTTGCCTGGGTCCTTGCCGTCCTCCACCGAGGGTCCAGCCTTATTGAAGTAACGCCGGAGCATGTCGCACTCTTCAAGGGTGTGCTTGACGGGACCCCTGTGATAGGGGCACGACTCCTTGAGCATCTTGTCGAACACGTTGGCCCCTCCGGGAGGCTTCCGAGGATTCCTGTGCTCGACAGCGGCGACGAGGTCCGCATTGATGGCGTTGCGCTTCGCTTGCGCCTTCTTCCTGATCTTCTTTTTTGTGCCACGCTGGCCGGACGCCTCGGGGTCTTCTTCCTCCTGCCTTCCCTGAGGCTGCTTGTCCTTCCAGAAGATGGCTTTGACCGCCTCCTGACCAGAGGTGAACTTGGTGGCTATGTCCATCAATTCGCTCACCTTGGTGGGAGTCTTGCGCCCCAGGTTGCTCACCAGGTCCCGGCAAGTGGTGCCGGTGAGGAAAGCCCCGATGACATCCGAGTTGGTGATGTTGGGCAACACGGTGCGCTGCTTTGAAAACCGTCGGATGTACTCTCGCAGGGATTCCCCTGGCTGCTGGCAGCAGCTTCGGAGATCCCATGAGTTCCCAGGGCGCACTTATGTACCCTGGAAATTTCCAGCGAAGGCCTTGACTAGGTCGTCCCAGCCGAAGATCTGCGCAGGGGGCAGATGCTCCAGCCAGGCCCGGGCAGTGTCAGAGAGAAAAAGGGGGAGGTTGCGGATGATGAGGTTGTCGTCGTTCGTTCCTCCCAACTGGCACGCCAGCCGGTAATCCGCGAGCCACAACTCTGGCGTCGTCTCCCCCGAGTACTTGGTGATGGTAGTCGGGGCCCAAAACCGGGCCGGGAACGATGCTCGTCGTATGGCTCGGCTGAAGACCCGTGGGCCTAGTGGTTCGGGTGAGGGGCTTCGATCCTCCTCACTGTCGTAGCGTCCCCCGCGCCTGGGGTGGTAGCCTCGGTGCACCTTTTCCTTGAAGCGGGCTCGACGGTCGCAGTGGCGCTGATCGTCACCGAGGCGATCCCTGGCTATAGGTGTCTCGTCTCTTGTAGGCTCGGTGTGGACTGAGGCCTCGCGCGTGTGTCGGGAGGATGCTACGTGATGCACCGAGGGGCACCCTCGCCTTCAGGAGGCGGAGCTCTCGGCTCATCGGGCTGCGGCGTTTTCCAGGAGGTTCTTGAGTTCGCCCTGGATACGTCGCCCTTCGGTGGTGGATGGCTCCGGCATTGTCCGAAGCAACATTGCTGCCGTAGCCAGGTCCCAGCCGGCCCCGTTGACGGCCGGGGGCAGCATTGCCCTGGCATCGTCAACAATGCGGCGCTGAACGTCCTGGGCCCGATGACGTGCTCCTCCGGCGAGAGCCCGACCTGTCCATTCTTGCTCGAGGTTTTGCCGGAGCTGCACAAGTCGCCCCGCTTCTGCGTCGAGCTTGGCCTGCATCTCGCGGAGTTGCTCGAGCTGTGAGCCCTAACCCCCGTGGGGACCTGGGCCACAGCTAGCTCCCGCAGGATCTCAATGCGAGACGCAGGTGCAAGGGCGTCGTCACTTCCTGGCATACCAAGGTGGTTTTCTCCGTCGTGATCCTCCTGATCGATGTGGAAGCACTCGCGAGTTGGGTCGCAACCCTCGTCGTCAAGGCTGTGACCATGATCAGAGCAGCTGGAGAGGCAGTGGTGACATGCGGACATGAAGTCACGCATGGCAGTGGGATCACGGAGTCCGGAGAAATCCCAACTGACGTCGGGGTCGTCCTCTTCCTCAGAACCCATGGGTCCAGAGGTTGAGACGGCCGTCAGTCGGTCCCAAGTTGACCACATATGGTACCCCGAAAGGTCAGGATATGCCCTCACGAAAGCGCTCACCGAAGCGGGGTCGCTTGGTGGGTCGAAGCTGAATCTAAAGGGAACGTGGTGGAAAACGGATGGTACCTCTTGGTTGATGGACGGTGGTGAAGTCGCATCGGAGGTGGAATGTGTTGTTATCTTAGGTGCAAGACTAATGCCCGACAAGTCCCTCGCAAGGGTGTCGGCGTCATCGGTCTGCCTGGGGCTGGCGTTTTGCTGGGAAGCGACACCCGTCGTTGTCTCAGGTGCAAGGATAACACCCGACATGTCCCCCGCAGGGGTGCCAGCATCGTCGACTCGCTCTGGTCCGACAGCCGTCGAGGTGCTGCCCCCTGCCTGGCCATGGTTGCCCCGTCTCCATCTCCTCCGGCGAGGAGGGTGGCGGGGTTGACCCAGATGTTCCTCTTCCGCCACGTGGAGATGTCATCGTCGTCGAGTTCGTCTCCGCCGGGCGAGCCGACGATCGTCGTTGTTGTCGTGCTGCGAGGGGAGCAGTACCATGTCGTAGCCGCCGTCGAGGGACATGAACTCGAGACTTCCGAAGCGGAGCACCGTCCCGGGCTGAAGAGGCTACTGAAGATTGTCCATCTGGAACTCAACGGGAAAGTATTGTCAACATGCAACGTGCCCCTACCTGGCGCGCCAACTGTCGGTGTTTCGGACCCGAGGGACCCTCAACCGGACCGACTAGTGAATTTTAGTGCCGCGTGCCCCTGTCCAGATGGGTTGATGCAAGACGGAACACAAGCGAAGGGATGAGGCTTATATTATCTTGCACCGGGGGTGCTTGCAGTAGGGGTTACAAGCGTCGCGAGGGAGAGAGAGAGAGAGGATCTGGTCCTGGGGTGAGGTGTCTGAGTTAGCCTCCACTGCGTCTCTCCTACTCTGCCTGCCTCTGCTCGCCCCCCTTCCGTCCCCCTTTTTCCCGTTTTCTTAGGAAGGCCCTGGACATCCCCTTTTATAGATACAAGGAGATGTCCAGCTGTACAATGGGGGTGTAGCTACGTGTTAACGTGGCTGGCGGAGAAGTGACTTGAGCCCTGTACATGTACCAACGTGGTCGTCGGAGAAGTGCCTTGAGCCTTGTAGAAGCATAGCTGGCGGTGCGGCATGGATCCTGCTGACGTTTCCTTGGTTTCGTAGGGGGTTGAGAGCAACCGACGTCATGGGCGCACGCAGGGAACCATCATTACCTGTTACCGGAGTAACTTAGATGGGACACCGGTCTTGTTCCTTCGTAGCCTGAAGCGGCTAGCTAGGGGTAGGGTAATGATGGATCTCTAGTAGCGTAGTTGATTCGAGGCCGAGGTTGAGGTCGGGCGAGGCGAAGACCTCCTCTCAAGGCCGAGGCTGAGGTCGAGGCCTGGGGTCGGGCGAGGCGGAGCTCCTTGTTGCGCCTGAGGCTGAACTTGGGAGTGGCCGCGATTGTTATTAGTCTTTCCCTGGTGGTTGGCACAGTAGTCGGAACGGGGTGAACAGTGCTGTTTTCCTGTCAGAACGGTCAGTAAAGGGGCAAAGTGACTGCGGTCACTTTGACCTTGCCGACTGAGGCGCGCGTGTCAGGATAAGGTGTCAGGCGATCCCCGCATTAAATGCGCATGCGATACGGTCGGTTGGTAAGGCGATTTGGCCGAGGTCGCTGCATGACAAAGTTCGCCCGAGCTTAGCCTTGGGTGAGACGGGGGTGCGTCTGCTGACTGAGGGGACCCTCGGGCGAGGCGTGAGTCCGTCCGGGACTACTATTCTTGCCCGAGGCCGGGCTTGGGCTAGGCGGGTCGCGTCCCTTGGCAGACGAAGCCCTAACTTGAACCGTGCTTATCAGTCGTTCATGGTTTGTTCTGAAGACGTTTTTCAGCCGTGTTTAGGAGTGTTGGGGGTACCCCTAATTACAGTACCCGACAAATATATACATAGTCAACACAAAAGATTCCTTACATGTTTTGCAGATCTTGAGCAGTTACCGGTACGTTCTCTGGCCCATCATGCATGTCTGATATAAAATCAACTATGCAATGCTGGGGCACTCGGCTATCATGCATTGCATCAACAAAATTTATGAATTCCGCATCCCGACTTTTGTTGCAACGTAGATGTTATTTCTCTGCTTTGTCAGTTATGAACTCATGGTTATCCTCCAAATTCACCAGTTCAATCTTTGCAGCTACCACATTTTTTTCATCATCATATATTTTTTTAATTTGATTCTAGCCTTACATTGCATACGGCTAGAATTCCTATTCCTCATCCTAGGTGTATCATTTGGTTTTGGTGCACTTTTACCTTCACGTGAACAATTTATAGAAAGGGAAATGTGCCCTTGGGCCATTTCTATAATTGTTTAGGTGATTAAGTGTCCAACACAAATGTTTTGAACTTTTATGTGCTAAACAAGCAAAAGGTGCAAATCAAAGACAAGCTGGTATGTTTTAGACTTAGTGAATTGTTTTTGAGTACTAACATGGTTATCTAAGTGCTAGAAATAGTGCTGAGGAGAGAAGAATTGAATTGGAAAAGAGTTGGCTGTGTACAACCAACTCCAGCTTGCCCTAGCACACCGTACTGTCCGGTGGTGCACCGGACAGTGTCCGGTGCCCCAGGCGAGCCTCCGGTGAACTACCTACTTTCAGGAATCGACGGAGTCGTACGACTATAATTCACCGGACTGTCCGGTGGTGCACTGGACAGTGTCCGGTGCGCCAACCGTCCCCGAGGAGCAACGGTCGGCTGTGTGACGGAACCTCCCAAGTAATTAGGCCCACCTACAGTTGTCCTTGTTCAACGGACCTCAGACAACCCTATAGGTGCCCCTGAACTACTTGACAAGCTCGGTATCTTTCCTTACCTTTCCAGGAACGTCTCACCCGTCTTGCAGACATTACAGAACATCGGAGATAAAGAAATGCGGAAGCGATTACATAACTTACATTTATTAAAAAGTAAGATCAGATTGTTTACTACAGACCAGGAGTATATAACGAGTGCAGAGTAATATTATTACACATACCAAGGGAGGCAAAAACTCCTAAACAACAAGGGGATAAACCCTGAGTATGGAATTACTCAGCAAGTCTTACCCGACTGTAACACCCAAAAATCTTAATGTGAAAGTTTAGTAAAAGTTCTCCAAGGATTTTGATATTAGAATGTCTTCCAATAAGAATTTTGTTACATTGGAAGCAACATCACCTAAAATAAACATGTTTCTAATAAAGATTTAAATAAAATAATCTCTATATGAATTTATTACCCTTGGTTGAAAGGAGTATTTATAATTATTCTTAAAAGGATTTTATAAACTATAGATTTTTCTTAAAATACCCATTTTCTATTTTAGTGTGTATGAATTTCACATTTAAAATCATTTGTTTAATTAGTATAATAAATAAAATAAACTAAACTGACATTTCATACTGTGGTTTTAAAGTGCACATTTAAAACTGAGTCAAAGTTTGAACTAGTTTTGAATCTAGTTTAAAATCCATGAATTGAAATAGAAAATAGTAAAAGAAAAAAAAGAAGAAACCTCCAACAGGGCCGTTTTATTCTCAGCCGGCCCAACTCGCCCTTGAACCAGCCCACCAGCGCGCCCCGCTCACGCCTCACTGGCTGGCGGTCCCCACCCGCCAGTCTCAGCCATGTCTGGCCAAACTCCGACTCATGGGCCCCACATGCCAGATTCGCCCTCAACAGCTTCGCGTGGAACTGGGCGGAGCTCACGGCGAGTTCTCCGGTGAAATCTCCGCGCTCGCGCAGTCAAACCTGAATCCGTTGAAATCGGACTCAGCTCAGGGTATAAATCGTGCCGCTGCTTCCCCCTCTCGTCCCAAGTCGTGTGCCTGGCTGGTCGCCATGGGCGGTTGCTGATGGAGGACGGTGCCGCCACCGCTGAATTGACCCGCGCCGCGGTGAGTTCGGCGCTGTATCACCACTCCACCGCTCTTCGGTCTCCGCCATTCCAGTTCCCATCTCCGGCCACCACTAGTCCAATTCGGTCAGCACCGGTCGGGATTTCTCATCGGGGGAACTCAAGCCGCCGCCATCCCCCATCACCTGCGCAGTCGTCGGGTCCTTGGTGACTAGTCATGGAGCTTCTTCGTGTCCCTAGGATTTTCCTCGTGGCCCCGGTGCACTGGGATGATCACTGGGAGCCCTTCAATTTCTCGCTGTCGTTGAACATCGTTGCCGTGCCGCACACTTCCGTGACTTGCCTTCTCCGCCCTTCCATCCGCTGGTACGTATCCCTTAATCGTTGCGCTATCATCTGAGCGTCATGTGGGTGGCTGCGAATTGGGTTTGGGCGCTGACATGCCCTAGGACCGCCTCGCCGGCGTGTGCTTCGCCGTGCAGAGCGCGGCGTCGCCGCCTTGGTGCGTGAGGTTGGGGATGAGTCCCGGTGACCGTTGGATCCGCGATGAAGGATTGAGGTAAGAGGGGTTGTATCGGCCGTAGATTGAATATCCAAAGGCTAGAACGGTTTAATGCAAGGGAGAGATTTTGGACCGTGGATCTTGGATCCTGTGGTGCCTGCCGTGTATCGCTTCACGATCTATTCTGAGCCTTTGGATCGGGATCGGATGGCTGGCGATCGAAGATACCCCTTCGGTCGGGTCTTTTTGCTAAAGAGCCCTCGGGGTTTTGTGTAATCAACCCGCCGTCCTCTGGCGGTGTACACTGAGTCTTAGGTACTTTTGCGAGTTAGACCCTGCTGTTCTCTGTTTTTGTGCGCGAGATCCAGGGAGCAGTGAAAATAAATAATTAATTATAGAAAATGATTTCTAGTATATAAATAATTCTAGAAACTCATTTTATTCCTAGAAAATTCATATGTGGTCCAAATTAACCCCTTCTAGTTCTTATAATTTTGTATTAATTATGTTTATCCCTTGGTAACACTGTTTTAATGTGAAAGCCATATTAAAATTAATATCCTATTTAATCTGTTATCCAACACTTAAAACTTCATAAAATCATAACTCCTTCGTTTTAACTCCAATTTGATCCGTTCAAGTTGCGTTAGTCTCGTAGCAACACGTAGATTATTATTATTATTCAGTTTGTTATTATGTTTGGTGTGATGTTAATGTTGCCTATACACTGTTTGTTTGTATTACTACGACTAGCGTGAGGTCACGAGTCAGCTGAAGAGCAAGTTGGTACCTGGAATCTCAAGTGCCAGGCAAGTTGTGCCCTTGATCACTTCTTTTTACCCACTCATGTTCTAATTAATCATAATGATCTGCATAGGTTAATTTTGATGGGGCCCAATAGGTTACCCTAGTTTGTCTATCTTTATACCTTGTTTACCACTGAACTTTTTGGGTAGTACTTGCTAGTGCTTTATGTGGTTATGGGTATGAAGGTACATTATTTATGATCACACTTTTATTATATGTTTATTATTACTGTTCATGATAAGATCATTATGTTAATTGGAACATGGAGCGACCACCCGGGAAAACAGTGCTACCACAAGGGAGGAATGGGATCCCTTGGCTGATTAATTAGGAAAGCTAGTGGAAGACTACCTTACCCGAAAGGGGCAAGGGCAGTAGGGGAGTGGTCAGTGTAGGGAGGCCCTCGGGAGGATTTTGCTGCGATGGCAGTCCTGCAAGGGATTCCTGTTAGGGAGGCCCTCGGGAGGATTTTGCTGCGATGGCGGTCCTGCAAGGGATTCCTGCATTGGAACTTCCTATAAACTGTAGCGGGTTTTCTGAAGCTAGTGGAACTTTGTAAAGGCCTCGTAGTGTTACCCTGCCTCGCCTCCTCGGTAGAGGTGTAAGGGATTGGCCGTCTCTTGGCAGATGGGTAACACGACTTGTGGGTAAAGATGCGCAACCTCTGCAGAGTGTAAAACTGGTATACTAGCCGTGCTCACGGTCATGAGCAGCTCGGACACTCACATGATTAAATTATGGAACTAAATTCAATTTGTCATATGCATTGCATCGCAGGTGAAGTTGTTACTTATGTTCTACTACTTAATTGGGTTTGGTATTTACTTATACTTAGTAACTGCTAATAAAATTTTGACCAACTTTAAAAGCAATGCTCAGCTTCAACCATCCTCTTTGGTAAGCCTTACACTTCATGTGAGCTCCCACCTTTGGCGAGTTCATGCACATTATTCCCCACAACTTGTTGAGCGATGAACGTATGTGAGCTCACTCTTGCTGTCTCACACCACCCCACAGGTCAAGAACAGGTACCGCAGGATGATGCGCTCGGAGGATGCTGTGAAGTGTTCGTGAGAGATCTAGGCCATCGTCTCCCAGTCAACTTTGGGTTGCTGGACCATTGTCTCCTTATAATGTAATTATTTATTTTGTATAGAATTCCTGTTATATAGTAAAGATGTGACATTCGATCCTGTGCCATGATTCATCATATGTGTGAGACTTGGTCCCAGCACACCTGATGATTATGTTCGCGCCCGGGTCTTGGTGCCCCGAAACCCGGGTATGACAGAAGTGGTATCAGAGGAATGTTGACTGTAGGACGAAACCTAGATATAACTGGACAACCATTATCTACTTACCTTTGCTACTCTGATTCTTTTCTAAACTTTCCTTAATCTTTTCTTATCTATTTCCGCTTTACTCTGATTATTCTTACCTTTTCATTCTAAAGACAAAAATGGATTTCACACTTTGAAATCCTGTACCTAAAGTGACCTTTAGGAATAGGAGACCTACTCTTAAGAAACAAAAATAAAACAATTTTTTTTTAGATATCTATGAACTTGAATGTTTGTTCTTATGATACTTGTTTGATTTGGATCTTTGATTGAGTGTGATGAGTTGTGGAGTAATGTCCACACTTACATCTGCATACGCATATAGGAAAAAAAATGCTTATCAAAATGATAACAAGACAAACTTGATTATTCCCCATTAAAGTATCTAGCCTAATGATATCCATCTCATCTTAAAAGATTCTATCCTACACTCATAGATCCATCTTGGATTAAAAGATTCTCTCTTATCTCAATAGATTCATCTCACCTTGACGGATTCATCTTATCCTAACCACCTTACTTATCATATCCTAATAGATCTAACTGACCTCATATCTTAACCGATATAATCTAGATCCCATCTAGTCTAATATTATCCAATCTAAAGTGAGTTATTAACAGGATAGTTAATCTGGTGATATGGGTTAGACACTTCTTCAACAAACATAACCTAACCTAAATTCATGTCATATACCAACTTGTCCATAAACAACAATATAACCTACATCACAGGCTGCCTAGTCTATTTGTTCGAAAAGCAAAATACAACTCTATTCAAACCTACCTACCCCGTGTACCCCGACTATCCTAACTATATGTCCTTAACTCGGATGGCAACTCCAAGAAGAAAGACCAAAGAAGACCAACCACGTCAAAAAAGGATAAGCATCAACTCAAGCCTTCAAAGATCAAGCTAGATCATCAGATGAATCAAGATCCATAAATCTTGGATGGAGTCTTTCCTTACCCTACTCTTTTTACCCAAACCTATATATACTTAAAAGACATCTTATCATCCTACATAATAAAGTGGATATACATACCCATGCTTTCATAACCACTATCTAAATAACATGAAACTTCTTAATTCTTAAACTAATTAAAAGTTAAAGGCTAAATTACAAATAGAGCTTTTTACATCCTTGTCCTTACAAATCTCGAGGACGAGATTTCTGTTAAGGGGGGTAGGATTTGTAACACCCAAAAATCTTAATGTGAAAGTTTAGTAAAAGTTCTCCAAGGATTTTGATATTAGAATGTCTTCCAATAAGAATTTTGTTACATTGGAAGCAACATCACCTAAAATAAACATGTTTCTAATAAAGATTTAAATAAAATAATCTCTATATGAATTTATTACCCTTGGTTGAAAGGAGTATTTATAATTATTCTCAAAAGGATTTTATAAACTATAGATTTTTCTTAAAATACCCATTTTCTATTTTAGTGTGTATGAATTTCACATTTAAAATCATTTGTTTAATTAGTATAATAAATAAAATAAACTAAACTGACATTTCATACTGTGGTTTTAAAGTGCACATTTAAAACTGAGTCAAAGTTTGAACTAGTTTTGAATCTAGTTTAAAATCCATGAATTGAAATAGAAAATAGTAAAAGAAAAAAAAGAAGAAACCTCCAACAGGGCCGTTTTATTCTCAGCCGGCCCAACTCGCCCTTGAACCAGCCCACCAGCGCGCCCCGCTCACGCCTCACTGGCTGGCGGTCCCCACCCGCCAGTCTCAGCCATGTCTGGCCAAACTCCGACTCATGGGCCCCACATGCCAGATTCGCCCTCAACAGCTTCACGTGGAACTGGGCGGAGCTCACGGCGAGTTCTCCGGTGAAATCTCCGCGCTCGCGCAGTCAAACCTGAATCCGTTGAAATCGGACTCAGCTCAGGGTATAAATCGTGCCGCTGCTTCCCCCTCTCGTCCCAAGTCGTGTGCCTGGCTGGTCGCCATGGGCGGTTGCTGATGGAGGACGGTGCCGCCGCCGCCGAATTGACCCGCGCCGCGGTGAGTTCGGCGCCGTATCACCACTCCACCGCTCTTCGGTCTCCGCCATTCCAGTTCCCATCTCCGGCCACCACTAGTCCAATTCGGTCAGCACCGGTCGGGATTTCTCATCGGGGGAACTCAAGCCGCCGCCATCCCCCATCACCTGCGCAGTCGTCGGGTCCTTGGTGACTAGTCATGGAGCTTCTTCGTGTCCCTAGGATTTTCCTCGTGGCCCTGGTGCACTGGGATGATCACTGGGAGCCCTTCAATTTCTCGCCGTCGTTGAACATCGTTGCCGTGCCGCACACTTCCGTGACTTGCCTTCTCCGCCCTTCCATCCGCTGGTACGTATCCCTTAATCGTTGCGCTATCATCTGGGCGTCATGTGGGTGGCTGCGAATTGGGTTTGGGCGCTGACATGCCCTGGGACCGCCTCGCCGGCGTGTGCTTCGCCGTGCAGAGCGCGGCGTCGCCGCCTTGGTGCGTGAGGTTGGGGATGAGTCCCGGTGACCGTTGGATCCGCGATGAAGGATTGAGGTAAGAGGGGTTGTATCGGCCGTAGATTGAATATCCAAAGGCTAGAACGGTTTAATGCAAGGGAGAGATTTTGGACCGTGGATCTTGGATCCTGTGGTGCCTGCCGTGTATCGCTTCACGATCTATTCTGAGCCTTTGGATCGGGATCGGATGGCTGGCGATCGAAGATACCCCTTCGGTCGGGTCTTTTTGCTAAAGAGCCCTCGGGGTTTTGTGTAATCAACCCGCCGTCCTCTGGCGGTGTACACTGAGTCTTAGGTACTTTTGCGAGTTAGACCCTGCTGTTCTCTGTTTTTGTGCGCGAGATCCAGGGAGCAGTGAAAATAAATAATTAATTATAGAAAATGATTTCTAGTATATAAATAATTCTAGAAACTCATTTTATTCCTAGAAAATTCATATGTGGTCCAAATTAACCCCTTCTAGTTCTTATAATTTTGTATTAATTATGTTTATCCCTTGGTAACACTGTTTTAATGTGAAAGCCATATTAAAATTAATATCCTATTTAATCTGTTATCCAACACTTAAAACTTCATAAAATCATAACTCCTTCATTTTAACTCCAATTTGATCCGTTCAAGTTGCGTTAGTCTCGTAGCAACACGTAGATTATTATTATTATTATTCAGTTTGTTATTATGTTTGGTGTGATGTTAATGTTGCCTATACACTGTTTGTTTGTATTACTACGACTAGCGTGAGGTCACGAGTCAGCTGAAGAGCAAGTTGGTACCTGGAATCTCAAGTGCCAGGCAAGTTGTGCCCTTGATCACTTCTTTTTACCCACTCATGTTCTAATTAATCATAATGATCTGCATAGGTTAATTTTGATGGGGCCCAATAGGTTACCCTAGTTTGTCTATCTTTATACCTTGTTTACCACTGAACTTTTTGGGTAGTACTTGCTAGTGCTTTATGTGGTTATGGGTATGAAGGTACATTATTTATGATCACACTTTTATTATATGTTTATTATTACTGTTCATGATAAGATCATTATGTTAATTGGAACATGGAGCGACCACCCGGGAAAACAGTGCTACCACAAGGGAGGAATGGGATCCCTTGGCTGATTAATTAGGAAAGCTAGTGGAAGACTACCTTACCCGAAAGGGGCAAGGGCAGTAGGGGAGTGGTCAGTGTAGGGAGGCCCTCGGGAGGATTTTGCTGCGATGGCAGTCCTGCAAGGGATTCCTGTTAGGGAGGCCCTCGGGAGGATTTTGCTGCGATGGCGGTCCTGCAAGGGATTCCTGCATTGGAACTTCCTATAAACTGTAGCGGGTTTTCTGAAGCTAGTGGAACTTTGTAAAGGCCTCGTAGTGTTACCCTGCCTTGCCTCCTCGGTAGAGGTGTAAGGGATTGGCCGTCTCTTGGCAGATGGGTAACACGACTTGTGGGTAAAGATGCGCAACCTCTGCAGAGTGTAAAACTGGTATACTAGCCGTGCTCACGGTCATGAGCAGCTCGGACACACATGATTAAATTATGGAACTAAATTCAATTTGTCATATGCATTGCATCGCAGGTGAAGTTGTTACTTATGTTCTACTACTTAATTGGGTTTGGTATTTACTTATACTTAGTAACTGCTAATAAAATTTTGACCAACTTTAAAAGCAATGCTCAGCTTCAACCATCCTCTTTGGTAAGCCTTACACTTCACGTGAGCTCCCACCTTTGGCGAGTTCATGCACATTATTCCCCACAACTTGTTGAGCGATGAACGTATGTGAGCTCACTCTTGCTGTCTCACACCACCCCACAGGTTAAGAACAGGTACCGCAGGATGATGCGCTCGGAGGATGCTGTGAAGTGTTCGTGAGAGATCTAGGCCGTCGTCTCCCAGTCAACTTTGGGTTGTTGGACCATTGTCTCCTTATAATGTAATTATTTATTTTGTATAGAATTCCTGTTATATAGTAAAGATGTGACATTCGATCCTGTGCCATGATTCATCATATGTGTGAGACTTGGTCCCAGCACACCTGATGATTATGTTCGCGCCCGGGTCTTGGTGCCCCGAAACCCGGGTATGAAACCGACTAAGGAAAAGACTCTCAAGGGTATGCTGGGTAAATAGGAATCAAGGAGAGGCTTTAGCAAAAATCAACTTTAGATACCTTTGCAGAAACAGCTTACTAAGGTGAGTCCTTACTTTGAATCTTTTAATGCCATGTTAAGTATTAATAGACTCTGTTTGCCTTTAGTCTAATCATGTCAGCAGTACAATATCATTTTTATTCATACTGTTCACATCCTGACTCTAGGTTGCAGGGAAGTGACCAAGTCTTCATAACCGCGAAGGTACGGCGATCCGAATCGATTATACTCAGCTGAGGATCTCCAATCACACGACATATGTAGCACTTAACCCTTGCATATGTCAACCCGCCACCGGGTTTCTTAAGACCAGATCAGGTTCACGCAAACCGAGAGCACAGATACACCACCGTCCAGCCTCTTGCCACGGTGGGTACATGCTACTCCCGCCACCGCTCCACGCCCATTTTGTGTTATCTTATTCTGGCCTTAGTCTGCCCGAGGCAAGACTTACCCATGACGAGGCATGTGACCAGTTAAAGGGTCCTCGATCAGCACGCCTACATACACGTTCAATCCTTAATCAACCTGGGTAGAACATCACCTGTTCCTAACCCAAGTCTCGATTTAAGTACTTCCATCCTTAGGATCGTTTCTGTTCCTTAGGATGAGATGAGCATCACAGGGAACTTTGCAGTAAGGTCCCACCATTGCTCCAAATGAAAGTATTCTTGCAGGTAGAAGTCATCTTTCCTCAGGATAACCCCTGAGCTAGGCAGTATAGCAAAAGACAACCTCTATCCACAAGACCTAAGCAGGGCTAAGCATTTTTATAAAACAATTTTGATACTTCACCAGAAGTATCCATAAAGGTGTGGATATCAAGGAAAGCAATGCATCAAAAGGTTTCAAGCAATTCCTATGAACTTAATGCACATTTCACTTGACTTAAGATGTGCGAAAAGTATTTAAAAGTACAAGGAAAAGGGTTGCATGCACCGGGGCTTGCCTTTGTTAACAGGTGAGTCCGGCTCGGATCCACAAATATCAAAGTAAAAGCAGTTGCCTGCTTGAGAATCCGAGGGTGGTGGTGTCCTTTCTTCGGTGACTTCTTCTTCTTCTTCGTGTTCTAACATAACCATATATATGTATAAGAATGGATGCCATGGGATGCTCATGAGGGTGCAAAGATAATATAAACTTATTATCTAAGTCTTGAATACAACTTTCCTTCACGGTACTCCGAGAACTTAGGGTTTCTGGAGTCAGTAAAGGAGTTCATAGGGCAGGGGGGGTGTTTTGGGGTTTGGTGATCAAACAAGGTCCAAATCAACCCAAACTCTACTCAAGGCTTCTAAATAATATGAGGAGCTCATATAAAAATTTTGAGCATTTTTGGGATTACAACTTATCTTTTAAAAATCCATAACTACTATGCTGAACTACTTTAAATGCCCTAAAATTTCTTATTTCCACTAAAAATCACAAAACTATTTTTATTAAATTCTAGGGAAAATAACAAGCCTAGGAAAATTGGTTTCACAATTTTATCATTTTTCTATATTTTTTTATAATTGTTTTGGCTCTGGAAATAAAAGAAAAAGGAAACCAGTGAATAGTACTGGGCTGATTTCAGCCCAGCGGCCCATTCTAACGAGGAAAACGCGCGTCTGCGCCCGCGCGCTCTGGCGATTTTGCAAACAGACCCCTGCAGTATTGAATAACCCGAAGAACTCCATACCCTATTTAAACTAGTCGCTGACACTTCACAGAAATGCCCATGACTTTCTATTTCTTCTCCAACCCAGTCCTCGACCGCGGCGCGCTCATCGTTCACGCCTGCCGAGGCACATACCGGCCATGACCGGCGATGATTGCTCAAGCCGATTACCGGGGAGGCTTTACCTACCCAAGACGGCCTCGGAACACCCACCAAATTAACCCGAGCACCCCGAGAACAGCCGGTCCACGTGCACGGCGGAAACCGAGCACGGGAGTACATGTTCTCGCCAAATCACGGTCGATCAGAGCAATTGGACGCCACCGTGAGCTTCGCGAGTATGCAGGAACACTAGAACGACGCAAGAATTGGACAATACCTTACCAGAGTACGCTGGCCACGGGCGAGCTGTTTTGGTTGGCGCGGCGGACCGAATTGGGGAAAAGTGGCAATTCAACGTCTCTGGATGAAATTAGGGGTGGAGATTGAGGCTATAGGATCGTAAGGGACTGGGCTTTTACCGAGCGCAATCGATTTAAGCGAAGGTGGAGAGGGCAGTGTGAATTTCTGGTTGTACCCGAGCTCACTTGAAGAACAGCGAACACTTCGCCGTGACCCCCTGCTCAAATTATAGGCACGGCGGCCCAACAGATGCCCTCCGGTCACGGATAGTAACGCGCGCGCATGCTTACCACGTCGGAAAGGAGTACAGTGAGGGAGATGGAGGCATGGACGACACCGCGGCAAAATTCAGTGTTCACGGTGGCCGCCGGTGAAATCTCCGGCTGGACTCCGGGGACGGTGCCACGTATGCGCCGTTTAACTTCAGCTCTATCCACTTTCTAACGCGCATGAACCCGGACGGCGGCGGTGCGAATTTTGGCGCAAAGAGATCGCCGGCGGTGAGCAAGCCGCACTGGCGTTCTCCTCCACCAGAGACACTGTACCATGGGGAATACCTCATCAGAGCACCTGACAGAGCTTCTTGGAGCTCAATTTACTCCCGATTTTGTGTGAAACCTATGCCAACTTTCTGCAGGAAAGTTATAGAGCTATATTCCAGTGATAACTTTGCTACAATGTGCTCCCACAAAAAGTCACTGGATCCCACTCAAAATCGAGCTCAAAGTTCATCCCATCAACCTGTTAATCTGAAATTCAGACTTCAGGCAGTCTGACAGTCCATCTTTGATTGGGTTTTTCTCCAAATTTCTCATAAGATCATGGCTTGAACCCTTAAACAAAGTTGTTCTCCTATGTTTGGTCTTCAACTTTGATGTGGTCACCTAACATGAATTCCCATTATTTTGAAAGCTACACAGCCCCAAAGTTGGGCCTATAACCCTGTTTTCAGACTTAGCATAGGAATCAAAATTGAGGTCCTTTTTGCAAATGAGTCCAAAACTTAGGGTTTGGCTTGCAAATTCACATATATGTGACCCAAATGACTTAAGATACTTATTTGACTTGGTTTTTGCACTTTAGCCCAAAAGTGGACTAATTTTGCACTTAGGCCCCTAGGGTTTGGTTTTAGGGTTTTCCAGGGTTCCAATTAGGGTTTCTGGGATTCCAGGGGTATAAATGTGATTCAACTTTGTTTTTGGGGATATTTTATGACTCTTTCCCTAAATTCTTTAGGTTTTCTCATCATGGATTGGGTTTTACCCCTTTACTCTCTATTTAGGGTCAAGTCCCTTAACCAGGGTTCTATTTGCAAAAGCACTTAACAATACAATTTGTTTGAAAATTTTACCTAGTGAATGCACTCTAGGTATGTCAAACATATGCAATGTCAATGCTTATGATGCCATGCTCAAGTTTTAGTTACAGTAACACCAGGGGTGTTACAGGCTGTGCCCGATTTGGAAGGAAATCGCGCACTGGACATGCTACAGTGGCTGTCCGATGGCGCACCGGACTGTCCGGTGCGCCACTCGACAGAAGGCAAGGATAGCCTTCCATGTTGATCTCAAACGGCTCCTAGCTGCCTTGGGGCTATAAAAGGGGCCCCTAGGCGCATGGAGCATACACCCAAGCATTCTCTAAACATACTAAGACATCCAGACTACACTCCCACACATTTGATTCGTTGTGTTAGTAAGTTGAGCTCCATTCGAGTTGTGAACTCCCTGTGTTGTTCTTTGAGCTCAAGTCTTGGCTTGTGTGCGTGTGTGTGCTGCAGATTAAATCTTGTGTGTGTTGCTTTTCCCTCCCTTACTTCTGTGTTTCTTTTGTGATCATCACTGTAAGGGCGAGAGGCTCCAAATTGTGGAGATTCCTCGCAAACAGGAAAATACTCTAAAGGAAAAGACCGTGGTATTCAAGTTGATCATCGGATCACTTGAAAGGGGTTGAGTGCAACCCTCGTCCATTGGGACGCCACAACGTGGAAGTAGGCAAGTGTTACTTGGCCGAACCATGGGATAAAAATCGCATGTCTCTTGTGTTGAATTTTCTGTGATTGTTGTGTTCACAAGAACTCGCTTCAGAGCTACTTAGTCATGCTAACACATTAATATCTAAGCTTTTTGGCTATTTAGTGTTTGATTTTACAGGATTACCTATTCACCCTCCTCTAGGTGCTCTCAATTAGTATCGGAGCCATACTCTTCACTTAAGGGACTAACCGCCCGAAGAGATGGATCATAAGGGTAAGGGGATGGTGATTAACAACAAGAAGAAGGAGTCCCTCCTCAATGAGCCAAGAGACGACAAGCCTACCGATTCAGGCTCGAGTCATAAGAAGAGGGACGGGAAGAAGAAGAGACACATCAAGAAGATCATCTACTACGACAACGATGCATCTTCTTCTTCACCAAGGGACGATGACTCTTCGTCAAAGAAGAAAACGATTAATCAAAACTATTCATTTGATTATTCCCGTATTCCGTACAATTCGAATGCTCATTTGCTATCAATTCCACTTGGGAAATCCCCACATTTTGATGGAGAAGACTATTCTTTCTGGAGTCATAAGATGCGTAGTCATTTATTTTCTCTCCATCCTAGTATCTGGGAGACTGTTGAAAACGGAATGCATTTTGATAGTACTGACAATCCCGTTTTCATAAATGAGCAAATTCATAAAAATGCCCAAGCTACTACTGTCTTGCTAGCTTCACTTTGCAGGGATGAATATAATAAGGTGAGTGGCTTGGACAACGCTAAGCAAATTTGGAACACCCTCAAGATATCTCATGAGGGAAACAATGCCACTATGATTACAAAGATGGAACTAGTGGAAGGCGAGCTAGGGAGGTTCGCGATGATCAGGGGAGAGGAGCCAACTCAGACCTACAACAGGCTCAAGACCCTGGTCAACAAGATTCGAAGCTATGGAATCACAAGATGGACGGATCATGATGTCGTCCAACTCATGCTAAGGTCATTTACTGTAATTGACCCCCATCCTATGAATCTTATTCGTGAAAACCCCAGGTACACCAAAATGACACCCGAGGAGATCCTCAGAAATTTTGTAAGCGGGCACATGATGGCGAAGGAGGCGCGTTACGTGGACGACGCGCTAAACGGACCACTGCCCATCTACGAGCCGCAGCCCGTTGCTCTCAAAGCAACGAGCAGCAAGGAGGCACTACCAAACAAGGTAGCACAAGTGGAGGCTACTAGGCTCAATGAGGAAGAAATGGCGCTCATTATCAAGCGTTTCAAAACTGCGCTTAAAGGACGTAAAGAGTACCCCAACAAGGACAAAACAAGGGGAAAGCACTCCTGCTTCAAATGCGGTAGGACTGGTCACTTTATTTCTCAATGTCCCGATAATGAAAATGACCAGGCACAAGAAAGACATGGGAAGAAGGAGGAGAAGAAGAATTATAGGAAGGCGAAGGGCGAGGTGCATCTAGGAAAGGAATGGGAGTCTGACTGCTCTTCATCAGATTCCAACGACGAAGGACTTGCTGCCTCAGCCTTTGACAAGTCCTCACTCTTCCCCAACGAACGCCATACATGCCTTATGGCTAAGGAAAAGAAGGTACACATTCGAGATACCCCCAAGTACACTTCTTCGAGCGATGAGGAATCTTCTGACGATGAGATAGATTACTCGGATTTATTTAAGGGGTTAGATCGAGCAAAAGTAGAGAAAATTAATGAATTAATCGATGCTCTCAATGAAAAAGATAGACTACTAGAAAAGCAAGAGGATATTTTATATGAGGAACATGACAAATTTGTTAGTGTACAAAAATCTCCTGCTTTAGAAATTAAGAGAAATGAAATGCTATCCTCTGAGTTATCTGCTTGCCATGAATCTGTCTCTAGTTTAAGAAGTTTAAATGATGAATTAAATGCTAAGCTAGAGGAAGTCAACCAAACTAGTTCATGTGTAGAGCATGTTGTTATTTGTAATAGATGTAAGGATTTTGATGTTAATACTTGTGATGAACATCTTGCTTCTATTACTAAATTGAACAATGAGGTGGCAAGTCTTAATGCTCAACTTAACACTTGCAAAGTTGATTTTGATAAATTGAAATTTGCTAGGGATGCCTACACCATTGGTAAACACCCTTCAATTAAGGATAGACTTGGTTTTCAAAAGAAAACCAATAACTTAACAAGCCAAAGGACTCCTATCCTTAACAGGGAGAAAGGGAAGGCCCCTATGTCTAGTAGTCCTCAATGGAATCATGCCTTTATTTATGATAGGAAAATTGCTAGTCATTCTCATAGGAGTTATGATCATGCTGCTTATTATGATTCAAATGCTATGTTCGCTTCTAGCTCCACTCATGATTATGGTAGAAGTAGGCCTAGGAGAAATCATGTTGTGTCTCATGCTCCTAGAAAAATGTGCAATAAACCCTCTACTATTTATCATGCTTGCAATACTTCTTTTGTACTTACATGCAAGAATACAAAAGTAGTGGCTAGAAAATTGGGATCCAAATGCAAGGGAGACAAGACTTGTATTTGGGTTCCAAAAGTTATTGTGACTAACCTTGTAGGACCCAACAAGAGTTGGGTACCTAAAACCCAAGCTTAAATTGCCTTGCAGGTTTATGCATCCGGGGGCTCAAGCTGGATTATCGACAGTGGATGCACAAACCACATGATGGGGGAGAAGAAGATGTTCACCTCCTACGTCAAGAACAAGGATTCCCAGGATACAATCATATTTGGAGATGGGAATCAAGGCAAGGTCAAAGGTTTGGGAAAGATAGCCATTACAAGCGAGCACTCCATTTCAAATGTATTCTTAGTAGAGTCGCTAGGATACAACCTTCTGTTAGTAAGTCAATTGTGCCACATGGGTTACAATTGTTTGTTTACAAATGTAGATGTATCTGTCTTTAGAAGGAGTGATGGTTCATTAGCTTTTAAGGGTGTATTAGACGACAAGCTCTATTTAGTTGATTTTTCGAAAGAGAATGCCGATCTAGATGCATGCTTAATGGCTAAGACTAGTATGGGCTGGCTTTGGCATCGCCGTCTAGCACATGTTGGGATGAAGAACCTTCATAATCTTCTAAAGGGAGATCATGTGTTAGGACTAACCGATGTCTATTTTGAGAAAGACAGACCTTGTGCAGCATGTCAGGAGGAAAACAGGTGGGAAGCACTCATCACAGCAAGAACGTGATGACAACATCAAGACCATTGGAGCTTCTTCACATGGATCTCTTCAGACCCGTTGCCTACCTTAGCATCGGGGGAAGTAAGTATGGTCTTGTAATTGTTGATGATTTTTCCCGCTTCACTTGGGTATTCTTTTTGCAGGATAAGTCAGAAACCCAAGGGACCCTAAAGCGCTTTCTAAGGAGGGCTCAAAATGAATTTGAGCTAAAGGTGAAAAAGATAAGGAGCGACAATGGGTCAGAGTTCAAGAATCTGCAAGTTGAGGAGTATCTTGAGGAGGAAGGCATCAAGCACGAGTTCTCCACTCCCTATACATCATAGCAAAATGGTGTAGTAGAGAGAAAGAACAGGACGCTAACCGTCATGGTGACAAACGATGCTTGGAGAGTTCAAGACGCCCGAGCGGTTTTAGTCGGAAGCTGTGAACACAGCCTGCCACACCATAAACCGGCTCTACCTACATCGCCTCCTAAAGAAGACCTCCTACGAACTCCTTACCGGTAACAAACCCAATGTCTCTTACTTTCATGTATTTGGGAGCAAATGCTACATTCTGGTGAAGAAAGGTAGACATTCTAAATTTGCTCCCAAGGTAGTAGAAGGGTTTTTACTAGGGTATGACTCAAATATAAAGGCGTATAGGGTCTTCAACAAATCATCAGGATTGGTTGAAGTCTCTAGCGATGTTGTATTTGATGAGACTAATGGCTCTCCAAGAGAGCAAGTTGATCTTGATGACATAGATGAAGATGAACTTCCGACGGCCGCAATGCGCACGATGGCGATAGATGATGTGCGACCACAGGAACAACAGGAGCAAGATCAGCCATCTTCCTCCACGATGGTGCATTCCCCAACTCAAGACGATGAACAGGAACCGCAAGAAGAAGGGCATGATCAAGGGGGAGCACAAGAAGATCAAGCAATGGAGGAAGAAGCACCACAGGTCCCTCCAACTCAAGTCCGAGCAACGATCCAAAGACATCACCTTGTCGATCAGATTCTAGGTGATATCAGCAAGGGAGTAACTACTCGCTCACGCTTAGCTAATTTTTGTGAGCATTACTCATTTGTCTCTTCTATTGAGCCTTTCAGGGTAGAAGAGGCCTTGCAGGATCGGGACTGGGTGTTGGCCATGTAGGAAGAACTCAACAACTTCAAGAGAAATGAAGTTTGGAGCCTAGGCCACGTCCAAAACAAAACGTTGTGGGAACCAAGTGGGTGTTCCACAACAAGCAAGATGAGCACAGGGTGGTGACAAGAAACAAGGCTCGACTTGTGGTAAAAGGTTATGCCCAAGTCGCAGGTTTGGATTTCGAGGAGACTTTTGCTCCTGTGGCTAGGCTAGAGTCTATTCGAATATTATTAGCCTATGCTGCTCACCACTCTTTTAGGCTATTTCAAATGGACGTAAAGAGCGCTTTCCTCAACGGGCCAATCAAGTAGGAGGTATACGTGAACAACCCCCTGGCTTTGAGGATGACAGGTATCCCGACCACGTGTATAAGCTCTCTAAGGCGCTCTATGGACTTAAGCAAGCCCCAAGAGCATGGTATGAATGTCTTAGAGATTTCTTAATTGCTAACGCTTTTAAAGTTGGGAAAGCCAATCCCACTCTTTTTACCAAGACTTATGATGGTGATCTCTTCGTGTGCCAAATTTATGTCGACAACATAATATTTGGTTCTACTAATCAAAAGTCTTGTGAGGAGTTTAGCAGGGTGATGACACAAAAGTTTGAGATGTCGATGATGGGCGAGTCGACCTACTTCCTTGGGTTCCAAGTGAAGCAACTCAAGGAAGGCACCTTCATCTCCCAAACGAAGTATACTCAAGATCTTCTCAAGAGGTTTGGGATGAAGGATGGCAAGCCCGCAAAGACACCAATGGGAACTGATGGGCATGTTGACCTCAACAAAGGAGGTAAGTCCATTGATCAAAAGGCATACCGGTCCATGATAGGTTCATTGCTTTATTTGTGTGCTAGTAGACCGGACATTATGCTTAGTGTATGCATGTGTGCTAGATATCAATCCGACCCTAAGGAATGTCACCTTGTGGCCGTTAAGAAGATTCTTAGGCATTTAGTTTCTACGCCTTGCTTTGGGATCTGGTATCCAAAGGGGTCTACCTTTGACTTGATTGGATACTCAGACTTCGATTATGTCAGGTGCAAGGTTGATAGGAAGAGTACATCAGGGACGTGCCAATTTCTAGGAAGGTCCCTGGTGTCCTAGAGTTCTAAGAAACAAACATCCGTTGCCCTATCCACCGCTGAAGCCAAGTACGTTGCCGCAGGACAGTGTTGCACGCAACTACTTTGGATGAGGCAAACCCTCTAGGACTTCGGTTGCAATCTGAGCAGAGTCCCACTCCTATGTGACAATGAGAGTGCAATCCGCTTGGCGGATAATCCTGTTGAGCATAGCCGCACTAAGCACATAGGCATCCGGCATCACTTCCTGAGAGACCACCAGCAAAAGGGAGAATCGATGTGTACCACATTAGCACTGAGAACCAGCTAGCCGATATCTTCACTAAGCCTTTAGATGAGAAAAGGTTTTGCAGGTTGCGTAGTGAGCTAAATGTCTTAGATTTGTGTAACTTGGATTGATCTAAAGCATACATGTGTTCTATGCCTTTGATCATGTTAATTTGAGCATTTATATCAATTGTTGTTTATTTATGGTGCTCAAGTTGTACAAGTCCCCCCCGGACCTCACAAGTCCGTATGCAAATGATGCACGTGCTTAGGGGGAGTATGCTACAACTTGATCCCTTTGAGACTAATTTGTTGGTTGAGTACACTTGTTGTAGTCTCGAAGGTACATTGAAAGGGAAAATGGACTTGGACGATGCAAAGACTTCCACTGCACTCCGGTATTAGTGTATTTAATTCCAAGTTCATTCTTATGCTCTCATTGCCTTTTTTGCTCTTAATTGACATTTTTGGTGAGGCAATGGGGTTAAAGGGCCAAAAATGATCCCGTTTTGGTGCTTAATGCCAAAGGGGGAGAAATTAAGGCCAAAGCAAATGGATCAGCTACCACTTGTGAATTTCAAAAATAGTAGAGCTAGAATTTGCATTTTGCCCAAAATGCTCTTATTGCAAAATTCGGTCTCTTATGGGGGAGAATTTTGATTATGGGAAAAGGGGGAGTTTTTGGCACTTGATCAATTTCACTCTTGGAATATCTCTCTTTGTGCCCAAACAAGCGTGTTTGACTTAGAGATAGGAAAATGAATTTGATTTACAAAAACAAACCAAGTGGTGGCAAAGAGTGATCCAAATATGCCAAATCATAAGAAAAAATTAATTTGGTCTTCAATTGTATTGATGTTGCACTCTTTTTGTTGCTTTTTTGATGTGTTGGCATAAATCACCAAAAAGGGGGAGATTGAAAGGGAAATGTGCCCTTGGGCCATTTCTAAAATTGTTTTGGTGATTAAGTGTCCAACACAAATGTTTTGAACTCTTATGTGCTAAACAAGCAAAAGGTGCAAATCAAAGACAAGGTATGTTTCTAGACTTAGTGAATTGTTTTTGAGTACTAACATGGTTATCTAAGTGCTAGAAACAGTGCCGAGGAGAGAAGAAATGAATTGGAAAAGAGTTGGCTGTGTACAGCCAACTCCAGCTCGGTCTGGCACACCGGACTGTCCGGTGGTGCACCGGACACCCTAGGCGAGCCTCCGGTGAACTACCTACTTTCGGGAATCGACAGAGTCGTACGGCTATAATTCACCGGACTGTCCGATGGTGCACCAGACTGTTCGGTGAGTCATCCGCGACGAACTCGGCGCTCTTGGGAAAAGGAAAAAGTCGACGTGGCTAAAATTCACCGGACTGTCCGGTGGTGCACCGGACTGTCCGGTGAGCCAACGGCGCCCACGCCAACAGTCGTCCGCGCGATCGTCGCGTGACACGTGGCTGCTTCAACGGTCTGCTGGGTGCACCGGACTGTCCGGTGTGCACCGGACAGTGTTCGGTGCGCCAACCGGCCCCGAGGAGCAACGGTCGGTTGTGCCCGATTTGGAAGGAAATCGCGCACCGGACATGCTACAGTGGTTGTCCGGTGGCGCACCAGACTGTCCAGTGCGCCACTCGACAGAAGGCAAGGATAGCCTTCCATGTTGATCTCAAACGGCTCCTAGCTGCCTTGGGGTTATAAAAGGGGCCCCTAGGCGCATGGAGCATACACCCAAGCATTCTCTAAGCATACTAAGACATCCAGACTACACTCCCACGCATTTGATTCGTTGTGTTAGTGATTTGAGCTCCATTCGAGTTGTGAACTCCCTGTGTTGTTCTTTGAGCTCAAGTCTTGGCTTGTGTGCGTGTGTGTGCTACGGATTGAATCTTGTGTGTGTTGTTTTTCCCTCCCTTACTTCTGTGTTTCTTTTGTGATCATCACTGTAAGGGCGAGAGGCTCCAAATTGTGGAGATGCCTTGCAAACGGGAAAATACTCTAAAGGAAAAGACCGTGGTATTCAAGTTGATTATCGGATCACTTGAAAGGGGTTGAGTGCAACCCTCGTCCATTGGGACGCCACAACGTGGAAGTAGGCAAGTGTTACTTGGCTGAACCACGAGATAAAAACCGTGTGTCTCTTGTGTTGAATTTTCTGTGATTGTTGTGTTCACAAGAACTCGCTTCAAAGCTACTTAGTCACGCTAACACATTAATATCTAAGCTTTATGGCTATTTAGTGTTTGATTTTACAGGATCACCTATTCACCCCCCCTCTAGGTGCTCTCATTTATCCACTTACTGAATGTCTTCTCCCTGTATTTCTTCAATGGAAATCCAACTTCATATGCATACCTTTTATAAAATTTATATGCATCATCAATATCCTTGAAAGTCATCCCTACTGTTGGCACTATATTCAGATCAATGTTTTTTTGCTGCAATTCATTAACAATGTTGTTTGTACCACGGATTATGATCATAACAATCTAATCAATCAAGAATCAAATACAACAATTGGACTTACATGTGAATGCAGTATTTGAGGCGTATCCATCTCCCTGGAGCTAATATTGGACATCAGAGGTCGAATCCGTTGTTCTCCTTCCTCCCCATTGCTTATCTCATCGATTACAGGCCCCAGTAGAACAGGAGGTGGTGTAACCATTAAGTTACCATCAACTACTCCCTCAGTGTCTGGACAAATCCGACTGCCATCTCCTACCATCGCCGGTGATTGTCTAGAGCCGGCCATCTCCACCGCCAACTAGTTCTGTAGTGTGGGGGTATTGTTTTGAATGAAAGGAAATCACGGATGCTATAATAAACAAGTAACTGCATCCACGTTTCCAGGGTATTTCCATAATTTCTGAACCCGTACCGATAATGTAGCAATGTGCATGTAATACAAATATCCCTAACTTACTATTTACGCACAATGACTCGATGTTTTATGCCAAACGGTATATAATATATAAGGAACATCTATAGCGTAACAGTTTTATGCCATATCTTTTAACATCTTATTCGATATTATCTTTACCTGCCGCCATTATGATCCATGCAAGATCCATAAATTCCACGCCCACGTTTCAGAGTAACCACGTTTGCATGAGGAATCTAATCTCTATATTTCCGCCCACTACCATATGTTTACCGCCTTGCCGTTAACGAACCGAGTCACGACGCTATCAGTCCTGCATGTTCTCTATCTCGTCTCCATCATACCCACGTGCGCTTAGTTCAGCAGACCAGACCCTGTTACCGACCCGGGCTCTCTTTAATATCCGAAGCCTAGGGCTCCCGTTATACCTGCCCTATATATATAGGGCAGGAATAACGGGAGCCCTAGGCTTCCAATAGTTAAAGGAAGCACAGTCCGACCACCTCTGCAACGTGGTTCAACCCAGCGCGCCAACTCAACCAGCCTATCTGGTGCGCCACCCGCCCCACGTCTGTGTGCGCAAAAAAGGAATGCATGCATGAGTCAAACACGATCCCTTGCATGCGCGTAAATTTAGGAAAGATATGTGTGACAGTTTCTATTTTTAAATGCTTTATTTCCTCCATAAATTTAGGATCGCTGCAACAGCCATGCAGCTAGATTCGTTGGGACCATTTGCATGCTGATACTAAATATGCTACACTGTGTAGATAATTATGCAATTTGGTATACTGCATAAAATCTGTTACCAGTTGCATGCGCACGAATTTATGATGGAAAGAATGTGTCATGAAAGGAAATGAATTGCACGCATAGAAACAAAAAATCGTATTTAATGTTTTATTTCCTTCATAAATATAGGATCCCTCCAACAGTCATGCAGCTAAACACATTAGAACTAGTTTATAATATATACTGATACAAATTATACTACACGGTGTAGGTATTTATGCAATTCAGTACACTGCGTAAAAAATCTGGCATGTTGTTCACTGGTGGACGCATCTCCGGGTTGGAGCGTAAAAACCTTAATTTTTGAACATAAAATCCCTCAATTATAAGTGTAATACCGAGCCAATGTGAGAGGTTGATAGCTCTAGTAGGTTGTTATTACGATCCTATTTTTATGGCAGATCTAAAAAACATGGCAGTCGCATGCATGCGGTTTCTATTTTTATACAAATCTAAAAATTATGGAAAATGCATGCATGAGTCAAAAATATTCCCTTGCATGCGTGTAAATTTAGGAAAGATATGTGTGGTGGTTTCTATTTTAAATGCTTTATTTCCTCCATAAATTTAGGATCGCTGCAACAACCATGCAGCTAGACTCGTAATGACCATTTTATGATATATACTGATACTAAATATGCTACACTGTGTAGATAATTATGCAATTCGGTATACTGCGTAAAAATCTGTTACCAGCTGCATGCACACGAATTTATGATGGAAAGAATATGCAATGAAAGGAAATGAATTGCATGCATAGAAACAAAAATCGCATTTAATGTTCTATTTCCTTCATAAATATAGGATCCCTCCAACAGCCATGCAGCTAAACGTATTAGAACTAGTTTATGATATATACTGATACAAATTATAGAACTAGTTTATGATATATACTGATGCAGCTAAACGCATTAGAACTAGTTTATAATATATACTGATACAAATTATACTACACGGTATAGGTATTTATGCAATTCGTTACACTACGTAAAAAATCTGGCATGTTCACTGGTGAACGCATCTCCGGGTGGAGCGTAAAAACCTTAAGTTTTGAGCATAAAATCCCTAAATTATAGGCATAAATACCGAGTCAATGTGAGAGGTTTATAGCTCTAGTAGGTTATTATTACGATCTTATTTTTATGACAGATCCGAAAAACATGACAGCTGCATGCATGCGGTTTCTATTTTTATACAGATCCAAAAATTATGGCAAAATCATGGGAGTTTCTATTGCATGCGCGTAAATTACGAACAACATAAATTAAGGAATTGTCTTTCCCATATGCATGCAAAAAATATGCATGTAGTAAACTAATAAACGAACTCCATGTTTAAGCATAAAACCGTACAGTTTTAAACGTAAATAATACATATGGTAGGCATAAAACACAAAAATCGAAAAGAAAACACGAATCAAAGGAGGTAGTGGCCGGAGGACGTCGTCGATGACACAAGCACAAATGTAGGTTGTCACTCGGGCCACCCAAATTGCGCTGGATCGGAGGATGTCACGCGCGATCATCGCTGCGCGCATCTCGCGCCTTCCATGATGCCGCTCGCTCGAACCTCGCGCCTCATGCGTCGCCATCGCTACTCGCACGTCGACGGGCGCCGCTTGCTCGCTGGCCTTGGAAGTGCCACCTCCTCTGGGCCTCGGGGATGCCGCCGCTTGCCTGCAAAAGGGCCCCGCTGTCGCTCGCCCTCTGGATCGGGGAGCCACCGCCACCGACCTGGGAACCGCCACCACTACTTCGGATCGAGAAACCTCTGCCACCGCGCGTCGAGGTTATGGAGCTGCGGCCACTGGCTGGGGGTTCGTCGCCGCGCACACTCTGGGGCAACATGAGAGAACCTAGAAGAGGGGTGAATAGGTGATCCTGTAAAATCAAACACTAAATAGCCACAAAACTTAGTTATAGAAGTGTTAGTGCGACTAAGTAGTTTTGAGGCGAGTTCTTGTGGACAAAACAATCACAGAGAAAGCAACACAAGAGACACGCGATTTTATCCCGTGGTTCGGCCAAGTAACACTTGCCTACTTCCATGTTGTGGCGTCCCAATGGACGAGGGTTGCACTCAACCCCTTTCAAGTGATCCAATGATCAACTTGAATACCACGACTTTCTTCCTTATAGTCTTTCTCCCGTTTGCGAGGAATCTCCAAAAGTTGGAGCCTCTCGCCCTTACAATAGAGATCACAAAGAAGGCACAAGAGTAAGGTTTGGAGAGCAACAAACACAAGACTCAAATACGCAGCACAACCACGCACACAAGTGAAGACTCGAGCTCAAATGACAACACAGGGAGTTCGCGACTCGAATGGAGCTCAAATCACTAACACAACAAAGCGAATGCGCGGGAGCAGAGTCTGGATGCCTTAGAATACTTAGAGAATGCTTGGTTTGCTCCTCCATGCGTGTAGGGGTCCCTTTTATAGCCCCAAGGCAGCTAGGAGCCGTTAGAGACCAACTTGGAAGGCCAATCTTGCCTTCTGTCGAGTGGCGCACCGGACAGTCCGGTGTGCCACCGGACAGGTCCTGTAGACTGTCCGGTGCGCGATCTCCTTCCAAATTTGGCATATCTGACCATTGCTCCTCTGGGCTGATTGGCTCATCGGACACTGTCCGGTGCACACCGGACAGTCCGGTGCACCAGCTGACCGTTGGAGCAGTCCACGTGTCACGCGTTGATCGCGCGGACGACCGTTGGTGATGGCGACCGTTGGCTCACCGGACAGTCCGGTGCACCATCGGACAGTCCGGTGAATTATAGCCACGTCGCCCCGTTGCTTTTCCCGAGAGCGACGAGTTCGCCGCAGATGACTCACCGGACAGTCCGGTGAATTTTAACCGTACACCGTCGTCGATTCCCGAGAGCAACCATTTCACCGGAGACCAGCCTGGCGCAACGGACACTGTCCGGTGCACCACCGGACAGTCCGGTGTGCCAGGCCGAACTGGAGTTTGCTGCACATAGCCAACTCTTTTTGCAATCCTTTTCTTCTCTTTTCTCACTGTTTCTAGCACTTAGAGAAACACATTAGCGTTCAAAAAACAATGTACTAAGTCTAGAAACATACCTTGTGCCTTGATTTTCACTTCTCACTTTATTTGGCCCATAAGAACTTATTCAAACGTGTTGGGCACTTAATCACCAAAACATTATAGAAATGGCCCAAGGGCACATTTCCCTTTCAATCTCCCCCTTTTTGGTGATTTATGCCAACACATCAAAAAGCAACAAAAGAAGTGCAAAATCAATGCAATTGAAGACCAAATTGTTTTTGACTATAATTTGGTATATTTGGATCGCTCTTTGCCACCACTTGGTTTGTTTTTGCAAATCAAATTCATTTTCCAATCTCTAAGTCAAATACACTTGTTTGGGCACATAGAGAGTTATTCCAAGAGTAAAATTGATCAAGTGCCAAAAACTCCCCCTTTTCCCATAATCAAAATTCTCCCTCGCAAGTGACCAAATTTTGCAATAGGAGCATTTTGGACAAACCAAAAATTCTAACTCTTTTTTCAAAATTCACAAGTGGTTGGCTGATCCATTTGCTTTGGCCTTAATTTCTCCCTCTTTGGCATTAAGCACCAAAACAGGATCATTTTTGACCCTTTAACCCCATTTCCTCACCAAAAATGTCAATTAAGAGCAAAAGGCAAGTAGAGCATAAGAATGAACTTGGAATTAAATACACCAATACAGGAGTGTAGTGGAAGTCTTTGCATCGTCCAAGTCCATTTTTCCTTTCAATGCACCTTTGAGACTACATCAAGAGTACTCAAACAAACAGGTTAGTCTCAAAGGGTCAAGTTGTAGCACATCTCCCCTTAATATGTGCATTATTCGCATATGGACTTGTGAGGTCCGGGGATCACTTGTACAACTTGAGCACCATAAATAACAATAATTGATTGAAATGCACAAAGTAACATGATCAAAGGCATAGAACACATGTATGCTATAGATCAATCCAAGTTACGCGAATCTAAGACATTTAGCTCACTACGCAACCTGCAAAACCTTTTCTCATCTAAAGGCTTGGTGAAGATATCGGCTAGCTGGTTCTTGGTGTTAATATGATACACCTCGATATCTCCCTTTTGCTGGTGGTCTCTCAGATAGTGATGCCGGATGTCTATGTGCTTAGTGCGACTATGTTCAATAGGATTATCCACCATACAGATTGCACTCTCATTGTCACATAGGAGTGGGACTTTGCTCAGATTGTAGCCAAAGTCCCGGAGGGTTTGCCTCATCCAAAGTAGTTGCACGCAACACTGTCCTGCGGCAACATACTCAGCCTCAGCGGTGGATAGGGCAACAGATGTCTGTTTCTTTGTACTCCAGGACACAAGGGACCTTCCTAGAAATTGGCACGTCCCTGATGTGCTCTTCCTATCAACCTTGCACCTGGCTAATCGGAGTCTGAGTATCCAATCAAGTCAAAGGTGAACCCCTTTGGATACCAAATCCCGAAGCAAGGCATAGAAACTAAGTATCTAAGAATTCGCTTAACGGCCACAAGGTGACATTCCTTGGGATCGGATTGGTATCTAGCACACATGCATACACTAAGCATGATGTCCGGTCTACCAGCACATAAATAAAGCAATGAACCTATCATGGACTGGTATGCCTTTCGATCAACGGGCTTACCTCCTTTGTTGAGGTAACCATGCCCGTCGGTTCCCATCGGTGTCTTCGCGGGCTTGGCGTCCTTCATCCCAAACCGCTTGAGAAGATCTTGTGTGTACTTCGTTTAGGAGATGAAGGTGCCGTCCTTGAGTTGCTTCACTTGGAACCCAAGGAAGTAGGTCAACTCGCCCATCATCGACATCTCAAACTTTTGTGTCATCACCCTGCTAAACACCTCACAAGACTTTTGATTAGTAGAACACAATATTATGTCGTCGACATAAATTTGGCACACGAAGAGATCACCATTGCATGTCTTTGTGAAAAGAGTGGGATCGGCTTTCCCAACCTTGAAAGCATTAGAAATTAAGAAATCTCTAAGGCATTCATACCATGCTCTTGGAGCTTGCTTAAGTCCATGGAGCGCCTTAGAGAGCTTATACACGTGGTTAGGACACCTGTCATCCTCAAAGCCAGGGGGTTGTTCCACGTATACCTCCTCCTTGATTGGTCCGTTGAGGAAAGCGCTCTTTACATCCATTTGAAACAACCTGAAAGAGTGGTGAGCGGCATAGGCTAATAAAATTCAAATAGACTCTAGCCTAGCCACAGGAGCAAAAGTCTCCTCGAAATCCAAACCTGCGACTTGGGCATAACCTTTTGCCACAAGTCGAGCCTTATTTCTTGTCACCACTCCGTGCTCGTCTTGCTTGTTGTGGAACACCCACTTGGTTCCCACAACATTTTGCTTTAGACGTGGCACCATGCTCCAAACTTCATTTCTCTTAAAGTTGTTGAGCTCTTCCTGCATGGCCAACACCCAATCCGGATCCTGCAATGCCTCTTCTACCCTGAAAGGCTCAATAGAAGAGACAAACGAGTAATGCTCACAAAAGTTAGCTAATCTTGAGCGAGTAGTTACTCCCTTGCTGATGTCACCCAGAATCTGGTCGACGGGGTGATGTCGTTGGATTGTTGCTCGGACTTGAGTTGGAGGGACTCGTGGTGCTTCATCCTCCATCACTTGATCTTCTTGTGCTCCCCTTTGGTCATGCCCTTCTTCTTGAGGTACATATTCATCATCTTGAGTTGGGGGATGCACCACTGTGGAGGATGATGGCTGATCTTGCTCCTGTTGTTCCTGCGGTCGCACATCACCTATCGCCATTATACGCATTGTAGCCATCAGAATTTCATCTTCCTCTATGTCATCAAGATCAACTTGCTCTCTTGGAGAGCCATTAGTTTCATCAAATACAACGTCGCTAGAGACTTCAACTAATCCTGATGATTTGTTGAAGACCCTATACGCCTTTGTATTTGAGTCATACCCTAGTAAAAACCCTTCTACTGCCTTGGGAGCAAATTTTGAATGTCTACCTTTCTTCACTAGAATGTAGCATTTGCTCCCAAATACGTGAAAGTAGGAAACATTGGGTTTGTTACCGGTAAGAAGTTTGTAGGAGGTCTTTTTGAGGAGGCGATGCAGATAGAGCCGGTTTATGGCGTGGCAAGTTGTGTTCACAGCTTCCGACCTAAACCACGCAGGCGTCTTGAACTCTCCAAGCATCGTTCTTGCCATGTCGATTAGCGTCATGTTCTTCCTCTCTACTACACCGTTTTGCTGTGGTGTATAGGGAGCAGAGAACTTGTGCTTGATGCCTTCCTCCTCAAAATACTCCTCCACTTGCAGATTCTTGAACTCGGACCCGTTGTCGCTTCTTATCTTTTTCACCTTGAGCTCAAATTCATTTTGAGCCCTTCTTAGAAAGCGCTTAAGGGTCCCTTGGGTTTCTGTTTTGTCCTGCAAAAAGAACACCCAAGTGAATCGGGAAAAACCATCAACAATAACAAGACCATACTTACTTCCCCCAATGCTAAGGTAGGCAACGGGTCCAAAGAGATCCATGTGAAGAAGCTCCAGCAGTCTTGATGTTGTCATCACATTCTTGCTGTGATGAGTGCTTCCCACCTGTTTCCCTGCCTGACATGCTGCTCTATCTTTTTCAAAGCAGACATCAGTTAGTCCTAACACATGCTCTCCCTTTAGAAGTTTATGAAGGTTCTTCATCCCAACATGTGCTAGACGGTGATGCCAAAGCCAGCCCATACTAGTCTTAGCCATTAAGCATGCATCTAGATCGGCATTCTCTTTCGAAAAATCAACTAAATAGAGCTTGCCATCTAATACACCCTTAAATGCTAATGAACCATCACTTCTTCTAAAGACAGATACATCAACATTTGTAAACAAACAATTATAGCCCATGTGGCACAATTGACTTACAGACAGGAGGTTGTATCCTAATGACTCTACTAAAAATACATTTGAAATAGAGTGCTCGCTTGTGATGGCTATCTTTCCCAAACCTTTGACCTTGCCTTGATTCCCATCTCCAAATATGATTGTATCCTGGGAATCCTTGTTCTTGACGTAGGAGGTGAACATCTTCTTCTCCCCCATCATGTGGTTTGTGCATCCGCTGTCGATAATCCAGCTTGAGCCCCCGGATGCATAAACCTGCAAGGCAATTTAAGCTTGAGTTTTAGGTACCCAACTCTTGTTGGATCCTACCAGGTTAGTCGCAATAGTTTTTGGAACCCATATGCAAGTTTTATCTCCCTTGCATTTGGATCCCAACTTCTTGGCAACTACTTTTGCATTCTTACATGAAAGAACAAAAGAATCATTACAAGCATGGTAAATGGTAGAAGGTCCATTGCACATTTTCCTAGGCACAACATGATCTTTCCTAGGCCTACGATGAACAAAAGTAGAACTAGATGCAAACATAGCATGTGAATCAATATAAGCAGCATGAACATAACTTTTATTATAATGAGAACGACTAGCAATTTTCCTATCATAAATAAAAGCATGGTTCCTTTGAGAACTACTAGCCATAGGGGCCTTCCCTTTCTCCTTGTTGAGAATGGAGGTCTTTTGGCTTGTTAAGTTCTTGGCTTCCTTTCGAAAACCAAGTCCATCCTTAATTGAGGGGTGTCTACCAACAGTATAGGCATCCCTAGCAAATTTTAATTTATCAAACTCAATTTTGCAAGTCTTAAGTTGAGCATTAAGACTTGCCACCTCATCGGTTAATTTAGTAATAGAAATAAGATGTTCATTACATGCATAAACATTAAAGTCTTTACATATATTACAAATACTAACATGCTCTACACATGAACTAGTTTTATTTACTTCCTCTAGCTTAGCATTTAATTCATCATTTAAACTCTTTAAACTAGAGATAGATTCATGGCAAGCAGATAACTCAGAAGATAGCATTTCATTTCTCTTAGTTTCTAAAGCAAGAGATTTTTGCACACTAACAAATTTGTCATGTTCCTCATACAATATGTCCTCTTGCTTTTCTAGTACTCTATCTTTTTCATTTAGAGCATCAATTAATTCATTAATTTTCTCTACTTTGGCTCTATCTAAACCTTTAAATAGACTAGAGTAATCCACTTCATCATCCGAAGATTCATCACTAGATGAAGCGTACTTGGGAGTGTCCCGAATACGTACCTTTTTCTCTTTAGCCATGAGACAAGTATGGCGCTCGTTGGGAAAGAGTGATGATTTGTTGAAGGCCGAGGCAACAAGTCCTTCGTTGTCGGAGTCGAAAGAGGAGCAGTCCGAGTCCCATTCCTTTCCAAGGTGTGCCTCGCCCTTAGCCTTCCTGTAGTTCTTCTTTTTCTCCTTCTTCCCGCTCTTTTCTTGTCCCTGGTCATTATCATTATCGGGACATTGAGCAATAAAGTAACCAGTCTTACCGCATTTGAAGCAGGAGCGCTTTCCCCTTGTTTTATTCTTGTTGGGGTACTCTTTGTGTCCCTTGAGTGTGGTCTTGAAATGTTTGATGATGAGTGCCATCTCATCTTCGTTGAGGCCAGCAGCCTCCACTTGAGCCACCTTGCTTGGTAGTGCCTCCCTGCTACTGGTTGCCTTAAGAGCAACGGGTTGAGGCTCGTAGACAGGTAGTGGACCGTTTAGAGCATCATCCACGTATCGAGCCTCCTTCACCATCATGCGCCCACTCACAAATTTTCCAAGGATCTCCTCGGGCGTCATCTTGGTGTACCTGGGGTTTTCACGAATAAGATTGACAAGATGGGGGTCAATTACAGTAAATGACCTTAGCATGAGTCGGACGACATCATGATCCGTCCATCTTATGCTTCCATAGCTTCAGATCTTGTTGACCAAGGTCTTGAGCCTGTTGTAAGTCTGAGTTAGCTCCTCTCCCCTAATCATCGTGAATCTCCCCAGCTCGCCTTCCACCAGCTCCATTTTGGTAATCATGGTGGCGTCGTTTCCCTCATGAGATATCTTGAGGGTGTCCCGGATTTGCTTGGCGTTGTCCAAGCCGCTCACCTTATTATATTCATCCCTGCAAAGTGAAGCTAGCAAAACAGTAGTAGCTTGGGCATTTTTATGAATCTGTTCATTAATTATCACAGGGTTATCCGTACTATCGAAGTGCATTCCATTTTCCACAATTTCCCAAATGCTAGGATGGAGAGAAAATAGATGACTACGCATTTTATGGCTCCAAAATGAATAGTCTTCTCCATCAAAGTGTGGAGGTTTTCCAAGAGGAATTGATAGTAAATGCGCATTTGTATTGTATGGCAGACGATAATAGTCAAAAGAGTAGTTCTGATTAACCATTTTCTTTTTTGACAAAGAGTCGTCGTCATCGTTGTCTCTTGGTGAAGATGAAGAGGCATCACAGTTGTAGTAGATGATTTTCTTGATGCGCCTCTTATTCTTCCCGTCCCTCTTCTTGTCACTTGAGCCTGAGTCGGTAGGCTTGTCGTCTCTTGGCTCGTTGAAGAGGGACTCCTTCTCCTTTTCATTAATCACCATTCCCTTACCCTTAGGATTCATCTCTTCGGGCGGTTAGTCCCTTAAGTGAAGAGTACGGCTCTGATACCAATTGAGAGCACCTACAGGGGGGGTGAATAGGTGATCCTGTAAAATCAAACACTAAATAGCCACAAAACTTAGTTATAGAAGTGTTAGTGCGACTAAGTAGTTTTGAGGCGAGTTCTTGTGGACAAAACAATCACAGAGAAAGCAACACAAGAGACACGCGATTTTATCCCGTGGTTCGGCCAAGTAACACTTGCCTACTTACACGTTGTGGCGTCCAAATGGACGAGGGTTGCACTCAACCCCTTTCAAGTGATCCAATGATCAACTTGAATACCACGACTTTCTTCCTTATAGTCTTTCTCCCGTTTGCGAGGAATCTCCACAAGTTGGAGCCTCTCGCCCTTACAATAGAGATCACAAAGAAGGCACAAGAGTAAGGTTAGAAGAGCAACACACACAAGACTCAAATAAGCTGCACAACCACACACACAAGAGAAGACTCGAGCTCAAATGACAACACAGGGAGTTCACGACTCGAATGGAGCTCAAATCACTAACACAACAAAGCGAATGCGCGGGAGCAGAGTCTGGATGCCTTAGAATACTTAGAGAATGCTTGGTTTGCTCCTCCATGCACCTAGGGGTCCCTTTTATAGCCCCAAGGCATCTAGGAGCCATTGGAGACCAACTTGGAAGGTCAATCTTGCCTTCTGTCGAGTGGCGCACCGGACAGTCCGGTGTGCCACCGGACAGGTCCTGTAGACTGCCCGGTGCGCGATCTCCTTCCAAATTTGGCATATCTGACCGTTGCTCCTCTAGGCTGATTGGCTCACCAGACACTGTACAGTGCACACCGGACAGTCCGGTGCACCAGCTGACCATTGGAGCAGTCCACGTGTCGCGTGTTGATCGCGTGGACGACCGTTGGTGATGGCGACCGTTGGCTCACCGGACAGTCCGGTAAATTATAGCCACGTCGCCCCGTTGCTTTTCTCGAGAGCGATGAGTTCGCCGTGGATGACTCACCGGACAGTCCGGTGCACCATGGACAGTCTGGTGAATTTTAGCCGTACACCGCCGTCGATTCCCGAGAGCAGCCATTTCACCGGAGACCAGCCTGGCGCATCGGACACTGTCCGGTGCACCACCGGATAGTCCGGTGTGCCAGGCCGAACTGGAGTTTGCTGCACATAGCCAACTCTTTTGTAGTCCTTTTCTTCTCTTTTTTCACTGTTTCTAGCACTTAGAGAAACACATTAGCGTTCAAAAAACAATGTACTAAGTCTAGAAACATATCTTGTGCCTTGATTTTCACTTCTCACTTTATTTGGCCCATAAGAACTTATTCAAACGTGTTGGGCACTTAATCACCAAAACATTATAGAAATGGCCCAAGGGCACATTTCCCTTTCACAACCGCCGTCGTAGCACGCGGCGTCGCTAATGAATCGGGGTGGAGCGTAAAAAATTGAACCCTAGCTCCCCGGGTCCTGTTTTATAGACGTCCGGACCTGGTCCGGCTCGACCGGATTGCACTGTCCGACCTAGGCTTCCTCTAGTTATTGGAAGCCCAAGACTCTTAATATATATATATAGGGCAGGTATAACGGGAGCCTTAGGCTTCCAATAGTTAATGGAAGCCCAGACCGACCACCCCTACAACCAGGTTCAACCCAACACACCGACTCGACCAGTCTGTCGGGTGCGCCACCCGCCCCACGTCCGTGCGCGCAAAAAAGGAATGCATGCATAAGTCAAACACATTCCCTTGTATGCGCGTAAATTTAGGAAAAATATGTGTGGCGGTTTCTATTTTTAAATGCTTTATTTTCTCCATAAATTTAGGATCGCTGCAACAGCCATGCAGCTAGACTCGTAAGGACTATTTTATGATATATACTGATACTAAATATGCTACACTGTGTAGATAATTATGCAATTCGGTATACTGCGTAAAAATCTGTTACTAGTTGCATGCACACGAATTTTTGATGGAAAAAATGTGCAATGAAAGGAAATGAATTGCATGCATAGAAACAAAATAGAATCACTCCAACAACCATGCAGCTAAACACATTATAACTAGTTTATGATATATACTGATACTAATTATACTACACGATGTAGGTATTTATGCAATTCGGTACACTGCGTAAAAAATCTGGCATGTTGTTCACTGGTGGACGCATCTCAAGGTTGGAGCGTAAAAACCTTAAGTTTTGAGTATAAAATCCCTCAATTATAAGCGTAAATACCGAGCCAATGTGAGAGGTTTGTTGGAGCGAAGGCAAAGACGCTACCCTTCGCTCGATGCCTTCGTCGCCTTCGTCGCCTCGATTCACCAACGACGCCAAGGGCGCCAGTCCGATGAGGACTTCGTGACTGGACTTTGCGGGCGCCCTTCGCTCCTCTCCATCGCAAGGCAGAGGCCAGACTCCGACGATGTCTGCAAGTCGCACGTCCTCATTGGGTCTGAAAGCCCAAGTGGGATTCGGCCCACTGTAACAGGCCCCGCAGGGATAAGCATGTTACGGGCCTCATCTGTAATAGCCTTTTCTGTAATGACGGTCTGTAACCTCCCTTTGGGGGAATATTCTGAGGATACTCTGGGTTCCCGAGGGCATAAACGTCCTTGTTTGGGGGCGGTAGGCACTCGGGCACCTATAAATACCCCCGTACAGTACCCTTGAGAGGTAGATTAATAGAGCTATTGTCGTTCCTCGTTGCACTTTGCAAACATTCGCTCCACTTTCCCTTTGGATCTACTTGTTCACCTGAACGGGTACCAACATTTGGCGCCCACCGTTCGTGCTACGAACAAATCACCCGCGATGGCACCCAAGCGAGCTAATTCGAAGGCAGCCCCATCCATCGACGAAGCAGCGAAGGCGGCGCTCCTGGCTGAGAAAAAAGGCAAGGCCCTCGCAGACAACACCCCCCAAGAAGCCTCCGAAGATGAAGCTCTCAGCAAGAGACAACGCCAAGAAACCCCACTCCCGAAGGCACCGTACACACCTGCAGCTCCGGAGGACAACCACAAGCACCACCCTTAGGCTTCGCTCCACCAGAGGGCGAAGACGCAGTAGAGGACGACGAAGTCATCGGCATCTCAGCCAAAGAACAGCTACAGTTACGGGCCCTGTGCATCAAGAACCACAACCTCCAAAAACAGAAAGACATTCTCGAGGCCAAGCGCCAGCGTGTCACCGCGCAAGCCATGGTGCGCCAGATCATACGGGACGAGGAGCAGAGAGCCCAGGAGCTCGAGCAAGAGATCACACTCATGCAGAGCGAAAGCCAGCACGATCTGCAGCACGGCCCGCCCCTCCAACAGCGTGCGCCAGTCGGAGACTTATTCATACCCCAGTGCGGGCCCTTCGTCCCGCATGCCGCAGCTTTCCAAGGCATCAATTACCTTGATGAGCGAAGCCCCCTGGCTCCGCAACTCCAAGCATCACCGTGGCCTGCCAACTTCAGCGCAGGGACCTACCCAAAGTACAACGGCAGCACCGACCCAGCACAGTACATTATGAGTTACCAAGTCACCGTCGCATCGGCCGGAGGGGATGACGCCACAATGGCCAAGTCTTTTATCATCGCCCTCGAGGGTTCAGCCTTGACCTGGTACACCAGGTTGCCGTCGTTGTCCATCGACTCCTAGAAAGGACTCCGGGACAAGTTTTTGATCAATTTCCAAGGGTACCGATGCCTTGGCCGAACTATCACTCTACAAGCAGCAAGAGAAGGAAACCCTACGGGAGTACTACCGCAAGTTCCTAACTCTCAAGTCACAACTGCCTTCGGTCGATGACCACATCGCGATACATTACACCATCAACGGCCTTCAGGCTGGCGTCCTATACAGTCACTGTATTAGGGACCCACCCAAAAATCTCCAAGAGCTATATCAGCTATTCGAGAAGTACGCCAGATCCAAAGAGCTACATCAGCAAAAGGTTGAGTCCCAGAGAAAGCCCAAGGACCCTCCGCAGTCTAGTCGAACCTAGACCAGGCCTTCGCAGTCAGACTCCGGACGGGACAACCGCAACCAGCAGCAGGTACACAACATAGCCAACCAGCATCCGACTGGCGAAGCCGTTCACCGTCAGGAATATCTCCCCAGGGCCGCGGCAGCAGCACGCAAGGCCGGGGCCAAGGACGGGCGCAACAACCTCGCAGATTTTACTGCTTGTTTCACGGCGAAGACAGTGCACAGCCAACAAGGGATTGCCCAGAAACAAAGGCCACCAAGGACAGGATGTCTCGGGCACAACCAGCCGATAACCAGAGAGGTTTCATGCACACATATCATCACCACCATCAACAACCATACAATAACGGCCACATCCATACCCACCCAACCACGCATATCAGCACCATCAGGAAGTACAAGTTCTTCCACCCCCGCCTCCACCTCCGCACCACCCGAACCCACACCACCAAAATCACCCCTAGCACCAAAGCAGGAAGACTTCGCCGATCAGCCGTATCGTGGAGTCATCCACATGATCACCGGGGGGGTCCAGTGTCGACTTCGAGACGAAGCGGCAAAAGAGAGATCATTACCGAAGTGTCAACCATGTCGCCCTCATCGGCCCAGTGGTACAAACGAGGTGGTCACATGTGTCACTAACCTTCGATGCCAGAGATGTTGATCTGTGCAGCGCACCTCACGTCGATGCCATGGTAATCAACTGCAGCGTAGCAGGCTGGGATTTGCACAAAGTCCTAGTTGATAACAATAGCCAAGCGGACATCATCTTCCTGCACGCCTTTGATCACATGAGTATCAGCCATAGATTACTCAAGCCTTCAGACAACCCCCTATATGGCTTCGGGGGCAAGGGCACTTTCCCCATGGGCAAGATAGAATTACCCTTGTCAATCGGTGTAGCACCCAATGCGCGGAGTGAGCAGGTCACCTTCGACATCGTCGATATAGTTTATCCTTACAATGCTATAATGGGTCGGGGCTCCATCAATAAATTTGAAGCCGCCATCCACGGACTGTACCTTTGCATGAAAATTCTAGGACCGTAGGGTGTGATTACAATCTACGGCAACCAGCAAACTGTGCGCAACATTGAGAGAGACTTCGTTCCAGGCCAACGGAACGTACACTGCCTTACAACACAACACGAAGCCTCCGAAGTGACCCGCCTAGCCGCCGTCGAAAAAACAAAGGCGCAACTACATGGCAACGACGGAACAAAGACAGTTCCACTTGATCCGGCAACACCCAAGCAGACGGTCATCATAAGCGAAGACCTGACCTCGCGCAACAAGGAGAAACTCATCTCCTATCTCTACCGAAATAAGGACGTCTTCGCTTGGTCCACCCTCGACCTGGTCAGACTCAGCCGCATCGTCATTGAGCATGGTCTGGGCATCGATCCTTCGGTGCGCCCAAAAAAACAGCGACTGCGCAAAATGTCCGACAAAAAGACAGAAGTCGCAAAAGCCGAAGTGCACCGCCTGCTGGAAGCTAACTTCATCGAACCAATCGCTTACCCTACGTGGCTCGCCAACATAGTCATGGTACAAAAGAAAAGCGGTAAATGGTGCATGTGCATCGACTTCACCAGCCTCAATAAGGCCTGCCCCAAGGACAATTTCCTGCTGCCACGGATCGACAAAATAGTCGATAGAGCAGCCGGTTGCGAAGGCATGTCCCTTCTCGACTGCTTCTCTGGCTACCACCAGATATACATGAAAGAGGAAGATAAGGCCAGCACCAGCTTCATCACACCCTTCGGCACGTACTGCTTTATCAGGATACCGGAGGGACTCAAGAACGCCGGGTCAACCTTCTCTTGCCTCACCAAGATGGTGCTAGAAAGCCAAGTGGGCCGCAATGTTTTCACGTACGTGGATGACATTGTTGTCGCGAGCAAAAATAGAGAAGATCACCTGGCTGACCTCGCTGAGACATTCGCTAACATGTGGGACGCACGACTTCACCTCAACCCCAAGAAGTGCGTCTTTGGAGTTCGCCAGGGGAAGATACTTGGTGTAACACTCAAGTTGTATACCAAGAGTAATAAAGAGAGTTCCTCATTTTGTGTGTTTCATTTGCATCATAAAAAGAGCACCTATGTAATTGAGAGTGACTAAATAAAACAATTATTCTAAAATAAAGAAAAAAAAATGCATTTGTTGGAGTTTTATGTGTTGTGCATTAAATAAAACCATAATGATAAAAAAATGATAAGGTAATAATTATTGGAAGCTTGATTAAGCCACATTGAAAACTAGGGTTTAAAGGAAGAAGAGAAATGTTATGAAAATAAAGAAAATAATGTAAATATATTCCAAAAATTTGTATTTCATATTCCAGAATATGATTTGACAACAAATGTGCACAAGGGTTGAAAACTAAATTCAAATTCAAATTTAAAAGAAAGAAAGCAGAAAAACATAAAAGAAAAGGAAAAACCCTGCTGTTGGGCTTCGGCTGCGAAATTCGGCCCACCAAGGAAAGCCATCCGCGCGGCCCATTCTAACCTCCACGCGCGCTCGGATCCGGAGCCTCCGACAGCGCGGTCCCACCTTGTCAGCCGCCACCAGCACTGCCTTGCCCGCGCCGCTCTCTTCGCCTCCGTCACTGGTTCTTCGGTCCCACTTGTCATCTCGCTGCTCGCGACAACGAACCGCGCGAGAAGCTCGCCACCATTGCCGGAATCGGGCACGTCGTTATCCCTATCCCGAGACGAGTCTTCGGGGGATAAGTAGGGATACCCCCTCTTCCCCTCCCTTACCTCCATTACCTCCCTGCGCGTCCACCGTGACAAAAGCGCCACCGTCTGTGCCGGCTCCAAGAGTGTCGCTGCCACCAAGAGAGAGAGCAGAGCGCAGAGAGAGAGGAATTAGCGCCGTCGCTGGCCCTGTGAGTCTCGTCGTGCGTCGGGAATTGATCCGGGGACCTCCCTGCCGTGAATTGGCGGCCGGAGCCCTCGGGATTCGTCGCCGTGGCGCGAGCACCGCCGCGCGTCCGCCAAACTCCGTGGGGCGGTTCGTCCATTGCCGGAAGCTAGGTAAGAATCCCTCCGTTGTGTTCGCTATCATCTCGGCCACGCATAGGAGCTTTCGGATCGGAGGATTTGTGCGTATGTGTGCGATTGGGGTTCACCGGAGTCTATGCGCCGCCGTGTATCCGCCCTACTCCGTGGCCAGGGCGGTAGCGTTAGTCAAACATCAAATTGGGGGCTCTATCGGGTTCGCACTACCTTTGGCTTAGTGTGGCTCGGTTGGATTGGAAACTCGGGCGGGTTTGCGGCCGATTGCATGGCGCTCCGGCGAGCGGGACGCCGAGGGAGCGGGCGCCGTCGCGCTCGGCATCCAGGGTAGAAGAAGGCTTGCGCGCCGTTGATCTTTTGTTGAACGGCTGCGATTAGAAGTAGCGTACCCCTTCGCCGCGTTGGATCGTGACCGTCGGATGGTAGATCGATGACCAGCGGTGGTTCGGGATCTCATTAAATCGGGAGCGTCGATCTTGGATCGAACGGTTCGGAGCGCGTACCGGTTCATTTATAGCGCCATCTAATCAGGACCCTTGATCTCAGATCCGATGGCCTATATCACCCCGTACCCCTTCGCGGGTGCTTTTTGCTTAAGAGACCCTAGACTTCTAAGAAATCAACCCGCCGTCCTATTTTCACTGTTTTCTGTGTCTGGGCCAACTTACATCGAGACCCCTGCGCTTTTTAGTATTCGAGGCCCAGTCCTGGGAATATTAAAAACAGAGAATTTATATTAGAAATTCGTTTTTAATACAAAAACAATTCTAGAAATTTGTATAATTCATAGAAAATGCATTTTAGCTCCAAATTGAGTCATTCCAATTCCTAAAATTTTGTAATAATATTCTCTATCATTTAGAATCACTGTTTTGACATGAACTCTGTTAGAAAATTAATTTATCATCTAATCCTATTATAATCACCTTAAATCTTAGAAAATTCATAACTTAAATTCTATAACTCCAAATTCAGTGATTCCAGTTCCTATGATTTCATTTTAATGTGTAGATTTTTACTGTATATTTCATTCATCTGTTTGGTGTGATGTTGATTTTGGCTATACTATGTATGTATTGTGTTGATGCGAGTAGACGAGCAAGCTACTGTGGAAACTGAGGTTCAGCAAGTAGAGATAGCTGAGCAGGAGCTCATTACAGGCAAGTTGTGCCCTTGATCACTTACTTTTCCCAGCCATGTTCTTATTAATTATAATGATCTGCATAGGTTAATTTTGATGGGATCCTTTATGTACCCCAGTTTTGATTACCTCTATACCTTGTTCACCCCTGGAATATTTTTGGGTAGTACTTGCTATTGCTTTATGTGGATTGGGTATGGAGATTCATTATTCATGATTATTCTGTTATTATCCTGTTATTACTGTTGTTCATGTTAAGATCATTAAATTAATGGGAACATGGAGCGACCACCCGGGAAAACAGTGCTACCACAAGGGTTTAATGGGACGCCCTTGGCTGACTAATTAGGAAAGCTAGTGGAAGACTACCTTACCCGAAAGGGGCAAGGGCAGTAGGGGAGAGGTCAGTGTAGGGAGGTCCCTGGTTGATTTTGCTGCGATGGCGGTCAGCCAGGAACCCTGTACTGGATCTTCCTATAAACTGTAGCGGGTTTTCGGAAGCTAGTGGAACTTTGTAAAGGCCTCGTAGTGGATCCCTAGCCATTCACCTCGGTAGTGTCTAAGGGCCTTGCAAACCCAGGCGACATGGGATACACGACTTGTGGGTAAAGATGTGCAACCTCTGCAGAGTGTAAAACTAGTATACTAGCCGTGCTCACGGTCAAGAGCGGCTCGGACCCTCACATGATTAACTATGGAACTTAAATTCAATTTGACATTTGCATCGCATTTGGGATTATGTTACTATTACTGTTCTTTATTATTATTAAGGTTTGGTATTTACTTACACTTAGTAATTGCTAATAAAATTTTGACCAACTTATAAAAGCAATGCTCAGCCTTAGCCTTTATTTCTTTGATCAGCCTTACACTTCATGAACTCCCACCTTTGGTGAGTTCATGCCACATTATTCCCCACGACTTGTTGAGCTATGAACGTATGTGAGCTCACTCTTGCTGTCTCACACCCCCCCCCCCACAGGAGAAGAACAGGTGGTTGAAGAGGAGCTGCCTAACACTGAGGAGTTCGATCTGATCTAGGTGGCGTTTCTCAGTCGACATTGGCGCCATCGATCCTTAGTTCGTTTTATATTTATCTTTATTTTGTAATAAGACTTCCGCTATGTAATAAGTACTCTGATGTTTTATGACATTTAGCTCTATACACTCTGTTATTATATATGTTGTCTTCTTGGCGCATGTATGAGATGCACCCGGCTTTGTTCTTTAAAACCGGGTGTTACAGAAGTGGTATCAGAGGAAATGTTGACTGTAGGACGAAACCTAGATAGACTGGACAAACCCTTACCTACTTATCTCATTCTGATTCATTCTACACTCACCTTACTCTGATTCTTTCTACACTTATCTTGATCCTGTCTCACCTTCTACTGTTCTACTCTGATCATTCTTACCTTTTCTACTCTGAGACAAGATGGATTTCACACCTTGGAATCCTTACCCCTATGACATTCTTAAGAGTTAGGTAACCCCAAAACAAAAGTTAAAACTATTTTCTCTATTAAAAATGTTGGTTGATTGTTCTGATGATCAATGCCTGATTTGCTTCTTTGATTGATTGGAGTAGTATAGATGGACATTCTAGCATGTACCACTATAAGGTATCGAATTAGCTATAGTAGGTGAAATATTAATCTGCTTAGCTAATCAATCCCCCCCAAAGTAACATGATTGTAATTACTGCCTTGTCTACTGCTCTTTCTTACCATATGTATCTAACTCAGATGGTCAATACCAGGAGGGGTGGTGGAATTGACTTGCCTCCTAACCAACACACTCGAAGACAACCTCAGCCACAGCCTGCAGAGATGAATCCTCCCAATCCTCCACCAGGCGGAGTTGACCCACTGGTTGCTGCTCAGATGGCGGTGATGCAGCAAATGGCAGATACTATGGCTGATATGCGTGCCCAGATGCAGCAAGAACGCCAAGAGATGCGTCAGGAAAGAGAAGACATACGCCAGGAGTTGCGCCAGGAGAGAGATGAGATACGCCAAGAAAGGAGGGCGCAACAACAGCTTCAACAACAGCAACAGCAGCAACAAGTGCCACTGCCTCCACCACCACCACCAGTTCCACCTCGTGATAAGCACCGGGAGTTTATGAGTCACAAGCCACCGACCTTCGCCAGCTCGCCAGATCCACTTGATGCAGATGATTGGCTGAAGGCAATTGAGAAGATGCTGAATATTGCACAATGCACCGACCGGGAGAAGGTTTTATATGCTTCTGGACGTCTGATTGGTCCTGCTGCTGACTGGTGGGATTCTTATACTGCTGCCCATGATGCTGCGGATAATATTACTTGGGCAGAGTTCAGTACGCAGTTCAGGAACTACCATATTCCAGCTGGGATGATAAAGATCAAAAAGAAGGAATTTCTGTCGCTGAAGCAAGGAAGTATGTCAGTCAGCGAGTACCGCGACAAGTTTATTCAGTTATCCAGATATGCTCCAGAGGAAGTTGCTGAGGATGAGAGGAAGCAGGAGCATTTCATTGAAGGACTTAATGGACCACTGCAGTATGCTCTAGTGGCACACACATTTCCATCATTTCAGAGGCTGCTTGATAAGGCACTGGCTATTGAACACAAGCGTGTTCAACTGGGCGATTTGAAGAGGAAGGCTATCTCACAGGGACAGGGTAGCAGCAGTGTTCGTCCTCGCTACAGTTCACCACAGAGTACACCGCCTCGACCAGGAGGACCGCGCCCAGTTCAGCAATCACCACTGAGGACACCTACTCGACAGGCTACCCCCACGGGCACCCCGACGAAGTTTGCAGGACAGAGTCCGGGCACTCAATGTTTCAAGTGTGGGAAGATTGGTCATTATGCAAATGTCTGCCCGCAGAGGATTGCTACTACTCCAGCTCAGAACAAGCAACAGACCCCTGGCAAGGGATATTCTATAGCCAGGGTGAATCAAGTCAGCGTTGATGATACTCCGGATGGAGGGGACCTCGTAATTGGTATGTTTTATGTTAATACAATTCCTGCAACCATATTATTTGATTCTGGTGCTACACATTCATTCATGTCTGCTAGATATGCCAACACAAATGAAATATCACTGCTAAATATGAGAAAACCCCTGATAGTAATTACACCTAAAGGGCCTGTTGAGGCGAATCAAATGACACGTAGATTGACATTAACCATTATGGGTAGAGAATTTGGAGCTACTGCTATAATATTAGAGTCAAGCAGTATAGATTTGATCCTTGGTATGTCATGGCTAAGGAAGGCAAAGGCCGTTATAGCATGTGGTAGAGGTACCATAGAACTCACTACCACTAAAGGAGAAAGATTTCAAGTTAATATTGCAGTAACCTCCTCATCCATGCGTGCAATGTTCTTTATGCCTGAGGAGTTTGTTGGTGACAACATCCGAGTGGTTAGAGATTTTCCGGATGTCTTTCCAGAGGAGTTACCAGGGATGCCACCTGATAGAGAAGTCGAGTTTGTTATTGATCTCTTACCTGGAACCGCCCCTATTTCTAAACGGCCATATAGAATGTCCGTAGAGGAGTTGAAGGAACTGAAGAAGCAGTTAACGGAGTTACAAGAGGCTGGTTATATTCGTCCAAGTTCCTCACCTTGGGGAGCACCGGTGTTATTTGTGCAGAAGAAGGATGGATCGCAACGGATGTGTGTGGATTATAGATCTCTTAATGATGTTACGGTGAAGAACAAGTATCCGTTGCCCCGTATTGAGGATTTATTTGATCAGATGCGAGGTGCTAGAGTATTCTCGAAGATTGATCTCCGATCCGGATACCATCAGATGAGGATTAGACCATCGGATATTCCCAAGACGGCTTTCTCAACTCGATATGGATTATATGAGTTTACTGTTATGTCATTTGGATTGACCAATGCACCGGCTTATTTCATGAATTTGATGAATAAGGTGTTTATGGAGTACTTGGACAGATTCGTCGTGGTGTTCATCGACGATATTCTTATCTATTCTAGGAATGAAAGTGATCATGAAGAACATCTAAGATTGGTGCTACAAAAGTTACGAGATAATCAACTCTATGCTAAGTTCAGCAAGTGCGAGTTTTGGATTGACAAGGTGCCATTCCTTGGTCATATTATTTCTAATGGAGGAATAGCAGTGGACCCTGCTAAAGTGAAGGAGATAATGGAGTGGAGAGTGCCCACTACAGTCACTGAGATTCGGAGTTTCTTGGGACTCGCAGGATATTATCGGAGATTTATTGAAGGATTTTCTAAGATTGCTAAGCCCATGACCTCGCTTTTGGAGAAAGGAAGAGAATTCAAGTGGGATGAGAAATGCCAAGAGAGTTTTGATCAATTGAAGGAGAGATTGATGTCACCTCCAGTACTGATTATGCCAGATCTGCAGAAGGGATTTGACATTTATTGTGATGCATGTGGCCAAGGACTTGGGTGTGTGCTTATGCAAGAAGGACATGTGATTGCCTATGCATCTCGTCAGTTGAGGAAGCATGAATTGAACTACCCCACTCATGATTTGGAATTGGCTGCAGTTGTGCATGCACTTAAGATTTGGAGACACTACGTTATGGGAACTAAGTGCCAAGTATACACGGATCATAAGAGTTTGAAGTATATATTCACTCAGAAGGATCTCAACCTTAGGCAACGCCGTTGGTTGGAGCTCATTAAGGATTATGACTTGGAGATTCACTATCACCCAGGCAAGGCGAATTTGGTTGCAGATGCCTTGAGTCGGAAGGAGCATGTTCACTCCGCTTTCGTTGTCCAGCTACCTGATGAATTAGCAAAAGACTTTGAGAGGCTCAACCTGGGAAGTGTCGCACATACGGAAGGAGTCACCATTGAATTGGAAACTACCTTGGAACAAGAAATTCGGAAGGGTCAGATTGATGATGCTAAGATTCAGGAGATTAAGGATCTTATTACTGAAGGAAGAGGCCCAGAGTTCACGGAGGATGAGCAAGGCACGATATGGTTCAAGAATCGGATCTGTGTTCCCGATATTGATAGTCTTCGGGAAACCATATTGAAGGAAGCACATGATTCAGTTTATTCTATCCACCCTGGGAGCACTAAGATGTATCAAGATTTGAAGCAAAAGTATTGGTGGTATGGATTGAAGAGAGATGTGGCTGCACATGTGGCTATGTGCGATGTATGCCAAAGAGTCAAGGCCGAACATCAAAGACCCGCTGGATTATTGCACCCATTGAAGATACCCGAGTGGAAGTGGGAAGAAATTGGTATGGATTTTATTGTTGGACCACCCCGCACTCCAGCAGGATATGATTCTATATGGGTGATTGTGGACAGGCTAACTAAGGTAGCCCACTTTATTCCAGTGAAGACCACTTATTCAGGAGCCAAGTTGGCAGAGTTGTACATGGCACGGATTGTATGCCTGCATGGTGTGCCAAAGAAGATTGTGTCAGATCGAGGATCACAGTTTATCTCTCGATATTGGAAGAAGTTGCACGAGTCATTGGATACGAGATTGAATTTTAGTTCGGCTTACCATCCACAGACTGATGGGCAGACTGAGAGGACTAACCAAGTACTGGAAGATATGTTAAGAGCTTGTGCTCTTAAGCATGGTGGAAGTTGGGATAAGAGTTTACCTTATGCGGAGTTCTCTTATAATAATAGCTATCAGGCCAGTTTGAAGATGTCACCGTTTGAGGCTTTGTATGGCAGAAAGTGCAGGACTCCCTTGTATTGGAATCAAACTGGTGAAAGGCAGTTGTTTGGACCTGAGATCATACAAGAAGCAGAGGAACAAGTTCAGCAAATAAGGGAGAATTTGAGAACTGCACAGTCCAGGCAGAAAAGTTATGCTGATACCCGGAGAAGACTACTTGAGTTTAAGGAGGGTGATTATGTCTATTTGAAGGTGTCACCACTCCGGGGTATGAGAAGATTCAAGGTCAAAGGAAAGTTGTCCCCTCGCTTTATTGGACCCTTTTTAATCTTAAAGCGAGTGGGAGAGGTTGCATATCAATTGGAGTTACCGGATCATCTCGCGGATGTTCATGATGTATTCCATGTATCTCAGCTGAAGAAATGTCTCAGGGTGCCTGAAGAACAGTTACCAACGGAGGACCTTAGTGTTCAAGAGGATTTGACTTATGCTGAGTACCCCATCAAGATTTTGGATACTTTGACCCGAGTTACGAGGAATAAGGTTATAAAGATGTGCAAAGTGCAATGGAGCCACCACGGTGAAGATGAAGCAACTTGGGAAAGAGAAGAAGAGCTTCGTATAGATTTTCCCCACCTTTTCCCTAGATCTTCTTAAATCTCGAGGACGAGATTATTTTTAAGGGGGGTAGGATTTGTAACACTCAAGTTGTATACCAAGAGTAATAAAGAGAGTTCCTCATTTTGTGTGTTTCATTTGCATCATAAAAAGAGCACCTATGTAATTGAGAGTGACTAAATAAAACAATTATTCTAAAATAAAGAAAAAAAATGCATTTGTTGGAGTTTTATGTGTTGTGCATTAAATAAAACCATAATGATAAAAAAATGATAAGGTAATAATTATTGGAAGCTTGATTAAGCCACATTGAAAACTAGGGTTTAAAGGAAGAAGAGAAATGTTATGAAAATAAAGAAAATAATGTAAATATATTCCAAAAATTTGTATTTCATATTCCAGAATATGATTTGACAACAAATGTGCACAAGGGTTGAAAACTAAATTCAAATTCAAATTTAAAAGAAAGAAAGCAGAAAAACATAAAAGAAAAGGAAAAACCCTGCTGTTGGGCTTCGGCTGCGAAATTCGGCCCACCAAGGAAAGCCATCCGCGCGGCCCATTCTAACCTCCACGCGCGCTCGGATCCGGAGCCTCCGACAGCGCGGTCCCACCTTGTCAGCCGCCACCAGCACTGTCTTGCCCGCGCCGCTCTCTTCGCCTCCGTCACTGGTTCTTCGGTCCCACTTGTCATCTCGCTGCTCGCGACAACGAACCGCGCGAGAAGCTCGCCACCATTGCCGGAATCGGGCACGTCGTTATCCCTATCCCGAGACGAGTCTTCGGGGGATAAGTAGGGATACCCCCTCTTCCCCTCCCTTACCTCCATTACCTCCCTGCGCGTCCACCGTGACAAAAGCGCCACCGTCTGTGCCGGCTCCAAGAGTGTCGCCGCCACCAAGAGAGAGAGCAGAGCGCAGAGAGAGAGGAATTAGCGCCGTCGCTGGCCCTGTGAGTCTCGTCGTGCGTCGGGAATTGATCCGGGGACCTCCCTGCCGTGAATTGGCGGCCGGAGCCCTCGGGATTCGTCGCCGTGGCGCGAGCACCGCCGCGCGTCCGCCAAACTCCGTGGGGCGGTTCGTCCATTGCCGGAAGCTAGGTAAGAATCCCTCCGTTGTGTTCGCTATCATCTCGGCCACGCATAGGAGCTTTCGGATCGGAGGATTTGTGCGTATGTGTGCGATTGGGGTTCACCGGAGTCTATGCGCCGCCGTGTATCCGCCCTACTCCGTGGCCAGGGCGGTAGCGTTAGTCAAACATCAAATTGGGGGCTCTATCGGGTTCGCACTACCTTTGGCTTAGTGTGGCTCGGTTGGATTGGAAACTCGGGCGGGTTTGCGGCCGATTGCATGGCGCTCCGGCGAGCGGGACGCCGAGGGAGCGGGCGCCGTCGCGCTCGGCATCCAGGGTAGAAGAAGGCTTGCGCGCCGTTGATCTTTTGTTGAACGGCTGCGATTAGAAGTAGCGTACCCCTTCGCCGCGTTGGATCGTGACCGTCGGATGGTAGATCGATGACCAGCGGTGGTTCGGGATCTCATTAAATCGGGAGCGTCGATCTTGGATCGAACGGTTCGGAGCGCGTACCGGTTCATTTATAGCGCCATCTAATCAGGACCCTTGATCTCAGATCCGATGGCCTATATCACCCCGTACCCCTTCGCGGGTGCTTTTTGCTTAAGAGACCCTAGACTTCTAAGAAATCAACCCGCCGTCCTATTTTCACTGTTTTCTGTGTCTGGGCCGACTTACACCGAGACCCCTGCGCTTTTTAGTATTCGAGGCCCAGTCCTGGGAATATTAAAAACAGAGAATTTATATTAGAAATTCGTTTTTAATACAAAAACAATTCTAGAAATTTGTATAATTCATAGAAAATGCATTTTAGCTCCAAATTGAGTCATTCCAATTCCTAAAATTTTGTAATAATATTCTCTATCATTTAGAATCACTGTTTTGACATGAACTCTGTTAGAAAATTAATTTATCATCTAATCCTATTATAATCACCTTAAATCTTAGAAAATTCATAACTTAAATTCTATAACTCCAAATTCAGTGATTCCAGTTCCTATGATTTCATTTTAATGTGTAGATTTTTACTGTATATTTCATTCATCTGTTTGGTGTGATGTTGATTTTGGCTATACTATGTATGTATTGTGTTGATGCGAGTAGACGAGCAAGCTACTGTGGAAACTGAGGTTCAGCAAGTAGAGATAGCTGAGCAGGAGCTCATTACAGGCAAGTTGTGCCCTTGATCACTTACTTTTCCCAGCCATGTTCTTATTAATTATAATGATCTGCATAGGTTAATTTTGATGGGATCCTTTATGTACCCCAGTTTTGATTACCTCTATACCTTGTTCACCCCTGGAATATTTTTGGGTAGTACTTGCTATTGCTTTATGTGGATTGGGTATGGAGATTCATTATTCATGATTATTCTGTTATTATCCTGTTATTACTGTTGTTCATGTTAAGATCATTAAATTAATGGGAACATGGAGCGACCACCCGGGAAAACAGTGCTACCACAAGGGTTTAATGGGACGCCCTTGGCTGACTAATTAGGAAAGCTAGTGGAAGACTACCTTACCCGAAAGGGGCAAGGGCAGTAGGGGAGAGGTCAGTGTAGGGAGGTCCCTGGTTGATTTTGCTGCGATGGCGGTCAGCCAGGAACCCTGTACTGGATCTTCCTATAAACTGTAGCGGGTTTTCGGAAGCTAGTGGAACTTTGTAAAGGCCTCGTAGTGGATCCCTAGCCATTCACCTCGGTAGTGTCTAAGGGCCTTGCAAACCCAGGCGACATGGGATACACGACTTGTGGGTAAAGATGTGCAACCTCTGCAGAGTGTAAAACTAGTATACTAGCCGTGCTCACGGTCAAGAGCGGCTTGGACCCTCACATGATTAACTATGGAACTTAAATTCAATTTGACATTTGCATCGCATTTGGGATTATGTTACTATTACTGTTCTTTATTATTATTAAGGTTTGGTATTTACTTACACTTAGTAATTGCTAATAAAATTTTGACCAACTTATAAAAGCAATGCTCAGCCTTAGCCTTTATTTCTTTGATCAGCCTTACACTTCATGAACTCCCACCTTTGGTGAGTTCATGCCACATTATTCCCCACGACTTGTTGAGCTATGAACGTATGTGAGCTCACTCTTGCTGTCTCACACCCCCCCCCCCCCACAGGAGAAGAACAGGTGGTTGAAGAGGAGCTGCCTAACACTGAGGAGTTCGATCTGATCTAGGTGGCGTTTCTCAGTCGACATTGGCGCCATCGATCCTTAGTTCGTTTTATATTTATCTTTATTTTGTAATAAGACTTCCGCTATGTAATAAGTACTCTGATGTTTTATGACATTTAGCTCTATACACTCTGTTATTATATATGTTGTCTTCTTGGCGCATGTATGAGATGCACCCGGCTTTGTTCTTTAAAACCGGGTGTTACACTTGGCTACCTGGTGTCGCACCACGGGATCGAGGCCAACCCAACCAAGAGTCAAGCAATCATCAACATGACACCCCCACAGTCAACTAGGGATGTCCAGCGACTGACAGGCAGATTGGCCGCCTTGAACAGATTCATTTCCAAGTCCGCAGAGCGGAGTCTACCCTTTCTCAAGACACTGCACGGCGCAAAAGACTTCGCATGGGGACCAGAGCAGGCGGCAGCCTTCGAGTCACTCAAGCAACACCTGTCAGACTTGGCAATTCTTACCAGTCCCGACCCCTTGCTGCCTCTGCTGCTCTACATTGCAGCTTCGCCATGTGCAGTCAGTGCAGCGCTAGTCCAAGAGCAAGACAGAGAGGGCATGACCTGGCAGTGCCCAGTCTACTACGTCTCTGAAGTCCTCACGACCTCCAAGTGCAACATGACTGAACTAGAAAAAATCTCATACGCAGTTGTCATGGCATCACGCAAGCTGTGCCACTACTTCGAGGCATTCAAGGTGCGGGTCACCTCAGATAGGGGCCTAGGAGAACTATTTAGAAACCCGGAGGCGTCCGTTCGAATCGCCAAATGGGCAACCGAACTCTCCGAGTACCACATCACCTTCGAACCCAGGATAGCAATCAAGTCACAGGTCCTGGCAGACTTCGTCGCTGATTGGACAGGGCCAGCATGGCAGCAAGAAAGGTCTCCAGAGAAGGTGTGGACCATCAACTGTGACGGAGCATGGTGCCATGCGGGGGCAGGCGCAGCGGCAATTATCACATCAGATATGCGGCACGCCTTAGCTTTGCCTTGGAGTCCGACAGATGCACCAACAACATAGCAGAATATGAAGCCGTCATCCTGGGCCTTCGCAAACTCCGAGCACTAGGCGTCACCACATGCATAGTCAAGACAGATTCCAAGGTAGTTGCCAGCCAAGTCGAAAAGGAATATTCAGTGAAGGAATATTCAGCGAAGGACCCCGCGCTCATGCAGTATCTCACGGCTGTTCACAGTCTCGAGAAACAGTTCAAGGGCTTCACCCTACAGCATGTGGACCGTGCCAAGAACAAAGAGGCCGACGCGTTGACTAAGGCAGTGGCCAAAGGCGATAACTTGCCCTCCGACGTGTTCTACCATGTCATCGAAACACCAGTTGTCCGCAACCCGGAGGGCTTACAAATAACTAATGACGCTGAAGGCCATCGCATGGTCAACCTCATTATGATTGAAGACTGGCGGGCCCCTATAACTTTGTATCTGCAAGGACATTACCACCCAAGTGACATCAATGAGGCCAAACGCCTCAAGCACCGAAGCCGGGACTTCGCACTAGTCGAGGGCCAGTTGTACAAAAAGGGGATCAGTCAGCCCATGCTAAAGTGCGTGACCGAAACCGAAGGCATTCGAATCCTTCGTGAAGTCCACAGCGGAACTTGCGGCTCCCACTCAGGACCCAGGGCCCTCGCCGCCAAGGTGATCTGTCAAGGATTTTACTGGTCCGCGATAATCTGTACTGCGAATCAAGTCACGAGGTCTTGCGAAGCATGCCAGAAGTTTTCCCCCCGCTTGAGCAACCCCTCGCAATTCACCAAGCTAATCGCCCACACATGGCCACTTCAATGCTGGGGGCTAGACATTGTCGGACCACTGCCTACTCCCCAAGGGAACCTCAAATTCACCTTCGTTGCCGTCGAGTACTTCACCAAGTGGATCGAGGCTAGAGCAGTATCAACAATAACGTCGAAGACCGCCCAAAAGTTCTTCTGGTAAAACATTGTCTACCGATTCGGAGTCCCGTCCGAACTCACAGTCGACAACGGCAAACAGTTTGATAGCCAGGACTTCAGGGATTTCTGTTCCTCCATCGGCACCAAGCCTGTCTTCGCCTCGGTCTACCACCCACAATCCAACGGCATCGTCGAGCGCGCCAACGGCAAGATCTTCACTGCCATCAAGAAACGACTTCTCGACGACAAGAAGGGCAAATGGGTCAACCAACTACCTGAAGTGGTCTAGGCCCTAAACACGACAGAATGTCGGGCAACCGGATTCACACCTTTTTGTCTATTGTACGGATCCGAGGCCATGACACCGCATAAGATAAAGCATGGGTCGCCCCGAACAAGCACATCAGCGGTCCCCGATGTCGACGAACCAACGTCCAAAGACCTCATCGACGGAGACCGCGTCTGTGGCAGAACCTCCCAAGTTATTGGGCCCACATGCACCTGTCCCTGTCTCAAAGACCTCAGATAGCTATGCGTGTGCACCAGATAACTTAACAGGATCCGTCCGATTGCCCCAAGGACATCGGATAAACCACTTACAACCAGAACCGCGAGATTAAGTAATACAAATCACACACACCAACATTTTTGCAGCGGAAATCTTATTGCCAAATTTTACAAGTTACAAAAATTTTATTCAATCGGAGTGATTACAAAAGTATAAGTTTGAAATATATGCTAGCTCAAGTGACCATCCTCAATAAGAAGTATAGAAGGGTTACTTAGTGTTGGGGACTTGTTCTCAAGTGCTTCGGATTAAGAACAAGGCAACATAAAAAGTGTTAAATGATAAAGTCCTTCGTCCCTTGAAACATTATTTCCCTTCGGGATATAATGTGTTCCGGACGAAGGTCACAAACAACATATCTTCGAAAGCACAATAAACTATGACGAAGAACTTACGTGCAACATAAAAAGTAATATAAACATTTAAACATTATCACAACGTCATTTCTATTTTATTATCATATAAAAATAGAAATGATTTCAGATTACAAGTGTACCTTCGGATTGTAGGAAGGCAAAAGTACAAGGATGACGGAAAGCAAATGCCCAGTCAGCGTGAACAGTACGGGGGTACTGTTCATCTATTTATAGACACAGGACGCAGCCTGTGAAGAATTACAATTATGCCCCTCATAATAGTTCACAATATTGACTCGGACCTTTATGGACTAAAAGGTCATTCTATCTTTAAGTCGGTTTATAATACCGAAGCTTCATGAAGAGGAACCTTCGGTCATCTCCTGGGGACAGCTTCAGCCGAAGCTGCTTCTTCCTACAGGACCTTCGGCGCAACGAAGCATAGCCCCAACAGTAGCCCCTTTCGCGGCGCTAGATCGTTTTTCGTAACGAGCTTGATCCGTGAAAAAAGCCTCTTAAGCTTCGGGAAGCCGAAGGTCCAAAAAACACCTTCCCTGAGCTCGTTGTCGAGAAACGATTCAGTTTCCGAGCGCGTGTCAGTCCCACCTTGCAGAGTTACTGTTTGGTCTCTGCGGTCCACCGCGCAGCGAGTGCAGGCGACTGTCCGCCTGGTGTAAAAATCCTGGCGTTTCGCCTTCTTACCTGCAGCACTATATAAACAGACGAGTAGGTGTGAAGTTATCACAGCATTCATTGCTATTTGCACTGTTTTGCTGCCAAAATTTTTAACCATCGCCGAAGCTTGATTCTCGGAATCGAACGAAGCTCCAACTTGAAGCCTGCTTCGTCAGAAGGAAAAACTTCGGAAGAAAAGAGTATTTAATTTCCACGAACTCAGAATTAAATGGCCAGAGTGCGATCTACCGCCAGGGTTGAGCGTGAAGGAGGCGAAGCTGAAGGTTCGGAGACTGTTCCCATCTCCGAAGCAATGCAACGATCCGGACTGGTAACTTCGGAAGGAACCCCCACTGTTGAAGCAGAACAAGCAACTGCCGAAGCAGAAGAAGAGAACATTGAAGAAACTGATCCCGAAGATGATTATCGCATTGCCATGCCCAGTAAGCCCAGCCACTTGGACTTCGGAAAGTCGACCGTTTCGAAGGCTGATCTCTCCAAGATGGTAAAATCAGGTTATTTCAGTGAAAGTCAGAAGAAGCTACTTCGCTTCGGGGGGGAAGAAACTACCCCGAAGCCAGAGAAGGATGAAATAGTCATTTTCAAGAGTTTTCTAAAGGCTGGGTTGAGATTCCCCCTTCATAGGATTATTGCAGATGTATTGAAGAAGTTTGGTATCTACTTTCATCAGTTGACTCCTAACGCTATCGTCAGGCTTAGTGTTTATATCTGGGCCCTCCGAAGCCAGGCGGTGGAGCCGTTTGCCGACAGCTTTTGTCGAGTTCATGAGCTGCATTACCAAACGAAGGCTAGAAAAGATGGATTACATGATAACTTTGGTTGCTACAATTTTGCCTATCGGAAAACCACAAAGTTTCCTGTAATCAGCTACCGAAGCAAATGGCCGGCAGGCTGGAAATCAGAATGGTTTTATGTGAAAGTTGACGAAGACCAAGAGAAGCTGGTACAAAGCCCTCTTGAATTGATCTTCGGAGAAACCAGACCACGATGCCAAATGTCATTAGAAGGTTCCACTTGGGCTGCACTGGCTGAGTTTAAAATTATTTCAGAGCATATCAGTACTAGGGACCTAGTTCAAGAGTTCTTGGCCTTCAGGGTTTTTCCTACTTTAAAAGAATGGGAAATGCTGAAGCTAGAGGGGCAGAAGAAAGAAGGGGAACTTGTGCGGTTACCTTACTATTACAAGTTTAAGAAATACTTTAAAAAGCCTTGCCAAGAATGGCTGGACACAGTTGAAATAATGTGCAATGAAATTCTTGGGAATTACTCCAAAAAAGAAGATCAATTGATGATTGCGGCCTTCGGCACCCGTCCGAAACGAAGGCTGAATCGAGTGCTGGACGCCCTGGGTTTTGAATACCCTGACTACGAAAATCTGAATAAAGGTGCCGAAGGTCGGAAAAGGAAAAGGGGAGCTGAAGCTTTAAATGAAGATGAGGAAGAACCACCAAAAAAGAAGAATATTCCGAAGAAGAAAATATCATCTCCGAAGCGAAAAGTATCTGACGAAGAGGAGACTCCCGCATCACGCTCTGCCACTGACGTGGAAGAGATTTTAAAGGTAATGACTGAATCCCTGCCTGCGAAGCTAAGTCCATTGGGGCCTCAACTGACAAAGTTTTTTCAGAAGGAAAAGGAGCCCGAAAAAACGAAGAAAACAACTAAAACAAAGAGACAAAGAATCATCGCAGTGACAGAAGTCATTGACAAGACACCACCGAGAGCTTCAACTCAAAAGATACCAGCGGCTGAAGAAATAACAAATATTGAAATTCCACCTTCGAAGGTCGCAGCTGCCGAAGCTACCTCACCTGAAGGTTTGCACTTGGAAAGCACAATTGAACATATTGACAAAATACTGCTAGACATGGCCACAGAAGAAGCTGTTGCTGCCGCCGAAGAGGCCATGGCCACAGTGTCTGGGAAAGGAAAGGAAACTGTTGACGAAGCTTCAGAGGATGAAGCCTTCATGTTCCAAAATTTGGTTGGAGAAAAATTGTCAAAAACCGAAATAGAAGAGCTTAAAGAGTATGCCAAATCCTGCGGATATAAACCAGGAGCACTCCTCTTCGGGGGTATTAACGATGAAAAATTGGACTGCATCCGGGATCAAACTGGAGCTAAGGTCATCGGTACTCTATCAAAGAGTATCGGTTTTCCGAAACTGCAAACGGATATCAGCCGTTACCGACGACAACATATCGTTGGTAGCTTATTTTATTCCAATTTCAAGGTAAACAACTTTTCTCTGACTTTTATTGTTTTTAATAATGAAAATGTTTCTAACGAAGGTTGTTTATGTGCAGAGCATGCTACTGAGCAAAGCTTTGAAAATGCAGCAAGATTTAGAGGATAAGAAACACGAAGTTATAATTGAAAATTTAGAGAGCAAAATAAAAGAGCAATCAGCCAGTATTGAAAAGAAAGACTTCGAACTCCAAACAACTGAAGGCTTATTGGCAGAAACTGAAGCTAAAGTAGCAGAATTGAATATGAAGCTTCTCTGCCAATCAAAACAATTTGAACAAGAGAAGCAAGAGCTTAATTCAAAATTTGAGGCCGAAGTCCAAAAAAACTCAGATTTGAAAAAATCATTGACAAGCCTTCAAGACAAATGTTTGGAATTTAGTAACAACTGCATTCAACAATTAAAAAAGGTCTTTTATTCAGTTGGAGCCAGCAGTGGAAAGTTCACTCCTTCAGCTGAAAATTTGCCAAGAACCTTCGAACATATTGAAGCTGAAATTGATGAGCTTGACGAAGTTATAGCCGGGCACGGTGACTTCTGTGCCTGGGTAGCTTCTCGGGGCACTGCTGCAGCATTTCTGAAGGCTGGCTGTGATCATGGAAAAATCGTCAACAGGCCCAATTTTACTCTATCTCCATCAATTCTAGACGATATTCCTGACCTCGCCCGAAGCATTTCAAACAGATTTATAAAAATGATATGGACAAAAGGCGGGCGAGAAAAGGCTGGAGACGAAGCTCGAAGTCATCTTGAACCAGTAAGAAATCATACCTTGTGCTTACCTTCTCCTTCAAACTTGATTTTTACTCACAATACCTTGATTCATGTAGGATGACGAAGCTGAAACTGATGCTTAAAGAATATGCCGCCGAAGCTGAAGCCCGGTGAAGATCAGTAGGAGTAGACTGTAGAAAAAAACTCAAGAGACTTTTGTAATAACTTTTGTAAATACAGCTAAACTGTTCTTAATGAACTTTGTTCATACCTTGTAATATATCCTTACCCTTCCATTGAGGCGCTTTGATGTGGACGAAATTATCATTTTGAGCCGAAGGCGAAAAAACACCTTCCCTTCTTTTCGTACACAACGAAGCATAAAAGACCGCTTCTTCTTTTTGCCGAAACCTTTCTTTTTTGTACACAACGAAGCATAAAGACCGCTTCTTCTTTTTGCTGAAACCTTTCTTTTTTGTACGCGAAGAAGCTTTTCTCCTACGCCGAAGCAATCACTTATGCCATGATGATGATTATCTTATATATGCCTGGATGAATGTTTATGAATGCAAATGCTATGATGTAATGTGATGTGCGAATGAATGTCCAAACACATATCCGAAGCCACACCCTCAGCCATTATTTCCTTAGAAACAATCACACATCAGCTCTGCATTCCCTTAGGAACGACTTTGGAGCTTCTTCGCCTTTTACTTTCGGCGGAATCAGCGTTGACTTTTCGCTGTAAGCTCTGCATTCCCTTAGGAACGACTTTGGAGCTTCTTCGCCTTTTACTTTCGGCGGAATCAGCGTTGACTTTTCGCTGTAAGCTCTGCATTCCCTTAGGAACGACTTTGGAGCTTCTTCGTCTTTTCAGTTTTCGGCACTCGATGGTGCGTTCTCAGCTTTTACATTTACATTCCTTGGGGGATTTTGCCCTTATAGAACTAAAAAGGAAATTACATATGATGGCCCCATTAAAAACCTTTCTCCCCCTTTAGAAAGGAAAAGGGTGCCATGAAAGAGAAAAAACATAAAAAAGTTACACCAAGTTACACATAATATCGCCGAAGCTCATCCGCATTCCAAGATCTTGGAATGTCGTTGCCGTCCACGTCCTTCAATCTGTATGAACCAGGTCTTGACGAAGATGCTACTAAGAAAGGTCCCTCCCATTTCAACTGTAGCTTGCCCACTATGTCTGGGTTGGCCACTCTCCGAAGCACCAAGTGTCCTGGCTCAATATTCTTTAGCCGAACTTTTCTATCTCGCCATTTGACTGTTTCGGCTTGATATTTATTGATATTCTCCACAGCTTGAAGTCTGATCCCTTCTAAAGCATCTTTTTCCACAGAACAAGCATCTTCAGAACCTGATTCTGCCGAAGCTACTACTCTTATTGATCCAGTTTTAGCTTCTTCCGGAGTTATTGCTTCGTCACCGAATAATAACTTGAATGGAGTAAAGCCTGTAGACCTTGATGTTGTTGTATTGTGGCTCCACACCACTTTGGTTAACTGATCTGGCCACTTTCCCCTAGGTTGATTGAAGATTAACTTCATTATTCCTGTCATTATAATGTCGTTGGCTCTTTCAACGAGCCCATTTGACTCCGGATGCCTGACTGATGCAAAATGGATCTTCGTACCAATTTGATCACAGAAATTTCTGAAAACTTCGGAGTCGAATTGTGTTCCATTATCTACAGTGATGGCCTTCGGTACCCCGAAACGACAAACAATATTCTGCCAGAAAAACTTTTGGACAGTGGCCGAAGTTATTGTGGCTAATGGCTTTGCCTCAATCCATTTAGAAAAATACTCCACAGCCACTATAACATATCTTAAATTCCCTTGAGCCGGTGGTAATGGACCTAACAAGTCAAGGCCCCACCTTTGCAATGGCCAGATGGGTTGTATGAGCTGTGTTAAAGACGAAGGTTGTTTTTGATCTCTTGCACATTTCTGACAACCTTCGCACTTTTGAACTAATTCCGCTGCATCCGAAGCTGCCTTCGGCCAATAAAACCCTTGGCGGAAAACTTTTCCAAGTAACGGCCTAGATCCAATGTGAGATCCACACAGGCCTGCATGTATTTCTTTCATCAACTCTATACCTTCGGTTCTAGATAAACACTTGAGTAGTGGAGCGCAAACTCCATGCTTGTACAACTCCCCTTCTATCATGATATATGGACGAGTTCTTGCTTCTATCCTCCTGTTATAAGCTTCGTCATCTGAAAGGAACTTACCCTGAAGGTAAGAGATGATCTCTGTTCTCCAGTCTTCGCTATAAACAGGAGATATATTGAGGACTGCTCTTTCAAGGAGTTCCACTGAAGGTGCCTTTATTGTTTCGAAGAACACATCCGAAGGTAAAGACAGCCCCTGTGCTGCTGACTTAGCTAGCAAATCAGCATGCTCATTTTGTCCTCGAGGGATACTTTTGACAGAAAATCCTTCGAAGGAGGCTTCGATTCTCCGGACCGTGTCTAGATATTTTTCAAGCTTCGGATCTTTAGCCTTGCAACTCTTGTCGATATGACCCGAAACAACCTGAGAATCAGTTTTAAGGATGGCCCTTCTGATTCCCATTGCTTTTAATTTCCGAAGGCCCAAAAGCAGAGCTTCGTACTCAGCGATATTGTTTGTACAGCCAAAATCAAGTCTTGCCACATAACAAGTTTTAACTTTGGATGGTGAGACCAACACAGCGGCTGCTCCTGCTCCGAAGGTTCCCCAAGACCCATCGCAAAACACTGTCCACACTTCGTTATCTTTATTTGTTTCTTCATCCTGAGCCCCTGGCGTCCAATCGGCAATGAAATCTGCCAACGCTTGAGATTGGATTGAGGATCTATGCACATAATCAATGCAAAATTCGTTGAGCTCTGCAGCCCATTTTCCAACCCGCCCAGTAGCTTCTCTATTTCTCATAATATCCTTCAACGGCTGCGAAGAAGGAACAACAATGTTGTATGCTTGAAAATAATGCCGAAGCTTCCTGGATGCCATCAAAACGGCATATAATACCTTCTCCAGTTCTGTATAGTTTTTCTTTGATACACTAAGGACTTCAGATACAAAATACACTGGAACCTGCTTCTTGACATGGCCATCGAGCTTCTCCTGGACAAGTGCTGCACTTACTGCTGAGTGCGAAGCTGCCACGTATAACAACAAAGGAGCCCTGGCGTTGGTGGAGTTAATGTTGTTAAATCTATCAAATATTGCTTCAGCTCTTCAAAGGCTTTTTGTTGACTTGGTCCCCATTGAAAGACTTCAGCTGACTTCAGCACTTCGAAGAATGGTAAATTCCTTTCTGCTGATCTGGATATGAATCTATTGAGAGATGCCAGCCTCCCTGTCAATCTTTGGGCCCCCTTTCTTGTAGTTGGTGGCTCCATTCGAAGTATAGCTTCAATTTTACTTGGATTAGCTTCAATTCCCTTTGTTGAAACCAAGCATCCAAGAAATTTCCCCTTCTTTACTCCGAAGACACATTTTTCTGGATTCAACTTTAAGCCAGCTTGTCTGAAACTAGCAAAGGTCTCCTGCAAATCAGCAATATGATTTTCTTGTTTCGTGCTTTTTACAATGATGTCATCAACATAAGTTAGCACGTTTCTGCCTATCTGAGACTGGAGGACCTTCGCAGTCATTCTGCTGAAGCTTCCTCCAGCGTTTTTGAGCCCCTCAGGCATCCGAAGATAGCAATATGTGCCACTTGGGGTTATGAAGCTGGTCTTCGGCTCATCTTCCTTCTTCATCCAGATTTGGTGATAGCCTGAGTAACAGTCTAGCAGACTCATGAGCTCTGAAGAAGCTGCTGCATCAACTAAAGAGTCTATCCTTGGCAATGGGAATTCGTCCTTCGGATAAGCCTTGTTGAGATCTGTAAAATCAATACACATTCGCCATTTGCCATTGGCCTTTTTTACCATAACAGTATTAGCTAGCCATTCTGGGTACTTTACTTCTCTGATAACTCCTGCACTGAGGAGTCTTTTGACTTCATTACGAGCACCTTCGGCCTTATCATCAGACATTTTCCGAAGCCTCTTCTTCCTGGGTCTGAAGGATGGGTCAACATTGAGCGAGTGTTCAATAACATCCCTATTTACCCCGCAGAGGTCATTAGCTGACCATGCAAAAACATCTTTGTTGTTGAACAAAAACCTTATCAAGGTTTTCTCCTGCTCTTCGGATAATTGAGAGCCCAACAGCACCTTCTGCTCTGCTATGTCCTCACATAAGAGCATGGGCTTCGGCTGATCTACTGAAGCTGCTTTCTCCCTTCTGAATTTGTACTTTTCACAAGCTTCAGCTCCATCTATGTTATGGATTGCTTTTGAGTCAATCCAGTTTCCTTCGGCCCTTCTGGCAGCTTCCTGACTTCCATGAATAGCGATGGGTCCTTGATCCGAAGGTATCTTCATGCAAAGATAGGCAGGATGAAGAATTGCCTCGAAAGCATTGAGGGTGCCACGACCAATAATTGCATTGTAAGGGTATTCCATGTCAACAATGTCAAACACAACTTGCTCAGTTCTAGTGTTGTTGATGAACCCGAAGGTCACTGTCATGGTGATCTTGCCCAGCGCTACAATCTGTCTTCCTCCGAAGCCACAGAGAGGGTGCGTAGCATCATGAATCTTATCTTCTGGCTCCTGCATTTGCCTGAAGGCCTTAGCAAATATGATATCAGCTGCACTGCCTGTATCAACCAAGACATTGTGGACCAGAAATCCTTTGATAACACAAGAGATAACCATGGCATCGTTGTGTGGGTAATCCTTGAGTTGAAGGTCCTCTTGGGAGAAGGTAATAGGAATGTGAGACCATCTCGACTTGATGAAGGGTCCTTGCACTCCAACATGCTGTACCCTTCTCTGTGCTTCCTTCTTCTGCTTCTTGTTGGCTGGCTCTGAACATGAACCGCCTGTTATCGGAAGAAGCAGCTTCGGAGCCGAAGCAGCTCCAGCTTGATCGTTGAACGAAGCCATCAGCTCAAAAAAGTGGAAGTGAGTTCACCGGAGGTGGGCGCCAATGTTGGGGACTTGTTCTCAAGTGCTTCGGATTAAGAACAAGGCAACATAAAAAGTGTTAAATGATAAAGTCCTTCGTCCCTTGAAATATTATTTCCCTTCGGGATATAATGTGTTCCGGACGAAGGTCACAAACAACATATCTTCGAAAGCACAATAAACTATGACGAAGAACTTACGTGCAACATAAAAAGTAATATAAACATTTAAACATTATCACAACGTCATTTCTATTTTATTATCATATAAAAATAGAAATGATTTCAGATTACAAGTGTACCTTCGGATTGTAGGAAGGCAAAAGTACAAGGATGACGGAAAGCAAATGCCCAGTCAGCGTGAACAGTACGGGGATACTGTTCATCTATTTATAAACACAGGACGCAGCCTGTGAAGAATTACAATTATGCCCCTCATAATAGTTCACAATATTGACTCGGACCTTTATGGACTAAAAGGTCATTCTATCTTTAAGTCGGTTTATAATACCAAAGCTTCATGAAGAGGAACCTTCGGTCATCTCCTGGGGACAGCTTCAGCCGAAGCTGCTTCTTCCTACAGGACCTTCGGCGCAACGAAGCATAGCCCCAACACTTAGACTTATAAAAAGGCTGAGCCCACCAGCACTTAACACCATCACAGTAGCACAAGGTTAGACCTGAAAAACAACAGGGAATAAAACCCTGAGTACGGAATTACTCAGCAAGACTTACCTGACTAAAGACAAGACTCTCAAGGGTATGCTGGCTAGAGGGAGTCAAGGTATGGCTTATCAAGAATCAATGACTCTGTTTGCAGAAAAGCTTACTAATAGTGGATCCTTAAAATCCATTTTTATTGTCAGGTTAAGTAGAGTTACCTGCATCTAGAGTTCTTTCTACCCTAGTTCAATCACTTGACCTGCACTAGCCGTCTTTTTATCATCCCATCATTTCACTGGATTGCTATGTGTAGGGCAGTGACCAAGTCTTCATAACCGTGAAGGTAAAGCGATCTGAAACGATTATACTCATCTGAGGATCTCCAATCACATGACATATGTAGCACTTAACCTTTGCATATCTCAACTCGCCACCGGGGTTCTTAAGACCAGATCAGGTTCACGCCAACCGAGAGCACAGATACACCACCGTCCAGCCTCTTGCCACGGAGGGTACACGCTACTCTCGCCATCTCTCCACTCCCATTGCGTGGTATCTTATTCTGGTATTAGACTGCCCGAGGCAAAGCTTACCCATGACGAGGCATGTGACCAGTTAAAGGGTCCTCGATCATCAAGCTTACATCGGCACGATCCTTAATCGACTCAGACGGAGACACTACACCGAGACTCCTTTCTCGTGCAAGTCAACCGCCCGGTCTCAGCTTTATTATTTTCAACCCAAAGTTAGGTACTTGGCAGAGGTACATCTTTTCTAGATGTTGAATCCATCAAGGCCTTTGACGGATTCACCATCAAGTTTTATTTTTGAAAACATTCCCACCCACTGAAGCATCACCTTTGTTTTAAAACAAAACATTTTTGTATGCTAAAGCAAGGCTAAGCATCATAAAATTCTTTTCAAAACGGATATCAAGGAAGGGAAATCAAGTTTCAAGGAAGGAAATGCATCAACGGTTTAGCACACAACTCCTATCACCTAATGCATCAAACAAGGTGATAAAGATTTTAAAACTTCAAGGAGGTGGCAAATGCACCGGGGCTTGCCTGAATAACACTAGGTTAGTGCTGTTAGACGATGTCCGCTTGACGAGTATCCCTCAACCGAGCACTTGATTGATTTAACCATCTTCAAGTTGGTCCATCAGCTTCATCTTGTGGATTAGCCCGCGCTTGGGGTCGACTTGGATTGTCTTCCGCATCACGCGATTATTTATCGTACCTCATGAGATGCACGATGCACATGTATGAGCACGAGTATAAATAGTACAAGATAAATAATCTATGCTAAAAAGGATGAAACACTTATAATCTATAACCAAGCATATTTTATACAATATACCTATTCCAAGTTTAGAACTAAAAGACCTAAAGTGTTTATACGCATTACTTATCAGACAGACCCTAGATTTTGGTTGAAACAGATATATCGATGTTACTCAATCTAAAATATTCGAAATAGAAATCAACATTCATTCAAATCATGAAATCGACCAACATACATAGAATATCATACCTAGAATAAACTAACTAATTATGCAGGGCATCGACTATATCAATTAATCAAATGGACATAACGACACTAGAAAATTCTATTAACTAGCTAATAGGAATACTAAGCTTATTTCTTTCGTCATCAGCTAGCCTGAATATTACCTAAATTAATCTATCTTTCGCATTACTAACTCCATCGTACTTCACATATATTTAATCCTACCGTGACGCGACTGCTTCAAAATCATGAAAATAAGCACATCACATTCAACGAACTACTTCAATAATTAAGTTAACTGAAATTTTGAATTGGCTTACCATTCTAAATCTGACGCGCTATCCGCGAACACGACAAGGATTCTGGTTCAGCTCTTGTGTCGAGCACTTGGGGAATACCATGCTATGAGCTTCGTCTTCATCCGACGCTTGGGATTTCTTGGGGATGCACGAATGACGACGACCTTCGATTGAAGTCTGGAGCGAGCTGGCGAGGACATGAATTTAGTGAGGGCTCTGGTGACGACGAAGTCACGAGCAAGGAAGGACAGGTTCAACAGCTCGACGACTGATGCGAGCACGCGTGAAGCCCGATGGACAAAGAGCAAACGCACGGATGGGTCGAACTGGGACTAGAGGACGACGAACGCCATGGCGGGTTGGAGACCGGATTTAACAGCGGTGTTGTACCATGGCGAATAGGAAATCGATGACCGGCCAAGATGCGATTGGCGAGATCCGAGTATGGCGCGACAGATTTGGGATGTCGCGATGGATAGCTAGCACAATGGAGAACGACAACTGAGCAGATCTTGACGACCGACGTCACGACATCTACAATGAACGCGAGGGCGAGGCGACTGAACGACGACGACAAGACAAAGGAAACGGGGCGCGCTAGACCGTCAACTAAAACTTATGCCGGACCGAGCAGAAAGCGCAGGATCACGGCAAAGTTAGCGTTCCCATGAAAAAACACAACCACATAGACGCGGCCAGGGACTCGGCCAGGCAGCGACTGCGAGCTGGAGCAGAGGGCAGAGCCGAGCAATCACTTGAACATGGTCGACGGCAAGGTCTGCCGGGACAGAACACCGGCACACATCACAGCACGACGAATATGCAGAGCTCCAAATCAAATTGGGAGGAGCAAGGGACTGGAATTGAGCGCAAGCGAGCAAGCGACGTCCACAGCAAGCTGGGAAATCGACGGCGAGCATGGAGCCTGTGCGCGTGGGGCTGGGGAGATGGGGCGAGTTGCAGCCCATGGCCATGGGCGAGACGCGCGGTCGGCCGAGCCAGCGGAGCGCGCTTGCGCGCGAACGAACACAGGGAGAGGGCAAGGACGCGCGTGATGCAGGGAAGACGACGAGGGCGCACCATGGACGAATAGGGAGCTGAGGCGAGCTGCGCGCAGGGAGACTCGTGTGCACAGGGAAGAACAGCTGGGTGCCGAGCCAGGGGCGCGCACGTGGCACTAGGGGGCAGTGGAGGACGCGCGTAGATGGAGCTCCGAGCGTAGAGGCGAGCAAGGAGTTGGAGAAGGCCGCGACGCAGGGAGATTGACGAGCCAGAGACGATAGAGTAGAGGGCACGTGGCCATGGGCGAGCTCGGCAAGACTCCATGGGAGGGCTAGCGAGCTGCAGGGAAATCGGCTGGGAGAGGCGGCCGAGTAGAGAGTGGGGGCGGCAGGGAGGGGCACCGGGCGCTGGAACTCGGACACCGGGTTGGAATAGGGAGACGCAGGGTGCGGCACCAGGGAAATCGCGCACACGGGACTGAATCCGATCAGGGAAGCAGACGCACCGCCATGGGACGGGAGAGGAAGAAGGGGAGCAGAGAAGCTGCGCCAGTGAGCAGAGGGGAGGGACTCGCGCGAGAGCTTGGACCAGGGGTGCGCAATTGGAGCAAGCGGCCACCTGGGGCAGAGCCGGGCTCAGGGAGACGGCTGGAGAGCGCGCATCAGAGGAGCATCGCTGGGCGCGTCCATGGGAGCAGACAGGCGAGCGCCAGGGAGAGAGAGCATGGTAGAGAAGAAGATATCTCCAGTCCAGGGAGATGAGAACGGCAACCGGATAGGCACGCACGACAGTCAAATATCAGAGGACCGTGGAAAAATCAGGGAGGGAAAAAATCAGAGCGGAGATAAGGAACAACTGGATTTTTGTCAGATTTTTCTATATTTCTTCTTTTTTACCAAAAATCATAGATATTTTAGAATCAAGATTTTTAGCGATATAAAATGGGTCAGATCACCACAAACGGGTCGACGGTACTTGGGATACGGTTCGATTTAATCGAAACCAAACAGGATTTGGGCGGGGTCTAATATAGTTGGATCAAAATTTACTGGTGACGATAAATGAGATGAATAGGATTAAACTGATTCTGGCTCTGGTAATTTGTCCCGAAAATTTCCTTCATTGAGTTCTAAATAAATTTGTTTGAGGATAAAAATTATTCAAGTGGGTCGGGCTTCCGAATTCTTATTCGCGTGAGCGATGAATTTTAACTAATCACCGGACGCACCGATTTTCGGAATAACTCTGTTCCGAACATTACGAAAATTGAGGACAAGCCCGGATAGATAAAAATAAAAACTGCGTCGCACTCACGACAGACGAAATAGATGCGATATTAAAATCGCGATAGGCAAAGATGTTTAAAAACTTAGTATCCATTTTATCCACTGATATGACGTGCTTGAATCCATACTCGTTGTCGAGCGAAATATAAACACCTGGGGTGTTACAGCCCTCTCCCCTTAAAAGAATCTCATCTCGAGATTCGGAGCGAAGGACTTTCAAGAGTAGAGAAGCATGTAACCCACGTTCATATCAACAATAATCATAAGGCAGTCTTGAGCGAAGGCGTGTGCCTCAGAATATTGTTTCTCTAGTGGACATAACATATATCGCCTTAGGCTAATTTAGAGATGTCCATCAATAGAGACGCTGTCTGCCAGAAGAACACATAAGGTTCCATGTGTGCAGTTTGCTTTTTCTAATGACACTGTACTATCTGAGTCTGTTGAGCGAGTGGCAAATACGCGATCTTACCCAAACAGAATCAGATACACCATCTTGGGTAAAACACACAAAAGGAGGTTTACCAACAAGTGGTTACGGTAAGTTCATAGCACACGAGACGGGTGTGAATGTCGACTAAAATCACAGTTGACCCGTGGCTAGCCAGAAAATCCAAGTCCCTGAAAGGTGATATAGATTCGAGAACATCACCAGCAGAGGGATCTGTAGATACGGACTTTACGACCAGTCCATTTTATCCAGCACTAATCATGGCTCGACTTTATCACACATGCTGGAAAAGCACACGTGAGGCGACCGAGGCATGACTAGAGCGATGACTAGGTGGTTACTGGTCGACTTAATCTCGATTCTTAAAAGTGCTTCCTTAAGATGGGTTGAACCAATATGGGTCCAGGCAAATTGGTGAAACGATCTCTAAACTCAATCTTTGTTCATTGGGCAGTTACAAGTTAGTAAAAACCAACTTGTTGAACTACTTTTGATATTGGGCATGTCCTCTCAGTACCATCGGTAAGCCAACGGTCGAGAGTTCACTCTTGCTAGCAGAAGGTCATGCATTTGGGTAGAAATCCATTTGGTCATGTTGTTCATCCGTTTCTTCAAGCGAGATGAATTATCCACTTGGTTACGGAATACATGGATTAAATAAGAGAGTGAATGAACAAACTCCTGTATCTCAGCAGCAGGGGAAAATCAATCTCCATTTTGAGAGCTATTCAGTTGTCTCTCGACACTAAAAAGCTCCAAGGCTTTACCTTTACACAAAGGACGTAAAGGGAACTTGTATGAGTAGTCACTACCAAGATCAAAAGAAATAAGACCACACATGAAAGTGGTATGCCCTTTTGATCCAATGGAGATGACAGATGTTGCTTGATCACTTCACAAACAACATAGAAATTGTTTCAAGGAGGAGGCCTACGGAAGATAACATATCGATAGAGTCTCATAGTGGATTATGGCTACTAACTGTGATATTAACGTGTGCCAAGTAGCGCAACCATGTGCGCACACACAGAAGGCCCTCGGTTTCGTCACGACACCACTGGTGAAAGGGAATTAGGCTTACACCTAGTTCCTAAATAATTTTGGTGGTTGAATTGCCCAACACAAATATTGGACTAACTAGTTTGCTCTAGTGCATAAGTTATACAGGTGCAAAAGGTTCACACTTAGCCAATAAAAAAAGACCAAGTTTTGGATTCGACAAAGGAGCAACGAGGCAACCGAAGGCACCTCGGGCTGGAGGCACCGGACTGTCCGGTGTGCACCGGACAGTGTCCGGTGCGCCCAGAGGACTCCGACTTCAAACTCTTCGCCCTCGGGAATTCTCGGAAGCCGGCGCGCTATAATTCACCGGACTGTCCGGTGTGCACCGGACATGTCCGGTGCTCCAAGGAAGCGCGGTCTCCGGAACTCGCCAGCCTCGGGTTCGCGCGGCAGCCGCTCCGCTAAAATTCACCGGACTGTCCGGTGTGCACCGGACTGTCCGGTGTGCACCGGACTGTCCGGTGTGCACCGGACTGTCCGGTGTGCACCGGACTGTCCGGTGTACCAGCGGGGCAACGGCTCTTTTCGGCGCCAACGGCTCCCTGCGGTGCATTTAATGCGCGCGCAGCGCGCGCAGACGACAGACGTGCCCATACCGGTGCACCGGACATCAAACAGTACATGTCCGGTGCGCACCGGACACCCAGGCGGGCCCAGAAATCAGAAGCTCCAACGGTCAGAATCCAACGGCAATGGTGACGTGGCGGGGGCACCGGACTGTCCGGTGTGCACCGGACTGTCCGGTGCGCCATCGAACAGACAGCTTCCAGCAACGGTCACTTTTGGTGGTTGGGGCTATAAATACCCCAACCACCCCACCATTCATTGCATCCAAGTTTTTCAACTTCCAACCACTTACAAGAGCTAGGCATTCAATTCTAGACACACCAAAGAGATCAAATCCTCTCCAATTCCTCTCAAGTATTTAGTGACTAGCGAGAGAGATTTGCCGTGTTCTTTTGAGCTCTTGCGCTTGGATCGCCTTCTTTCTTTCTCACTTGTTCTTGTGATCAAAACTCAATTGTAACCAAGGCAAGAGGCACCAATTGTGTGGTGGCCCTTGCGGGGAAGTTTTGTTCCCGTTTGATTGAGAAGAAGAAAAGCTCACTCGGTCCGAGAGACCGTTTGAGAGAGGGAAGGGTTGAAAGAGACCCGGCCTTTGTGGCCTCCTCAACGGGGAGTAGGTTTGCGAGAACCGAACCTCGGTAAAACAAATCCGCGTGTCACACTCTTCATTTGCTTGCGATTTGTTTTTGCGCCCTCTCTCGCGGACTCGTTTATATTTCTAACGCTAACCCGGTTTGTAGTTGTGATTATTTTTGTTTCGCCCTATTCACCCCCCCCCTCTAGGCGACTTTCAATTGGTATCAGAGCCCGGTGCTTCATTAGAGCCTAACCGCTCGAAGTGATGTCGGGAGATCACACCAAGAGGGAGATGGAGACCGGCGATAACAAGCCCACTACAAGCCAAGGGAGCACTTCATCGGAAGAGTCCCGTACCAAGAGAAGGGAGAAGAAGAAGAACTCCTCCAAGCGGAAGGAGAAAAGATCTTCCTCTTCTCACCACAAGGAGAAGAAGGAAAAATCTTCTTCTCACAAGCCGCATCGGAGTGGAGACAAGCACAAAAGGATGAGGAAGGTGGTCTACTACGAGACCGACACTTCATCGACATCTACCTCCGGCTCCGACGCGGCATCCGTCACTTCTAAACGCCAAGAGCGTAAGAAGTATAGTAAGATTCCCCTACACTACCCTCGCATTCCTAAACATACACCTTTACTTTCCGTCCCATTAGGCAAACCACCAACTTTTAATGGTGAAGATTATGCTATGTGGAGTAATTTAATGCGATTTCATCTAACCTCTCTCCACAAAAGTATTTGGGATGTTGTTGAGTATGTTGTACAGGTACCATCTGTAGGGGATGAGGACTATGACACGGACGAAGTGGCCCAAATCGAGCACTTCAACTCCCAAGCCGCAACCATTCTCCTTGCCTCTCTAAGCAAGGAGGAATACAACAAAGTGCAAGGGTTGAAGAACGTAAAGGAGATTTGGGACCTACTCAAGATGGCGCACGAGGGTGATGAACTCACCAAAATCACCAAACGGGAAACGATCGAGGGGGAGCTCGGTCGCTTTCGTCTTCGCCAAGGGGAGGAGCCATAAGACATGTACAACCGGCTCAAGACCTTGGTGAACCAAGTGCGCAACCTCGGGAGCGCAAAATGGGATGACCACGAGGTGGTTAAGGTTATTTTAAGAGCACTTATTTTCCTTAACCCCACTCAAGTACAATTAATTCGTGGTAATCCTAGATATCCACTAATGACCCCCGAGGAAGTTATCGGGAATTTTGTAAGCTTTGAATGCATGATTAAGGGCTCCAAGAAGATTAACGAGCTTGACGAGCCTTCCACATCCGAGGCGCAACCGGTGGCCTTCAAGGCAACGGAGGAGAAGAAGGAGGAGTCTACACCAAGTAGACAACCAATTGACGCCTCCAAGCTCGACAATGAGGAGATGGCCCTAATCATCAAAAGCTTTCGGCAAATCCTCAAGCAACGGAAGGGGAAGGATTACAAATCCCGTTCCAAGAAGGTTTGCTACAAGTGTGGTAAGCCCGGTCACTTTATTGCAAAGTGTCCTATGTCTAGTGACAGTGACAGGGGCGACGACAAGAAGGGAAGAAGAAAGGAGAAGAAGAAGTATTACAAGAAAAAGGGCGGCGATGCCCATGTTTGTCGGGAGTGGGACTCCGACGAAAGCTCAAGCGACTCCTCCGACGACGAGGACGCCGCCAACATCGCCGTCACCAAAGGCCTCCTCTTCCCCAACGTCGGCCACAAGTGTCTCGTGGCCAAGGACGGCAAAAAGAAGGTAAAATCAAGGTCCTCCACTAAATATGAAACATCTAGTGATGAGGATGATGATAAAAATGAGGAGGATAACTTGCGCATTCTTTTTGCTAACCTTAACATGGAACAAAAGGAAAAATTAAATGAGCTAATTAGTGCCATCCATGAAAAGGATGACCTCTTGGACTCCCAAGAGGACTTCCTAATCAAGGAAAATAAGAAACATGTTAAGGTTAAAAATGCTTACGCTCTAGAAGTAGAAAAATGTAACAAATTATCTAGTGAGCTAAGCACCTGCCATGACACTATTGCCAACCTTAGAAAAGAGAATGAGAAATTAAATGCTAAGGTTGACTCTCATGTTTGTATTGATTCAACTTCCAATTCTAAAGATGATAATATTGATTTACTTGCTAGAATTGATGAGTTGAATGTTTCTCTTGCTAGCCTTAGAGATGAGAAAGAAAAATTGCTTGCTAAGGCTAGAGATTTTGATGTTTGCATTTCTAACCTTAGAGATGAGAATGATATATTACATGCTAAGGTTATTGAACTAAAATCTTGCAAACCCTCTACATCTAATGTTGAACATGTTTCTATTTGTACTAGATGTAGAGATATTAATGTTGATGCTATCCATGATCACCTAGCCTTAATTAAAAAACAAAATGATCACATAGCACAACTTAATGCTAAGATTAGTGAGCATGACTTAGAAAATGAAAAATTTAACTTTGCTAGAAGCATGCTCTTTAATGGGAGATGCCCTGGCATTAAGGACGGCATTGGCTTCCAAAGGGGAGACAATGTCAAAATTAATGCCCCTCCAAAGAACTTATCTAACTTTGTTAAGGGCAAGGCTCCCATGCCTCAGGATAACGAGGGTTACATTTTGTACCCTGCCGGCTATCCTGAGAGCAAGATTAGGAAAATTCATTCTAGGAAGTCTCACTCTGGCCCTAACCATGCTTTTATGTATAAGGGTGAGACATCTAGTTCTAGGCAACCAACTCGTGCCAAGTTGCCTAGAAAGAAGACTACTAATGCATCAAATGATCATGCCATTTCATTTAAAACTTTTGATGCATCTTATGTTTTAACTAACAAATCCGGCAAGGTAGTTGCCAAGATTGTTGGGGGCAAACACAAGGGCTCCAAGACTTGTGTTTGGGTACCCAAAGTTCTTGTTTCTAATGCTAAAGGACCCAAAACCGTTTGGGTACCTAAAATCAAGAACTAAATTGTTTTGTAGGTTTATGCATCCGGGGGCTCAAGTTGGATACTCGACAGCGGGTGCACAAACCACATGACAGGGGAGAAAAAGATGTTCTCCTCATATGAGAAAAACCAAGATCCCCAACGAGCTATCACATTCGGGGATGGAAATCAAGGTTTGGTCAAAGGTTTGGGTAAAATTGCTATATCACCTGACCATACTATTTCTAATGTTTTTCTTGTAGATTCCTTAGATTACAATTTGCTTTCCGTATCCCAATTATGTCAAATGGGCTACAACTGTCTATTTACTGATACCGGTGTTACTGTCTTTAGAAGAAGTGATGATTCAATAGCATTTAAGGGAGTGTTAGAGGGTCAGCTATTCTTGGTAGATTTTGATAGAGCTAAACTCGACACTTGCTTAATTGCTAAGACTAACTTGGGTTGGCTCTGGCACCGCCGACTAGCCCATGTTGGAATGAAGAATCTTCATAAGCTTCTAAAGGGGGAACACATTTTAGGACTAACAAATGTTCATTTTGAGAAAGACAGGATTTGTAGCGCATGCCAAGCCGGGAAGCAAGTTGGCACTCATCATCCACACAAGAACATCATGACTAGTGACAGGCCACTGGAGCTCCTACACATGGACCTATTCGGCCCGATCGCTTACATAAGCATCGGCGGGAGTAAGTACTGTCTAGTTATTGTGGATGATTATTCTCGCTTCACTTGGGTGTTCTTTTTGCAGGACAAATCTCATACCCAAGAGACTTTAAAGGGATTCTTGAGACGGGCTCAAAATGAGTTCGGCTTAAGGATCAAGAAAATTAGAAGCGATAATGGGACGGAGTTCAAGAACTCTCAAATTGAAGGCTTCTTTGAGGAGGAGGGCATCAAGCATGAGTTCTCTTCTCCCTACACTCCACAACAAAATGGTGTAGTGGAGAGGAAGAATCGAACTCTATTGGACATGGCAAGAACCATGCTTGATGAGTACAAGACACCGGATCGGTTTTGGGCCGAGGCGGTCAACACCGCCTGCTACGCCATCAACCGGTTATATCTTCACCGAATCCTCAAGAAAACATCTTATGAACTCCTAACCGGTAAAAAGCCAAACATTTCATATTTTAGAGTTTTTGGTAGCAAATGCTTTATTCTTGTTAAGAGAGGTAGAAAATCTAAATTTGCTCCTAAAACTGTAGAAGGCCTTTTACTAGGATATGACTCAAACACAAGGGCATATAGAATCTTTAATAAGTCCTCAGGACTTGTTGAAGTTTCTTGTGACGTTGTGTTTGATGAGACTAACGGCTCTCAAGTAGAGCAAGTTGATCTTGATGATATAGGAGAAGAACAGGCTCCATGCATAGCGCTAAGGAACATGTCCATTGGGGATGTGTGTCCTAAGGAATCCGAAGAGCCTCCACATGCACAAGATCAACCATCCTCCTCGAAGCAAGCATCTCCACCAACTCAAGTTGAGGATGAGGCTCAAGATATTGAACAAGAAGATCAAGAAGATGAGCCACCTCAAAATGACGGCAACGATCAAGGGGGAGATGCAAATGATGAAGACAAGGAGGATGAACAACCAAGGCCGCCACACCCAAGAGTCCACCAAGCAATACAACGAGATCACCCCGTCGACACCATCCTCGGCGACATTTATAAGGGGGTAACTACTCGATCTCGTGTTGCTCATTTTTGTGAACATTACTCGTTTGTTTCCTCTATTGAGCCAACCAGGGTAGAGGAAGCACTACAAGATTCGGATTGGGTAGTGGCGATGCAAGAGGAGCTCAACAATTTCACAAGGAATGAGGTATGGCATTTAGTTCCACGTCCTAATCAAAATGTTGTAGGAACCAAGTGGGTCTTCCGCAACAAGCAAGACGAGCATGGTGTGGTGACAAGGAACAAAGCTCGACTCGTGGCCAAGGGGTATTCTCAAGTCGAAGGTTTGGATTTTGGTGAAACCTATGCACCCGTAGCTAGGCTTGAGTCAATTCGTATATTATTGGCCTATGCTACTTACCATGGCTTCAAGCTTTATCAAATGGACGTGAAGAGTGCCTTCCTCAATGGACCAATCAAGGAGGAGGTCTATGTTGAGCAACCTCCCGGCTTTGAAGACAGTGAGTACCCTAACCATGTTTATAGGCTCTCTAAGGCGCTTTATGGACTCAAGCAAGCCCCAAGAGCATGGTATGAATGCCTTAGAGATTTCCTTATTGCAAATGGCTTCAAAGTCGGCAAAGCTGATCCTACTTTATTCACTAAGACTCTTGACAATGATTTGTTTGTATGCCAAATTTATGTTGATGATATTATATTTGGGTCTACTAACAAATCTACATGTGAAGAATTTAGTAGGATCATGACACAAAAATTCGAGATGTCAATGATGGGGGAGTTGAAGTATTTTCTAGGATTCCAAGTCAAGCAACTCCATGAAGGTACCTTCATTAGCCAAACAAAGTATACTCAAGATATCCTAAGCAAGTTTGGAATGAAGGATGCCAAGCCCATCAAGACACCCATGGGAACCAATGGGCATCTCGACCTTGACACGGGAGGTAAGTCCGTGGATCAAAAGGTATACCGGTCGATGATTGGTTCATTGCTTTATTTATGTGCATCTCGACCGGACATTATGCTTTCCGTTTGCATGTGTGCAAGATTCCAAGCCGACCCTAAGGAATCACACCTTACGGCCGTTAAACGAATCTTGAGATATTTGGCTTATACTCCTAAGTTTGGGCTTTGGTACCCTCGGGGATCCACTTTTGATTTGATTGGTTATTCGGATGCCGATTGGGCAGGGTGTAAGATTAATAGGAAGAGCACATCGGGGACTTGCCAGTTCTTGGGAAGATCCTTGGTGTCATGGGCTTCAAAGAAGCAAAATTCGGTCGCTCTTTCTACTGCCGAAGCCGAGTATATTGCCGCAGGTCATTGTTGCGCGCAATTGCTTTGGATGAGGCAAACCCTGCGGGACTACGGTTACAAATTAACCAAAGTCCCCTTGCTATGTGATAATGAGAGTGCAATCAAAATGGCCGACAATCCCGTCGAGCATAGCCGCACTAAGCACATAGCCATTCGGTATCATTTTCTTCGGGATCACCAACAAAAGGGGGATATCGAGATTTCATACATTAATACTAAAGATCAATTAGCCGATATCTTTACCAAGCCACTTGATGAGCAATCTTTTACCAGACTTAGGCATGAGCTCAATATTCTTGATTCTAGGAATTTCTTTTGCTAGTCTTGCACACATAGCTCATAAATATACCTTTGATCATGTCTCTTTTATATATGCTATGACTAATGTGTTCTCAAGTGTATTTCAAACTAAGTCATAGGTGTATTGAAAGGGAATTGGAGTCTTCGGCGAAGACAAGGCTTCCACTCCACTCTACTACTCATCCTTCGCCGTCGCTCCGCATCACTCTCCAACTTTGGTATAATCCTCATTCATTCATTTTATGACCAAAGGGGGCGAAAAGGACTTCTGTGGGCTCTAATGATTCCGTTTTTTGGCGATTCATGCCAAAGGGGGAGAAAATATGAGCCCAAAGCAAAAGGACCGCACCACCACCCTAATTTTAAATTTGATGATTTTCAATGGTAAATTTCAAAATTGGTATCTCTTTGTGTTCTAAAGGGGGAGCAAGTAGCATTTTCAAAATTGATGGAAAACCCTCTTGAACACTAAGAGGAGACCTTATTTGAGGGGGAGTTTTGTTTAGTCAAAGGAAAAGCATTTGGGACAAAGGAAGAAAATTTCAAAACTTGAAAAATGCTTTGCAAATCTTATTCATTTACCTTTGACTATCTTGCAAAAAGACTTTGAAAAGAATTTACAAAAGAGTTTGCAAAAACAAAACTTTTGGTGCAAATGTGGTCCAATATGTCAAAAACAAAGAAAACAATCCATGCGCATCATATAAGTATTTATATTGGCTCAATTCCAAGCAACCTTTGCACTTACATTATGCAAACTAGTTCAATTATGCACTTCTATATTTGCTTTGGTTTGTGTTGGCATCAATCACCAAAAAGGGGGAGATTGAAAGGGAATTAGGCTTACACCTAGTTCCTAAATAATTTTGGTGGTTGAATTGCCCAACACAAATATTGGACTAACTAGTTTGCTCTAGTGCATAAGTTATACAGGTGCAAAAGGTTCACACTTAGCCAATAAAAAAAGACCAAGTTTTGGATTCGACAAAGGAGCAACGAGGCAACCGAAGGCACCTCGGGCTGGAGGCACCGGATTGTCCGGTGTGCACCGGACAGTGTCCGGTGCGCCCAGAGGACTCCGACTTCAAACTCTTCGCCCTCGGGAATTCTCGGAAGCCGGCGCGCTATAATTCACCGGACTGTCCGGTGTGCACCGGACATGTCCGGTGCTCCAAGGAAGCGCGGTCTCCGGAACTCGCCAGCCTCAGGTTCGCGCGGCAGCCGCTCCGCTAAAATTCACCGGACTGTCCGGTGTGCACCGGACTGTCCGGTGTACCAGCGGGGCAACGGCTCTTTTCAGCGCCAACGGCTCCCTGCGGTGCATTTAATGCGCGCGCAGCGCGCGCAGACGACAGACGTGCCCATACCGGTGCACCGGACATCAAACAGTACATGTCCGGTGTGCACCGGACACCCAGGCGGGCCCAGAAATCAGAAGCTCCAACGGTCAGAATCCAACGGCAATGGTGACGTGGCGGGGGCACCGGACTGTCCGGTGTGCACCGGACTGTCCGGTGCGCCATCGAACAGACAGCTTCCAGCAACGGTCACTTTTGGTGGTTGGGGCTATAAATACCCCAACCACCCCACCATTCATTGCATCCAAGTTTTCCAACTTCCAACCACTTACAAGAGCTAGGCATTCAATTCTAGACACACCAAAGAGATCAAATCCTCTCCAATTCCACTCAAGCATTTAGTGACTAGCGAGAGAGATTTGTCGTGTTCTTTTGAGCTCTTGCGCTTGGATCGCCTTCTTTCTTTCTCACTTGTTCTTGTGATCAAAACTCAATTGTAACCAAGGCAAGAGGCACCAATTGTGTGGTGGCCCTTGCGGGGAAGTTTTGTTCCCGTTTGATTGAGAAGAAGAAAAGCTCACTCGGTCCGAGAGACCGTTTGAGAGAGGGAAGGGTTGAAAGAGACCCGGCCTTTGTGGCCTCCTCAACGGGGAGTAGGTTTGCGAGAACCGAACCTCGGTAAAACAAATCCGCGTGCCACACTCTTCATTTGCTTGCGATTTGTTTTTGCGCCCTCTCTCGCGGACTCGTTTATATTTCTAACGCTAACCCGGTTTGTAGTTGTGATTATTTTTGTTTCGCCCTATTCACCCCCCCTCTAGGCGACTTTCAACTGGTTTTAGTCATAACACCATTATCAGACATAACCAATAAGACATCTCACGCGACACAAATGAATTATGTAAGGGTGACAATATACAAAGAGATACTCCACCTGTAAGGATGGTTACAAGTAGAGAGCCAAATAGATCATGAGCCGATGAAATGAACAGGGCATGGCCATAACCTAAGTTTGTATGAGTTTGGTCATGGAGGGATAATGGTAAATACAAATTTGGGTCATGGTTCACCAAATAAGAACATGGCCTAATTTTGGGTTTAGGAAAACAAGTCATAAACCTTCTATCGACACATCAAACATAAAGCACCCTAAGAGGTCACCTAAAAAATGGAGGACACCTATTTCATCGAAGTTCATAATTCAGCATTACACCATATTATCTACAATCAATGGTTACAGGAATAAGGATGAGAGAAGCATCTTGGGTGTATAGGTGACAAACATGATGCAACAATTAGGATGCATGCTCGTCCTATACGTCCTCACAAATTTTGCCAACACATGTGGCAATAGCGTTCTATCTCGGTGGCATACTTACTACTCTCACGGTATTTTGCTAGTCATCAGCTACACATACATTTTCGAGGTTAGTGTACCTGTAGAAAAAAATCCATCACAGCCCAATTTTCCCATGATGCAGTTCACACATGACAGTTTATCACAGTTTATACTCCATATATTGCTATATGGAGGCCAGCTCATCATTAAGCGCCGAGCCATGCATAGGCGCCGTTGCCAGACTTTAACCATAGGGCAACTCATTATGGTAACTCACCTTCTTACCTGAGCGTAGGTGCATCGTTACAAGTACATTACACTTCTCAGTATTTCCATGTCTGTATACCCATATACATCCATGGGGTACTGAATCCTAGAAAAGTAAATACTCCACATCGCAGCCTTCATATATACATATGTGAAACATGTATATAATCAAGCACTTTTTACACTCTTCCCTAGACCGACGGTTGTTCGGTCATGCTCTCACATCTCACCTTACCTTGAGCGTCGATCCATTCAAAACTGAATGGCCTCAAAAATAACAATACACATGTATGCAATACCCCCGGTTGTGGGTTAGTGGTTTTCAACTAAGCCACCTGACAGTCCTTGACTTAGGGCTTAATAGAGGATGTTGCTAGCATTATAGTTTTTCAAAACTGTTTTTCAAAGCCAAACAATGTGTTTAGTTGAAAATAGGTTTTTCGAAACCAAAACTTTTGTTTTGAAAATATATATGTGACTGTATATACTTAATCTTGCTCCGATACCAGCCTATGGCAGAACCTCCCAAGTTATTGGGCCCACATGCACCTATCCCCGTCTCAAAGACCTCAGACAGCTATGTGTGTGCACCAGATAACTTAACAGGATCCGTCCGATTGCCCCAAGGACATCGGATAAACCACTTACAACCAGAACCGTGAGATTAAGTAATACAAATCACACACACCAACATTTTTGCAGCGGAAATCTTATTGCCAAATTTTACAAGTTACAAAAAAAAAATTTCTATCGGAGTGATTACAAAAGTATAAGTTTGAAATATATGCTAGCTCAAGTGACCATCCTCAATAAGAAGTATAGAAGGGTTACTTAGACTTATAAGAAGGTCGAGCCCACCGGCACTTAACACCATCACAGCAGCACAAGGTTAGACCTGAAAAACATCAGGGAATAAAACCCTGAGTACGGAATTACTCAACAAGACTTACCCGACTAAAGAAAAGACTCTCAAGGGTATGCTGGCTAGAGGGAGTCAAGGTATGGCTTATCAAGAATCAATGACTCTGTTTGTAGAAAAGCTTACTAATAGTGGATCCTTAAAATCCAGTTTTATTGTCAGGTTAAGTAGAGTTACCTACATCTAGAGTTCTTTCTACCCTAGTTCAATCACTCGACCTGCACTAGCCGTCTTTTTATCATCCCATCAGTTCACTGGATTGCTACGTGTAGGGCAGTGACCAGATCTTCATAACCGCGAGGGTACGGCGATCCAAATCGATTATACTCAGCTGAGGATCTCCAATCACACGACATATGTAGCACTTAACCCTTGCATATATCAAATCACCATCGGGGTTCTTAAGACCAGATTAGGTTCACGCCAACCGAGAGCACAGATACACCACCGTCCAGCCTCTTGCCACGGAGGGTACACGCTACTCTCGCCATCTCTCCACTCCCATTGCGTGGTATCTTATTCTGGTATTAGTCTGCCCGAGGCAAAGCTTACCCATGACGAGGCATGTGACCAGTTAAAGGGTCCACGATCATCAAGCCTACATCAGCACGGTCCTTAATCGACTCAGACGGAGACACTACACCGAGACTCCTTTCTCGTGCAAGTCAACCGCCCAGTCTCAGCTTTATTATTTTCAACCCAAAGTTTGGTACCTGGCAGAGGTACATCTTTTCCAGATGTTGAATCCATCAAGGCCTTTGACGGATTCACCATCAAGTTTTATTTTTGAAAACATTCCCACCCACTGAAGCATCACCTTTGTTTTAAAACAAAACATTTTTATATGCTAAAGCAAGGCTAAGCATCATAAAATTCTTTTCAAAACGGATATCAAGGAAGGGAAATCAAGTTTCAAGGAAGGAAATGCATCAACGGTTTAGCACACAACTCCTATCACCTAATGCATCAAACAAGGTGATAAAAATTTTAAAACTTTAAAGAGGTGGCAAATGCACCGGGGCTTGCCTGAATAACACTAGGTTAGTGTTGTTAGACGATGTCCGCTTGACGAGTATCCCTCGACCGAGCACTTGATTGATTTAACCATCTTCAAGTTGGTCCATCAGCTTCATCTTGCGGATTAGCCCGCGCTTGGGGTCGACTTGGATTGTCTTCCGCATCACGCGATTATTTATCGTACATCATGAGATGCACGATGCACATGTATGAGCACGAGTATAAATAGTATAGGATAAATAATCTATGCTAAAAAGGATGAAACACTTATAATCTATAACCAAGCATATTTTATACAATATACCAATTCCAACTTTAGAACTAAAAGACCTAAAGTGTTTATACGCATTACTTATCAGACAGACCCTAAATTTTGGTTGAAACAGATATATCGATGTTACTTAATCTTAAATATTCGAAATGGAAATCAACATTCATTCAAATCATGAAATCGACCAACATACATAGAATATCATACCTAGAATAAACTAACTAATTATGCAGGGCATCGACTATATCAATTAATCAAATGGACATAACGACACTAGAAAATTATATTAACTAGCTGATAGGAATACTAAGCTTATTTCTTTCGTCATCAGCTCGCCCGAATATTACCTAAATTAATCTATCTTTCGCATTACTAACTCTATCGTACTTCACATATATTTAATCCAACCACGACGCGACTGCTTCAAAATCATGAAAATAAGCACATCACATTCATCGAACTACTTCAATAATTAAGTTAACGGAAGTTTTGAATCGTCTTACCATTCTAAATCTGACGCGCTATCCGTGAACACGACAAGGATTCTGGTTCAGCTCTTGTGTCGAACACTTGGGGAATACCACGCTACGAGCTTCATCTTCATCCGATGCTTGGGATTTCTTGGGGATGCACGAATGACGACGACCTTCGATTGAAGTCTAGAGCGAGCTGGCGAGGACACGAATTTAGTGAGGGCTCTAGCAACGACGAAGTCACGAGCAAGGAAGGACGGGTTCAACAGCTCGACGACTGATGCGAGCACGCATGAAGCCCGATGGACGAAGAGCGAACGCACGGATGGGTCGAACTGGGACTAGAGGACGACGAACGCCATGGCGGGTTGGAGACCAGATTTAACAGCGGTGTTGTACCATGGCGAATAGGAAACGATGATCGGCCAAGATGCGATTGGCGAGATCCGAGTATGGCGCGACAGATTTGGGATGTCGCGATGGATAGCTAGCATAATGGAGAACGACGGCTGAGCAGATCTTGACGACCGACGTCACGACATCTACAATGAACGCGAGGGCGAGGCGACTGAACAACGACGACAAGACAAAGGAAACGGAGCGCGCTTGACCGTCAACTAAAACTTATGCCAGACCGAGCAAAAAGCGCAGGATCACGGCAAAGTAAGCGTTCCCACGAAAGAACACAACCACACAGACGCGGCCAGGGACTCGGCCACGCAGCGACTGCAAGCTGGAGTAGAGGGCAGAGCCGAGCAATCACTTGAACATGGTCGACGGCGAGGTCTGCCGAGACGGAACACCGGCACACATCGCAGCACGACGAATACGCAGAGCTCCAAATCAAATTGGAAGGAGCAGGGGACTAGAATCGAGCGCAAGCGAGCAAGCGACATCCACAGCAAGCTAGGAAATCGACGGCGAGCAGGGAGCCTGCGCGCGTGGGGCTGGGGAGATGGGGCGAGTTGCAGCCCACGACCATGGGCGAGACACGCGGTCGGCCAAGCCAGCGGAGCGCGCTTGCGCACGAACGAACACAGGGAGAGGGCAAGGACGCGCGTGACGCAGGGAAGATGACGAGGGCGTGCCATTGACGAACAGGGAGCTGAGGCGAGCTGCGCGCAGGGAGACTCGCGTGCACAGGGAAGAATGGCTAGGTGCCGAGCCAAGGGCACGCACGCGGCACCAGGGAGCAGTGGAGGACGCGCGCAGATGGAGCTTCGAGCGCAGAGGCGAGCAAGGAGTTGGAGAAGGCCGCGGCGCAGGGAGATCGACGAGCCGGAGACGATAGAGCAGAGGGCACGCGGCCATGGGTGAGCTCGGCAAGACTCCATGGGAGGGAGAGCGAGCTGCAGGGAAATCAGCTGGGAGAGGTGGCCGAGCAGAGTGTGGGCGCGGCAGGGAGGGGCACCGAGCGCTGGAACTCGGACACCGAGCTGGAACAGAGAGACGCAGGGTGCGGCACCAGGGAAATCGCGCGCATAGGACTGAATCCGAGCAGGGAAGCAGACGCACCGCCATGGGAAGGGAGAGGAAGAAGGGGAGCAGAGAAGCTGCGCCAGTGAGCAGAGGGGAGGGATTCACGAGAGAGCTTGGACTAGGGGCGCGCGATTGGAGCAAGCGGCCACCTGGGGCAGAGCCGGGCTCGGGGAGACGGCTGGAGAGCGCGCATCAGAGGAGCACCGCTGGGCGCGTCCATGGGAGCAGACAGGCGAGCGCCAGGGAGAGAGAGCACGGTAGAGAAGAAGATATCTCCAGAAGATGAGAACGGCAACCGGATAGGCACGCACGGCAGTCAAATATTAGAGGACCGTGGAAAAATCTGGGAGGGAAAAAATCAAAGAGGAGATAAGGAACAACGGGATTTTCGTCAGATTTTTCTATATTTCTTCTTTTTTTACCAAAAACCATAGATATTCTAGAATCAAGATTTTTAGCGATATAAAATGGGTCAGATCACCACAAACGGGTCGACGGTACTTGGGATACGGTTCGATTTAATCGAAACCAAACAGGATTTGGGCGGGGTCTAATTTAGTCGGATCAAAATTTACTGGTGATAATAAATGAGACGAATAGGATTAAATTGATTCCGGCTCTGGTAATTTGTCCCGAAAATTTCCTTCGTCGAGTTCTAAATAAATTTGTTTGAGGATAAAAATTATTCAAGTGGGTCGGGCTTCCGAATTCTTATTCGTGCGAGCGATGAATTTTAACTAATCACCGAACGCACCGATTTTCGGAATAACTCTGTTCCGAACATTACAAAAATTGAGGACAAGCCCGGATAGATAAAAATGAACACTGCTTCGCACTCGCGACAGACGAAATAGATGCGATATTAAAATCGCGATAGGCAAAGATGTTTAAAAACTTAGTATCCGTTTTATCCACTGATATGATGTGCTTGAATCCATACTCGTTGTCGAGCGGAATATAAACACCTGGGATGTTACAGCGTCCTCGCCCTACAGGCCCTCAACAAATATCAAGCTCAAACTAAGGCCTGGTGCGACCACGCGGTCATCCCAAGAGAGTTCGACAAAGGAGACCTCGTACTCGTCTAGACCACCCAGACAGAATCACGGGGCAAGCTGGAGCCGAAATGGGAAGGTCTATTCATCGTTAAGTCGAAGGCATCCCCCAGCGCGTACAGGCTAGTAACGCCATCCGGCAAAGACTTAGAGCACTCCTGGAACATTGACAACCTCTGCAAATTTTTTGTTTAATCATCAGGGCCCATGCGCCCTTGTAATCCAGCAAACAATGTTATTCCGGCTCGCACTCTTTTCCGCCCGGGGGGTGAGGTTTTTAACGAGGTGGAGTCATGTAATATACCAACAAAAGCCCCCGCAAAAACAAAACTCAGACGCAACGTGTCGAAAAAGACCATTTCGACAGTCTTTGGTATTCGACCATTCCGAAGTCACCGCGGCAGGTAGCGCAGACTACCCTCACGTGCGACAATCCGAGCAAAAGTCGCCTAACGGTGCAACTGGAATAGCACAATAAGTGCATCAATGAAAGTCTTTTATCAAAAAGGCACTCCGCGCAAAAGTCGCCTAAGGGTGCAGCCAGAATAGCAAAACAAATGCATCAATCGAAGTCTTTTATCAAAAAGACACTCCACGCAAAAGTCGCCTAAGGGTGTAGCCGAAATAGCACAACAAGTGCATTAATCAAAGTCTTTTACCGAAAAAGACACTCCATGCAAAAGACGCCTAAGGGTGCAGCCGGACAAGCACAATACGCACGCCATCGAAGTCTTTTACCGAAAAGACACTCCGCGCAAAAGTCGCCTAAGGGTGCAGCCGGACCAGCACAAGCGCACGAAAACGACCAACAGACCACATTACAACACAAGTCGCAGTTACATACAAGTTGTATTTTCACACACTCAGCGAGGGCACCATATACTACATCGGCTCAACCTTCGGGATGATACCCAACTCCCTATAATTGAATAACATTATTCTCAATTCCTCACCCTCAAAAAGATTTTGCAGATCTCCCTCACCTATGCTCGTCCCAATCGGCGAGGACAACAGTTCTCGTTTACCAATCCGGTCTACTCGAAGACGGTCCCACTCCATCCCCATACGACGGCGCCTACCACTTCACGAAACCTCACCCACGCTACGCTTCGACACCACCCTTCGCCGCCTGTACTCGGTCCTCGCACTAGGAAGATCAACCGCCTCGCCAACCTCCACACGCGGCGAGGACTCCGCCGCGGCCACATCTAATGCGGCAAAATAATCCAAGCCATCATCCGAGGACTCTTCAGTCCAGGGAAACGAACTCCCAGACTCACTATTAGACTCAAAGCACTCAGATCCAGAACCAGATAAATTATCATCGGCAGGCACAACGGGTCCGGCCGCCACAAAATTAGTATTGCTAGTAGTGGTTTCTTGCGCAGGCCCAAACATCAGAACCTGCGCAGCAACCGAGGTTCAGTATCACAAAAACAAAATTTCACACCGAAAGCCCTAGTCCCTATTCCGCCACCTGCGAAGGGCCGGCCGACGCCGCTGGGTCTTCGGCACCCGCCACCATCGAAGTGTCCCCACCAGTCAGTGCAGCGGCCGGCACGGGGTCCTCGATGTCATAGGTCGGCGCGGGGGTCACCACGGGCCCTCGCCTGCATCAGATGGCAGCGCCGGCTCCCCCCCAGTCCTCTCCTTCGCACTCGACGTCTCGGGCTGTGTGCTTTCCAAGTCCCCAAGGTCTTCAACCTCCTCATCATGCGCCATCTGCAGAATTAGTATACCCATTCAACAAAAACCACATGAATACACACATATACCCATACGCAATCACGAATATACACATACACTCCATACCTGCTCCATCGCCCGGTCGGACCTCTCCCGGACAGTTTCACGACCGTGGGGGCCCCACATCCTATCGTACAGCACCCCGGCCGACCGCTTCAGCACCGGGTCCTCAACCCGAAAGATTCCACGCTCGAAGTCCTTGTCCGAACGGTCGAAGACTTTGAAATGCTCGCATCCCTCACGGGACAGGGCATTCACGCCCCCTTCGCAGGTGATGAGTGACGCGAAGGACATGAGGCCCGTCACAATCGTTGGGAGCACCTCCAGCTCCTCTTGCAGCCATCCAAGGAAGTGGAGGCCCACCTCCTTACCGGACGCATCGAAGGGAGCGGTCTGCGCACCAAGCTCCTGGTACGCGTCCACGAGCCACACATGCGTTCGGTCGACCTCCACGCGAGTAGATGCCTCCGTTTTGTCCAGACGGTCGCGCAGGCCACAGAGCCTTGTTTCCATCTCCTCGACGCGTTGGCAGGCGAGACTGGCCTCTGCCCGCGCAAGCCTGGCCTCGGCTTGCACAGCCTGCGCCTCAGCGTAGGCTCTGTTTGCGTCCTTCCTCTCCGCCGCCAACTGCCGCCTGAGGTCCTCCTGCTCGGCCTCCGCAGCCGCCAACCTCTCCGTCAGTCTGCGGCTCTTGTTTTCCGCAGCGGACTTGTCCCGAACAACATTCGTATGTTGCGCCCAGAGGCGCTCGATCCTGCCCTCGAGTCGTCGCCTCTCGGCCGCGAACTCCAAAGTCAGGGCGCCCGATGCTACATAGTCGGCGAAGGCGGCCGTCTGCCACGAAAAATCCATCAGACTCACAACCACATGAAAACAATGAACTAACGAAGTCCAAGACGACTTACATGCTTCAGCTGCTGAGACACAGAGCCCACCACGTCTTTAGCGGTGGCCGCCGACGAAATCTCGCCGCTGGCGCAAAATCTAGACCACGGGTCCTACGAAGCACCCTTCGCCTCGGCCGCTAACGCAGCTGGCGTGGCCGCCACCATAGCCGGGGCAACAGCCAGTTGCCCAGCATCCGACCCTACACCACAACCTCGTTCAAGACCCACTCTAAAAAAACTCACCAACGAGTCCTCGGTCGGTGTGCGCATCAAACATCATGACACCGCCTACGCGGTAATCATCCACACAGATGTCCATGTCAAGGTCGGCAACACCTGTTGCCGCCTCGTTGGTGCGCATCGAAGATAGTGGCCTTCGCTCCTTCGTGGGCTCAGCCGAGGGCGGTTTGCCCGACCCGGAAGCGACAGCCCTCGCACCCGACGAATACTAGCTGGGCCTAGGTACGACTGGCTTCATAGCCGATGGTGGCTTGCTGCTCCCTGGGGCAGCGGCCTTCGCGCCTCCCCACGCCTTCTTGACCTCACGATTAGGGTCCCCGGCCGTAATGACCGCCCGCCGCTTCCGTGCCGCATCTTGACGATCCTTGTCCATCACTACCGATACAACAATAGCAATATTCCGTCCATAAGGAAAAATCTTCATCTCACGGGCCAAACGAGACGTAAATATGTCTTCGCCGGCCACCCGGGGAATCGGAACGTTCCTTGGCCATCGACCCCCGGTAACCTTCAGCATTCGCGTCGAAGACTCCCGAAACTCAGGCGAAGACATCCTTTCCCCAAGGGCCGCACAAGTCCCCACCAACTCCACAGCAAAACGATCAGAGACCCCCAACCCCTCAGCTGCAGTACTTAGTTTTCTCTTCTTAATGGCCGAGGTAGCCCCCCACGAAGGGCCTTCCTCAGCCACAGTCGCTGGCTTTTTCCCGCGGCGATCAACAGCCGCAGCAGCGCCATCTCCAGGGTAGCCGCCATATGGCAAACGGTTTAACTCAAAGACACGATTCAAGCGAACGTTGGATCCATGAATATCCCAACTCCGCAGAGCCTCCGTCCTCGGTGCATACCGCCCCACAATCCTCACAGCCCCATCCTCCACTTCACGAACGAACGCAGCAGGGTCCTAGCCGCGCAGATCCAAAGCGAAGGCTGGACTTCGCACCAGCTGCTCGCCCAGGGTAGGCATCTGGCGAGGGCATACTTCGCCCAGCGCCCAGCCATGCGCCAAAGGCCACACTCCATAACTGATAAACTCCTCAACCAAATCGCGCCCGCTACTCATGCGGGCAGTGCACCGGAGGGCCCCTTCGTCCTCATCATCCTCTGCCACCTCAAACGGTGGGAATGCCACATAACAGTGAGAGCACATCATGGCCGCGGGGAGCCCTGGGAGGTCTTCGACTTTGCCTCCCGAAACAAAAAACCAATAATCCCACCAATTGCCCCACTTGTTGCGAGCGCAGGGAACTAGTTCCACGACTTCCACCGAAGTCTTTCCGGTCCTCAACGTGAAGGTGCATGATCCAAACTGTGCAATCTTATCTCCAATCTTTCTTTTTTGCTAGTGCAAACAATAATTCTTGGTGAAAACCTCTACGGAGGGCTGGCCGCCGTACGAAGTCACCGCCCAGACCTACTTCGCCAGGGCCACCACGGCATTAGGTGTCAATTGGTGGACCTGGACTTCAAACCTCTACAAGACCTCCGCCACAAAACGATGCGCAGGTAGGCGAAGGCCGGCGACGAAGAACGCCTCGACACAACTAACTTGCCCTCAGGCTCAGGAATCTCCTCCGCCCTAGAACACGCCTAACACCGTTCCCAAAGTACCCCAACTACTGCATATCCTGCACGCGAACCAAGGAAATCCTCGAAACGCCGAACTCCACCTTGTGGCCCGGCTACAACCCCGCCGCCGCCAAATCGCTCAAGGTATCCTTGGACGACGAATCAGCCAACGGCGCATTCGCAGCAGATGAGGAAGAAGACGACATTGCTACGTACCGTCGGCGGCGGCGCGCGGTTTGCTTGACGCGGGCCAGATCTCCGATGCAGAGGAACAAGGAGGGCAGGCGAGCGGGCGAGCGGTTTTCAAAAGCTTAGGGTTTTCCGACGCACGCAAAGATAAGAGAGCTCGAGCCGCGCCGCCCTTTTTATACACAGGGCGCGATGCTTCGGGAAACCCGCAGTCCAACAGTGCCACATCCATCAAAGGTCACCTCAAAAACCCCCACGGGACCACTTCGAGCGAGGGTAGCGTCTCCACCATCTAGCGACGTCTTCGGCACCAGATGACTCAGTCGAACTGGTCCCTCGGAGGGCAAATGTTGGGGCGAAGGCGAAGACACTACCCTTCGCTCGATGCCTTCGTTGCCTTCATCGCCTCAATTCACCAACGACGCCAAGGGCGCCGGTCCGATGAGGACTTTGCGACTGGACTTCGCGGGCGCCCTTCGCTCCTCTCCATCGCAAGACAGAAGTCAGACTCCGACGATGTCTGCCAGCCGCACGTCCTCATCGGGTCCGGAAGCCCAAGTGGGATTCGGCCCACTGTAACGGGCCCCGCAGGGATAAGCGTGTTACGGGCCTCATCTGTATTAGCCTTTTCTATAATAACGGTCTATAACCTCCCTTTGGGGGAATATTCTGAGGATACTCTGGGTTCCCGAGGGCATAAACGTCCATGTTTAGGGGTGGTAGGCACTCGGGCACCTATAAATACCCCGTACAGTACCCTTAAGAGGCAGATTAACAGAGATATTGTCGGTCCTCGTTGAACTTTGCAAACATTCGCTCCACTTTCCCGTTGGATCTACTTGTTCACCTGAACGGGTACCAACAAGGTTGATAGCTCTAGTAGGTTGTTATTACGATCCTATTTTTATGGCAGATCCAAAAAACATGGCGCCACATGCATGTGGTTTCTATTTTGGTACAGATCCAAAAATTATGGCAAAATGCATGCATAAATCAAACAGGTTCCCTTGCATGCACATAAATTTAGGAAGGATACGTGTGGTGGTTTCTATTTTTAAATGCTTTATTTTCTCCATAAATTTAGGATCGCTGCAACAGCCATGCAGCTACACTCGGAAGGACCATTTTATGATATATACTGATACTAAATATGCTACACTGTGTAGATAATTATGCAATTCGGTATACTGCGTAAAAATCTGTTACCAGCTGCATGCGCACGAATTTATGATAGAAAAAATGTACAATGAGAGGAAATGAATTGCATGCATAGAAACAAAAAATCATATTTAATGTTTTATTTCCTTCATAAATATAGGATCCCTCCAACAGCCATGCAGCGAAACACATTAGAACCAGTTTATGATATATACTGATACTAATTATAGTACACGGTGTAGGTATTTATGCAATTCGGTACACTACGTAAAAAATCTGGCATGTTGTTCACTGGTGGACGCATCTCCAGGTTGGAGCGTAAAAACCTTAAGTTTTGAGCATAACATCCATCAATTATAAGCGTAAATACCGAGCCAAAGTGAGAGGTTGATAGCTCTAATAGGTTGTTATTACGATCCTATTTTTATGGTAGATCCGAAAAACATAGCAGCCGAATGCATGCGATTTCTATTTTTATACAGATCCAAAAATTATGGCAAATCGTGGAAGTTTCCATTGCATGCGCGTAAATTTTGGATTATATTTTTCTTTCCAGTTCATGCGCGCAAAAAAATGGATGACATGAGTCACATAGAGCATAAATTCTTATACAACATCGCATAAATACTTACAAATCTGGCATTTATGAACATAAATGATTTGATTTTTATGGTAATTATGAACACCATAAATCAAGGAAGTGCCTTTCCAATGTGCATGCAAAAAATATGCATGCAGCAAACTGTATACGAACTTCATGTTCAAGCATAAAATCGTACAGTTTTTAGCGTAAATAATACATGTGGTAGGCATAAAACACAATAATCAAAAAGAAAACACGAGTCGGAGGAGGTAGTCGCCGGATGACGTCGTCGATGACATAAGCACAGATGTATGTCGTCATTCGGGCCGCCCGAACTGCGCCGGATCGAAGAATGTCATGCGCGATCGTCGCTGCGCGCACCTCGCACCTTCCGTGACGCCACTCGAACCTTGCGCCTCGTGTGTCGTCGTCGCTACTCGCACATCGAGGGGCGCCGCTTGCTCGTCGGTCTTGGAAGTGCCGCCGCATCAGGGTCCCGGGGATGCAGCCGCTTGCCCGCACAGGGCACTGCCATCGCTCGCCCTCTGGATCGGGAAGCCGCCACCGCCGACCTGGGAACCACCGCCTCTACTCCGGATCGAGGAACCGCTGCCACCGCACGTCGAGCTCGGGGAGCCGCGGCCACCGCAGCCACTAACCGGGGGTCCACCACTGCGCGCGCTATCGGGCAACCGTCGTCGTCGCACGCGCCGTCGCTAATGAATCGGGATGGGGCGTCAAAAACTGAACCCTAGCACTCCGGATTTTCTTTTATAGACGTCTGGATCTGGTCCGACTCGACCAGATTGCACTGTCTGGCCTGGCTTCCTTTAGTTATTGAAAGCCCATGGCTCCTTATATATATATATATATATATATATATATATATATATATATATATATATATATATAATCTATTCGTTGTATAACACAGACATACGAGAGGTGCGGTGGTAGATACCGAAAAGTCACTTGTTCTGCTGCTAGGTAGTAAGGACTGTCAACGTTGACTAATTATAACAGGCAAAGAAAACATCTGGTCGTAAACAAGGACAATAAAATATTCAAATAACTCCACGCTGCTAGGAGATTAATTCTTAATTTAAACAAATTTTCTGAGCTGAAACCGGTTTCATATTTTTCTGAGCAGAAACAAATGTTTAGATTTTTTTTTTTTTGGAAATCTTTTGAGAAAAAAACATGCGTGTATAATCTTTCCTTCCACTACACGGGCTTGGCCCAAGTTGTGTCTTCGGTTGCCTTGCTTTCCTTGTCTGGCTGCTGTTTCTGCTGATGGGCTGGGCTGACCCGCACGAAACAAACACGGGTTTAGGTCGTTAAACACATGTGATTATCAGTGGAGTCACATGCTGACATGCCGATCTTACTGAAAGTCTGAAACTCTTGTGAAACTGTAAAATTCAGTAGTACGTTAAACTGGCGATCTCTGAAGACATGACTTTCTGTCGAGCGGTGTCAGTGTGAAGCTGAAGCCAACCAAATACCCCACAAATGAACGAACTGAACATGACACTATCCACGCGATCATTATTTTGGGCCCACCTAATTTAAAAGCGCATGGGAGCGTGAGCTGCGCATTCATGCATAGCCGATGATAACTTAACCCAATGATAATACGGCGGCGGCGCTATCATCAGGAGGGAATGGTTGGTCGCTGCGCTGCTGACCTTCCAAAATCCAAGCTGTAGCTGTCTTGCTTGTGTTCTGCATACACTCTGTATTGCTGCGTTGGCTCGGTTGCTGTGATCGAGCTGTCAGAGATGATATTTAATACATCATTGCATATGAAGAAGCGTAATATATAATTAGGATTAGTTTGGTAACTCCATTTTCACGTGATATTTTTATTTTACCAAGGGAAAATAAACTAATTTATTTTAAAAGAATGAAAATTATTTGAAAGAAATGTTTGTAACGCCCTGAATTTGGGGTAGAATTTTTTCTTCTTTTCTCTCACCAAATTCGGGCGTTACTCTCTTTTCTCTTCCCGTTCCGCTCCTTCTTCCCAATTTCAAACCAGTATAGTGACAGGTGTCCGTGTCGTGTATGAACAAAACTTAAGTGTCATGGGTGTTGCATCATGCCGAAGCACATTTCTTTGTCTGATGTTGCATGTTCGTCTCGTTCCGTCTCGGTTTTCGGTTCGCGATTGGAGTCTGTTTGATGGTCGTGCGTGTCGTGGGTTTCGATCCGCGAAGTGGCCCGACCCGTTTCAGCCCGGTCCGGCCCGCGCGCCCCTGGCGCCCCTACCCACCCCCATGCGCCCCCTCCCCCAGATCCGTTTGGCTCATTCGAATTCTGCCGCGCAGCAACCTCTATCTCCCATCTCTCTCTCCCTCTCGTGGTGCCCTAGGTTTTTGGAGACAGTGATCGCCGGAGTTGGATCCCGAGGTGAGCTCCCCTCCCCTCCCTTCTCTCTCTCTCTCCCTCTCTCCCTCTCCCTCTCTTCTCTCCCCTGCGCGCGCGAGCATCCCTGCGCGGCGGCGCGCCCCTGCTCCCCGCGGCGCGTAGCCCGCCCCTCCCCTTCCCGTGGCGGCGCGGCCCCGCCCCTCCCTTTCCCGCGGGGCGCGGCGGCACCGCCCCTCCCTTTCCCCGCGGCGGCCCGGCCCCGTCCCTCCCCTTCCCCGCGGCGTCCGGCCCCCGGCGCGGCCCCTGCCCCGGCGCGCAGCCCCCTGCGCGCGGCCTCGACCCCCTGCGTGCGGCGTCCCGGCCCCGGTACGACTCGCGTAGCCTCGTTTAGCCCCTAACGCGTTCCCGCGTGCGCAAACCCACGCGCGCGGTGATTATTCTCGGTTTCTAATTAATTTCAAACTCCGTTAGTTAGCGTGCTGCGTCGCGCGCTTCGTCGCGCGACGAATTTGTCTAATTTCAGATTCCATTAATGTGCTGCGTCTCGCGCTTCGCCGCGCGACGATCCATTTTGATTTCAGATTGTTTAAATGTGCGACGTCGCGCGTCCGGTCGCGTGACGTTTCGCTTTAAACTCAGCTCTGTTGACGTATGTCGTCATGCGTTTCGTCGCGCGATGCTTAACGTCGCTTTATAATTAATGCAAGTGTCTCATTGTGCGCTCTGTCGCGCGGCGAGTCGTTTACTTCTTAATTCAATCTAAATGTCATGTTGAACGTCTCGACGTGCGACCACTCCCTTTCATTCATCTTCAATTGTTTATAATGATTAAATGTGGAACTTGATTTTACTTTATGCTAAAACGTAGTATCCAAATTAATTCCCTTCCATTAAGCGAGTAGTTTAATTTATAATCATGTAACATGATCGTTTCTCGACTGTCTTTTTTTCTCTTTCTCTCTTAGCCTTAATTGCGAGCCCGCGCAGAATGTATGTTTATTTACTGCATTCTATTGTATGGTGTACTGTTCGTTTGTATTAAATGTGTGGATGTATGTATGTTTGCGCTCGCATAGAGAACGATCCGGTTGAAGAGCCCAAAGAACTCGCAGGAGAAGCCCCTGAGCAGCAGTCGGTTGTTGGAGGCAAGTGTCCCTTGACCTATCTCTGTCCTATGCATTCTTTAATTCACCTCCCGCATTTCACAGTTATACCTAAGGATCGACTAGCTTTTGTTATCCATGTCCTTGTTTACCTATTTGGGTTGGATTATTATTGCTTAGTCTTATGCTATTGCTCAACTCTAATCAATGAACATGATGAGAATTTATCAATGATACACTGTTTCCCTCCTTTATTATGATGTTATACTTGTGACCTTCAAGGGGGCTCGAGCGGTTTCTCGAGTGCCTCTCCGTAAGGACCTGTTCGTTGGATGACCGCCCGGGAAAACAGTGCAACCATGAGGGTGGAGTGGGACGCCCTTAGCTGAGTAATTAGAGGAACCGGGGTGTAGTTCGCTTAGCCGTTGTGCCGTCAATGGGGCTCGGTGTATGCGGCTCGCTCTGCCAAGGTTGATTTGTCCCTTGGGAAGGAGTGCGGTATATTTAGGAAACCTAACGGGCAGCTACAGCCCCGGGGAATTTTTGTAAAGGCTACGTAGTGATACCCTGCTGGGTCACCTTGGTAGTGATCAATGGAGAGTCATGATCTCCGGACAGAAAGGGAAATCACGGCTTGTGGGTAAAGTGCACAACCTCTGCAGAGTGTTTGAAAACTGATATATCAGTCGTGCTCGCGGTTATGAGCGGCCAAGGGAGCTCCAGTGATTAGTGGTACTTGATCAGAGATGTTCGGATTACAGGTGGCAATGAGATTGATGGTTTTTGGTATTGACTCTGGTAATGGTAAGTGGTACTCTTTCCGTTTGGAAAGGAGTACGTTTGGGTTAATAACGTGGGTTAATTCTAAAACTTGGCTTTCTCTACTAGTAATAATAATCTGACCAACTAAAAGCAACTGCTTGACTTACCCCCCACCCCACACATAAAGCCAGTCCACTACAGCCAAACAGGACACTTGCTGAGTATGTTGATGTGTACTCACCCTTGATCTACACACCAAACCCCCCCCCCCCCAAGGTTGTCTGCATTGCAACCACTGCTCAGGAGAAGATGAAGCCATGGAAGGAGACTTCCAGGAGTTCCAAGACTATGACGAGTTCTAGGCGTGGGTTAGCGGCAACCCCTAGTCGGCTGCCTGTGAAGGCCGCGTTTATCTATGTTTCGTTTTCGCACTTTGATTTATTGTAAAGACTATGTGGATGTCTTGGACATCATGATGTAATCGACTATTTTTTCCCTTTTTAATACTATTTGAGCACTGTGTGATGATGTCCATGTTATGTAACTGCTGTGTACGTGAATTGCTGATCCTGGCACGTACATGGTTCGCATTCGGTTTGCCTTCTAAAACCGGGTGTGACATAGGTGGTATCAAAGCCATGCTGACTGTAGGACCGCTAACCTAGAGTAGAATGGTCGTTCTAAGGATTATAGACCTCTGTCCCTGCCTTGACTTTGGCATCCCTTCAAAAGTTGGTAATATCGACCAAAACTATGTTCTACTATATATTATACCTTGCTGAAAATTGTGTTTTATTCTAATCCTTAATTTATTTATGGTTCATTACTTGTTGGTCATACTAGTTCTGTTCTCACTCTTATGCTTGCGGTGTCTTTTGTAGATGGCTCGTCTTAGACACACTGCACGGAAGTCTGTCATCCCCTTCTTACCTTCCCGTCTCGCGGAGCGTCCGCTTCACCGTCCCGTGACCGGTCAGTCCAGCCACTTGGAGAGGCTGCACCACCGCCTGCACAAGGAGCAGGAGCGTCGACGACAGGAGCAGCAGGGCTCTTCTTTCTCGCTCCAGGAGGAGATATAGTCTGTGAGGAGCTGCTCCCCCGTGCTTCCCCTGGAGGCGCCCCCTGCACCACCCCTGAGCGCCCCAGTCCCTGGAGTAGCTGCTGGAGGAGACCCAGACGACGGAGGTGGCGACAACAGCTCGAGCCACGACACCGACTTTTCTGCTGACCAGGAGCCGGAAGGATGGGTTGCTCGACCCGTCACTCGTGTCGCTGCTCGCGGGTGTCACTTTCACGATGCGCTCGACACCCTGCTACGTCGGGCACTTGACCGGCGTACTTGGTCTATCGAGTATCGTTGTGTGGTCTTCCAGCACAGTCGCGGGTCTACCCAGACCGCTGGGAGGCGACCTGCCTGGTGCGCCGTCTGGAGAACAGTCTCTGGGGTGTGGAGATCTGCTCAGAGCACTATTCCATCTCTGAGCAGGACTCAGCTGAGGCGGCCATGCAAGATGCCGCACGGCGTGCGCTTTCACACTACTGCTCAGTGCTCGGTGGGGTAGCTGATGGTCTCAACCTGAAGTATTACCCCCGTCGTCCATCTGGCAGCACAGGAGGCGTGATTGTCTCACCTGTTGGTGAGGACAATCCTAGGTTGAGCAGCACAGTCAACCTAGCCGCCATGCTAAAAATGGAGCTGGACCATGCATTAGATGACCTGAGTAGGGCTCGTGCTGAGATCGCCTAGCTGCGGGCTGAGCGCGCGGAACGTCGTCACCTGGATGATGTTTCCCCCGCTCCCGTCAGGACTCAGCACCCGTACCGCTCACCTCGGCGTGGACACCAGTCTTATGGCAAACCCGACTGCAAGACCAAGATAAATTTAGAACCATAGATCGTCAGAGTCGGATCTTGTAATTAATACGAAATATATACATTGAAGCTATAGTCTTAGCATTAGTCTCGCTCTTATTTAGTCTTAGTTAGACAGGGTAGTTTGCTATTTCCTGTGCATTTATGTTAGTCATGATGAACTATGGTTGATTTGGATCTTTGTAATGACTGTCATCAGAGTGTGGGTATCCCCTGCATTTTGGTTTACCTGTTATATGTTAATGGAGTTAGCTATTTAGTTGGAAAGCCTTTTATTCCACTTTCCTCTTTATCTGAGAAGTTGTTGGTCTGTGTTGGAGATCAGTGAAGATGCTCATCTATTCAGTGTTGTTGAAGAATTCTATACTCTTTTCTTATGCTGCAAGATTTGCAAGATCAGTTCTGATGTGTGGTTGCATTCTGCAGATGTCAGAAAACAGGCATAGAGGAGGAAGGCGTGCTCAGCAGGAGCAGACAGCTCAGCAAGATGAGGTACCCCAGCAACAACAGCTGCCGCCCCCGCCGCCGATGTCCATCGAGCAGATGTTTCTGATGCAGACTCAGGCAGTTCAAGCCATTGGTCAGACTCTAGCCGCCATTCAGCAGCAGCAGCAGCAGCCACCACCTCAGCCTCAGATGCCTCAGATGCCCAGGGACAAGCGTGCTGAATTCATGAGAGGTCATCCCCCAACGTTCGCTCATTCTTCTGACCCCATGGATGCTGAAGACTGGCTGCGCACTGTGGAGTGGGAGTTGCATACCGCTCAGCGTGATGACAGGGAGAAAGTTCTATATGGTCCCCGTCTGTTGAGAGGAGCGGCCCAGTATTGGTGGGAGTCTTATCTCGCCACCCATGCCAACCCCGACACCATCACCTGGGAAGAATTCAGAGGTAGCTTTCGTCAGTACCATGTTCCTGTAGGTCTGATGACAGTGAAGAAGGAGGAGTTCCTGGCCCTCAAGCAAGGGTCATCGTCTGTCAGTGAGTACCAGGACAGGTTCCTGCAGTTGTCTCGCTATGCTCCTGAAGATGTCAACACCGACGCCAAGCGACAGTATCGTTTCCTGAGAGGCTTGGTTGACCCTCTGCAGTATCAACTGATGAATCATACTTTCCCCATGTTTCAGCACCTGTGATAGAGCAATCATGACAGAGAGGAAGCGCAGAGAGATGGAGGATCGCAAGCGCAAGATCAGTGGACCCCAGCCTGGAAGCAGCAATCGTCCTCGTTTCTCAGGCAATCAACCTCAGCAGTTCTGGCAAAACCAGCATCCACCTCAGCAGCAGCAGTTCCAAAGGCAGTATCCTCAGCACCAGTATCAGAATTGCCAGAACAATCAGTCAGGAGGAGGTTAGTTCCAGAGGCAGAATCAGCAGGCACCTCGTCTTTCTGCCCCGGTAAACCAGCAGAACAGTCAAGCAGCACCAGCTCAGGTTGGAAATAGAGCATGTTTCCACTGTGGAGAGCAAGGCCATTGGGTGATGCAATGTCCGAAGAAGGTAGCCCAGCAGCAGTCAGAGCAGAATGTGTCTCAGCCTGGAGCGGGCAACCGTTCTCAGCCGCGCTATAATCATGGGAGACTGAACCACTTGGAGGCCGAAGCAGTTCAGGATAACCCCAGCATGACAGTAGGTATGTTTCCAGTCGACTCCTGTACTGCAGAAGTGTTATTTGATACTGGAGCAACGCATTCTTTCATTACTGCATCATGGGTAAAAGCACATAGTCTTCCAATAACTACCATGTCAACCCCCATTCAAATTGACTCAGCCGGTGGTAGAATTCGAGCCGATAGCATTTGTTTGAATGTAAGTGTGGAAATAAGGGGGATAGTGTTTCCCGCTAATCTCATAGTAATGGGTACTCAGGGAATAGATGTCATCCTAGAGATGAATTGGCTAGATAAGTATCAGTCAGTTATCAGTTGTGATAAGAGGACAATCAAGTTGGTGTCCCCACTAGGAGAGGAAGTGGTGACCGAGTTAGTCCCGCTTGAGCCAAAAAAGGGAAGTTGTTATCAGATGGCTGTCGATAGCAGTGAAGCAGACCCAATTGAGAGTATCAAGGTTGTGTCCGAGTTCCCAGATGTGTTTCCAAAGGACTTGCCAGGTATGCCACCAGAGCGGAAAGTTGAGTTTGCCATAGAGCTTCTTCCTGGAACCGCCCCCATCTTTAAGAGAGTTTACAGAGTATCCGGGCCAGAGTTGGTTGAACTTAAGGAGCAAATTGATGAGCTGTCAGAGAAAGGTTACATCCGGCCAAGCACCTCGCCTTGGGCCGCCCCTGTTCTATTTGTGGAAAAGAAAGATGGCACCAGAAGGATGTGTATCGATTATCGAGCTCTCAATGAGGTCACAATCAAGAACAAGTACCCCTTACCCAGAATAGAGGATCTGTTCGACCAGTTGAGAGGAGCCAGCGTGTTTTCCAAGATAGATTTGAGGTCAGGTTATCATCAGCTCAGGATCCGACCTTCAGACATTCCGAAGACGGCATTCATTACCAAGTATGGGTTGTATGAGTTCATAGTGATGTCTTTCGGTCTAACAAATGCACCAACCTTCTTTATGAATCTGATGAACAGTGTATTCATGGATTACCATGATAAGTTTGTGGTGGTATTCATTGATGTTATTCTGATTTATTCTAAAAGCGAAGAAGAACATGCAAGTCATTTGAGGATGGTATTGCAGAGATTGCGAGAGCACTAGTTGTATGCAAAGTTGAGCAAGTGCAAGTTCTGGATCAGTGAAGTCCTGTTCTTGGGTCATATAATCAACAAAGAAGGATTGGCTATGGATCCGAAGAAAGTGGCAGACATTCTAAACTGGAAAGTGCCAACAGATGCTCGAGGAATCAAGAGCTTTATTGGAATGGCCGGATATTATCGGCGATTCATTGAAGGGTTTTCGAAGATTGCGAAACCAATGACAGCTTTGCTAGGCAACAAAGTTGAGTTCAAGTGGACCCAGAAATGTCAAGAGGCCTTTGAAGCGCTGAAAGAGAAGTTGACTACAGCGCCTGTCTTAGTCCTGTCTGATGTGCACAAGCCCTTCTTGGTGTATTGTGATGCTTGTTACACAGGTTTGGGATGTGTGTTGATGCAGGAGGGAAGAGTTGTGGCTTACTCGTCCCGACAGCTAAAGGTTCATGAGCAGAATTACCCAATCCATGACCTAGAGTTGGCAGCAGTGGTTCACGCACTGAAGACATGGAGGCACTATCTGTATGGACAGAAATGTGATGTTTACACTGACCACAAGAGTCTGAAGTACATATTCACTCAATCAGAGCTGAATATGAGGCAACGAAAATGGTTAGAGCTAATCAAAGACTATGAGTTGGAGATTCATTACCATCCAGGCAAAGCGAACGTAGTGGCAGATGCTTTGAGCAGGAAGAGTCAGGTCAATCTGATGGTCGCTCGTCCGATGCCTTATGAGTTGGCCAAAGAGTTTGACAGGTTGAGTCTCGGATTTCTGAACAACACGCGAGGAGTCACAATTGAGTTGGAACCTACCCTGGAGCGTGAAATCAAAGAAGCGCAGAAGAATGATGAGAAGATCAGTGAGATCCGGCGACTGATTCTGGAAGGCAAAGGCAAAGATTTTAGGGAAGACGTAGAAGGTGTGATATGGTTCAAAGACCGCTTGTGTGTTCCCAATGTCCAGTCTATCCGAGAATTGATCCTCAAGGAAGCTCATGAGACAGCTTATTCGATTCACCCTGGAAGTGAGAAGATGTATCAGGATCTGAAGAAGAAATTCTGGTGGTACGGAATGAAGAGAGAAATCGCAGAGCATGTGGCTATGTGTGATAGTTGTCGACGGATCAAGACAGAGCACCAGAGACCAGCTGGATTGTTGCAACCGTTGCAAATTCCTCGGTGGAAATGGGATGAAATCGGTATGGACTTCATAGTCGGATTGCCTCGCACTCGAGCTGGCTACGATTCCATTTGGGTAGTAGTGGACCGCTTGACCAAGTCAGCCCACTTCATACCTGTCAAGACCAACTACAGTAGTGCAGTATTGGCAGAATTATACATGTCTCGGATCGTTTGTCTTCATGGTGTGCCAAAAAAGATAGTGTCAGACAGAGGAACACAGTTTACCTCTCATTTCTAGCAGCAGTTGCATGAAGCCTTGGGCACACATCTGAATTTCAGTTCAGCTTATCATCTGCAGACAGATGGTCAGACTGAAAGGACCAATCAAATCCTTGAAGACATGTTGAGAGCTTGTGCGTTGCAAGATCAGTCCGGATGGGACAAGAAGTTGTCTTATGCAGAGTTCTCCTATAACAATAGTTATCAGGCCAGCTTGAAGATGTCACCATTTCAGGCGCTTTATGGAAGGAGTTGTAGAACTCCGTTGCAATGGGATCAGCCTGGAGAAAAGCAAGTGTTCGGGCCAGACATTTTGCTTGAAGCTAAAGAGAACATCAAGATGGTCCGAGAGAATTTGAAGATAGCGCAATCAAGGCAGCGAAGCTATGCAGACACAAGAAGAAGAGAGCTGAGTTTCGAGGTTGGAGATTTTGTCTATCTGAAAGTGTCACCGATCAGAGGAGTCAGACAATTCGGAGTCAAAGGCAAGCTAGCACCCCACTACATCGGTCCGTAACAGATTCTCGCAAAGCGTGGAGAAGTGGCCTATCAGCTCAGTTTGCTAGAAGGCCTGTCCGCAGTGCATGATGTCTTTCATGTATCTCAGTTGAAGAAGTGTCTCCGTGTGCCAGAAGAGCAGTTGCCAGTGGAAGGTCTGGAGGTCCAGGAGGACTTGACCTACACAGAGGAACCAACGCAAATCCTTGAGACGGCAGACAGAGTCACCCGGAGAAGGACTATCAGAATTGCAAAGTCAGATGGAATCATCACTCTGAGGAAGAAGCAACCTGGGAGCGTGAAGATGATCTGATGGCTGAATACCCTGAGATCTTTGCTAGCCAACCCAGAATTTCGAGGGCGAGATTCTTTTAAGGGGGATAGGTTTGTAACGCCCTGAATTTGGGGGTAGATTTTTTTTTCTTCTTTTCTCTCACCAAATTCAGGTGTTACTCTCTTTTCTCTTCCCGTTCCGCTCCTTCTTCCCAATTTCAAACCAGTATAGTGACAGGTGTCCGTGTCGTGTATGAACAAAACTTAAGTGTCATGGGTGTTGCATCATGCCGAAGCACATTTCTTTGTCTGATGTTGCATGTTCGTCTCATTCCGTCTCGGTTTTCGGTTCGCGATTGGAGTCTATTTGATGGTCGTGCATGTCGTGGGTTTCGATCCGCGAAGTGGCCCGGTCCGGCCCGCGCGCCCCTGGCGCCCCTGCCCACCACCATGCGCCCCCCTCCTCCAGATCTGTTTGGCTCATTCGAATTCTCCCGTGCAGCAACCTCTCTCTCCCATCTCTCTCTCCCTCCCGTGGTGCCCTAGGTTTTGGAGACGGTGATCGCCGGAGTTGGATCCCGAGGTGAGCTCCCCTCCATTCTCTCTCTCTCTCTCCCTCTCCTTCTCTTCTCTCCCCTGCGCGCGCGTCCCTGCGCGGCGGCGCGCCCCTGCTCCCCGCCGCGCGGTGGCCCGCCCCTCCCCTGCCCGTGGCAGCGCGGCCTCGTGCCTCCCTTTCCCGCGCGGCGCGGCGGCCCCGTCCCTCCCCTTCCCCGCGGCGGTGCAGCAGCGCTCGCCCCTCCCCTTCCCCCCGCGGCGGCTCGGCCCCCGACGCGGCCTCCTCGACCCCGGCGCGGCGTCCGACCCCCGGCGCGGCCCCTGCCCCGGCGCGTAGCCCCCTGCGCGCGGCCTCGACCCCCTGCGCGCGGCCTTCGGTCCCCTGCGCGCGGCGTCCCAGCCCCGGCACGACTCACGTAGCCTCGTTTACCCCCTAACGCGTTCCCGCGTGCGCAAACCCACGCGCGCGGTGATTATTCTCGGTTTGTAATTAATTTCAAACTCCGTTAGTTAGCGTGCTACGTCGCGCGCTTCGTCGCGCGATGAATTTGTCTAATTTCAGATTCTATTAATGTGCTGCGTCTCGCGCTTCGCCGCGCGACGATCCATTTTGATTTCAGATTGTCTAAATGTGCGACGTCGCGCGTCCGGTCGCGCGACGTTTCGCTTTAAACTCAGCTCTGTTGACGTATGTCGTCGTGCGCTTCGTCGCGCGATGCTTAACGTCTCTTTATAATTAATGCAAGTGTCTCGTTGTGCGCTCTATCGCGCGGCGAGTCGTTTACTTCTTAATTCAATCTAAATATCATGTTGAATGTCTTGACGTGCGACCACTCCCTTTCATTCATCTTCAATTGTTTATAATGATTAAATGTGGAACTTGATTTTACTTTATGCTACAACGTAGTATCCAAATTAATTCCCTTCCATTAAGCGAGTAGTTTAATTTATAATCATGTAACATGATCGTTTCTCGACTGTCTTTTTTTCTCTTTCTCTCTTAGCCTTAATTGCGAGCCCGCACGGAATGTCTGTTTATTTACTGCATTCTATTGTATGGTGTACTGTTCGTTTGTATTAAATGTGTGGATGTATGTATGTTTGCGCTCGCATAGAGAACGATCCGGTTGAAGAGCCCGAAGAACTCGCAGGAGAAGCCCCTGAGCAGCAGTCGGTTGGTGGAGGCAAGTGTCCCTTGACCTATCTCTGTCCTATGCATTCTTTAATTCACCTCTCGTATTTCACAGTTATACCTAAGGATCGACTAGCTTTTGTTATCCATGTCCTTGTTTACCTATTTGGGTTGGATTATTATTGCTTAGTCTTATGCTATTGCTCAACTCTAATCAATGAACATCATGAGAATTTATCAATGATACGCTGTTTTCCCTCCTTTATTATGATGTTATACTTGTGACCTTCAAGGGGGCTTGAGCGGTTTCTCGAGTGCCTCTCCGTAAGGACCTGTTCGTTGGATGACCGCCCGGGAAAATAGTGCAACCATGAGGGTGGAGTGGGACGCCCTTAGCTGAGTAATTAGAGGAACCGAGGTGTAGTTCGCTTAGATGTTGTGCCGTCAATGGGGCTCAGTGTATGCGGCTCGCTCTGCCAAGGTTGATTTGTCCCTTGGGGAGGAGTGCGGTACATTTAGGAAACCTAATGGGCGGCTACAGCCCCGGGGAATCTTTGTAAAGGCTACATAGTGATACCCTGCTGGGTCACCTTGGTAGTGATCAATGGAGAGTCATGATCTCCGGGCAGAAAGGGAAATTATGGCTTGTGGGTAAAGTGCACAACCTCTGCAGAGTGTTTGAAAACTGATATATCAGCCGTGCTCGCGGTTATGAGCGGCCAAGGGAGCTCCAGTGATTAGTGGTACTTGATCAGAGATGTTCGGATTACAGGTGGCAATGAGATTGATGGTTTTTGGTATTGACTCTGGTAATGGTAAGTGGTACTCTTTCCGTTTGGAAAGGAGTATGTTTGGGTTAATAACGTGGGTTAATTCTAAAACTTGGCTTTCTCTACTAGTAATAATAATCTGACCAACTAAAAGCAACTGCTTGACTTACCCCCCTCCACATAAAGCCAGTCCACTACAGCCAAACAGGACACTTGTTGAGTATGTTGATGTGTACTCACCCTTGCTCTACACACCACCCCCCCCCCCCGAAGGTTGTCCGCATTGCAACCACTGCTCAGGAGAAGATGAAGCCGTGGAAGGAGACTTCCAGGAGTTCCAAGACTACGACGAGTTCTAGGCGTGGGTTAGCGGCAACCCCCAGTCGGCTGCCTATGAAGGCCGCGTTTATCTACGTTTCGTTTTTGCACTTTGATTTATTGTAAAGACTATGTGGATGTCTTGGACATCATGATGTAATCGACTATTTTTCCCTTTTTAATACTATTTGAGCACTGTGTGATGATGTTCATGTTATGTAACTGTTGTGTACATGAATTGCTGATCCTGGCACGTACATGGTTCACATTCGGTTTGCCTTCTAAAACCGGGTGTGACAATGTGGTTCCAAAACTAGCTCTTTAGAGTGGTAAAATTCTATAGCGGTAGAATTTCACGAGGTAAAAAGCAAAACGCATATCACACGAATCAAGAACAACAACATATGACTACGAAATGCGGCTCGACAAGCGATTCCATTTACATAAGTATGTAAACAACACAGTTGTGCAACCATACATCACAAAGGCAGAAGGGGTATTAGGCGTTTCATGTACACCATTCAGATTTTTTATAATGGAAACAAAAAAGTTCTAGCCTTTTGCAGTCTCTTACATAAAGCTTTGCAGATCGGAAAATAACAAACATCCACCATGAAACAAAAGAAAACATTCTAAGAGAGAACACACGGACGAATCAAACATCCTCTAATCTAGCATTGGATCTTCAACCATGGCTTGCAAAGATTTCTATAGCCACCACCTATAAGGCTCGACATCCTGCAAGGATCTCTTGTTAAGTTTCTTCTTTCTGCAACATGCAACAATCTCCAAAATTTGAGCCAGTATGTTCTCCTGAAAAGAACCTACATAATAGATGGTTTTGGTTTAAAATTAAAAACACCATCATTGTGACAAAGCCAAACAGACCAAAACAATGTCGCCACTCCAGTTAGGAGTTTTTTTCTTCTATATGTGACATTCTTATTAGCAACCCAGTTGTCCATTATATGATCAATATTTATGGTTCTATATATTTAGATCAAAGTAAATAATTCTCACACTTATAGTTTGTTTTCCCAACCTAATCCCACTTAGTTGTCGTGGCCAGTTGGGGTCATAAATGCAGTGAGCAAACGATGCCTTAACGAATGCGAGGTTGTATATCAAATAGATACATGATATTGTAAAGCCTTTGAAACAATTAATTGGGGCTATTTGCATCGAGGTCCTACAAGCCCTTGGTTTTAGCCCTCGGTGGCGGGAGTGGATTTCGATCCTCTTTGGCACAGCCCCTTTTGCACCCTCGTAAATGGCGCTTATGGGGAGAGGTTCGCTCACAAGCGTGATGTGAGACAAGGCGACCCTCTCTCACCTATGCTCTTCATCCTCGCCATTGACCCTCTCCTGAAGATCTTAGACACATTCACCTTCAGCCGGAAGTTACTGACTCTATCACATGGAAATGGACCCCGAATGAGATTTTTTCTACCAGCTCAGCCTATAGAGCCCAGTTCCTAGGTTCTCACAGGCGCCACAAGGTCAGCCACATTTGGACAACAAGATCTGAGAATAAATGCAAACTATTTGCATGGATTCTTATCCAAAATAAGCTACTCACGGCTGCCAACCTTGTCCGTCGCGGCTGGCTGCACCAAACCTCTTGCTCACTTTGCCACTGACCTTTAGAAAGTGGACTCCACCTTTATTTACAGTGCCCCTTCACCCAAGAAGTCTGGAATTAAATTCTCAATTGGAAAGGATTGACACCAAACTTCAATAGAGAATCCAATGTTAAGAGTGGTGGGAATCGACGGGTTCTCACATCACGAGAGGCCGCAGTAGAGAATCCAATGGATCTATGATCTACATCATGTGGAATATCTGGAAAAAGCGCAAACGAAGGATCTTTGAGCACAACTCGTTGTGAGTGATGCAGGTAGGAGCGCCTCTATCCATTAGCATCTAGGTCTGATCTGATGTCTATCCATTAATATCTATTACATTTGTTTAGTCGGCGTCGTCAACGTTAAGAGTTGTTTGCTTGTTTTCTTTTCTTTTCCTCGTCCTAATTGAAGTCCAGCTGCATGCATGCCTCCGGACCTGTACGCTTCAAAGCAAAGCGATCGAGCCGTATACCTTTTTCATCATCCGCAGGAAAACCACTTCGCATTGCATTTGATTCGATCTATGTAGAACCAACAGATTGGCCCCATCACTCGACCTAACCTAATCAACGCCGATGATGACAGCACTCATCGGCCGGGTATGGGCCCAAGAAATGACAATTCAACAGACATATTCTTATGAAACAATGCGAAATTAATCATGCATGCATGGCTCAGGTTAAGGTTAGCTGACGAGTGACATCCCATTCTTCCCAGCTCCACATGGACTGGACTGGACTGGACCACATGCGTGCATGGCCGTGGCCGCACACAGATCGATCGAAAAACCAAACCGCTTCAACTCATGCAGGCTAGCTATCACATGCGACAGGTGGCAGATTGATAAGGACTAATGGCTAGCTATAGGACAGCACACAATAATAATTAATATATAATGCAGCTGCAATAAGCTAGCGTCGGAGTTGGAAGCGGCCGGATGCAGATCGTATATAGGGCACAGGATCCAAAGCAATGTTCGGCATCTAAGACGGAGTACTGATTATTGCTTGCTTAGTCGTATGTTGTTCGGTTTTACCCTAATCTATGTGGATTGAGCAGGATTGAGGGATTTCAGTCCCTAGTAAGTCAAAATCTCTTCAAATACGTATCAATCCGCTCAATCCATATGGATTAAAAATAATAGAATAAGCCCTTATATTATTGCATAATCATCGTAGTCGATCTCCAGAGACATGGTGTGTTCGTGTGTTGTGTCTTCCTGCCACCATTTTTCGATAAAGGAAGCTTTTATAAAAATATCAAGTACATTATATCAAGAGGATACAAAGTTTTGGTATAACTTCCGGCTTCTACAAAATGCACACAACCAGATAAAAGAATAGGAAAAAGACCCAAAAATCTCATCTAGGAACAATCAATTCGAAGACTAGATCGTCACCCATATGCCCGAGAAAAGAGACCGTGGCCACTCGCATCAAGAGTTGTGACCCTGCTACGACCAAATCTTGAAGATCCTCCCGTTGGAGGATAGCCCAACTCGAGAGCCAACGAGCCATCAAAAGGAAAGGAGAGCAAAAGAGTTTTTACTTAAAAACCAAGTTATTTCTACATAGCCAGAGCGACCAGCACAAGACCGCTGCTCCAAGTAGAAACAAAGATTTCCTAACCTTATTGAAACAGTGGAGCGAAGGCCCAAACATATATGACCCACATTTTATGTTGAGTGATACCAGTCGCCACCTGCAGAATACCCCAAACTGACCGAGCCAAACGATATTCAAAGAACAGATGGTTAATAGTTTCCTTCTTATGACAATAAACACGGTCTATGCTCCCTTTCCAACTTCGCTTAGCTAGATTGTCCTTTGTGAGAATCACTCCACGTCCTTTTCTTTGGCCATTCCATTTTCTTCTTCTTAATATATTCTCCAGCTCTTTCGAGAAAAAAAGAGAATCACTCCACGTCGTAAAAACCAGAAGAAAATTTTAATTTTTAGAGGTACTTTTAGATTACATAAGTCTTTATTCATGTTAGGGATATTTCTAAGCATCAAGGCAACATAACGTGATTTTATCGAAAACTTTCCATTTAGAGTTAAGTTTTAGTAAAAAGCATCCGGATCCTGACCTGCACAATCCCCTCTATACATGCCAACAAATCATTCCATGCATTTAAATTGGATCGAAAGAGTTGCCTCTATGGCTCTATCCTAATTCTTTGATCATCATTAGTTTATTTTTTATGTTTTTCTTGCTTCGTTTCTGGAGCTGGCCGCATCCATCCTAAAAAGGAAAACAGACCAATAGAAAAAGAAAACAGACCAATAGAAAGAGAAAACAGATCACAAGGAATCCCTACTGAGCCAGCAGCAGCAGCATCCATGCATCACGCTGCATCACATCTCATCTTCTTCTTCTCCATCAGCTAGCTGTTCATGTGATGTGACCACCAAAAGATACCTGGCCACCCTGCATTCACTACCGGAATCCGAGCCTTTGCCGAGTGCCGGACGCTTTGCCGAGTGCCTTTTCTCGGGCACTCGGCAAAGATGGCTTTACCGAGAGCCGCACTCGGCAACGCTTGGCTCTCGGTAACGAGCGTCTTTACCGAGCGTAGGACACTCGGTACAGGTCCACACTCGGCAAATACATGTTTGCCGAGTGTCAAACACTCGGCAAAGGGGGCTCTCGGCAAAGGGCCGTCAGCGGCCGTCCCAAAGCTGACGGCCGTCAGTGTTTGCCGAGTGCCAACCGACGGCTCTCGGCAAAGATGCTTCTTTGCCGAGTGCCGCACAGCTGGCACTCGGCAAAGGAAGCTTTACCGAGTGTCTTCTCCAGACACTCGGCAAAGTGTATTTTTATTTTTTTTGATTTTGTCTCCCAAACTTTTTGTGGTATGTTCCTACACTATGTAGACCTACATGTATCATTTGTGGACAATTATAACATAGTTTTCAATCGTTAGTAGATTTAGTTCGTTTTTTGAAATTCTTCGGAAAATTCAAATTTGAACTGCAGGTCACTCGAAACTTGGAAAACCGTGCATGAAAAAATAATATTCATGTTACTTAGCATAAGTTACGACCGATTTCAGAAGCGTACCGGAAACTTCGAGCAACATGCGCACTAAACATGGCCGTCAAATTGGCATGCACATGTTTAAAAATTGTATAAAACACAAATAAAGTCAGAAAATCATGAAACTTGTCCACGTGTCATGATATCATATGTAGAGGCTGTGATAAAAAATTTAGAATGTTTGGAGAAAGTTGTGAGACACTATGTGTAGAAACCTTCTAGATTCACATTGAAACTCTATGATTTCATGTGTAGTCCTCTTAGGTTTCTACACATAGTGTCTCACAACTTTCTCCAAATACTCTAAAATTTTTATCATAGCCTATACATATGATATCATGACAAGGGGACAAGTTTCATGATTTTTCTGACTTTGTTTGTGTTTTATACAATTTTTAAACATGTGGATGCCAAGTTCACGGCCATGTTTAGTGAGCATGTTGCTCGAAGTTTCCGGTACGCTTCTGAAATCGGTCGTAACTTATGCTAAGTACCATGAATATCATTTTTTCATGCACGGTTTTCCAAGTTTCGAGTGACCTGCAGTTCAAATTTGAATTTTTCGAAGAAATTCAAATAAACGAACTAAATCTACTAGATATTGCAAACACTGTTATAATTGTCCCAAAATGATACATGTAGGTCTATATAGTTTAGAAACATACCACAAAAAGTTTGGTGCTGAAAACAAAAAAAATACAAATGTACTTTGCCGAGTGTCGTATGGTTGACACTCGGCAAAGTAGGCTTTGCCGAGTGTCCCGGGGTGGCACTCGGCAAAGAAGCGAAAAGCAGTCTTTGCCGAGTGCCCCTGGATGGCACTCGGCAAAGAAGGCTCCTTTGCCGAGTGCCGCCGATCTGGCACTCGGCAAACCATATTTTAAAAATAAAAAAAAATCTTTGCCGAGTGCCGCATCGCGGGCACTCGGCAAAGAACATAAACTTAGCCAATCCGACGGCTTCTCCTTCTTCTCTCTCTCACTCGCGCTCACTCGCTCGCCGCCGACGCCCGCGCTCGCTCGCCGCCGACCCGCGCCCGTGCCCACCCTCGCCGCCGGCCACGCGCCGCCGGCCACCCACGCGCCGCCGGCCACCCGCGCGCCCGCCGCCGACCCGCGCGCCCACCCTCGCCGCCGACTCGCGCGCCCGCCGCTCGCCGCGTGCCCGCGCGCCGCCCACGCCGCCCGCGCTCGCCGCGCGCCCGCGCGCCGCCCACGACCGCCGACGACCCCACCGCGCCGCCACGACGCCGTGCCCTCGCTCGCCGCCGCGCCGCCGCGACCCCACCGCGCCGTCGCGCCCGTGCCCTCGCTCGCCGCCGCGCCGCCGCGACCCCACCGCGCCCACCGCGCCGCCGCGACGCCGTCGCGCCCGTGCCCTCGCTCGCCCACGCCGCGCGCGCTCACGCTCGCCCACGCTCGCCCGCGCTCGCGCCCACGCTCGCCCGTGCTCGCGCCCACGCCGCCGCGCCCACGCCCACGCCGCGCTCGCCGTGCCGTGCCCGCCGTGCCCGCCCTCGCGCTCGCCGCAGTCGCGCCCGCCGTGCCCTCGCCCGTCGTCGTGCCCCTCGCCTAACCCCTCGCCCTCGCCCGTGCCCCCGCCGTTTCCTCGCCCACCGCCCCCGCCCGTGTCCCCGCCGCACTCCTCGTCGTGACCCAGCCGTTTCCCCGCCGTGCCCTCGCCCGCGACCCGTCGTCTCGCCCGTGCCGAAACCTCTAAGGTGATTACTTGATTTATGTTATACGTGTATGATTTATATGAAATGATTAGTTTTAGTATTGTGGATTGCCGGCCATCGTGCCGTTGAATTATGCGTAGATGTCAGCCATCGTGCTGATAGTTTTATTTGCAGGATTTTGAAACCTCCCCGTGCAGGGGAGGTGCTGCCGAAATTTTCTGTTGCTAGGCTTTTGTATTAACAGACTTGTGTTTCTTTTTTACAGAGAAGATACTTGTCTTCCTAGCCGCTGCGGGTCTCCCTGCACCGCGTCCCGTCGCCACTGCACCGACCCGCCACAGCCCCACCAGCCTGACTCCACCGCCACCCTAGGTATAACCTCTACATCCGCATCATGGTCGTAGAGGTTATACACTCGGCAAAGAGCACAGACCTGGGCACCGGCTTAGGTTCTTTGCCGAGTGTTACGTCCCTGGCACTCGGCAAAGAGGTCGGCTTTGCCGAGTGCCACTCGGGACACTCGGCAAAGAACCTGACATGGGGACCCTCCCTTGCGGGTTCTTTGCCGAGTGCTGCACGGAAGACACTCGGCAAAACTAACTTCTTTGCCGAGTGTCACAGGGGACACTCGGCAAAGCCGCCGTCTCCGTCACTCGACGCCGTAACGGCTGCTTTTCTTTGCCGAGTGCTCTCTGGCACTCGGCAAAGATCTTTGCCGAGTGCCCGACAAAAAGCTCTCGGCAAAGAAGGCTTTGCCGATGCACTGTTCGCCGAGCCTTCTTTGCCGAGTGTTTTGAACGCTTCGCCGAGTGCTTCAGGCACTCGGCAAAGCGATTGATTCCGGTAGTGATTGTGACACAGGCCATCTAGCTTATTCTGTGCATAGATATATACGTATCAGACAACTAATAATTGAACAAGGAACACGAACATGACCGGCCGGCATCTTCAGCTGGCCATCGTACGTCCACCGTGGTGAGAGGTGAGGTGGCAGATTGCGATAAGGACTAAAGGCTATACGACGCCACAATAATGCATGCAGATGCACTTGCTCCCGTGAAGGTCGTTGCAGTGTGCATCATCTAATAAAGCAGTGTTCAGTAGTATACTGCTGCCCTGCCGGCCAACCAGCAGCCCATTGCTTCGTGTCCAATTCTAGTGACGGCCGGTGTCACTCTCTCCGTCGTGTTCATTCACGTTCAGTTCACCTGAATTTTAGGTGGTGTACACGTGTGTGTGTGGCTGATGACTGGGACACTAGCTAGGTGGTTTCTGCTGGATCGCTTTTTTTAAGGATCTGATTCTGATGCATATATGGACAGACGTTGCTGCGACAAATCTAAAACAGCAACTCAATGTCCCATTTTCTATGGAGATTATTATTCGCATGATCTAGAGCATTTGGAAGTACCGTAATACCTGGCTTTTTCAGAACAAAGATCCAACGGTGCAGCAATGCAAGCGTGAGTTTACAAATAAGCTGCTCCTGGTCATTCACAGAGCTCAGGGCAGATTCGATTCAGCCATCCCAGCATGGCTTCAGCAATGACAATAGAATAGCAATAGCAGTAGATTCTCTCTCTAACCTCCTGTAATCTGTCCTCTTCTTTGTTCTAAACTTTGTTTTCTTTTTTTTTATTTAAATAAAATTTTCAGTAAGGCCCCCCTCCTGTTCTCTCAAAAAAAACAGACGTCCGGTTCTTGTTGCTCCATGGCTTCAGGTTCACATTGCCCGTCCAAGAGAATTCACAGTTTAGTTTATTTCTCTGCACCCGTCGTTGTTCTCTTCTGTGTGTCCTTGTTCGTCGTCCACCAATTCGGAGCAGAACGCCTGCGTCGATCTTGACCGCGAAATCATCAGAGGTGGTATCACTGCCGGTATCGGGTGCTTTGCCGAGTGTCTGAAGCACTCGGCAAAACCTAAAAAACATTCGGCAACGTCTTTGCCGAGTGTCGTACTATGACAAATAGGGTTCGACGAACAGTACATCGTCAAAGACTTTTTTGCCGAGTATTTTTTCTCAAGCACTCGGCACAGACTTTGCCGAGTGCCAGATGGTACTCGGCAAAGAAAAGCGGCCGTCACGGTCCCGGGGTGACGGAGACGACGTCTTTGCCGAGTGTCTCCTAATACACTCGGCAAAGAAGTTACCTCGTTGCCGAGTGTCTACCGGCCAGCACTCAACAAAGAATTCGTCAGCGGGTTTCTTTGTTAAGTTCTTTGCCGAGTGCCAAGGCCACCACACTTGGCAAAGAAGCTATATCGGTGCCTAGGTATTGGTACTCGGCAAAGTGACATGTACACACCTTTTTTATTTGTTTTTTCTATTCCATCTAAACAAACAGATATACAAATGACACGATGGTCGTGAATCACATTTAATCGGTATCTAATCATCATTACCACTATATTTTACTAAACATATCCACCATCACATAACAAATTTAGAGAACATATATATATGCATTAGAACAAATTTAAAGAACATATATTTACTAAACACACCCACCATCACATTACCACTATAATCATTCCAATCCAAATTTAATATAAAACAATTATTTACCGTGATCGGGGCGACGGTGGTGACGACCGGGGCGCCGGTGGCGGGCGCGGTGTTGGTGGCGGACGCCGGTGGTGGGCGCGGGGAGGTGGAGCGCGGCGGTGGCGGTTCTGGGAGGCCGGGCGCGGCGGCGGTGTGTGCGGGGAGGAGCGGCGGCGGTTGAGTGAGAGAGAGAGTGAGTGGCGGGAGTGAGAGAGAGAAAAGAAGGAGAAGCCCAGTCGCCGGTATATTTCACTTTGCCGAGTGTCCGCGATCTGGCACTCGACAAAGATTTTTTTAATTTAAAAATATTCTTTGCCGAGTGTCCTATACCTGACACTCGACAAAGAAGTCTTTGCCGAGTGCCATCTGACAAGCACTCGGCAAAGGTCTATTTTAGAGTTTTTGAAAATTCTTTGTCGAGTGCCTCCCGTCCGACACTCGGTAAAGCTTACTTTGCCGAGTGTCACCCCCTGGGCACTCGGCAAAGTATTTTTTTTATTTTTCTATTTTGGCAACCAAACTTTTTGTGGTATGTTCCTACACTATGTAGACCTATAGGTACCATTTTGGGGCAATTATAAAGTGTTTTCTATAACTATTAGATTTAGTTTGTTTATTTGAATTTCTTCGGAAAATTCACATTTGAACTGCAAGTCACTCGAAACTTGGAAAACCGTGCATGCAAAAATGATATCCATTCTATTTAGCACAACTTACGATCAATTTCAGGAGCGGATCAAAAACTTCGAGCACCATGCTCACTAAACATAGTCGTAAACTTGTCATCCAGCTGTTTAAAAATTATATAAAACACAAACAAAGTCAGAAAATCATGAAACTTGTCCACATGTCATGATATCATATATAGAGGTTGTGATAAAAATTTGAGAATATTTCAAGAAAGTTGTGAGGTTGTATGTGTAGAAACCTAAGCGATCTACACATGAAATCATAAAGTTTCAATGTAGACCGGCTAGGTTTATACACATAGTGCATCACAACTTTCTCGAAACATTCTCAAATTTTTATCACAGCCTCTACATATGATATCATGATATGTGGGCAACTTTCATGATTTTCTGACTTTGTTTGTGTTTTATACAATTTTTAAACAACTGGATGGCAAGTTCACGGCCATGTTTAGTGAGTCTGGTGCTCGAAGTTTCCAGTCCGCCCCTGAAATTGATCGTAACTTATGCTAAATAGCATTGATATCATTTTTGCATGCACGGTTTTCGAAGTTTCGAGTGACTTGCAGTTCAAATGTGAATTTTTTGGAGAAATTCAAATAAACGAACTAAATCTAATAGTTTTTTACAAAGGGGAACACCCCTATTTCATTACAAAATAGACAAAGACAAAGTTCTTACATGACCAATTAAGCCATCAACAACTAAAAGTCGACAAGACGCACACAACTATCAGCTAAAAAAGAAACATGACCTGAAGGACGCCAAACATCAGATAACTTTTCAGACCACTTGAATTCTGTTGTCTAAACGAAGAGACCAAAGAGCCCCATTAAAAAGCAACACGGACCTGACGCCGTAATCAACGAACTTAACTAAGTTTTTAACGAACTAAAGAGCCAGCAAGTTTACATCTATCAGAACAAATCGACCAAAAGGACAGACCAACATCCAAACATCACTGAATGTGTCTATCAGTCGGCTTCCATCCATGGGCTTTGCTATAGATATCACTTGTTATCTTTCGGATTCTGAGGCTTCCTTGCTCCACCAGTTTTTTTCCTTCTTTTTCTGTTGAATAGACCAAGCGTCAATCTAGAAGCAACAAGAAAAGATCACATTAGTCAGGTCATTGATCAGAGTAACATTAAAGCAACAATCATTTCAAGCTCGCCAGATCGCCCAAATAGCAGCTCCACATCCAAACAGGACCAGATTTTTTTTCAGTTTTACCAAAACTGTTAAGCTAGGGTCCAAAAAGATCGACAACATCTTTGGGAATAGAATTCAAACTAAGGGCTATTTGAATAATTCTCCAAACAAACCTAGCAACCGAACAATGAAAGAATAGATGATCTATAAACTCCGGAAGTCCACAAAAAACACAATCAAGATTTCCTTGCTAGTTTCTTTTGAATAGATTGTCTTTTGTTAAAATCTTCTTGTGCATAACGAGCCACAAAAACACTTTGATTTTGTATGGTAATCAGGTTTTCCATAAGAATTTAGATGGAACTACAACCTGAGAACACTTCACTTTTTTGAAAAAATATTTAACAGAAAATCCCTTATTATCCACTAACCACATAGATTTATCCTCATCATTCGAAATCACAATATTATTACATTGAGCAATGAGGTTACTGTAATAATTATCTAAAACTCCCAGTAATCTTCTTCTGAAGGTTAACGCCTGAAAGTCCAAAGAGAGAGCTTTATCCACTATGATCTCTTTATCATAAGCAATCTCAAACAAGTTAGGATATTTGGACGCCAATGTTTCTGAATCACACCAGATATTATTCCAGAAGCTTGTGTTCTTTCCATTGCCAACTCTTTTTTTACAATACTTATAAAAATTGTCACGAACAGCAAGAATGCCTTTCCATAAGTGAGAATCACTCTGTTTTTTTCTAACAGAAATAATAGGTCTCCCTTTAACATATTTGTGTCTGATAATGGTCTGCCATAAACCATTCGAGTTTTCCAAATTCCAGATCCATTTAGCAAGAAGCGCTTCATTCATCTTATGCAAATCCAGAACACCAAGACCACCCTGATCTCTGGGAGAACAGACCAAATTCCAGTCAGCCAAATGGTTTTTTTTTTGACTATGGCCACCTTGCCATAACAATCTTTTTCTATAAATATCCATTTTCCTCAACACACTTTTAGGAGCTTTGTACATCGAGAGCATGTACAAGGGAACTGTTAATCAAGACTAAACGACCACCCAAACTAAGGAATCACCCTTGCCAAGAACCCAGTTTACTCTCGACTTTTTCCACTGTGGGCGACCACAAAGATTTACATAGCTTTTTTTTATCAATCGGGGCCCCTAAATATTTCATAGGGAGACAATCATGGGGACATGTAAAAATGTCAGCATAACAATGCTCTCTCTCCACAGCCTTACCTAAGCAAAAGATTTCACTTTTATGAAAATTAATCTTGAGACCAGACATTTGTTCAAAAATACAGAGAATAAACTTAAGATTTCTAGCACCTTCAAGATCATCTTGGAGTAAAAAAATAGTGTCATCAGCATATTGCAAACAGCAACAACCGTTGGTGATTATATGAGGAATGAGACCTTTAATAATACCTTCGTCTTTAGCTTTTTGGATCATGCAAGCAAGCCCATCTGCAGCAATATTAAAAGGTAAAGGAGAAAAAGGGTCACCTTGTCTAACACCTTTGTGAGTACTAAAGTAAGGACCAACCACCTCATTTATCTTGATGGCCACTTTTCCACCTTTAACAGTCTTCATTACCCAGTCGCACTACTTGTCGCCAAAACCTTTTTTAACCATCATGTTATGAAGGAAACTCTAGTTAATCTTGTCATAAGCTTTCTCAAAATCTACTTTAAAAATCACACCATTTTGTTTTTTCCATTTTACTTCATGAATAATCCCATGAAGAGAGAGCACTCCATCCATGATATATCTGCCTTTGATAAATCCATACTGAAAAACACTTATCATAGAAGTAATGCAGCAGGCCAATCTATTTGTTAGGACTTCGGTAATAATCTTGTAACAAACATTGAGCAAGCAAATTGGTTTGAAGGCTTTAATGTAAATCGCATTGGGGATTTTTGGAATAAGGGTAACTATCCCAAAGTTAAGCCTCTCAATATTGAGGGAACCATCATGAAAGGATTTGAAAAGATTAAACAAATCACTTTTAATTGTATCCTAGAATTCCTGAAAAAAATTCAGATGGGATGCCATCTGGCCCAGGGGCACTATTATGCTTCAGCGAAAACACCACATCCTTAATCTCCTCAATAGAAAACGGTCTTGTAAGAAGATCTCTATTAACATCATCAAGCCCTTTCATGTTCAGATTACTCAAAGAAATACTAGTTTCTTGAGAAGGGCCAAAAAGATTTTTGTAAAAAGAAGTCGCTAGCTTATTGATTTCGATCTCATTTTGAGCAACCTTGTCCCCATGAGTTAGAGTCATGATTTTAAGTTTCCTTCTCTTACACTTGGATAAATGGAAATATTTTTGAATTCTCGTCTCCATCCAACATGAACTTGTCACGAGCCCTCTGTTTAAGCCTCATACCTTCCTCATCCACTAACTTTCTGAGATTCATTTCAAAGCCAAGTTTCTCCATCCTATCTGCTTCTGATAATCCCGAAACTTCACTTGTCTTGTCGAGACTGTCAATTTTTGACATAAGCTCCTTTTTCAACTTTTTGTAATGACCTTCAACATTGATATTCCAACCTTTGAGCATTTGTTTCAGACGCTTAATTTTCATTTTCCAAATATCAATGCTATGGTTTGCCTTCACCGGGAGAGACCAATTATCTATCACTTTTTTGTGAAAATCTAGTCTAAGTCTCCAGCACAGCTCATATCTAAAATCTCTGCAAACAGTGGGGATAGCATCAGTCCGAAGACACAGAGGAACATGGTCCGGAAAGGACCTGTTTAGACCATAGACACTGATGTTGTTATAAACAAGATCCCATTCAGGACTAGCCAAGAATCTGTCCAATTTTTCGAACGTAGGATCACTACGATTATTAGACCAAGTGTACAACCTGTTCTTCAATTCGAATTCCATTAGACCATGCTGATCAATAATACTGTTGAAAAGAGAACTCCACTTACTAAAACCACCAGGTTTGTTTTTCTTCTGCTTTCCTTATAATATTGAAATCACCACCAATGAGCAAGGGAACCTGGCTTCTCAAACAGAACGATGACAATTCACTCAAAAATCTGTTTTTATGTTCCTTTTGAGCAGCCCCATACACATTAACAAAATTCTAGATAAAGTTTTTTATCTGTGTAAAACCAGAGTGCGAATCATAAACTCACCTATTTCATGTTCTCTCACATCAAACACCTCAGAGTTGAAGCCCACCAAGAGACCACCAGATCTACCATTTGGTGGTGAAGAAAACCAGGCAAAAAGTTTGCTACCAGCAATCGAGGACAACCATGAATCACTAAATTGATTCTTTTGAGTTTCTTGCAAGCCAATAAAATCTACTTTCTCATCTCTAATGAGTTCTTTCAGAAACTCAACCTTAGAATTTTTCCCTAGACCCTGACAATTCCAAATGAGACCTATCATCAGAAAGGATCTAGGGGAAGGCCAAATTAACCTGCTTCCTTCCTTCTATTAGGTGTACACCTAAACTTGGGGGAAGCTTTTTTTTGTTGTTTTTTTCGATGTTTAATTTTTCTTCCTTTCCTTAAAACCATGACATCCAGAAAGTCATAATCAATGTTTTTGTTAGAGTCGGCATGGACACTACTATCCATATCATTATGATCATCTAGGAGAGGTTCCTCTTTTTTTATTTTTGCATGATTGGATTGCCAGAATCTTTCTGGACAATTCCATCTCTTTAATCAATTCAAGATTGGCCATAGCTACTGAATCAGAGGGTCCCAATGAAACTCCTAGTTTATTAGAAATATCTAGCAAATCTTCATTATTAGTATCAAGTAAGGAGAAAGAGTTATTATTCATACTTTTGTTAAGGAAGGCATCTTTAGCTTCAGCTCTGAATATAGCCTTATCTGCCACCTTCACATCATCATTCTTCTCAAGTCTGGAGCTTTTCCTGATGCCCTCCAATGTTGAAATGGGATTCTCAAGTTGCTTTTTGCCTTTCAGTTCTTGAATTTCATCTCCAGCTGGGGGGACCAAAATCATCTCACCAATTTTAAACTGAAAATATGTATGTTCTTCTTCCATGTCTTTTGCAAACTCTTCTAATTCCTGAGAGCTCAGCAGATCATCTTCATTTGGATCAAAGTCAACTTTCTCATCGCTAAGGTCTTCCAGTCTCAGACCCTCACCAGTTTTGTCTTTAGAGGTATCCAGGCAAACCTCAGAGAGCTTAACTGATTCTTTACCTTGAGAGGAAGACTCCCCCAATCTAAAATTAGGAGTGGGATCTTCATCTAAAGTGTCTTCATCATTTCTAGGTTTTTCCCAGACTTGTCAAACACTGGATCATTTGTCCCATGAATTTCAATAGAAGCTCTCTTACCTAGATTAATTGTCTCATCATTCCAACCTTCTTCACTGATAGATTCAATTCTAAAAAATATGTCATACAGAAATGGTTTAACAGCCACTTCCACCACAGGAGGAATCATAGCAACACTCTTTATATGAACTTTAAATCTCACAATGTCTTTAGAGTCTAAAGACATAAGGACAACTTCCTCAACAGCCCCAATCATTGATCCAATTTCACAAATCGATTGGTAGTTTTACAACTCCTTTGGAACATTCTCAGCTACAACCCAAGCAGTATGCAGTCTAGATTTGGGTTTGGCCCATGAACTCCATGGAACTACAACGATCTTGGCACCAGACATCTTCATTTTGAGTTCAGGGAAGCTTATCATCTCATCAAGACGTTCTTGAGAAGGGAACTGCATCAAAAAGCCAGAATGGCATTTTGTAGCCTTCCACATTTTCCCCCCAGGAGAAATGGAATCCAAAATCTTTTTCCAGATCCTCTGCTAAAACTAGACTCTCAATCACTTTCACCAATCCGATGAAAACCCTTTTTGGTTTTTTGGACAATGGTTTAGCGAAATGAGAAAGATAAAACCCTAGACCATCTGCCGCCATACCAACTATGGCCATGGTAGGCTTGTTTTGTTTCGGCAAGACACACCGAGAAGTAACATGGGTGTCCTTGCGACAAATATCACACCACAAAGCATTAAAACAATTTCTAGCATGATGACCTTCAACTCCACACTTCTAGCAGAAGGCTGGATGAACAGGTTCATTTTCTTTCTTCAAAGCAGATGGAGAAATGATAGGGTTACTGAAAGGGAAATGTGCCCTTGGGCCATTTCTAGTATAGTTTTGGTGATTAAGTGCCCAACACGTATTGAGTGAGTAATCTTGTGCCAAATGATTGATGAAGTGCAAATCAACAAGAAGGTATGATTCTAGACTTAGTACATTGGTTTTTGTGTACTAATATATTTGTCTAAGTGCTGGAATCAGAGAAAAGAGAAGAAGAAAAGATCTTGGCTAGAACAGCCAAGACTCAGCGCAGTCTAGCACACCGGACAGTGTCCGGTGCGCCAGGCCATCCTCCGGTGAATAGGCCACTCTCGGGAACTGACAGTGGTGTACGGCTATAATTCACCGGACTGTCTGGTGGTGAACCGGACTGTCTGGTGAGCCGTCTGCGGTGAAGTCGTCGCTCTCGGAAATCGTTCAACAGCGTACGGCTATAATTCACAGGACGGTCCGGTGAGGCACCGGACTGCCCGGTGAGCCAATGGTCGACTGCGCCAACGGTCGGCCGCGCAATCCGTGCGCGACGCGTGGGCGTGCCAATGGTCGGCAGGGGGCACCGGACTGTCCGGTGTGCACCGGACAGTGTCCGGTGCGCCAACGGCTCCATTTCTGCAACGGTCGACTGTGCTATTTTTGGAAGGAGATCTGCACCGGACCATGAACAGTGCCTGTCCTGTGCGCCACTCGACAGAAGGCAAGAATTGCCTTCCCAGATTGCTTCCAACGGCTCCTAGCTGCCTTGAGGCTATAAAAGGGACCCCTAGGCGCATGGAGGAGGAACCCAAACATTCTTTGATCATCTCTAAGCACCAAGACTCCATTCCCGCGCATTCGATTCTTTGTGATAAGTGACTTGAGCTCTAGTTGAGTAGAGAACTCCCCGCATTGTGTTGTGAGCTCAAGTTGTGGCTTGTGTTCGTGTTTGTGTTCGTGCTTTGAGACTTGTGTGTGTTGCTCTCCCCTCCCTTACTTCCGTGCTTCTTTGTGATCATCAATTGTAAGGGCGAGAGGCTCCAAGTTGTGGAGATTTCTCGCGAATGGGAGATAGTAAAGGAAAGGAAAACACCGTGTTATTCAAGTTGATTATTGGATCACTTGAAAGGGGTTGAGTGCAACCCTCGACTATTGCGTTTCACAAGAGCTCGGTCCTTAGCCACTTGCTTCTATTGAGCTAACACTTAACCAAGTTTTTGTGGCTACAAGTGGTTGATTTTTACAGGATCACCTATTCGCCCCCCCTCTAGGTGCTCTCAATTGGTATTAGAGCCGTTCTCTTCACGCAAGGGACTAACCGCCCGAAGAGATGGATCCTAAGGGAAAGGGATGGTGGTCAACGACAAGACAAAGGAGTCCATCATCAACGAGCCAAGAGATGATAAGCCCTCGGACTCTGGCTCGAGTCATAAGAAGAAGGACGGAAAGAAGAAGAGGCGCATCAAGAAGATCGTCTACTACGACAGCGATGAGTCTTCTTCTTCCCCAAGAGACGACGAATATGAAGAGAAAAAGAAAACGGTCAACTCAAACTTTTCTTTTGATTATTCTCGTGTTCCATTCAATTCAAATGCTCATTTACTTTCAATTCCACTCGGGAAACCTCCACACTTTGATGGAGAAGACTACCCATTTTGGAGTCACAAAATGCGTAGTCACCTATTCTCTCTCCATCCAAGCATTTGGGAGATTGTTGAAAACGAAATGCTTTTTGATAGTACTGACAACCCTGTTTTCATTAATGAGCAAATCCATAAAAATACACAAGCTACCACTGTTTTGTTAGCATCCTTGTGCAGGGACGAGTACAATAAGGTGAGCGGCTTGGACAACGCCAAGCAAATCTGGGACACCCTCAAGATCTCTCATGAGGGGAACGATGCCACCATGATCACCAAGATGGAGTTGGTGGAAGGCGAACTGGGGAGGTTCGTAATGATCAGGGGAGAGGAGCCAACGCAAACGTACAACCGGCTCAAGGCCCTGATCAACAAAATCAGGAGCTATGGAAGCACGAGATGGACCGATCACGACGTCGTCCGGCTTATGCTCAGGTCCTTCACAATTCTTGATCCTCATCTTGTGAATTCAATCCATGAAAATCCTAGGTACACAAGGATGACGCCCGAGGAAATACTCGAAAAGTTTGTAAGCGGGCGTATGATGATCAAGGAGGCAAGATATGTTGATGAGGTATTGAATGGCCCAATGCCTATCTACGAGCCTCAACCCATTGCTCTCAAAGCAACAAGCAGCAGGGAGGCGCTACCTAGCAAGGTGGCACAAGTAGAGGCGGCCGGGTTAAACGAGGATGAAATGGCCCTCATCATCAAGCGCTTCAAGACGGCGCTAAAAGGTCGCAAGGAGCATCCCAACAAGAGCATGACAAAGGGAAAGCGCTCCTGCTTCAAGTGTGGTAAGACTGGTCACTTTATTATTAACTGTCCCGATAATGATAGTGACCAGGGACAAGAAAAGAGTGGGAAGAGGGAGAAAAAGAAATCCTACAAGAAGGCGAAGGGCGAGGCGCACCTTGGAAAGGAGTGGGATTCGGATTGCTCTTCGTTCGACTCCGACAACGAAGGACTCGCCGCCTCGGCCTTCAACAAGTCGTCCCTCTTCCCCCAACGAGCGTCACACCTGTCTCATGGCAAAAGAGAGGAAGGTAAGCGCTCGAGATAACTCTACGTATGCTTCTTCTAGCGATGAAGAGTCTAGTGATGATGAAGTAGACTATTCTAGCTTGTTTAAAGGTCTAGATAAAGCCAAGGTAGAAAAGATCAATGAATTGATTGATGCATTAAATGAAAAGAATAGACTCCTAGAAAATCAAGAGGATTTATTGTATGAAGAAAATGATAAGTTTATTAGTGTACAAAAATCTCTTGTTTTGGAAACTAAAAGAAATGAGATTTTATCTTCTGAAATTTCTGCTTGCCATGAATCTATTTCTAGTTTGAGGAGTGTTAACAATGAGTTAATTGCTAAGTTAGAGGTAGCTAGCAAATCTAGTTCAAGTGTGGAACATGTCATAATTTGTAATAGGTGCAAGGATTTTGATGTTAATGCTTGTAATGAACATCTTGCATCCATTACTAAACTAAATGGTGAAGTGACTAGTCTTAATGCCCAACTTAAGACTAGCAAAAATGATTTTGACAAACTAAAATTTGCAAGGGATGCCTACACTGTTGGTAGACACCCCTCTATTAAGGATGGGCTTGGCTTTCAAAGGGAAGCCAAGAACTTAACAAGTCAAAGGGCTCCTATCTCCGCCAAGGAGAAAGGGAAGGCTCCTATGGCTAGTTTTAGTGCTCAAAGAAACCATGCCTTCATCTATAGTGATAGAAAGTTTTCTAGAAATGCACATAAGAGTTATGCTTATGATTCACATGCTATGATTGCATCAAGTTCTTCTTTTGTGCATGGTAGAAATATGCCTAGGAAAAATGTTGCTCATGTGCCTAGGAAAGTTTGTAATGAACCTTCTACAATTTACCATGCTTGCAATACTGCTTTTGCAATTTGTCGTAAGAATAAGAAAGTGATTGCTAGGAAGTTGGGGCCAAATGCAAAGGAGACAAGACTTGCATTTGGGTCCCAAAGACTATTATAACTAACCTTGTAGGACCCAACAAGAGTTGGGTACCTAAAACCCAAGCCTAATTTGCCTTGCAGGTTTATGCATCCGGGGGCTCAAGCTGGATTATCGACAGCGGATGCACAAACCACATGACGGGGAAGAAGAAGATGTTCACCTCCTACGTCAAGAATAAGGATTCCCAAGATACAATAATATTTGGAGATGGGAATCAAGGCAAGGTCAAAGGCTTAGGCAAGATAGCTATCACTAATGAGCACTCTATCTCTAATGTATTTCTAGTAGAGTCTCTAGGCTATAATCTGTTGTCTGTTAGTCAATTGTGCCACATGGGTTATAATTGTTTATTTACAAATGTAGATGTGTCTATCTTTAGAAGGAGTGATGGTTCACTAGCTTTTAAGGGTGTACTAGATGGCAAACTCTATTTAGTGGATTTTTCGAAAGAGGAGGCCGATCTAGATGCATGCTTAATTACTAAGACTAGCATGGGTTGGCTGTGGCATCGCCGTCTAGCACATGTTGGGATGAAGAACCTTCACAAACTTCTAAAGGGAGAACATGTGTTAGGTCTAACAAATGTGTTTTTCGAAAAAGATAGACCTTATGCAACTTGTCAAGCAGGAAAACAAGTGGGAAGCACTCATCACAGCAAGAATGTGATGACCACATCAAGACCTTTGGAGCTACTTCACATGGACCTCTTCGGACCCGTCGCCTACCTCAGCATAGGAGGAAGTAAGTATGGTCTTGTTGTTGATGATGATTTTTCCCACTTCACTTGGGTATTCTTTTTGCAGGATAAATCAGAAACCAAAGGGACCCTCAAGCGCTTTCTAAGGCGAGCTCAAAATGAGTTTGAACTCAAAGTGAAAAAGATTAGAAGCGACAACGGGTCTGAGTTCAAGAACCTTCAAGTGGAGGAGTTTCTTGAGGAGGAAGGAATCAAGCACGAGTTCTCCGCTCCCTACACACCACAGCAAAACGGTGTGGTAGAGAGGAAGAATAGGACGCTTATAGACATGGCAAGGATGATGCTTGGAGAATTCAAGACGCCTGAGCGGTTTTGGTCGGAAGCTATGAACACAGCTTGCCATGCCATAAACCGGGTCTACCTTCATCGCCTCCTCAAGAAGACGTCGTATGAACTCCTAACCGGTAACAAACCAAAGGTTTCATATTTTCGTGTATTTGGGAGTAAATGTTACATTCTAGTGAAGAAAGGTAGGAATTCAAAATTTGCTCCCAAAGCTGTAGAAGGGTTTTTGTTAGGTTATGACTCAAATACAAAGGCGTGTAGAGTCTTCAACAAATCATCGGGTTTGGTTGAAGTCTCTAGCGACGTTGTATTTGATGAAACTAATGGCTCTCCAAGAGAGCAAGTTGATCTTGATGATGTAGATGAAGATGATGTTCCAACGGACGCGATTCACACCATGGCGATTGGAGATGTGCGACCACAGGAACACCAGGAGCAAGATCAACCTTCTTCCTCAACGATGGTGCATCTCCCATCTCAAGATGATGAACAGGTCCCACAAGAAGAGGCGTGTGATCAAGGGGGAGCACAAGATGTCCAAGATGTGGAAGAAGAAGCACGGGCCCCTCCAACTCAAGTTCGAGCGACGATTCAAAGGAATCATCCCGTCGACCAAATATTGGGTGATATAAGCAAGGGAGTAACCACTCGCTCTAGATTAGCTAATTTTTGTGAGCATTACTCTTTTGTCTCTTCTATTGAGCCTTTCAGGGTAGAAGAGGCCTTGCTAGATCCGGACTGGGTATTGGCCATGTAGGAAGAGCTCAACAACTTCAAGCGAAATGAAGTTTGGACACTGGTGCCACGTCCCAAGCAAAACGTTGTGGGAACCAAGTGGGTGTTTCACAACAAACAGGACGAGCACGGGGTGGTGACAAGGAACAAGGCTCGACTTGTGGCAAAAGGTTATGCCCAAGTCGCAGGTTTGGACTTTGAGGAGACTTTTGCTCCTGTGGCTAGGCTAGAGTCGATTCGCATTTTGTTAGCCTATGCCGCTCACCATTCTTTCAGGTTGTTCCAAATGGACGTGAAGAGCGCTTTCCTCAACGGGCCAATCAAGGAGGAGGTGTACGTGGAGCAACCCCCTGGCTTTGAGGATGAACGGTACCCCGACCACGTGTGTAAGCTCTCTAAGGCGCTCTATGGACTTAAGCAAGCCCCAAGAGCATGGTATGAATGCCTTAGAGACTTTCTAATTGCTAATGCTTTCAAGGTTGGGAAAGCCGATCCAACTCTTTTCACTAAGACTTGTGATGGTGACCTATTTGTATGCCAAATTTATGTCGATGACATAATATTTGGTTCTACTAACCAAAAGTCTTGTGAAGAGTTTAGCAGGGTGATGACACAGAAATTCGAGATGTCGATGATGGGCGAGTTGAACTACTTCCTTGGGTTTCAAGTGAAGCAACTCACGGACGACACCTTCATCTCTCAAACAAAGTACACGCAAGACTTGATCAAGCGGTTTGGGATGAAGGACGCCAAGCCCGCAAAGACTCCAATGGGAACCGACGGACATGTCGACCTCAACAAAGGAGGTAAGTCCGTTGATCAAAAGGCATACCGATCTATGATTGGGTCTTTACTTTATTATGTGCTAGTAGACCGGATATTATGCTTAGCGTATGCATGTGTGCTAGATTTCAATCCAACCTAAGGGAGTGTCACCTTGTGGCCGTTAAGCGAATTCTTAGATATTTAGTTGCTACGCCTTGCCTCAAGATCTAGTATCCAAAGGGGTCTACCTTTGACTTAATTGGATACTCAGACTCCGACTATGCTGGATGTAAGGTTGATAGGAAGAGTACATCAGGGACGTGCCAATTCCTAGGAAGGTCCCTGGTGTCTTGGAGTTCTAAGAAACAAACTTTCGTTGCCCTATGCACCGCTGAGGCCGAGTATGTTGCCGCAGGACAGTGTTGCGCGCAACTACTTTGGATGAGGCAAACCCTCCGGGACTTTGGCTACAATCTGAGCAAAGTCCCACTCCTATGTGACAATGAGAGTGCAATCCGCATGGCGGACAATCCTGTTGAACACAGCCGCACAAAGCACATAGACATCCGGCATCACTTTTTGAGAGATCACCAGCAAAAGGGAGATATCGAAGTGTTTTATGTTAGCACCGAGAACCAGCTAGCCGATATCTTTACCAAGCCTTTAGATGAGAAGACCTTTTGTAGGCTGCGTAGTGAGCTAAATGTCTTAGATTCGCGTAACCTAGATTAATCTAGAGCATACATGTGTTTTATGCCTTTGATCATGTTCCTTTATGCATTTTATTGTTTATTTATGGTGCTCAAGTTGTGCAAGGAATCCCCGGACCTCACAAGTCCATGTGTGAATGATGCACATATTTAGGGGGAGAAATGCTACAACTTGACCCTTTGAGACTAACCGTGTGGTTGAGTTTTCTTAATTTAGTCTCAAAGGTGGAGTGAAAGGGAAAAGGTGAACTTGGACCATGCAAGACTTCCACTGCACTCCGATGAGAGGGTAATTTACTCCAAGTTCATCTCCATGCTCTTATTGCCTTTTTACTCTTAATTGACTGTTTTGGTGAGGCAAAGGGGTTTAAGGGCCAACAATGATCCCGTTTTGGTGCTTAATGCCAAAGGAAGAGAAATTAAGGCCAAAGCAAATGGATCAGCTACCACTTGAGAATTTTGATAAATAGTAGAGTTAGAACTTTTGTTTTGGCATAATACTCTTATGTGCAAAATTTGGCCTCTTGTGGGGAGAATGTAGGATTATGGGAAAAGGGCGAGTTTTTGGCTCTTGATCAATTTTCTCATGGAATACCTCTCTTTATGCCTTAACAAGTGTGTTTGACTTAGAGATAGGAAATTGAGTTTGATTTCAAAAACAAACCAAGTGGTGGCAAAGAATGATCCAAATGTGCCAAATTTGAATCAAAAACAATTCTTGTTCTCAATTGCTTTGATGTTGCACTTCTTTTAGTTGCTTTTTTGATGTGTTGGCATAAATCACCAAAAAGGGGGAGATTGAAAGGGAAATGTGCCCTTGGGCCATTTCTAGTATAGTTTTGGTGATTAAGTGCCCAACACGTATTGAGTGAGTAATCTTGTGCCAAATGATTGATGAAGTGCAAATCAACAAGACGGTATGATTCTAGACTTAGTACATTGGTTTTTGTGTACTAATATACTTGTCTAAGTGCTGGAATCAGAGAAAAGAGAAGAAGAAAAGATCTTAGCTGGAACAACCAAGACTCAGCGCAGTCTGGCACACCGGACTGTCCGGTGGTGCATCGGACAGTGTCCGGTGCGCTAGGCCATCCTCCGGTGAACAGGCCACTCTCGGGAACTGACGGCAGTGTACGGCTATAATTCACCGGACTGTCCGGTGGTGCACCGGACTGTCCGGTGAGCCGTCTGCGGCGAAGTCGTCGCTCTCGGGAATCGTTCAACAGCGTACGGCTATAATTCACCGGACGGTCCTATGAGGCACCGGACAGTCCGGTGAGCCAACGGTCGACTGCGCCAACGGTCGGCCGCGCAATCCGCGCGCGACGCGTGGGCGTGCCAACGGTCGGCAGGGGGCACCGGACAGTGTCCGGTGCGCCAACTGCTCCATTTCTGCAACGGTCGACTGTGCTATTTTTGGAAGGAGATCTGCACCGGACCATGAACAGTGCCTGCCCGGTGGTGCACCGGACTGTCCGGTGCGCCACCCGATAGAAGGCAAGAATTGCCTTCACAGATTGCTTCCAACGGCTCCTAGCTGCCTTAGGGCTATAAAAGGAACCCCTAGGTGCATGGAGGAGGAACCCAAGCATTCTTTGATCATCTCTAAGCGCCAAAACTCCATTCCCGCGCATTCGATTCTTTGTGATAAGTGACTTGAGCTCTAGTTGAGTAGAGAACTCCTCGCATTGTGTTGTGAGCTCAAGTTGTGGCTTGTGTGTGTGTTTGTGTTCGTGCTTTGAGACTTGTTGAGAGCACCTAGAGGGGGGTGAATAGGTGATCCTGTAAAAATCAAATACTTGAAGCCACAACACTTGATTAGGTGTTAGTTCAATTGAGTCAAGTGGCTAAGGATCGAGCTCTTGTGAAACACAGTGGTCACGAAGAAAGCAAGCACAAGAGACACGGAGATTTATCCCGTGGTTCGGCCAAGTACCACACTTGCCTACTGCACGTTGTGGCGTCCCAATGGACGAGGGTCGCACTCAACCCCTTTCAAGTGATCCAATGATCAACTTGAATACCACGGTGTTTTCCTTTCTTTCACTATTTCCCGTTCGCGAGGAATCTCCACAACTTGGAGCCTCTCGCCCTTACAAATGATGATCACAAAGAAACACGGAAGTAAGGGAGGGAAGAGCAACACACACAAGACTCAAAGAACGAGCACAATCACGCACACAAACCACAACTTGAGCTCACAACACGATGCGGGGAGTTCACTACTCAACTAGAGCTCAAGTCACTTATCACAAAGAATCGAATGCGCGAGAATGGAGTCTTGGTGCTTAGAGATGATCAAAGAATGCTTGGCGTACTCCTCCATGCGCCTAGGGGTCCCTTTTATAGCCCCAAGGCAGCTAGGAGCCGTTGGAAGCAATCTGGGAAGGCAATTCTTGCCTTCTGTCAGGTGGCACACCGGACAGACACTGTTCATGGTCCGGTGCAGATTTCCTTCCAAAAATAGCACAGTCGACCGTTGCAGAAATGGAGCCGTTGGCGCACCGGACACTGTCCGGTGCACACCGGACAGTCCGGTGCCCCCTGCCGACCGTTGGCGCGCCCACGCGTCACGCGCGGATTGCTCGGCCGATCGTTGGCGCAGTCGACCATTGGCTCACCGGACAGTCTGGTGCCTCACCGGACCGTCCGGTGAATTTTAGTCGTACGCCGTTGTACGATTCCTGAGAGCGATGACTTCGCCGCAGACGGCTCACCGGACAGTCTGGTGCACCATCGGACAGTCCGATGAATTATAGCCGTACACCGCCGTCAGTTCCCGAGAGTGGCCTATTCACCGGAGGCTGGCCTGGTGCACCGGACACTGTCCGGTGCACCATCGGACAGTCCGGTGTGCCAGACTGCGCTAAGTCTTGGCTGTCCCAGCCAAGATAATTTCTTCTTTTCTTTTCTCTGATTCCAGCACTTAGACAAGTATATTAGTACACAAAAACCAATGTACTAAGTCTAGAATCATACCTTCTTGTTGATTTGCACTTCATCAATCATTTGGCACAAGTTTACTCACTCAATACGTGTTGGGCACTTAATCACCAAAACTATACTAGGAATGGCCCAAGGGCACATTTCCCTTTCACTTGTGTGTGTTGCTCTCCCCTCCCTTACTTCTGTGCTTCTTTGTGATCATCAATTGTAAGGGCGAGAGGCTCCAAGTTGTGGAGATTCCTCGCGAACGAGAGATAGTAAAAGAAAGGAAAACATCGTGGTATTCAAGTTGATCATTGGATCACTTGAAAGGGGTTGAGTGCGACCCTCGTCCATTAGGACGCCACAACGTGGAGTAGGCAAGTGCTACTTGGCCGAACCACGGGATAAATCATCGTGTCTCTTGTGCCTATTTTCTTCGTGACTATTGCGTTTCACAAGAGCTCGGTCCTTAGCCACTTGCTTCTATTGAGCTAACACTTAACCAAGTTTTTGTGGCTACAAGTGGTTGATTTTTACAGGATCACCTATTCACCCCCCCCTCTAGGTGCTCTCAGTTACCTGATTGAATTCCTTCGCCTGAGGAAGAGGACATCAAACCCTCGTGATGTTCAGATTTCCTGAGCGTTGGCTTCAATCTCCAGCTGAGATTTCTATTTCTGTTCCAAGATTGAGAGCCCTGAGGGTTTTCCTTTGGCCCCCAGCGACCCCATTGTGGATTTTGAGGATTCTTGTTCTTCGAATCCATCACGGCAAACTTCGTAGAACTTCGAAAGCCACCCGATCCCAAACGCGGCCAATCTTCTTCAACCATCGGGGGGCGCAGAGAGGTTACGCACCACCCACCATTGAAGCCGAATCTAGAAGAGATGGGGAGCGACCAGAGGCGCGAGAGAAAGGCGGCGCAGTGGGGGAAAGAATGCGAGCCGACGAAATCCGAAGGAAACCCTAACCTAGGTTTAGGGATTTCAGGAGCGCATCTAGATGCGAAAGATGGCCTGTGCGGGGGATCGTGGGCTTGGGCTGGAGAAAGCGGCAACACCCCCGGGCGCCAACCTTCCCAAGACGAGCGCGAGCGACAGGAGCCCGGGGACGCGACGGCTCCCTGGGCCATACGTTGCACTGTAGACCACGACCCAGCCCCCTCCAAGCGTGCACCAACTCGACTTGCGCCATGGGCGGCTTGAGAAGCGACGTAGGAGGAAGAAGGTGTTCTGGCCCAAGGGACCTTTCGTTTCTTTTTTCCCATCCTTTTTCTCTCATGACTAAATGTAATAGTTATAGAAAACACTTTTATAATTGTCTCAAAATGGTACTTGTAGGTCTACATAGAAAAAATAAAAATGTACTTTGTCGAGTGTCTAGAAATGACACTCGGCAAAGCATGCTCTGGCGAGTGTCAGGCGATTGACACTCGGCGAAGAAGCATTTTTGCCGAATGCCAAAGCTCGGCGCTCAGCAAAAGTTAACGGCCGTCAGCTATAGATGGCTGCTGACGGCCCTTTGTCGAGCGCTGCCTTTGCCGAGTGTATTTCTGTGCCAAGAGTCCTGCTCTCGGTAAACGCGATCGTTATCGAAAGCAGGACTTTACCGAGTGCGGCACTCTGTAAAGACTTATTTGTCGAGTGACTGATAAAAAGCAGTTGGTAAAACTATGAATTCCCGTAATGGATGATAGAAACAAGGCAGAGAGGCATGAGAAAAGACACTGCACTTGCTTCGACCTGCTGCCAACAACTGCCATCGATATCTGCAGCCTGTCTTCTCAATAATACTATCTATTTAGTACGATAAGCATTAACATTCTTTTTATCATAAATCGAGTTAAATCCGAGATGACTTTTAGTACTATTCTAGATTTTGATTCTAGGCTGATAGGATAGGTATTTAAGATGCCCGGCCGTAGTTTTAACGTTTGGACCACGACCACATGGGTACGGGTATGGCGGCACTCGTCACGTTCACATTTTGACTTTTAATCATATTCGTTGTTTATTACACGCACGTTGAGTGGTGGACCCAATAGAGGGGACTAAATCTTGGGTCCAAACGTTATATAAACATATATGCAAACTTTCATAATGCTTTTAAATTATCATATTAGGCTGCAAGTTATATAGATTTGTTTATTTAAGTCTCGGTTCTTAAATATAGTTCTTTCTAGCTCACTTTTTTTTCCATCCACATTCATTAAAATGATAATGAATACAGACATATATGCAAACTACGTTCATATGTCGTTTAATGAATATATAATTAGTCTAAAACGAATTATATTTTGGGGGCGGAGGGAGTAGTTTTTTTTTAGACTAAATTCTAAGATAGTCAGAGGAGTACCTAAGCTAGATCCGCCCCTGACGTGCGATGACGAGGCGTTCATCAGTGATGCACTCGAACCCGGATATGAACTCCTACCGTGCGTACGTACGTCGTCACTGTGTTATCGCTGTCATGCATGTGTGTGTAATAAACATGTTGGTTACGATCACGAACACGAAGTTGTCTAGCTGTTGTTGTGGACAGCACAGCACTTCTTGGGCGAATTGAATCGTGAGTCGTGAAACACAAAAAAAAATGATCAATGGGAATAATAGATTCATTTTACAAAAGCCCAATAATTGCTTGAAACGCCGTTCTGTTTTGTCAATAATATCGACAAGTTTGACAGGAGCAGTAACCATTTGCATGTGTATATGATGTTGTTTTCATCTAGATTTGGACCTGTTCTATCTACTACGACTACTATTTGATTTGAAGTAAGGAGCGGGGCTACACATGAACTCTATCATCTGATTGAAAACGAAAGCGAGAGCGAGTATGAGAATATATATATCATCAGAAATAAAAACTAAAAACGTCGTATGCACGCCATCTTTGCACGTCTCAGCCGAGCATTATTTTGTTTGGGCGTCGCCGTCAACTCAAGTCATCGGCAAGAGAAGCTCCAATCAAACGCACTCACCTTATTCATTATTTGTCCCAATAAAACTAATGACGAGTCGTGCACGCAAGAGGTTACTATTTGTTTGCCACCTGCTTTACGTTGGTAACTCTAACAAGTTTAGTTTGCACAAAACTCTCTCTACCTCAATTTTGCAAAACAGATCCAACCAAATCACCCTCACACCCACAACCTCCTCTAAAGTCACTACTAAACGAATTACACTCACACATAATTTACCCTCAAAACTAACAGTTGAGATTGCCGAATAAGCTCCTCTCTCTCTTGCTCACTAAAATCCAATGATCAATGTTATTTGGACCATTCTTCCTCTTCCATCCCTCATATACACATAACCACTGTCGCCCCATACCCAAATGACCACGCCGCCGCTCCCCTACCCTTCCTCTCACTCGCGTTGCTGCTGTCGTCGACCCCTTCCACACACTAAGGACACTCTCGCGCGTTGCCGTTGTTGTTGACCCCTTCCTCACGCTGAGGACACTCTCGCTCGAGAGAGTTGACTAAGAGATGAAGCGATGGCCATTGCGGTCAGCAAGGACAGGAAGGACAGTCACAAAGTAGGGACGACATGAGAATGGAGATGACCGAAAGAAGGCATAGGCAAAAGAATTGCAAGACCGTGTGAAAAAAAAGTAAAAATCATGCATAAGCCTATTTAAAACCATTCTCTTTCTCTCCCTCTATTTGTTCTAGGGCGGAGAACCTAAATCATCGCAGGACCCATGAGTAAAAGGTGAGTCATGCAATATGCTAAATGCACAGATAAAAATTGTGGGACCACTATGGGAATTTACACGAGATTACTAAAGGTCTGGTTGGTTTATGACTAACTATATCACATTTTGTCTAAAGTTAGTCGTTCGAATTGAAAAAACTAACCTTAGACAGAAAAGTTAGGCAAAGTATGATAAGTTAGACAGCGAACCAAACAGGCCCTAAATAAACCAATGCACTGAACTAGTAGCAATTCATTTTCTTCCACGTAGTGATTAGGTCTTGGGCCCAAGGTATGCCACATTACATCAGGAGAGGTGCAAACAGGAAATGTGACCACTACCGGTGCTTCGGGTTCTGAACTGAAGGTAACATTGTCTGACAGATGGTCCCGTGAAAAGGTCTGGAGGCATAACCCTTGGGATCCATACTACACAGTTAAAATGATCTAAGTTTTGTGAGCCTAGTGCAGTAAGGCGGTTAAGAACAATCTAATACTAGCTCCAACAAGGACCTCTAAAGGGTCCTGTATCCTAAGGAGTCCTCTACTCCCCCAGCAGCGTCATTTAAACGGTTATCTAAATTTAGAGGATGGGTCATTCTCTACTACCTTAAATAGCATTCTCTAAACGGTCCTCTAAATTTAGAGGACGCTGTTAGATCATCTGTATATAGAGTTTCTCTAAACAGTGCTCTATCCATTTGAATACTTTGAACAACCGATTTAGCAAAACTAAAATATATACAATACATTTGAGAGTATGATAAATACGTATGTAAAAAATTTAAAATTAAAAAATGTCTTTAATATATGTATTTGTATATAGAGGACGTGATCTAAAGAACATTGTTGGAGAGAAAGGAGATATATGGAATGAAATCTTTTAAAAGAGACTGTAAAAAAATAGATATAAATAATAATTATAGAACACTTATGTTGCTAGAGACAGTCTAATAAGTTCCTAGACTTATCGTGCCCCAGCTCCCAATATGCATGCATGCGTGTGGCACCGACCGACTAGCGGACGAATTGTGTTTCTTCTTGTTACTCGTCGTAGCGCTGTGGTGCCGAGCTTCATTTCCGACAAACACAAGTACGTTTCTCACGCGCGATCAGGCTTTCTGAGACGTACTCGAATTCGTATCCTCCTCATCTCTCTCTCTCTCTCGTGCTATGTCAGTGTATCACTGTCACGTAAAAGCCTGTTTGTTACGAACACGAAACTGTATGGTTCGTTATGATTATGGACAGCTTTTCAGATCCCTGCGTGCATTTGCACTGCGCCCGACTTTTCTAGGCTTCCACCGAACCTGTTGAACTTGCTAAAAAATGCCACCGAGGCTGTTCATTTAAAGTTAATTCATACCGATTTACACTATTTCCACAATATTTTCGTGTCTAGATTAGCTGGCTTTAATCTGCTCTGCTAGCTGTTGTTGTTGGCTGGCGGATCGAGCAGCCGCCCTTTTTGGCTGGTGCCTCGGTGTCATGTACGCACTGCTCGTGTACTACTAGGGGGCGAAGCCAAGCAAGGGTTACATTTTTTACGGGAATGAGTTCACACACAAATCAAATCCAAGTAACTGCTTGACGAAACAACGTCACATCCTTGTTCTTAGCATCTAGTAGCTTGTAAATAATTATAAAAAGCTAACTCTCAAATTTATTATATATCTTTTCACACACTCTCTCTATCTCTCTCGTGTGCAGCTGAAATTTTAGGTGTAGTATGCATGCTACGTGTGTGGCTGATCTGAGACACTGGATGGATAGTGCAGCGGAACCTGGCCACGAAACATGGATATCTGGTGCCCCACTCCCACCCCCACGGCCCCCACCCCACCCTTAGGTCTGGCCCACGCTGCTGATCAGTGTAGAGCAAGGTTTACAAAGCCGACCGGTTTTGGCGGTACGAAAGCGTCGGGATACGGTTTCGATTAACCATCGATTTTTTCTTCTAAAATTCATTCTAAATTCAAAAAAATTTAAAAAATTATAAAAAAAACGAAAATCATCGGTAAATCGTTTTTTGACCGGTAAATCGTCTTTTTTATCGGGAAACTGGATTTGATGCCAAGGTTGAGTTCCAGTTTATGAATTTAGTGGTCATTTTAGGGATATTAGATGCTATTTTTCCCGGTTTAAGTGCTAGTTTAGATGCCAAGGACTGTTAGATGCTATTGTTTTGCCCAGTTTAAGTGCTAGTTTAGTTCCAATGCACCTCAACATTGGGCGAGAACTCACCTAATAGTGACAGTCATCTTTCTAGCACGTTGTTTACATCATTTGTAAACGATCAAGGATACACAGAGGAAGTGCAAGAATGGGCCGATGAAACACTTGGTGACACCCACCTTAGCAAGCGGAATATAAGACTTGGTCCATCAGAAAGGAAAGAAAAAAGGTCAAATTCACCGATCAAATCGAAGAAAAAAAAGGATGAAGACAGTGATGATACCACAACCGACCCTAGTGCGGGTCATCATGGAGACGATAACAGCCATGGTGATGGAGAAGGTGATGCTGGATCATATAGTGCAGCAGGAGTGGTGCGGGGGAGTGGGATGAGGGACCATATCACGATCCTTCAAACATGCTTGGGTACAATCACTATGACTCGAGCTGAATACGTGAGTATTATGTAACAAGTCGACTTACGTGTCGTTGGAGAGCTGTAAAAGAACTTGTATTTAAGTATTGTGAAGATCGCTGGTTGTTTGTTGCATGAGAACTGAAGTTTGTGATTGCATATGTATGTTGTATATTATTTTGGTGAACATATGTCGTGTGGATCACTTAATATTTACTCTGCAATGTGAATTGAGCAAATTACAAATAAATCCTGTCAAAATTTTCTATTTTTCCTATAAAAACAGTGAAAATCCAGTGGTTTAAGGCGGTTTACTGCCGGTTTTTCGTCGTAAACCGGTATAGATTCAAATTTGGTTTGGATTACATAAACCGGTCGGGTTTTTACCGATTTACCGGCGGTAAACCGTTACTAGTGTGTAACGGTTTTTTCAGCTAAAATGGTTTTGTATACCGTGATGACAGTGTAAAGGGGAGAGACCCCTCGATGTCTCGTACCAGATCCAAATGGGAGGGGCACTTTTTGAACCCGCCGTCGCTAGCTGCTGCCGCACTCTTGACGAAAGGCCGCGTTTGCAAAGAGAGACAACACTGGCCAGACAACTCCACCGGCTGGTGCCCATACCAGGAGTGGGTAGTGTTTGTGTAGAAAGAAACGGGATATGCGACGGCATATTGGCATCCGCCGGTGCCAATTGGCAAGGCGACAAGCGACGAAGAAGGTGGTGGTGGTGGTGGGTGGAGGTGTCTGGCTGGCGTCGCCGTCGCTCCCCCCCGGTCCCGGGGAATGTCACGCGCACGGCACGGAGGAGAGGAACTTGTTGGGAAGCCCGAACGGAACCCTCCCGGCGAGCAAGGCACGGAGAGGCACATCTGCAGATGTCATGATAGGCAGGATATCCGGCCTCTGTGACTTCCCGGCTCTTGGTCTTGGTTGCCACCACTATGTTGAGACGGAGGCCAATCGTCGTGGTTTCTCGGCTAGACAACACATGTGGACTTGTTCGTGTCGATCCAAGGCGTCGCGCGTCAGCTGCAAGCGTCCATTAGCGTTGATTCTCAGAAATCGCAAGGATTCTTCTTCTTCTTCATCCTTACTTGCTTTGTTGGATTGGATACCCATGTTGGAGTAATTTACAGACGACGATCTCGCCGATGATAGCAGAGCAGGAGACGACAAAAAAGAAGAAACAAAAGAATCGCAACCAGAACGCGGCTTCCACCCCACCTCATCAGCTCAGCGCCGGGGGCTTCACGGCCGGCTCCAGCAGCTCGGTCCAGACCAGCGCGGCGTCGGCGCCGTCGCCCTTCACTACCTCCACAACGGACACGGCGTCCGCGAGCCTAAACACGCTCACTTTTGCCAGGACGCCGCCGCCGCCCTCCACCTCCTCCTCCTCCACGTACACCGTCGCCCTCTTCCTGTCCCTCCGCGCGCGGTACCCGCCCTTCCGCGCGGCCGCCTCCACGCGGCCCAGCACGGCCGCGGCGGGCTCGCCCACGAACACGCGCTCCTTGCCGCCTCCCCCCGCGCCCACGAACAGCGCCGACAGGTCCGAGCCCGGGGAGAAGCTCAGGATGTCGAACGCGGTCGGCTCCCTGTCCTCGTCCGCCTTGGCCTCCTCCTCCTCCTCTACCTCCTCGTACCCGCCGTGCACCAGGCCGCCAAGGTCCTCCTCGCCGCCGTGGCGGAACCACGGGTGCGCCACGATGCCGTCCGCGTCAATGCGCGCCGAGGGGTCCGGGTCCAGCACGCGCCGCAGCAGGTCGCGCAGCGCCGGCGAGAACCACCCGGGGCACCGGAACCTGCCCGCGTAGATCTTGCGGTACATGTTCACCAGGCTGGCGTCGTTGAAGGGGAGGTACCCGGCCGCCAGCACGAACAGCACCACGCCGCAGGACCAGATGTCCACCTTCCCGGGCTCGTACCCCTTGCGCGACAGGATCTCGGGGGCCACGTACGCCGGGGTGCCGCACATCGTGTGCCGGAGGCCTTCTCCTCCTCCTCCTCCGGCGCCGCCCACGGCGCCCAGCCCGAAGTCGGCCACCTTCAGCGCGCCGCCCTCGTCCAGAAGCAGGTTCTCGGGCTTGATGTCGCGGTGGTACACGCCGCGCGCGTGGCAGTAGCGCACGGCGGACACCAGCTGCCGGAAGTAGTGCCGCGCCAGGTCCTCCGTCATGCGCCCCGACGCGTCCACCAGCGAGAACAGCTCGCCGCCGCCGGCGAGGTCCAGCACGAAGTGGACCTTCTTGCGCGTCGCCAGGATCTCGTGGAGCCGCACCACGTGGCGGTGCCGCAGGCGCCGGAGGATGCACGCCTCCCGCTCGATGGCGGCGTTGACGCCGGCGCCGGCGCCGGCGCGTGGGTTGGGGAACGACTTGATGGCCACGGAGCGGCCGGTGAGCAGGTCCCGCGCCAGGTACACCTTGGCGGAGGCGCCGCGGCCCAGGAGGCCGCCGAGCTCGTACCTGCCGAGGAGCACGGTCCCCGCGGCGGGGGCAGTGTCGGCGACGGTGGCGGGCGGCATCGTGGCGGCGGCGTCTGCTCGGGCGGCGTCTGCTCGGCCGGCGCCGTCGTAATGACCGGGCGCGACGGGGGAAATTTCCTGTACCGTCTCACTGGCCGGTGATGGCTGGCGGTCGTGCTGGGCGGCTTGCTGAGTTTTGGGGTTTGCCGCCGCGGCCGTGCCCGTATTTATGTATCACGCGGTGCTGCGTGGTACTCGTCGGATTCTCAGTTGGGACTTGGGAGCTTGACGACTGGGCCTGGCAGTTTCCACTCGAATTGACAGCTGGGGCCGGTTGGGTTGGGTTGCACGAGCAGCGAAACTTCGTGATCGTATCTATTGCAGGTAAAACGGCAAGACACAAGGGAGCCCAGCCCAAGCAATAGCATGCATGCGCCTCCTCACTTGGAATTGCCAAGTGTTGACAACAAGTACAAGTTTTGGATTATTCCTTCATTTGTACTAAACATCAACACTTGACCATAGCTAAAGTATATATATATATAGGAGTATATAAGCAACATTCGTAGACCACTAAACAAGTGAAGTCATTAAACAACGGTAGGCTGCAACAGGCAACTGCACTCACAAGTCTTGTTTGGAGAGCGCTGCTGTTATATACTACTAATAAATAATAACAACTACAAGCAGCAAAAGCTGGAACACCGTTTGCTTGTTGCCACGCTTTATTGTGTATATGCATGGAGACCCGTCTTCAATTATTCGGAGAGAGAATTTACTTGTTATAGTATAGCATAAATGAGAACAAATTAAACTATTATGTAAATAGGTTACCACTTACGAGAATAAAATGCAAAAATGTGGTAGCTAATAGTTAGCAGCAATATGTTAGTTCTCCAGCTGCACTAATGCATGGCCAGCGCAGGTGCCGGAATAAACACATCACATCTGAACGAAGCTCCAGATCGAATTATAATGGTAGAAACGGGACGCACTTTCCAGCTCTCGAATTATAATGGTGGCAATCCCCACACACCCACAGACAGGTCGCGGGAAGCGTGGCGGGGGATGTGGCACCCTGCGCGTACCGGCGCCGTTGCACCGGTTTTCCGTCCGCCAATTCCAGCACAGTCATTTATGTGGCTCATCGTGTTAATCACGTCTGTTACGAATGCAAATGTTTGACTTTCACCATTACTACTGTTCGTCACGTATATTCTACTGATACGAACATGTTTGACTTTTACCACTACTGTCGATCTATCGATCGATCGGTCTACACACCAACATATAGCCAAAAAAAAAACATGGTGCCACACAGTTAATATCTGAACTTAACGATCTCTAATCGACATACAAAAGCACGTATCATATGCGTTCGGACCGCTAGGCCCCAGCGTCTAGGTAGTTTGGAACTGAATTTCGCGGCAAGTCTCGAGTGGAAGAAAAAAAAAGCAAGAGGCGGCGGCAGGGCGGGCGGTGCGGTAGGGTGCGTGCACCGTGCAGTGCCGGCGCCGTCGACCTTGAGAGCACGTGGGATGCGTGCGGCAACTGTGTCGCCGCCGGGACTCGGGAGCCCAACGACGGCTGCAGCTTGGCAAGCAGGCAGCAGGACACCTGTGTCTGTGTGTGCTGGATCGATATGTTTCAACTGTTGCAGCCGCCCTGTTTGTCTACCTATAATATACTTATCACTGTTGTACGTGGCAGTGGCGGACCCAGAAATTGGTCAAGACCCGGACCGAAACTATTATAAACTCTAATAGTAGCATATAAAAAAAAAATTATACGACGAAACTATTAGACAAATCATGTATCATGCTTATCCTTGAATCTCTGGAGATATTATTCAGCGGTGGTTGCCATAGATAGATGTATCTGTTATAACAAATTCCATAATTATCGGCTGTAAATAGGAGATCACGGCAACCACCCAAAACTATCTCTAAGATTGTAATCCTGTGGCGTTTGGCCCTATATAAACATGCAATCCGCCGGCACAAGGTGCAACGGCGTTTCTCATCCAATCCACTTCCATACTGCAGTTTTCTACATGGTAATCAGAGCCAAGCCATAGAGATCTTCCTCACAGAAGCTATGGCAAGTTCTTCGAATACTCCAATGAATCCCTTCCTCGGTCAAGCCACTTCAGAGAAATTGACCAAAGGGAATCATGCACTCTGGAAGGCACAAATCCTTGCCGTCGTGAGGGGCGCACGCCTGGAGGACCACCTCACCGGTGCAACCAAGGCCCCCGCACAGAAGATTACACAAGGTGATAAAGAAATCGACAATCCGTTATATGGACAATGGATTGCCATCGATCAACAGGTGTTGGGTTATCTATTACTCAACATGTCCAGGGATGCTCTTCAAGTCGCAACAAGCAAGACGGCAGCAGAAGCCTGGGCATTCCTAGAAGCAACATTTTCGTCTATCAAGAAAGCTCGTGCTATTAACACCAGAATTGCACTCTCCACAACACGCAAGGGTGATCTAACCATATCAGAGTATGTTGGGAAGATGCGAGCTCTTGCAGATGAGATGGCAAGTGCTGGCAAGCCTCTAGATGATGAAGACATCATCTCCTACATTCTTGCAGGATTAGACGATGAGTACAACCCAGTTGTGACCACTTTGGTCGCAAGATCAGACTCAGTAAGTGTTGCTGAAGCATATGCACAACTGCTCAACTTTGAACAACGGATGCATCTTCTCCATGGCGAGCCCAGTCAGCAGCACTCGGCACATATGGCAAACCGAGGACGCGGAAGCCAGCGAGGCCGAGGAGGTCGAACAGGAGGAAGGACAACTCGTGGAAGAGGACGTAACAATCCTGGACCACCCCGACAAAATAGTGGCAGCTACAACAATGACAAGGGCCCAAGATGTCAGCTATGCAAGAAGAAGGGACATACGGTGATGGACTGCTGGCACAGGTTTGATGAAAATTTTGTGCCTGATGATAGATTTGCAGGAACAGTATCAAACTCATATGGTGTGGACACCAATTGGTACTTTGACACGGGAGCCACCGATCATGTCACCGGGGAACTCGAGAAGCTGACGGTTCGTGACAAATATAAGGGAGGTGATCAGGTACACACAGCAAGTGGTTCAGGTATGGAGATAGCTCACATTGGTCATTCAGTTATAAAAACCCCATATCGCAATCTCCATCTTAAAAATATTTTACATGCCCCACAAGCCACAAAAAGTCTTGCCTCTGTTCATAAGCTTGTTGTTGATAATTTTGCTTTCCTTGAATTTCACTCTAATTTTTTTGTGATTAAGGACAAGGTCACGAAGAAAGTTCTCCTTAAAGGACCATATCACAGAGGTCTCTACCCACTATCATCATTGTCCCTACCTTCATCACCAATAAAGCAGGCTTATGGAGTCAGCAAGCCATCTTTAGCTACTTGGCATAGTCGCTTAGGACATCCATCCTCTCCAATTGTGGAGAAAGTTGTTAGTCTCTTTAATCTTCCTCATTGCGTTGAGAAAATAAACAATCAGTGTGTGATGCATGCCAAAGAGCTAAAAGTCACCAGTTACCTTATTTAAAGAGTAATAGTGTTTCCAGCCATCCTCTTGAGCTTAATTTCTCTGATGTTTGGGGTCCTGCACCCATGTCTATTGGAGGAAAAAAATATTATGTTAGCTTCATCGGTGACTATAGTAAGTTCACATGGATTTATCCCTTGAAGTTTAAATCTGAGGTTTTTCAAAAATTTCATGAATTTCAACAATTGGTTGAACGAATGTTCAATAGAAAGATAATTACCATACAAACAGATTGGGGAGGCGAATATCAAAAATTGCACACATTATTTACAAAAGTTGGCATCACGCATCAAGTTTCCTGCCCACACACTCATCAACAGAATGGCTCCGCTGAAAGGAAGCATAGGCATATAGTGGAGGTTGGTCTTGCTCTATTAGCTCATGCATCCTTACCACTAAAATACTGGGAAGATGCCTTTTTGACTGCTACTTATTTGATTAATCGTACTCCTAGCCGAGTTATTCAGTTCCATACTCCCTTAGAACGTCTCCTTCATATCAAACCTGATTATTCTTCTCTGCGCATATTTGGGTGTGCATGTTGGCCTAATCTTCGCCCATATAACTCACACAAATTTCAGTTTCGATCAACCCAGTGCGTCTTCTTAGGATACAGCTCCATACATAAAGGATTTAAGTGCCTTGACCCATCAACGGGCAGGGTGTATGTCTCTAGAGACGTTGTGTTTGACGAAGCTGTTTTACCCTTTGAAAAGATGCACAAAAATGCAGGGCGCAGACTCCTAGAAGAAATAAATCTCCTTCCTCATACTTTACTAAATTCAAATTCCTTTAATATTGGGGGTAATTATACTGATGATTATGTGACGAATTCTCCTACTTTTATTAATGAGACTGACCCAGAAACTAGCAGCTTGCAGGAACAAGAAATAACAAATCAAGACACACATCAACATACGACATTCGAAGCTGGTTCCGGTATGGCACCAACTGAAACACTGTTACAGTCTAAGGCAGTTACTGCTGACCAAGTCTCTTTGCACGAACCAAGTAGCAACACACACCCAGAATGTGAGGATATTGCAATCCTGTCTGATGAAGTGTTGCCCGAGCAGTGGAATGGTGCACCAGCGCCTGGTGCAGCAGAATCCATCTTAGGAACCATGCTGGGCGAAACCGCTGTGAGTTCTTCTACATCAAGTCGTCCTACAACCAGACTTCAACATGGTATTTCTAAAAAGAAAATTTATACTGATGGTACAATTAGATATGGCAAGTTTGGATTATTTACACATACAGGTGAACCACAAAGTGTTGATGAAGCATTGAGAGATGCAAACTGGAAAAACGCCATGGATGTTGAGTTCTCAGCATTGCAAAAGAACAATACATGGAGATTAGTTCCACCGCAAAGAGGGAAAAATATAATAGACTGCAAATGGGTCTACAAGATCAAAAGAAAGCAAGATGGAAGTCTGGATAGATATAAAGCTCGCTTAGTTGCAAAGGGGTTCAAGCAAAGGTACGGCATAGACTATGAAGAAACTTTCAGTCCCGTTGTTAAAGCAACCACAATTAGAATTATCTTATCTATAGCAGTGTCTAGAAACTGGACACTTAGACAATTGGATGTTCACAATGCTTTTCTCCATGGCATTTTGAAAGAAGAAGTCTATATGAGACAACCACCTGGATATGAAAATAAGGAGCATCCTGGTTATATGTGCAAACTCGATAAAGCCATATATGGACTTAAGCAAGCACCACGTGCATGGTTCTCCCGGCTTAGCAAGAAGTTAATTGATCTTGATTTTCATGGATCCAAAGCTGACACATCCTTATTTTATTTTAACAAGGGAGATACACTGATGTTTGTTTTGATATATGTAGATGATATCATAGTAGTCAGCTCAAAACAAGAGGCTGTCACAACTCTTTTGCACAATCTACAGCAAGAGTTTGCGCTGAAAGACTTAGGAGACTTGCACTACTTTCTTGGCATTGAAGTTAACAAATGTACTGATGGCATTGTTCTCACACAAGGGAAGTATGTATCTGATCTCCTAAAGAATGCATGCATGACAAACTGTAAACCAGTAAGCACACCACTCTCCACTAGTGAAAAATTATCTCTACATAGTGGTTCACCGTTAGGACCTGAAGATGCTACTAGATATAGAAGCATTGTTGGAGCTTTGCAATATTTAACTCTAACCAGGCCTGATATAGCTTTGTCAGTAAATAAAGTTTGTCAATTTCTTCATGCCCCCACTACTGAACACTGGACAGCAGTGAAAAGAATTTTGAGATACTTAAAGGCTTATGCACAACTAGGGCTTAAGATATGCAGATCTACCTCCTATTTGGTGAGTGCTTTTTCAGATGCAGATTGGGCAGGTTGTGTGGATGACAGAAGGTCAACAGGAGGCTTTGCAGTCTATTTAGGAGATAACCTTGTCTCTTGGAATGCAAGGAAACAACCCACTGTGTCAAGGTCAAGCACTGAGTCAGAATACAAAGCCATGGCTAATGCTACTGCTGAAATAATTTGGGTTCAAACACTACTTAAGGAAATTGGAATTGATAGCCCTGCAAAGGCGCACTTATGGTGTGATAACATGGGAGCTAAACATTTGGCCTCAAATCCTGTGTTTCATGCTAGAACAAAACATATAGAAGTAGACTACCACTTTGTGCGAGAACGTGTGCAGAAAGGTTTGCTAGGTGTTGATTATATCTCCACAAAAGATCAAATCGCAGATGGTTTTACCAAGGCGCTTACAGCAAGACAATTGGAGAATTTTAGGTACAATCTGAACTTAGGAAAGTTATGATTGAGGAGGGGTATTAGACAAATCATGTATCATGCTTATCCTTGAATCTCTGGAGATATTATTCAGCGGTGGTTGCCATAGATAGATGTATCTGTTATAACAAATTCCATAATTATTGGCTGTAAATAGGAGATCACGGCAACCACCCAAAACTATCTCTAAGATTGTAATCCTGTGGCGTTTGGCCCTATATAAACATGCAATCCGCCGGCACAAGGTGCAACGGCGTTTCTCATCCAATCCACTTCCATACTGCAGTTTTCTACAGAAACAACGTTATCATATAGGTTAAATATGACATACAAGTTATGATATAGCTCCTTCCAATGTATCATGTCAACATCAAAATCAGTGCTCCCTGATCCCCTGTAATTCGTCTTCTTGTCTGTTCTAAACCTTTTTTTCTTTTCAAAATTTTAATAAAATTTTCAGTAGGGGCCCTCCCCTCCTGTTCTATCTAAAAAAACCTGTGGCTTGTAATTTTTTTGCCTCTTCGGTTTAGAATCATTTACTATGTTGGGAATTTTTTTTGCTTATCCTAGCTTGATGGTTTGCTCTCTAGTCTCTCCCTCTCTCTATCTCTCTAGACTAGCAGGAGCCTAGCATTTGCTGTCCAAGGCCTTGCTACTAGCCTAGTATGTAAATCTGTAGGACACATGTAGGTGGTCGTAGCATGCTCTTGCTTGCATGTGTGTTATCCTGTGCTTGCAAAGTTTGCACTGTGCCAGATGGATATACATACATGACTCAGCGAGGCCAGAGGCTAGAGGGCAGACAGACAAAGACGACAGATACAGGTTTGCAGCTCTTCAGCACAATCGAGCTAGACTTAGACACAAGTTCTACTAAAAAAATTTGGACCTGCGCCCCGGGCCGTGGCCCAGGCGGCCATAGGCCTGGATCCGCCACGTGTTTCTTGACAACGCGCGTGCAAAGAACGAACTTGTTTATTTCCACGATGGGGGCCGAATCAGCCGGTGCCGTCGTCAGTTGTGACCTGACAAGGACAGCAAGGGAAGATGGACGCCGGAATCACACGTCCGTTTCACGACCAAATTAAATTGAAAGTGATCGTTTAGCGAAGCCAGACGATCGCCGCAGGGCTGTTCATTCGGATTAAAATTGGCTTTTTAGTGTTACAGCTATAATCTATATAGACAAAAAAAAACTACAAAAGCAGTATAAGCTGGTCGTACGAATTAAAACTAAGCGAACACCCTGAAAATCACGCGTCCATTTCACGAGCAGGCTAAGTTAAAAGGTGATTAGTAGCGACAGAAGGCAATATATAATCGCACATTATGTGTGTATGTGTATATGCCAAGGCCCAAGGCAGCATATCGTGTGTTATGGGAGCTAGCCTAGCTACGGCCTGTTAGATAGATACATCCACTTTCGTTCTCTTTCTATCGCGATCTGATTTTAGGTAGCGAAATCTGTGCACACGGGACGTGTGTTAACGACTTATTAACGTGGGGGCGGCGATCTCTCCTGCCGGCCGGTGCACCGTGCACCGCGTCTCGTCGCCTTGCACGGCGGCCCTTGGCGGCGCGCAGCGGCCACGTCTCAACGTCGCAAGAAAGGCTAAAATGACCACCGCGCGGCCCTGCAGCCTCAGAGTTTATACGTACTCAAAACAGGAACTAAAGATGCATGGAGTCCTTGGACAGCACCTCCAATGATATCCAAACAAATAAATAGTAGTAACAAAGATGCGCACCGGTCGGTCGGTCGGTCGTCTCGTCGCCGTACGTCTGCTGCTACGGTGCACGTATATACGTGTAGCTGGACTCCATCGACGTGACGTCCACAGATCACATACAGGCAGTCGGCAGTCCATGCACGTAGGTATACACACATGAAGTTTGCCGGCGGATATTTTTGGTCGTCCAGGCCTCAGTATAGTTTGTGTGAAGACGAAAACCACAGACCCGGGCCTGATGAATGAATGGCATATTTCCTTTTCCAGGGGGTGCGGTGCGGTGGCTGTCACGCAGCGCATCGACCGTACCGTACTGTCCTGGCACCGTGTGGTTCTTGCCGATCTGCCGCAGACTACCTACCTACTGTTAGCTAATAGCTGGACCAACACTACAGCTAATGGCCTCCGCTTTACATCTGATTTGATCAAACATGCAGTTATATCTGACTGAATTATCTAATACACATATTATCTCTCTATGATTCTATCTAATCTAATACTCCCTCTGTTCTTTTTTATTTTTCTGTTTTTCCTTTTGTTCAATATTTTTCTGTTCTAAAACTGCTTTCGTTTCCCTCTTTTACTGTCTTACTCTTTGCTTTGGTCCATTCTATATACAGACATATATATATTCTCTGAACCGCAAATATGAAAATCATAGAGAATTTCTCTTTTTCCCCCTTCCTTCCCCTTTACATATTTTGTTTTTTTTTCCTACCATCCCTATCTGTCCGTCGTGTTTCATCCTTTACACGTGTTTTTTTCTTCAGTTTCTCTCTTTCATTTCTCTTTTGTTTGTAACTCTTTTCCTATGTTTTCCCGTTCGGTTTTCTTCCCCGCTCTCGTGTTCGTGTTTGGCTATGTTTTTTTTTCATCAAAATAAAATAGAGCAAAACCGATGACTTTGTTTTTAAAAAGGTATGTGTAGGCCATTCAATTTAAATATTAGCTGACGATACGATTTACGTGTCTGTCTACAACCAAACAAATCAAACTGCGTGTCAGCTGACGTTTCAACCACCGTGTAAAAATATAACCACAGAGAAAAACCCCTGGCCCACCGCCACCTGGTTAGATTCCTGTCCTGGTCCCTATTAAAAAAAAGGCGCTTTCCTTTTATTTTAGGGGCTACTCAAATTTCTCTAATCTCGATGGGAATTTAGGTTTTGAAACTTATAGCTCTAAGATCATTTCTAAGAATTTCCCAAAAGTCTTTCCTAAAACAAGTTTTTTGAAAAAACACAAAAATGTGTCTCCAACAATTTCACTAAAAACGCTAATAACTTTTTTATAACACTTAAACCAATCTTATTTACAGCTATAAATGAGAGGATTTTTTGGCTCCCTAGAAACAATTTATCGTTTGAAGATGTCTGTTGTAGAAAGTATTAAAATCTTCCACCAATAAATTTTTAGATGTCCCTTAAAACTGATTTTCAGGAGTTATTTTTCGAGCGAGCTCTCATGCTCTACACCCGTTAAACCCGGTGATTTGTTTGCCAATGAGATTTCGGTTGGTCATCCAAATTGGAATCAAGCGAATGTAGTCATCTCGATGGTTTTGGTTGACCACGCGTCTAGTACATCAGAGTAGGGAAAGGAAAGCCGGAAGCGGTGCTCCATCGGGCCGGCACTCTGGGAGTCCGCGTCGCGGCCGCGGGCCGACCCGGAAGTTTCTCCAGCGTCGTCGTACGTCGTACCGCAGACCATCAATGAGTTGAGGCCGGAGCGGAGCGCGGCCGGCGACGACGACGACGACGACGCGCGAACCTTCCACCGAGTTTCTCGGCACTCTGTGTGATGTATGGAGACTGGAAAGTGGAAACTGATGGGCGGCCTGGACCAAACTTGGAACCTCAACTCATGGCGGCATCAGAATCCACTTCACGACACAGGCTGCTGGTGACCTGGCCTGACCGCGACGGCGGGCGAGACCCCAGTGCCAGTCGGACTTGTTGCCGGTCGCCCACCGCCGCCGCACGACACGAGCCTATGCACTTGGTTGTGCGGCTCCCGCGGCAGCCGAGTTGAGACGATCCTGCGTTGCGTGCGCTCGTCTGCCGGCCTGCGACTTTGAGCCATGGGCTATGCAGTACAGAAGATTAGTTCGACGAATCAGGCCCAGCCCAACGCTCAACATTACAGTATATATTATTATTATAGTAAATAAATAATTAATAAGAAAGAACAAAAAAAGACAAAAAAAACTCAGCGCAACGCTCAACAAACAAATAATAAAGAAGAAAAGAATCAAAAAAACCGTCGACAGCAGGGTTCGAACCTGCGCGGGCGTAGCCCAACAGATTTCAAGTCTGTCTCCTTAACCACTCGGACATATCGACGCTATGTTTATAAGGGTACTATTAATTTACATGTATGTGCTAGTTATTGTTATCCTTCATGCTGGGTGTTATATAAAAGAGGAAACCACACCACCCCTTGTCCTTGAGCAGCTAACACAAAAACCAAATTGATCACTAATACTGTTACACAACCATGCTCATAGCCGAAATTACTCGAGGCAAAACTCTGGAAGTACTATCCTGAAGAGCAGGCGTCCACCGTTGTGTATAAGCAAAGGGATTTTGTAGGCAAAATGCACTGGCTAGTCAGCTTGCTGATGATGAACCTTCTTCACACAGTTGCGTTTTTATTGCGCCTAGCTGGCACAGCTCCAAACTGATTGTCCAACCTGGGACCATAAAACAAATAGTGTTATGTCTGTTCATTGTATTACACGAGCTCTTACCACTATATTGAACAGCAAGATCACTAGATCCCTTTGATACATAAATTACCTATGCTTTTCAAACACAAACCTTAGCCTATTATTTTATGCATTATTTGATTTTGGTTAGGTGTGAGCAAGGATTGTCTTCTCGTATATGGGTCGGTTTGTCATTCTTCACTGTCTGTACTCTTATCAAGTACAACCACTCGAAAAATGTATGGGCAGTCGCTTGATTCGAATTTGCACGGTCTGCACCCCAGGGTTATGGTGGCTGGGGAGCACCGGGAGGACAAGGAGGGAGAATGTTTTGTCCTGGTTTGGGCATGGAGGTGGTTTTGTTCCTTTCGGTATAACCGTTAAGGTAAAGTCATGCAAGGGAGGAAAAAGTTTTGGATTTGGGTCTCATTGGCCATGAGCTCACAGAACCGGACAAGTGGGGTAAAGTGTACACCTCTGCGCAGAGCTCAAAAACCTATTCGAATAGTCCGGTCCATGGATATGGATGAGTTATGGCTTGATTTTACAATTAGTGTTTTGTTTTCCAAAAATGTTTTTGAAAAATGGTTTAAAAGGTCTGACGGTTGAGTCGTGAGCTATGGTGGACGGGAAGTCCAATAGTTATTTTTTAAAATGAAAACCGGTGGGAAACTACCGAGATTTCTAGATGGTTTAGTCTAGGGTATTTTTATTCTACATTGAAAAACTTTATGCTCCTTTGGGAGAGGATGAGCTTTAAGAGAGATAAATGTTTTAAAAAATAGCTCTATATCAAAAATTGCTTTACTGCAAAAATATCCTAAGCTCCACATATTTCATGCATTATATCTGATTTCCCCATTTCGTGGGTGAATGAGGGTTGTTGGGTACGTAAGTACTCACTCTTGCTTATTTGCTGTTTTTCAGAGAATGGGATCGCTGATCAGGTAAGAGTTACACATGTTTCCCAACCATGCCTGTGGATGTTGGACCGTTGATTTGCTTCACTGCGTATATCGAGCCACTTGTATATCCCGACCACATTGATGATGTATCCCGAGTTGTGGACCAACTCTTAAAGTTGATCGTCATCTGTATAGGTTTGTTTCATTTAATAAGATCTGGAACCATCTGATGTATAAATATGTATACTAGCCTCCTAGGACTAGTATTTGAATCACATTTGAGTCCTAGAGGATTGAGCCGCTTCAATAGGTGGGACCTGGACCCCTACGTATGTCGTTGGGACCCCCATAAGCGGGTCCTTGACCTCTACATATACTGCTCGCCCCCCATATGAGGGTTCTGGACCTCCTCGTTTGACATCTGGACCCTTGGCAAGGGGGTCCCAAGACTTCAAGCCAGTATGTGCTCTTGGTCCCCGCTCTCCACTCAGGTAGGGGTCCAGTGCTGCCACATAGCCCGTGGGCACGTGGCACAATCCTTCGTCTGGAAGCAAGCTCCCCCACTGAAAGGGAAATGTGCCCTTGGGCCATTTCTAAGTATTTTGGTGATTGAGTGCCAACACATGTGCTTAATTGTGAATTTATGTACATGGATGAACAAGGTGCAAATCATGAGATAAAGGTATGTTTCTAAGCCTTAGTACATTTGTTTTGTGGACTAACATATTTGTCTAAGTGTTAGAAACAGAAAGAAGAAAAAGAGAAAAGGGGAGAGAAAGACTTGGCTGTGTGCAGCCAAGGCTCAGCTCGGTCTGGAGCACCGGACTGTCCGGTGTGCACCGGACAGTGTCCGGTGCGCCAGGCCTACTCGGCGCGAACTGGCCGCTCTCGGGAATTCGCCGACGGCGTACGGCTAAAATTCACCGGACTGTCCGGTGTGCACCGGACTGTCCGGTGAGCCAATGGTCGGCCAGGGCCAACGGTCGGCCGCGCAATCCGCGCGGGACACGTGGCCGAGCCAACGGTCGGAAGACGGCACCGGACTGTCCGGTGTGCACCGGACTGTCCGGTGCGCCAACGGCTCGCAGATCTACGGCAGTCTTCCAACGGTCGGAAGCGCCAGAAAAGGAAACAAATCGGGCACCGGACAGTGTCCGGTGTGCACCGGACTGTCCGGTGCCCCCGTCGACAGAAGGCCAGGATAGCCTTCCAGATTTGCTCTCAACGGCTCCTAGCTGCCTTGGGGCTATAAAAGGAGCCCCTAGGCGCATGGAGGAGACACACAAGCAACCTTTGAGCATTCTTGATCATCCACACTCAATCTCTGCGCATTTGATTGTCATTCTAAGTGTTTCGAGCTCTGTTCTAGTGAGAACTGTGTGAAACTCTTGTGAGCTCGATTCTTGGCCGTGTGTGTGCGCGTTTCGCTGTGGATTTGTGTGTGTTGCTTCCCTCCCTTACTCTGTGCTTTCTTTGTGATCATATACTTGTAAGGGCAAGAGACTCCAATTTGTGGAGATTCCTTGCAAACGGGATAGTGAAAGGAACAACAAAACAACGTGGTATTCAAGTGGGTCTTTGGACCGCTTGAGAGGGGTTGATTGCAACCCTCGTCCGTTGGGACGCCACAACGTGGAAGTAGGCAAGCATTGGCTTGGCCGAACCACGGGATAAAACACCGTGTCACCTCTGTCTTGATCTCTTGTGGTATTGTGTTTTGTTGAGACTTCACCTTAGCCACTTGGCAATACTCGTGCTAACACTTAACAAGTTTGTGGCTTAAGTTTGAAGTTTTTACAGGATCACCTATTCACCCCCCCCCTCTAGGTGCTCTCAATTGGTATCAAAGCCGTTCTATTCACAAAGGGACTAACCGCCCGAATAGATGGATCCTAAGGGGAAGGGTATTGTGATCAACGACAAAGAAAAGGAGACCTTCGTCAACGAGCCGAAGGACGACAAGCCTACCGACTCCGGCTCGGGCCATAGACGAAAGGAAGGGAAGAAGAAGAAGACGAGGCGTATCAAGGAGATCATCTACTACGACGATAGTGATGAATCCACTTCTTCCCAAAAGGACGACGACAACGACTACAGGAAGACGGTCAATTCGAACTTTTCATTTGATTATTCCCGTATTCAACATAGTTCGAATTCGCATTTGCTTTCCATTCCTCTTGGCAAACCTCCACACTTCGATGGGGAGGACTACGGATTTTGGAGTCACAAAATGCGTAGTCACTTATTCTCTCTCCATCCTAGCATATGGGAGATTGTGGAGAACGGAATGAAATTCGATAGCTCGGATAGCCCTATGCTTATAAATGAACAGATTCATAAAAATGCACAGGCTACTACTGTTCTCTTAGCATCTTTGTGCAGGGAAGAGTACAATAAGGTGAGCGGCTTGGACAATGCCAAGCAGATATGGGACACCCTCAAGATCTCTCACGAGGGGAACGACATCACCATGCTCACCAAGATGGAGTTGGTGGAGGGCGAGCTTGGACGGTTCGCCATGATAAGGGGAGAGGAGCCAACTCAGACGTACAACCGGCTCAAGACCCTTATCAACAAAATAAGGAGCTACGGAAGCACGCGTTGGACGGATCACGATGTCGTCCGCCTAATGCTCAGGTCTTTTACCGTACTTGATCCTCATCTCGTGAACAATATTCGTGAGAATCCCAGGTACACGATGATGACGCCCGAGGAAGTGCTTGGAAAATTCGTAAGCGGGCGGATGATGATCAAGGAGGCAAGATACGTCGACGAAGCGTTGAACGGTCCGATCAACGAGCCGCAACCCCTTGCTCTCAAGGCAACACGAAGCAAGGAGGCGCTACCTAGCAAGGTGGCACAGATTGAGGCGGCCGGACTTAATGATGAAGAAATGGCTCTCATCATCAAAAGGTTCAAGACGGCGCTAAATGGTCGCAAGGGGCAGCCAAGCAAGACCAAAGCCAAGGGGAAGCGCTCATGCTTCAAATGCGGTAAGCTTGGTCATTTTATCGCTAACTGTCCCGATAATGAAAGTGACCAGGAAAAGGGGAACAAAAGAGAGAAGAAGAAGCAATACAAGAAGGCAAAGGGCGAGGCGCATCTAGGAAAGGAGTGGGACTCGGATTGCTCCTCCTCCGACTCCGACAACGAAGGACTCGCCGCCACTGCCTTCAACAAATCGGCTCTCTTCCCCAACGAGCGTCTCACTTGCCTTATGGCAAGGGAGAAGAAGGTGAGTACTCAAGACTCCACTTATGCTTCTTCTAGTGATAGTGAGTCTAGTGACGATGATGACATAGATTATTCTTGCTTGTTCAAAGGCTTAGATAGATCTAAGATAGATAAAATCAATGAATTGATTGATGCTTTGAATGAAAAGGATAGGCTTTTAGAGAAGCAAGAGGATTTATTGTATGATGAACATGATAAGTTTATAGAGGCACAAAAATCATATGCTTTAGAAGTGAAAAGAAATGAAATGCTTTCTAGTGAAATATCTTCCTGTCATGAAACCATTTCTACCTTAAGAAGTGTTAATATTGATTTAAATGCTAAACTAGAAGTAGCTAGTAAATCAAATTCTTGTGTTGAACATGTTGAAATTTGTACTAGGTGTAAGGATTTTGATGTTAATGCTTGTAGTGAACACCTAGTTCTAATTTCCAAATTAAATGATGAAGTGGCTAGTCTTAATGCCCAACTTAAGACTAGCAAGAATGAAGTTGATAAAATAAAATTTGCAAGGGATGCCTACACGGTTGGTAGACACCCCTCAATTAAGGATGGGCTTGGCTTCAAGAGGGAAGCCAAGAACTTAACAAGCCATAAGGCTCCCGTCTTCGTCAAGGAGAAAGGGAAGGCCCCTATGGCTAATAGTGCTAAAAAGAACCATGCTTTCTTATACCATGATAGGAGACATGCTAGAAATATTTATAATGATTTTGATTCACATGTTTATGATTCTCATGCCATGTTTGCCTCTAGTTCCTCTCATGAGCATGATAGAAATATGAGTAGGAGAAATGTTGCGCATATGCCTAGGAGAAATATTGCTCATGTGCCTAGAAAGAATGTTATTCATGCTCCTAGGAAAGTAGTGAATGAACCTTCTACCATTTATTATGCTTGTAATGCTCCTTTTGCTATTTGTAGAAAGGGTAAGAAGGTTGTTGCTAGGAAATTAGGGGCTAGATGCAAGGGAGATAAATCTTGCATTTGGGTCCCTAAAGATATTTGTGCTAACCTTGCAGGACCCAACATGAGTTGGGTACCTAAGACCCAAGCCTAAATTTGCCTTGCAGGTTTATGCATCCGGGGGTTCAAGCTGGATTATCGACAGCGGATGCACAAACCATATGACGGGGGAGAAGAAGATGTTCACCTCCTACGTCAAGAATAAGGATTCCCAAGATTCAATTATATTCGGTGATGGGAATCAAGGCAAGGTAAAAGGGTTAGGTAAAATTGCAATTTCCAATGAGCATTCTATATCAAATGTATTCCTAGTGGAGAGTCTTGGATATAATTTGCTATCTGTTAGTCAACTATGTCAAATGGGATATAATTGTTTATTTACAAATGTAGATGTGTCTGTCTTTAGAAGATGTGATGGTTCACTAGCTTTTAAGGGTGTACTAGACGGCAAGCTTTATTTAGTTGATTTTGCAAAAGAAGAGGCCGGTCTAGATGCATGCTTAATGGCTAAGACTTGCATGGGCTGGCTGTGGCATCGCCGCTTAGCACATGTGGGGATGAAGAACCTCCACAAGCTTCTAAAGGGAGAACACGTGATAGGTCTAACAAATGTTTATTTCGAAAAAGATAGACCTTGTGCAGCTTGTCAAGCAGGTAAACAAGAGGGAGGAGCACATCACAGCAAGAATGTGATGACCACGTCAAGACCTCTGGAGTTGCTGCATATGGACCTCTTCGGACCCGTCGCCTATCTAAGTATAGGAGGAAGTAAGTATGGTTTAGTTATTGTTGATGACTTTTCCCGCTTCACTTGGGTGTTCTTTTTGCAGGATAAGTCTGAAACTCAAGGGACCCTCAAGCGCTTCCTCAGGAGAGCTCAAAATGAGTTTGAGCTCAGGGTGAAGAAGATAAGGAGCGACAATGGGTCCGAGTTCAAGAACCTTCAAGTGGAGGAGTTTCTTGAGGAGGAAGGAATCAAGCACGAGTTCTCCGCTCCCTACACACCACAGCAAAATGGTGTGGTAGAGAGGAAGAACAGGACGCTAATCGATATGGCGAGGACGATGCTTGGAGAGTTCAAGACCCCCGAGTGCTTTTGGTCGGAAGCCGTGAACACGGCTTGCCACGCCATCAACAGGGTCTACCTTCACCACCTCCTAAAGAAGACGTCATATGAGCTACTAACCGGTAACAAACCCAATGTATCGTACTTTCGTGTATTTGGGAGCAAGTGCTACATTCTAGTGAAGAAGGGTAGAAATTCTAAGTTTGCTCCCAAAGCTGTAGAAGGGTTTTTATTAGGTTATGATTCAAATACAAAGGCGTATAGGGTCTTCAACAAATCTTCGGGTTTGGTTGAAGTCTCTAGCGACGTTGTATTTGATGAGACTAATGGCTCTCCAAGAGAGCAAGTTGTTGATTGTGATGATGTAGATGAAGAAGATGTTCCGACGGCCGCTATACGAACCATGGCGATTGGAGACGTTCGGCCACAGGAACAGGATGAACGTGATCAACCTTCTTCCTCAACGACGGTGCATCCCCCAACTCAAGACGATGAACAGGTTCATCAAAAGGAGGCGTGTGATCAAGGGGGAGCACAAGACGATCAAGTGATGGAGGAAGAAGCGCAACCGGCACCTCCAACCCAAGTTCGAGCGATGATTCAAAGGGATCATCCCGTCGACCAAATTTTGGGTGACATTAGCAAGGGAGTAACTACTCGATCTCGATTAGTTAATTTTTGTGAGCATTACTCTTTTGTCTCCTCTATTGAGCCTTTCAGGGTAGAGGAGGCCTTGCTAGATCCGGATTGGGTGTTGGCCATGCAGGAGGAACTCAACAACTTCAAGCGCAATGAAGTTTGGACGCTGGTGCCTCGTCCCAAGCAAAATGTTGTGGGAACCAAGTGGGTGTTTCGCAACAAACAGGACGAGCACGGAGTTGTGACAAGGAACAAGGCTCGACTTGTGGCAAAAGGTTATGCCCAAGTCGCAGGTTTGGACTTTGAGGAGACTTTTGCTCCTGTGGCTAGGCTAGAATCCATTCGCATCTTGCTAGCATATGCCGCTCACCATTCTTTCAGGTTGTACCAAATGGATGTGAAGAGCGCGTTCCTCAACGGGCCAATAAAGGAGGAAGTGTACATGGAGCAACCCCCTGGCTTCGAGGATGAGCGGTACCCCGACCACGTGTGTAAGCTCTCTAAGGCGCTCTATGGACTTAAACAAGCCCCAAGAGCATGGTATGAATGCCTTAGAGATTTCTTACTTGCTAATGCTTTCAAGGTTGGGAAAGCCGATCCAACTCTTTTCACTAAGACTTGTAATGGTGATTTGTTTGTGTGCCAAATTTATGTCGATGACATAATATTTGGTTCTACTAATCAAAAGTCTTGTGAAGAGTTTAGCAGGGTGATGACGCAGAAATTCGAGATGTCGATGATGGGCGAGTTGAACTACTTCCTTGGGTTCCAAGTGAAGCAACTCAAGGACGGCACCTTCATCTCCCAAACGAAGTACACGCAAGATCTGCTGAAGCGGTTTGGGATGAAGGACGCCAAGCCCGCAAAGACTCCGATGGGAACCGACGGACACACCGACCTCAACAAAGGAGGTAAGTCCGTTGATCAAAAAGCATACCGGTCAATGATAGGATCTCTACTTTATTTATGTGCTAGTAGACCGGATATTATGCTTAGCGTATGCATGTGTGCTAGATTTCAATCCGATCCTAAGGAGTGTCACTTGGTGGCGGTGAAGCGAATTCTTAGATATTTAGTCGCTACGCCTTGCTTCGGGATCTGGTATCCAAAGGGGTCTAACTTTGACTTGATTGGGTACTCAGATTCCGACTATGCTGGATGTAAGGTCGATAGGAAGAGTACATCGGGGACATGCCAATTCTTAGGAAGGTCCCTGGTGTCATGGAACTCTAAGAAACAAACCTCCGTTGCCCTATCCACCGCTGAGGCCGAGTATGTTGCCGCAGGTCAGTGTTGCGCGCAACTACTTTGGATGAGGCAAACCCTCAGGGACTTTGGCTACAATCTGAGCAAAGTCCCACTCCTATGTGATAATGAGAGTGCTATCCGAATAGCGGAAAATCCTGTTGAGCACAGCCGCACAAAGCACATTGACATCCGACATCACTTTCTGAGAGACCACCAGCAAAAGGGAGATATCGAAGTGTTTTATGTTAGCACCGAGAACCAGCTAGCCGATATCTTTACCAAGCCTTTAGATGAGAAGACCTTTTGCAGGCTGCGTAGTGAGCTAAATGTCTTAGATTCGCGGAACTTGGATTGAAATATAGCATACATGTATTTATGCCTTTGATCATGTTCATTCTGCACTTTGTTGCTTATTATGGTGCTCAAGTTGTACAAACACTCCCTGGACCTCACAAGTCCGTTGCAAAGTGATGCACATGTTTAGGGGGAGATGTGTTGCAACTTGACCCTTTGAGACTAACCATATGCTTGAGTTTGTTTGATTTAGTCTCAAAGGAGAATTGAAAGGGAAAAGGTGGACTTGGATCATGCAAGACTTCCACTGCACTCCGATGAGAGGGTAACTTATTCCAAGTCCATCTCTGAACTCTTATTGCCATTTGCTCTTAATTGAAGATTTTGGTGAGGCAATGGGGTTAAAGGGCCAAAATTGATCCCGTTTTGGTGTTTGATGCCAAAGGGGGAGAAAATAAAGGCCAAAGCAATAAATGGATCAGCTACCACTTGAGAGATTTTGAAAATAGTAGAATAGAGTTTTTGATTTGTCAAAATTCTTAAGTTGTCTCTCTTGTCAAAAGTTGGCTTCTTGTGGGGAGAAGTATTGATTATGGGAAAAAGGGGGAGTTTTTGAAATCCTTGATCAATCTCTTTTTGAATGACTCTCTTTATGCTTAAACATGTGTGTTTAACTTAGAGATAGAGATTTGTGTTTGATTTGCAAAAATAAACCAAGTGGTGGCAAAGGATGATCCATATATGCCAAAATTGATTCAAAATAAATTTAAGTGTTATTTGAATTGAGTTTGCACTTGTTCTAGTGGCTTTATGTTGTGTTGGCATAAATCACCAAAAAGGGGGAGATTGAAAGGGAAATGTGCCCTTGGGCCATTTCTAAGTATTTTGGTGATTGAGTGCCAACACATGTGCTTAATTGTGAATTTATGTACATGGATGAACAAGGTGCAAATCATGAGATAAAGGTATGTTTCTAAGCCTTAGTACATTTGTTTTGTGGACTAACATATTTGTCTAAGTGTTAGAAACAGAAAGAAGAAAAAGAGAAAAGGGGAGAGAAAGACTTGGCTGTGTGCAGCCAAGGCTCAGCTCGGTCTGGAGCACCGGACTGTCCGGTGTGCACCGGACAGTGTCCGGTGCGCCAGGCCTACTCGGCGCGAACTGGCCGCTCTCGGGAATTCGCCGACGGCGTACGGCTAAAATTCACCGGACTGTCCGGTGTGCACCGGACTGTCCGGTGAGCCAATGGTCGGCCAGGGCCAACGGTCGGCCGCGCAATCCGCGCGGGACACGTGGCCGAGCCAACGGTCGGAAGACGGCACCGGACTGTCCGGTGTGCACCGGACTGTCCGGTGCGCCAACGGCTCGCAGATCTACGGCAGTCTTCCAACGGTCGGAAGCGCCAGAAAAGGAAACAAATCGGGCACCGGACAGTGTCCGGTGTGCACCGGACTGTCCGGTGCCCCCGTCGACAGAAGGCCAGGATAGCCTTCCAGATTTGCTCTCAACGGCTCCTAGCTGCCTTGGGGCTATAAAAGGAGCCCCTAGGCGCATGGAGGAGACACACAAGCAACCTTTGAGCATTCTTGATCATCCACACTCAATCTCTGCGCATTTGATTGTCATTCTAAGTGTTTCGAGCTCTGTTCTAGTGAGAACTGTGTGAAACTCTTGTGAGCTCGATTCTTGGCCGTGTGTGTGCGCGTTTCGCTGTGGATTTGTGTGTGTTGCTTCCCTCCCTTACTCTGTGCTTTCTTTGTGATCATATACTTGTAAGGGCAAGAGACTCCAATTTGTGGAGATTCCTTGCAAACGGGATAGTGAAAGGAACAACAAAACAACGTGGTATTCAAGTGGGTCTTTGGACCGCTTGAGAGGGGTTGATTGCAACCCTCGTCCGTTGGGACGCCACAACGTGGAAGTAGGCAAGCATTGGCTTGGCCGAACCACGGGATAAAACACCGTGTCACCTCTGTCTTGATCTCTTGTGGTATTGTGTTTTGTTGAGACTTCACCTTAGCCACTTGGCAATACTCGTGCTAACACTTAACAAGTTTGTGGCTTAAGTTTGAAGTTTTTACAGGATCACCTATTCACCCCCCCCCCTCTAGGTGCTCTCACCCACCCACATTCAATGCGGGCGGCTGAGGCACACCCCGGTGTGATCAGGGCATGGGCAGGCTTTTGTGGGATTTCAATATTGATCATTTATTTAATTGGGTTGGTATGACATTTATTTATATTTAGTAATTGCTAATAAAATTATGAGTTACAAAGTTTAAAGCTATGCTCAACCTCCGCCATTTTCATTGGTAAGCCTTACACTTCTTGAGCCCCAACCATAAGTGAGCTCATACACACTTTTCCCCACACTTGCTGAGCGATGATCGTATGTGAGCTAACCCTTGCTATAATCACACCAGGTCAAGAGCGGGTACCATCGGAGGAAGATCACTATGAAGAGTTTGGAGAGAACTAGACCGTCGTCTCCTAGTCAACTATGGTTGTGGAGGATCATTGTCGCCATATGGTGTATTTTATTTAGTTATTTTGTACAAAAATTGATATTGTTTTCTGTACACTGAGTCGCCATACGCCATATGTGTGAGACTTGATCTTGGCATACATGTGAGATGCATCTGGATTTATCTTTAAATCTAGGTGTGACACCTTAGGACCAAGAGAGGGCTGCTAGCGTCCAAGTGTTGTCAATTGCTCTAGGGACTGAATAGTTGGAGCACATGTACTCTTTATAACACCCCTAAGCTATAGGAGCCACTGAGAAATGAGGAGCCCATAGGTTTAGATTGTTCATCGATGCCCTAATGCACAAGGCACAAGTAGAAAAGAGCTCAAAGTCTACAGCGGGGTTTAATTTTTATAGCCGGTTTCAGTTATCAAGCGCTAGTGCTATTTTCTAGTGGCAGTTCCTTAAGAAAATCACCTATTGAAACCATATTTCTATAGGCGGTTCCTTAAGAAAACCGCTACTAAAAAACATGATTTCTACATGCGATTTTTTAAGAAACTGCCGCTATAAATCGCTTTGTAGTGGCGGTTTTCTTGAGAAACCGCAACTAGAAATCATTTTTATGTTGATTTTTTTGAGTTTTTAAATGACCTCGTATGAAATAACCACCAACATAAAAGTTGCATATCTTTAAAAGTTATGAAACTTTGTAGTTGACATTTTTTTTTATTTTAAATCATTTTGGCTCGAAAAAATTGCATCTAAATTTATAAAATTTAGAATGCAAATTTTGCAAACGAACACGGATGAGAAAAGTATCAAAATAAAAATTGTAGAACTTCAAAAGTTATGGAATTTTGTAGTTGACAAATTTTTCACTTGAATTCATTTACAACCTCAAATAGTCAATTTATACTCGAATTGTTATAATATATGGGCAACAAAACTGCAATATAGACATGAAGTAAGTGATAGACGGAGTGGGTTTGATTCCCACCGATCACATAGCCGCGAGTTTTGCACGGAATTGATTTTCACTCGTGGATCATTTCAACTTGGGTCGTCCCTAGGATACTAGGGACCATAGTCTTTAGAGCGCCCCAGGGCCTAGTGGCCTTTAGTTCTCTTGGTGGATCTTCATGAGACTTAGCGACAAAGCTATTCCTTTAAAGTACCTTGATGTCACCCTAGTCTTTAGAGCGCCCCATGGCCTAGTGGTCTTTAGTTCTCTTGGTGGATCTTCATGAGAGTTAGCGACGTAGCTATTCCTTTAAAGTACCTTGATGTCAAGTTTACTCGGTGTTAAACCTAGTCTCTAGCTAGGACTAGGAGAGATCCCAAAACATCAGGCCCGTAGTGGTGGTCCTATCACAATGGCCGACCCTATATATAGTAGTCTCATAGACAACAAGAAGTATAACCTTTTAGGGTAGGTTTGATGGATAGAGATCACGGTCTGGTGATCAAGGATAAAAAAGGGATTCCCTTGCTATTCACGATCCATGTCCACTAAACTAGCCCTTATATATGTAGAGAGAGGAGGACATGATGATAGTATAATTAAAGAAAACAGCTTTTCTTTCTTAGCATATTCTTCACCAACCCTGCTTAAAAGCGAAGTTCAGGATAACTAACGGACCTGATGAAATTATTCTATATACACTTATACAGCTGTTGGATCGGATACGGATATAAATAATGGTGTTTGGATGGTTTCTTTTCGTGTCAACCGACTACAATGACAGGAACAGGATTTGATGGCTTGACGAGCACACATATATGCAGACATGAAGTGAAGTGAGTCGGTGAGCAACATGCTTGAGCACGAAACGCTGCGCTAACCAACTCATTGGATTGGTAATCTGATGATCTTTTGTTTCGACTCTTCAGTTAGACGCCGGCCCGAAGATTAATTCGCTTGCTTGCTGTATATGTTTTAAATCATAAGCTATTCGTCTGTCCTTTTTATATAAGCAGTACTCACTATATATATATACATCTGAACACAATGTGTATATCTAAATGTACGTAAAATTTTTAAATATATAAAAACTAAAATGATTTCTTGATCGATAGAGGGCAAATAATGTGCAGCTAATAAATCACAAATCAATGCATGCATAACAAATAAATTCGTTTAGGGCAGCTAAAGTTGGGAAGTTATTAGATTAAACACAATCCTGCAGGTTGCAGACACACGTACACGGATGCATGGTCCATGGATTGCTGAGACGAGCAAGAAACTGCTCGTGGTCGACAATTGCAAGTCCCTCGCACACGCCGAGTAGATCTCTGCATGAATTAGGTCTATCAACCACTATACAAGCACTGGTTGGTCGCCAGCTGGCTCATGCATATACATGCATGCATGCATACTAGCTGATGACACTTGGCGTTGCTATATAAGCACTCGCACGGTCGCACCTCCTCCATCGTGGCATCGTCCCGGCAACATCATCACCACACGCCAAATTTACAGCTAGCTAGCTGAATTCGATCGATATCCAAGAACTAATAATCCACCGACCCCCCTCATGGCGGCTTCGTCGCGAATGGGCGTATCCGTCTACCTCGCCATCATGGCGGCGGTGCTCGCCTCGGCGCTCGGAGCGGAGCTCACCGCGGACTACTATAGCGAGACGTGCCCGCAAGCGCTGACCACCATCAAGCTCCTCGTCGGCGCCGCCATCCTGAGGGAGCCCAGGATGGGGGCGTCGCTGGTCCGCCTCCACTTCCACGATTGCTTCGTCAATGTGAGCGAGCGACGACCGACGAGCTACCTAGCTAGCCATGCATACATAGCTTCTTGTACCTAAGCTAGCTAATCAAGCCACCCCGCCGCCGCCACCGCGCCATGCATGCCAGTAGTCATATAAACTGTAACTGTAACCTATACTACGTTGCAGGGCTGCGACGGCTCCATCCTGCTGGACGACACCGACGACATGGTCGGCGAGAAGACGGCGAAGCCCAACAACAACTCCGTGAGAGGCTACGACGTCATCGACACCATCAAGTCGGCGGTGAACACGATATGCTTGGGCAACGTCGTCTCCTGCGCCGATATCTTGGCCGTGGCCGCTCGCGATTCCATTGTCGCTGTAAGTAGTTCACCTGCTGGCCACTCACGCGCTCACGGCTCAAATGATTGCCTGCCCTACAACAAAGTCACGGAACCGCACTACTAAAACCGTGCAATAAGCAAGCAATACGTAGCATAAAGCACTAGCCAAAATCTTCTTCTCCAGGCAACTTGCAAAAACCCTTTAAACCAAAAATCTTCACTCGCTCCAAAGTCCAAAGTGACACCACTGACAGCAGTATGACGACTGACGTGACCCAAAGTTCACATATAAATTATTTTTTGTCTGTCCATTGCGCGCGCGCGCTTATGGCGCTGTTTCCAGCTGGGAGGAACCTCGTACGACGTGCTCCTGGGGCGGCGCGACGCGACGACGGCGAGCATGGACGACGCGAACAACGACATCCCGACGCCGTTCATGGACCTGCCGGCGCTGCAGAACAGCTTCGAGTCCCACGGCCTATCCCTGCACGACCTGGTGGTGCTCTCCGGCGGCCACACGCTGGGCTACTCCCGCTGCCTCTTCTTCCGCGGCCGCCTGTACAACGAGACCGGCACGCTGGACCCGGCGTACGCCGGGTCGCTGGACGAGCGCTGCCCGCTGACGGGCGACGACGACGCGCTGTCGGCGCTGGACGACACCCCCACCACCGTCGACGCGGACTACTACCAGGGCCTCATGCAGGGCCGCGCGCTGCTGCACTCGGACCAGCAGCTTTACCAGGCAGGCGGCGCCGCTGGCGACCTGGTGGAGTACTACGCCGAGAACCCGACCAAGTTCTGGGAGGACTTCGGCGCGGCAATGGTCAAGCTGGGCAGCCTGAGCCCGCTCACCGCCGACGAAGGGGAGGTCAGGGAGAACTGCCGGGTCGTCAACCAGGTGTGAGTGTGACTTCGCCGCCGTCGTCGAATGAACGAGGCATCAGCTTCGTTCCGTACGTACACTCTGGCTGCTAGCTGCACCGGCAAGCTATGCACCAAGATTCTGTAGCGTGTGTCTGATCTTTATTTGTATTCGCGTGCCTACTTAATTTTGTGAGAAATTGGTCTTATGTTTGGTTAACATATTTTTGATCGAAATGCGCGAAGAAACGGAGGCAGCCAACGGCCGACCGACTCCCTCCGTTACCAAATGAAGTTATTTTTTATCGAAACGCTCGGTCCACTCTGTAGCCTAGCGATCTATATAGATAAAAACATTGTACAAGCAATAGAAGTTGTATAAATTAAAGCCACTGTAGAATTAATATAAGTCGGTACGAATTAAAACCAAGCAAACAAGTCGTATCTCTATGGCTTGAACCCTGTTTTTATGAAATCGGTTTCTATCTTTTAGCTAGGAGAGTTTAATTTCTTGGTTTTTTAAAAAAACTGATAGCAACTCCAACAGACTAGTTAAATAACCCAAGCTTGCTAAAAAAAATAAATTCGTCATACAAACGCCTTCCAACAGCATCTCCTTCAACCTCGCCATCTCATCTCGCTCGTCATCGTCTCCCCGTCGCTCGGCATCTTTGGCTAGCAGTCGGGCCTCGCCATCTCCCTGTGACGCACGTTCCAAACCTCCTACTCCCTCCTGCTTAGGTTCCCGCCCCCGCTTTATTACTGTGGCCGCGCCCTAGAGACCTCACTGCCGTGGAGATGTCGCGCCCTCCCGCTCCCACACCCTCTGGCATAGGTTCCTGTGGCCACGCCCTTGCAACCTCGCCGTCGTGTTCAGCCCCCGACGCCACCTTCTTTCCTCGCCCGGAGTCAACCAAGTTCAGGCTGCCGCATCTGTATCCAATGGAGGCTGAGGAATCGACTGTAATAAGGATCAGATCTGCAGACCTTTCACAATTTGCGCCAAGCACGGTGGAACAGGAGGCAGATCATCCTGAGGTGGAAGTCATTCATTCTGGTGAATAAATTGTACCTTTTTCGTTGTTCCTCATGCACGAGCAGAGATTATTATGTATTGTCCTGAGGTGGAAGTCGTCCGTGTTTAGAAATCTTGTGTTTCTTTAAACTACTAGGAGGCAAATCATATAATACAATCTCTGTTTCAGAGATATTTGCTGAAAGCGTAGTAGTGCTTTGTTACTCATGAGTCTGATCTGGATTATGTATTGGTACATACAACTGATTGTTATCTGCATATAGTCACTTTTCACATTTCTTGAAGGGAATGATGGGCATTGCAGTGCCTTATTAGTTATTATTTATGAAAGGTATAATGTTATCTGCATATAATTGAATAGAACATTTTTTGGTTAACGGGAAGACACCAGATTTGAGTTAAATTTATCTAGTTTCATAGATGTGAATGGAACCTGCTTTGAAAAGAACCTTTTTTATGTTTCTGTTGCATACCTTTATAAATTCACATATTTAAATACAAGCAGATGGAGGTTGCTTACTAAACTACACTAAGGATCACAATGGTCTAGTTGTCTGCCGGAAGTTCTTGGAAAATTGTAAAATGTCAACACAGAGATCTAGACAATACGCCGTACGTATTGGTTTATTGCCACAATCGATGGCGGCGTGGGCGCTGCGATGGCGGAGTAGGGAGCCTGCGAGCGTCGGGAGGTAAACGTGTAATTTGGTGATTCCGTTGGTATACCCCACTCTCCAATCAGCTATCTATTTTAAAAGTATTTTAGAAAACTCTATATTTAGCTAATATTTTATATAAGCTCTTGAAGATGCTCCTATAAGTTGAGTCATAAACTAGTACTAAGTCTATGCCCGTGCGTTGGAACCAACTCAATTTCTATAAACCGTTTTTTAAAAAAACTGGGTGCTTCCAAATAAAACCTAGATGAAACGATAGAGTAATCACGGTAGTTTTTATTTCTTTTAGCAACTCTTTGCATCCATAATTCTCGTACCACTCCGATGATTACACTTGTCTTTTTGATCTTTTGGGTTCTGTCCGCTCGCATCTCTGTCCCTTTGGCATAAGCACATGTACAACTCAATTAAATGAGGAGTCTCTAAGTGGTTAAGTGAAAAAGAAAAAAGAGACGGGCTCTTCGTGAAGAGCGTGCCTCTACACGACTCTCTATCGGCCTGATTGGTTGCCTGTCCTTGAGGCGCCTGGCTGGTGCGGGCCTAGTCCACCAGCGAAGGTCATTTCCAGCTTCTCCATGCATGCAGGCTGAGCAGTGAAAAAAGCACTAAAGTGCATGCGCGTGTGCAGTTCGGGAGACGTGGGACACGACAACCAAACATCCGCTCGCACCTGGTCAACGCATGCCACCAGCCTGAACGGTTAGGATCTGGCAACCAATCATGCGGTATATGTTTGGTGCCTTGATTGTATTTATTATCTAGAAAACAGAAAATCGTGTTTTTCGGTGGGCCCCGTTTTTTCCATTACCGCCCAAATTATTCAACACTTTTGATTTTAGCTGGCCCAATCACTACCGGAATTTAGCTCTTTGCCGAGTGCCATATTCTTTGCCGAGTGTTTTATTTCGGGCACTCGGCAAAGAGCTCTTTGCCGAGTGCCACGCAAAAAACCCTCGGTAAAATAAAACACTCGGCGAAGAAGCTCTTTGCCGAGTGTTTTATTTTTGACACTCGGCAAAGAGTTTCTTTGCCGAGTGTATTTTTTTGACACTCGGCAAAGGGCTCTTTGCCGAGTGTCACAAATACAACACTCGGCAAAGAGCTCTTTGCCGAGTGTTTTTTCTCCAACACTAGGCAAAGACAATTTAAAAATCACATTTTAAAGTAGTAAATTAATTCAAATGAAAAAGTTTTCAACTACAAATTTGTATAACTCATCATGATGTACAATTTATATATTGAACATTTCTTCATATGACAAAATAAAAATAAATTTGTTCATAAAACCTATATCTCTCTCGTAGTTTATGAAACTACGAGAGAGACGTATAGAATTTGTGCATATTGTTAGAACCATCATCTGAGATAAACAAATTACCAAACAACCAAAATAAACTTTGTAGATCTTGAGAAGTTATAGAAGTTTATAGTTGACAACTTTTTCATTTGAAGTCATATTGTCAACGAAAACTACGTCTGAATTTAAAAAATTTAAAATTTGAAATTTGAAAACGACTTCGAAAGGAAAAACCACCAACATAAAAGTTGTAGGTATTGAAGAGTTATGAAACTTTGTAGTTGACAATGTTTTAGTTTGAAATCATCTTGTTATGCAAAACTATGTTTGAATTTTGAAATTTGAATTTTTCAAACTGTCTCGGATGGAAAAACCACCAAAATAAAAGTTGTAGGTCTTGAAATGTAATGAAACTTTGTAGTTGACAATTTTTTGATTTGAAATCATCTTATCATTGAAAATTTCGTGTGAAGTTTTTAAATTTAAAATTCAAATTTTATAAACGGTCTCGGATGTAGAAACTATTAAAATAAAACTTTTATATCTCAAAAAGTTATGCAACTTTATAGTTGGTCACATTTTCAAATGAACTCATTTAGTGCCTTAAATAATCAAATTACTCTCGATTTGTTATAGTACATGGGGAATGGAAACGTAATATAAACATAATTGGTGTAGTAGTGTAGTGGTATAGGAGGGTATGCGCGAGAGAGAGGTTGCGAGTTCGAATCTCACCATTTACAAAACATATAAGTTTGATTCAAAATAATAGTGAAAAATGATAGGGTAATGGGTAAGGTAATAGGGTAGGGTTGGAGAGTTGTTTCTAGAATTTAAAAAATGTTTTGCTGTTTTTTTTAATTTTTTTGATTCTTAATTTGCCGAGTGTTTTTCTTTGCCGAGTGCTTTTTGACATTCGGCAAAGTCTTTGCCGAGTGTCCGAAAAAAAGCACTCGGCAAAGAATCCTTTGCCGATGAAATCTTTGCCGAGTGTTCTTTGCCGAGTGTTACACTCGGCAAAGCCTTTGCCGAGTGTAAAATAGCCTTTGCCGAGTGTCTTAGACACTCGGCAAAGAACGCGATTCCGGTAGTGAATTCTAAAGTTATGTGTCATCTGGGCTGCAAAGTTGTCGGCGTTTCGAGACCGGGGGGTCCCTTGGGCCGACGAGTGAGTGTCGCCGCGTGCTCCAGCCCAGATGGGTCGAGCGCGAGGGCGAGCGCGAAGGGGGGAGAGCGAGGCGGCCGGAGACCGGCGTGAGAGAGGTGGGAATCCCGCGGCCTTCGTGTTCGTCCCGCGCCCAGGTCGGGTGCGCTTGCAGTAGGGGGTTACAAGCGTCCACGCGGGAGAGGGAGCGAGCGGCCCCAAGCGAGCGCCTGTCTCGTCCTCGTCCCCGCGCGGCCAACCTTCTCTAAGAGGGCCCTGGTCCTTCCTTTTATAGGCGTAAGGAGAGGATCCAGGTGTACAATGGGGGGTATAGCAGAGTGCTACGTGTCTAGCGGAGGAGAGCTAGCGCCCTAAGTACATACCGTCGTGGCAGCCGGAGAGATTTTGGCACCCAGCTGGTGTCATGTCGTGGCCGTCGGAGGAGCGATGGAGCCTGGCGGAGGGACAACTGTCGGAGCGGTTGGGTCCTTGCTGACGTCCCCTTGCTTCCGTAAGGGGGCTGAGAGTCGCCGTCGTCACAGAGTACGCGGGGCGCCATCATTGCCTATCTGGCGGAGCTAGCCAGATGGGACGCCGGTCTTGTTTCCTGCGGCCCGAGTCAGCTCGGGGTAGGGTGATGATGGCGCCTCCTGTTGACGTGGCTGGCCTGCGCCCTAGGTTGGGCGATGTGGAGGCTCCTCCGAAGCCAAGGTCGAGTCTGTCTTCCGTGGCCGAGGCCGAGTCCGAGCCCCTGGGTCGGGCGAGGCGGAGGCCGTCGGCTGAGGCCAGGGCGGAGTCCGAGCCCTGGGGTCGGGCGAAGCGGAGTTCGTCGTCTTCTGGGACTTGGCCCGAGTCCGAGCCCTGGGTCGGGCGGAGCGGAGTTCGCTGTCTTCCGGGACTTAGCCCGAGTCCGAGCCCTGGGTCGGGCGGAGTGGAGTTCGCCGTCTTCCGGGACTTAGCCCGAGTCCGAGCCCTGGGTCGGGCAGAGCAGATTTCGCCGTCTTCCGGGACTTAGCTCGAGTCCGAGCCCTGGGTCGGGCGGAGCGGAGTTCGCCGTCTTCCGGGACTTAGCCCGAGTCCGAGCCCTGGGTCGGGCGGAGCGGAGTTCGCCGTCTTCCGGGACTTAGCCCGAGTCCGAGCCCTGGGTCGGGCGGAGCGGAGTTTCCTATGGTGCCTTCGGCAGGGCCTGACTGCCTGTCAGCCTCACTCTGTCAAATGGCACCACAGTCGGAGTGGCGCAGGCGGCGCTGTCCTTCTGTCAGGCCGGTCAGTGGAGCGGCGAAGTGACGGCGGTCACTTCGGCTCTGTCGGGGGGCACGCGTCAGGATAAAGGTGTCAGGCCACCTTTGCATTAAATGCTCCTGCGACTTGGTCGGTCGGTGCGGTGATTTAGTCAGGGTTGCTTCTTAGTGAAGGCAGGGCCTCGGGCGAGCCGGAAATATGTTCGCCGTTGGAGGGGGGCCTCGGGCGAGACGGAAATCCCCCGGGGTCGGCTGCCCTTGTCCGAGGCTAGGCTCGGGCGAGGCGTGATCGAGTCGCTCGAATGGACTGATCCCTGACTTAATCGCACCCATCAGGCCTTAGCAGCTTTATGCTGATGGGGGTTACCAGCTGAGAATTAGGAGTCTTGAGGGTACCCCTAATTATGGTCCCCGACAGTAGCCCCTGAGCCTCGAAGGGAGTGTTAGCACTCGCTTGGAGGCTTTCGTCGCACTTTTTTGCAAGGGGACCAGCCTTTCTCGGTTGCATTTTGTTCCGGTGGGTGCGCGCGAGCGCACCCGCCGGGTGTAGCCCCCGAGGCCTCGAAGGAGTGGTTTCACTCCTTCGAGGTCTTAATGCCTCGCGTAATGCTTCGGCTGGTCTGGTTGTTCCCTCATGCGAGCTGGCCGTAGCCCGGGTGTACGGTCGGGTCCCAAGTTCTCGGGCTGGTATGTTGACGCTGTCAACGGTTCGGCCAGAGCCGGGTTTGCGAGAGCAGCCCCCGAGCCTCCGCACAAGGCGAGAGGGCGATCAGGGACAGACTCGGCTTTTTTACATACGCCCCTGCGTCGCCTTTCCGCAAGGAGGAGGGGGGAAAGCGCCATGTTGCCCTCAATGGGCGCCGAACATGGTGTCTCCGGTGAGCTGCAAGTGGGTAATCCGAGTGGACGTCTGTGCCCCGTTCGTTAGGGGTCGGCTAGGGGCCCAGAGGCACGCCCAAAAGTACCTGCGGGTGATCTGCCGGACCCGGTCCCCTGGCGACGGGGTCCGAGGGCTCGATGCCTCCCTCTGATGGGATTCCGTTACAAGATCGTTCCCGCTGGTCTCGGAAATGTCCTAGGGTACCTCGGGAGCGCAGCCCGAGCCTTGGTTATGTATCAAACGTACCCATGGTCATCCCTCGCTCGGCGTCTGAGGCGGCTGTGAACCCTTTGGGGGCCAGCCTTCGAACCCCTGATTAGTAATGGGCGCGGAGCCCGAGTAGCCTGAGGCGGCCGTGGAACCCTTCGGGGGGCCGGCCTTCGAACCTCTGACCAGTAGTGGGTGTAGGGCCCACGCATCTGAGGCGGCTGTCGAACCCTTCAGGGGGCCAGCCTTCGAACCTCTGATCAGTAGGGAGGCTCGGAGCCTGGTTCCTTCACGGGGAAGGATCCTTTTCGGGGTATCCCCCTTTCCCGGTCCCTATTGCAAGAGAGAGAGAAAGAGGAGAAAAGGAAAAGGATACGAAATCGAACGACGCGGCGTACCTTTACTGGCGCGGTCATTATGGCGAAGGCGAAGCGTCGCCCGCTTCTCCTGCCAGAGGCGCCGCCTGTCCCTCCGCGGAGTTAATGCGACGGGGCGAGTGGTTGGCGGGGCGGTCGTTGCGCGTGCGCGAGCCGTTCGAGGAACGAAACACGGGCGCGTTGTCTTCACGCCGTGAGAGAGGGTTCTCTCGCTGCCCCTGGATGGGATGTGAGCTTGGCTGACGACGTGACTGATGCTCCTACCCGCCTGCCACCGTCATTACTGCCGGCCCATTTTTGGCCGCACTGACCGCCGCGCCAGGCTGGCGCTGCTGGGTCGTGCGCTGGGTCGCCTCGAGTCGCGGTATTGGTTCCGCAGTCGAGGAGGCGCGGTGGTGGCGCAAGTGGCGGTGCAGTTGCATGCACGAAGCAGTCGGCGCGCCGGTTGCATGACGCGTGGGCCTGGGCCTCCAGGCTGGGCGTGTCGGGAGTTGGAGAAGGGCGTCCACTTGGCGCGGTTGCATGCCGCCTGCATGGCTGCCCGCCTCTTTCGCCCGTTGGTCTGGGCAAAAGTGGAGGGTCACTTGTAACCGCTGGCGGTCGTGCGCACCGCGCGCGGTGGTTTGGCTTCTTCTGCTCTGAGTCGGTTTGCATGACGTGTGGGACCTAGCCCCCGCGCCGCAGGGGGGGACCTTGGAGTGTGTTGGAGAAGACTCAACCCGCGACGGTCGGGGGCGCAAGTAGGGAGAGTCGCCTTTAAAAGGAGGGCGACCCCTTTTGGAAGGCGACCATGTCTTCGTGCTCCCTTATGCATCGTGTCTTTCCACCTTCCAAGCCCCCGGATGGGGGATACCCGCCGTCTTTTCGCCTCATCGTTGGAGGAACGCAACTCCGTGGGAGTTGGTACATTTCAGCCATCGTTCGGCTTAAAGGATTTTCATCAGCCAGCCCGGCTGCACCCCTTCGCCGACGGTCACCCGAGACGGCGACCACCAGCCCCTGGGTGGGGAGAAGCATGCCGGGCTACGATCTTGGTCCCACCCTCAGCTTCAAGGATGTTCATCATCCTCGCTGGGGTGGAGGCCGGGCTGAGCCAGAGCTCTACCTCCCGAGCGGGTTCGTGGGTCACCCTCCCCTGCGGCGTTCGAGGGAGAGGGCGCTCGCTGGCCCTGCAGGCGGGTCGGACTTCGACAACGCGGGGCTGGTCGACGGCGGGCGTCGTCAGTCCCAGCGTGTCGAGCTCGTCGGCTTGGCTCCCGGTGGCCCCTCCTGCCGGAAGGCGGCTGCCGCGCCGTGTGCACGGGAGGACCGCCCAAGATGTCACATGCTGCTAGGGCGGCGTTCGTGTTCTGGGGTGGTCCTGCCTTTGCGCCGGTATGGCGCCTCCGCGCGGAGGTCGGTGCCCCACTCGTCCGGGAGGATTTGAGTGGGGATCTGCCGGAGGGCTGATGGCCCCTGCCGTCGGTGCCGAGGCGGAGGCGGCTCGAGAAGTCCCCGTCGCCGATGGGGTCACCGCCACCATCCGCGCTTCGGGCCTCTGGCTCTTTGTACTTGTCCTCGCCCCTCGAGCGTCGGCGTGGGCGAGGGCAAGATTGCAGCAGCGCCCACCCTGAGGCCTGCGCCGCTGCAGTTCGGCCACCCGGAGCGGGGGTCGTTGTTGTCGCTGTCAGAGCGGGCGGCGGCGAGCCGCCCGTCAGTCTTCTGTTGCTCCGCAGGCCCTCCCCCATCGAGTGGGGTTGTTCGTACCTGCGGAGGGGGAACTGGAGTTCCGTTTGTAATGGCACTTTGGATGCCAGTGTTTTTTGTTCATTGTGGCTGTCGAGGCCTGAACATGTATGTAATTTTGGCACGGAGCCGTGTTTTTTCCTCATTTTCGAGCACTAAGACTCGCCTGTTGGTTGTCTGAACCGCTTCACCAAGCGTGAGTCGCCCCGTGTCAAGGTGACGAGTGAGGTATCCGTATCCCGGAGGCGTAGGAGTCCCTCGGCTCGGTCGGCCTTGTTGTCTGAGGCTTCTCTAGCTTAGTTAAAGGGACCCCTTGGCCGCTCTTCGATGAGCCGAGGCCAGGGGTAGCGATATCAGCATGAACAGGGGCGGAGTTGGCTCGAAAAGGAAACCCGGTTGGCCGGAGCCCAGCCGGGTCGTCCGTTAGGGGGACCGACGCCGGAGTTGACCAGCCGAGGCCTCGGGTCGGGCTGGCGCCCTTGGAAGATGGTTGGCCGAGGCCCCCGGGGTGACCGGCCGAGCCGCCTGCTCGGGCCAGATTTCCGGAGAAGACCCTGGCAGCGATTGCCCGGGTGTGGCGATGATGTCGTCCTTTAGAGCGGAGGTCCTCGGACCGCGTCGCCGTCCGAGGCTAGGTCGGACCTCACCGAAGGTGTCGTCGATGCCGAGGGTGCTGCTGCCCCCTCCCAGTGTCAAGACCCGAGCCTGCAGGATCAGATTGTCTTGTAGCGTGTGCCTCCTGCGGCCGCCGAGGCCAGAACACACACCCTCGCTGTGTTGTAAAGCTGCGTCTCTTTTCCTCTTATTTCGAGTATCTGGACTTTTTTGTCGGTAACAGGGATGTTTGTGCGAGCGAGAGTTGCTTCTCGCGGAAGGTGATGAGTGAGGTATCCGTATCCCGGAGGCGTAGGAGTCCCTCGGCTCAGTCGGCCTTGCCGCTTACGCGCACTTTTACCCGTCCATGAGGCTCTGTCACCGACTCAGTCGAGAAGGCTCGAAGGATCGCTTCGGCAGAAAAGCTTCCGAACGTGAAGACTTGTTCGGTTCGCGGAATCACTTATTCGAACGCGAGTTACTTATCGCAGAAGGTGATGAGTGAGGTATCCGTATCCCGGAGGCGTAGGAGTCCCTCGGCTCGGTCAGCCTTGGCTGCTTTCGTGTACTCCGTCGTTTTCGGGATCCACTTTTCGAAGTAGTCAAAAAGCACGAAAGATATTCTGGCAGAAGAGATCTTTTTTCGAGGAAAATTTTAACGCAGAGGGGGTTCCCCCCTTTTAGCCCCCGAGGGAGGGTCGGGCTTTGCCGAGGCGAGGCCGACCCTTCCTTGATGACTAAACTTTGCGTGGGTGCGAGGTATATGAACAACTTGAAAACATCTTAAGGGTAGAAGCGACGTAGCTGTTGGATGTTCCAAGCGTTGTCGTAGACCTCGCCTTGACTGTTGGCCAGCTTGTACGTTCCGGGCTTCAGAACCTTGGCGATGACGAACGGTCCCTCCTAGGGGGGCGTGAGCTTGTGCCTCCCTCGGGGGTCTTATCGCAGCCGAAGCACCAGGTCGCCCACCTGGAGGTCTCGGGACCGGACCCCTCGGGCGTGGTAGCGTCGCAGGGACTGCTGGTACTGCGCCGAGTGTAGTAAGGCCTTGTCCCGAGCCTCTTCTAGCTGGTCCAGCGAGTCTTCTCGGCTAGCTTGGTTGCTTTGATCGCTGTAGGCCCTCGTCCTCGGGGAGCCGTATTCCAGGTCTGTGGGCAAGACGGCCTCGGCCCCGTAGACTAGGAAGAACGGCGTGAAACCCGTGGCTCGGCTCGGCGTTGTCCTCAGGCTCTAGACCACCGAGGGGAGTTCCTTCATCCATCGCTTGCCGAATTTGTTGAGGTCGTTGTAAATCCGAGGCTTGAGCCCCTGTAGAATCATGCCGTTGGCACGCTCTACTTGCCCATTTGACATGGGATGAGCCACGGTGGCCCAGTCCACCCGGATGTGGTGATCCTCGCAGAAGTCCAAGAACTTTCTGCCGGTGAACTAGGTGCCGTTGTCGGTGATGATGGAGTTCGAGACCCCGAAGCGATGTATGATGTTGGTGAAGAACGCCACCGCCTGCTTGGACCTGATGCTGTTCAGAGGTCGAACCTCGATCCACTTGGAGAATTTGTCGATGGCGACCAGCAGGTGCGTGTAGCCCCCGGGCGCCTTCTGCAAGGGGCCGACGAGGTCCCGACCCCACACAGCAAAGGGCCAGGTGATGGGTATCGTCTGCAGAGCCTGAGCGGGCAGGTGGGTCTGCTTCGATAGAATTGACACCCTTCGCAGGTGCGGACAATTCTAGTGGCGTCGGCCACCGCCGTCGGCCAGTAGAAGCCTTGTCGGAAAGCATTCCCGACAAGGGCTCGAGGCGCTGCGTGATGGCCGCAAGCCCCCGAGTGTATCTCCCGCAGGAGTTGCTGACCCTCGGCGACGGAGATGCATCGCTGGAGGATGCCTAAGGGGCTGCGGTGGTAGAGCTCCTTCTCCTCGCCCAGCAAGACGAACGACTTAGCGCGCCGCGCCACCCGCCGAGCCTCGGCTCGGTCGAGGGGTAGCTCTCCTTGTTGGAGATATTGCAGGTACGGGGTCTGCCAGTTTCGATCAGGCATGGCCCCGCTTCGCTCCTCCTCGACGCGCAGCGCCTCACCCTCGGGGGCCGAGGGTACCTCGGGCTGAACCGAGGGCGCCTCGGGCCGAGCTAAGGGTGCCTCGGGCTGTGCCGAGGGTACCTCGGGCTGGACCGAGGGTACCTCGGACTGGGCCGAGGGCGCCTCAGGCTCGGGCGTGTCGTCGATCTTGATGGAGGGTTGATGCAGATCCCGGGAGAAGACGTCCGGGGGAACCGTTGTTCGCCCCGAGGCTATTTTAGCCAGTTCATCCGCAGTCTCGTTGTAGCGGCGAGCGATGTGGTTGAGCTCGAGCCCGTAGAACTTGTCCTCCAAGCGCCGAACCTCATCGCAGTAGGCCTCCATCTTCGGGTCGTGGCAGTGGGAGTTCTTCATGACTTGGTCGATGACGAGCTGCGAGTCACCGCGGGCGTCGAGGCGCCGGACCCCTAGCTCGATGGCGATCCGCAACCCGTTGACCAGAGCCTCGTACTCAGCCACATTGTTGGACGCCGGGAAATGGAGGCGTAGCGCATAGCGTAGGTGTTTCCCGAGGGGCGAGATGAAGAGCAGGCCTGCGCCGGCTCCCGTCTTCATCAGCGACCCGTCGAAAAACATGGTCCAGAGCTCCGGTTGGATCGGAGCCGTCGGTAGCTGGGTGTCGACCCATTCGGCTACGAAGTCCGCCAAGACCTGGGACTTGATGGCCTTCCGAGGGGCGAACGAGATTGTCTCGCCCATGATTTCCATCGCCCACTTTGCAATCCTACCCGAGGCCTCTCGGCACTGGATGATCTCCCCCAGGGGGAAGGATGACACCACAGTTACCGGATGAGACTCGAAGTAGTGTCGCAACTTCCGTCGCGTCAGGATCACTGCATACAGCAGCTTCTGAACTTGTGGGTAGCGGATCTTGGTTTCGGACAGTACCTCGCTGACAAAGTAAACTGGCCTCTGAACGGGCAGCGCATGCCCCTCTTCCTGCCTCTCGACCACAATCGCGGCGCTAACCACCTGAGTGGTCGCGGCGACGTAGACCAAGAGGGCTTCTCTGGCAGCTGGAGGCACCAAGATAGGCGCCTTTGTGAGGAGCGCCTTCAGGTTCTCGAGAGCTTCCTCGGCCTCGGGGGTCCAGGTGAAGCACTCGGCCTTCCTTAAGAGGCGGTATAGAGGTAGACCTCTTTCGCCGAGATGTGAGATGAAACGGCTCAGAGCCGCGAGACATCCCATGACCCTCTGTACGCCTTTCAAGTCCTTGATGGGCCCCATGCTGGTGATGGCTGCGATCTTCTCCGGGTTGGCTTCGATGCCCCGCTCGGAGACGATGAACCCCAAGAGCATGCCTCGGGGCACCCCGAAGACACACTTCTCGGGATTGAGCTTGACGCCTTTCGCCTTGAGGCATCGGAATGTCACTTCAAGGTCGGAAAGGAGGTCGGAAGCTTTCCTCGTCTTGACTACGATGTCATCGATGTAGGCCTCGACCGTGCGACCGATGTGTTCGCCGAACACATGGTTCATGCACCGCTGGTACGTCGCGCCCGCATTCCTCAAGCCGAACGGCATGGTGACATAGCAGTACATGCCGAAGGGCGTGATGAAAGAAGTCGCGAGCTGGTCGGACTCTTTCATCCTGATTTGATGATACCCTGAGTAGGCATCGAGGAAAGACAGGGTTTCGCACCCAGCGGTGGAATCCACGATTTGATCGATGCGAGGCAGAGGGTAGGGAACCTTCGGACATGCTTTGTTGAGACCTGTGTAGTCTACACACATCCGCCATTTCCCCCCTTTCTTTCTCACAAGCACAGGGTTGGCAAGCCATTCGGGATGGAATACCTCTTTGATGAACCCTGCCGCCATTAGCTTGTGGATCTCCTCACCTATCGCTCTGCGCTTCTCCTCGTCGAATCGGCGCAGAGGCTGCTTGACGGGTCGGGCTCCGGCCCGAATATCCAGCGAGTGCTCGGCGACATCCCTCGGTATGCCGGGCATGTCCGTGGGACTCCACGCGAAGACGTCGGCGTTCACGCGGAGGAAGTCGACGAGCACTGCTTCCTATTTGGGATCGAGCCCAGAGCCGATCCGGATTTGCTTGGAGGCGTCGCCGCTGGGGTCGAGGGGGAAGGCCTTAACCGTCTCCACTGGCTCAAAGTTGCTGGCATGACGTTTCACGTCTGGCACCTCCTTAGAGAGGCTTTCCAGGTCGGCGATGAGGGCCTCGGACTCGGCGAGGGCCTCGGCGTACTCCACGCACTCCACGTCTCATTCGAACGCGTGCTTGTACGTGGGGCCGACGGTGATGACCCCGTTGGGGCCCGGCATCTTGAGCTTCAGGTAGGTGTAGTTGGGGACGGCCATGAACTTCGCGTAGCATGGCCTTCCCAGTACCGCGTGGTAGGTTCCTCGGAACCCGACCACCTCGAACGTCAGGGTCTCCCTTCAGAAGTTGGAGGGCGTTCCGAAGCAGACTAGAAGGTCGAGTTGTCCGAGGGGCTGGACGCGTTTCCCGGGAATGATCCCATGGAAGGGCGCAGCGCCTGCTCGGACGGAGGACAGATCAACACGCAGGAGCCTGAGGGTCTCAGCGTAGAGGATGTTGAGGCTGCTGCCTCCATCCATAAGGACCTTGGTGAGCCTGACGTCGCCGATGACGGGGTCGACGACGAGCGGGTATTTCCCTGGGCTCGGCACGTGGTCGGGGTGGTCGGCTTGGTCGAAGGTGATGGGCTTGTCGGACCAGTCTAGGTAGACTGGCGCCGCCACCTTCACCGAGCAGACCTCCCGGCGCTCTTGCTTGCGATGCCGAGCCGAGGCATTCGCCGCTTGCCCACCGTAGATCATGAAGCAGTCGTGGACCTCGGGGAACTCTCCTGCTTGGTGATCTTCCTTTTTGTCGTCGTCACGGGCCCTGCCACCCTCCGCGGGTGGCCCGGCCCTGTGGAAGTGGCGCCGAAGCATGACGCACTCCTCAAGGGTGTGCTTGACGGGCCCCTGGTGATAGGGGCACGGCTCTTTGAGCATCTTGTCGAAGAGGTTGGCACCTCTGGGGGGTTTCCGAGGGTTCTTGTACTCGGCAGCGGCGACAAGGTCCGCGTCGGCGGCGTCGCGTTTTGCTTGCGACTTCTTCTTGCCTTTCTTCTTGGCGCCGCGCTGAGTAGACGCCTCGGGAGCATCTTCCGATGGGCGGCCCTGGGGCTGCTCGTCCTTTCGGAAGATAGCCTCGATCGCCTCCTGTCCGGAGGCGAACTTGGTGGCGATGTCCATCAGCTCGCTCGCCCCGGTGGGGGTCTTGCGACCCAACTTGCTCACCAGGTTGCGGCAGGTGGTGCCGGCGAGGAATGCGCCGATGACATCCAAGTCGGTGATGTTGGGCAGCTCGGTGCGCTGCTTCGAGAATCGCCGGATGTAGTCCCGGAGAGACTCTCCCGGCTGCTGCCGGCAGCTTCGGAGATCCCAGGAATTCTCGGGGCGCACGTACGTGCCCTGGAAATTGCCGGCGAAAGCTTGGACCAGGTCGTCCCACTTGGAGATCTGCCCCGGAGGCAGGTGCTCCAACCAGGCGCGAGCGGTGTCGGAGAGGAACAGGGGGAGGTTGCGGATGATGAGGTTGTCATCATCCGTTCCACCCAGTTGGCAGGCTAGACGGTAGTCCGCGAGCCACAGTTTCGGTCTCGTCTCCCCCGAGTACTTTGTGATAGTAGTCGGGGGTCAGAACCGGGTCGGGAACGGTGCCCGTCGGATGGCCCGGCTGAAGGCCTGTGGACCGGGTGGCTCGGGCGAGGGACTCTGATCTTCCCCGCTGTCGTAGCGTCCCCCACGCCTGGGGTGGTAGCCTCGGTGCACCCTCTCGTCGAGGTGGGCCCGACGGTCGCGGTGATGGTGCTCGTTGCCGAGGCGGCCCGGAGCCGCAGGCGCGGTGTTGCGCGTGCGCCCGGTGTAGACCGAGGCTTCCCGCATGAATCGGGAAGTCGCGGCATGAGGTTCCGAGGGGTATCCCTGCCTTCGGGAGGCAGAGCTCTCGGCCCGTCAGACCGCGGCGCCTTCCAGGAGATTCTTGAGCTCCCCCTGGATTCGCCGGCCCTCGGTGGTTGACGGCTCCGGCATCGCGCGGAGAAGCATCGCTGCTGCAGCCAGGTTCTGGCCGACCCCACTGGATGCGGGTGGTGGCCTGACCCTGACGTCATCGGCGACGCGGTGCTGGAAGCCCTGGGGCAGATGACGTATTTCTCCGGCCGGGGGTTGGCCCGCCCATGCCTGCCCGACGTCCCGGCGGATCGGCTCAAGTGCTCCTGCTCCCTCGTCGAGCCTGGCCTGCACCCCGCGGATTTGCTCGAGCTGTGGGTCATGGCCCCCCGCCTGAACGGGGACCACAGCTAGCTCCCGTGGGATGTCAACGCGGGGCGCTGGCCTAGGGAGATCACCATCCTCCGACATGCCGAGATGATTGCCTTCGGAGGGACCCCCTAGATCGACGTGGAAACATTCGCGGCTTGGGCCGCAGTCCTCGTCGTCGAGGCTGCGGCTACCGTCGGAACAGTCGAAGAGGCAGTAGTCACATGCGGTCATGAAGTCCCGCATGGCACTGGGGTTGCCAAGTCCAGAGAAATCCCAACAGATGCTGGGTTCGTCGTCTTCCTTGGACCCAGAGGGCCCGTAGGTCGAGACGTCCGTCAGCCGGTCCCAAGGCGACCGCATGCGAAACCCCAGAGGGTTTGGACTCGCCTCTACGAGAGCGCCCGCCAAAGCAAGGTCGCTAGGCGGGTTGAGGCTGAATCCGAATGACGTGGGATGGGAATCGGTCGGTACCTCTTGGTCGACGAGCGGCGATAAAGTCACGTCGGGGACTGACTGCACCGTCGTCTCAGGTACGAGGGCGACGTCCAGCAAGCTTTGCGCAAGCGCGCTGGTGTCGTCCGCTTGCTCGGGATTGGCGTGTCGCGGGGAGACGGCGCTCGTCTTCGTCTCAAGCGCGGAGTCGATACCCGGTGCGCCCCCCGTTGGGGTACCGGCGCTGTCGACTCGCTCGACAGCCGACGAGGCGCTGCCTCCTGCTTGGCCTTGGTTGCCCTGCCTTCCCCTCCGCCGACGGGGAAGAAGGCGGGACGAGCTCGAAGGTTGTTCTTCCGCCACGCGGGGAAGACGTCGTCGATTCCGCCGTCGGCGGGCGGGCTGTCGGTCGCCATTGTCGTTGTCGCGCGGCGGTGGAAGAAGTATCATGTCGTAGCTGCTGTCGAAGGACATGAACTCAAGACTCCCGAAACGGAGTACCGTCCCGGGTTGGAGAGGTTGTTGGAGACTGCCCATCTGGAGCTTGACGGGAAGCTGTTCGTCAACACGCAGCAGGCCCCTACCTGGCGCGCCAACTGTCGGCGTTTCGAGACCGGGGGGTCCCTTGGGCCGACGAGTGAGTGTCGCCGCGTGCCCCAGCCCAGATGGGTCGAGCGCGAGGGCGAGCGCGAAGGGGGGAGAGCGAGGCGGCCGGAGACCGGCGTGAGAGAGGTGGGAATCCCGCGGCCTTCGTGTTCGTCCCGCACCCAGGTCGGGTGCGCTTGCAGTAGGGGGTTACAAGCGTCCACGCGAGAGAGGGAGCGAGCGGCCCCAAGCGAGCGCCTGTCTCGTCCTCGTCCCCGCGCGGCCAACCTTCTCTAAGAGGGCCCTGGTCCTTCCTTTTATAGGCGTAAGGAGAGGATCCAGGTGTACAATGGGGGTGTAGCAGAGTGCTACGTGTCTAGCGAAGGAGAGCTAGCGCCCTAAGTACATGCCGTCGTGGCAGCCGGAGAGATTTTGGCACCCAGCTGGTGTCATGTCGTGGCCGTCGGAGGAGCGATTGAGCCTGGCGGAGGGACGGCTGTCGGAGCGGTTGGGTCCTTGCTGACGTCCTCTTGCTTCCGTAAGGGGGCTGAGAGTCGCCGTCGTCACAGAGTACGCGGGGCGCCATCATTGCCTATCTGGCGGAGCTAGCCAGATGGGACGCCGGTCTTGTTTCCTGCGGCCCGAGTCAGCTCGAGGTAGGGTGATGATGGCGCCTCCTGTTGACGTGGCTGGCCTGCGCCCTAGGTTGGGCGATGTGGAGGCTCCTCCGAAGCCGAGGTCGAGTCTGTCTTCCGTGGCCGAGGCTGAGTCCGAGCCCCTGGGTCGGGCGAGGCAGAGGTCGTCGGCTGAGGCCAGGGCGGAGTCCGAGCTCTGGGGTCGGGCGAAGCGGAGTTCGTCGTCTTCTGGGACTTGGCCCGAGTCCGAGCCCTGGGTCGGGCGGAGCGGAGTTCGCCGTCTTCCGGGACTTAGCCCGAGTCCGAGCCCTGGGTCGGGCGGAGCGGAGTTCGCCGTCTTCCGGGACTTAGCCCGAGTCCGAGCCCTGGGTCGGGCAGAGCGGAGTTTGCCATCTTCCGGGACTTAGCCCGAGTCCGAGCCCTGGGTCGGGCGGAGCGGAGTTCGCCGTCTTCCGGGACTTAGCCCGAGTCCGAGCCCTGGGTCGGGTGGAGCGGAGTTTCCTATGGTGCCTTCGGCAGGGCCTGACTGCCTGTCAGCCTCACTCTGTCAAATGGCACCGCAGTCGGAGTGGCGCAGGCGGCGCTGTCCTTCTGTCAGGCCGGTCAGTGGAGTGGCGAAGTGACGTCGGTCACTTTGGATCTGTCGGGGGGCGCGCGTCAGGATAAAGGTGTCAGGCCACCTTTGCATTAAATGCTCCTGCGACTTGGTCGGTCGGTGCGGCGATTTAGTCAGGGTTGCTTCTTAGTGAAGGCAGGGCCTCGGGCGAGCCGGAAATATGTTCGTCGTTGGAGGGGGGCCTCGGGCGAGACAGAAATCCCCCGGGGTCGGCTGCCCTTGTCCGAGGCTAGGCTCGGGCGAGGCGTGATCGAGTCGCTCGAATGGACTGATCCCTGACTTAATCGCACCCATCAGGCCTTAGCAGCTTTATGCTGATGGGGGTTACCAGCTGAGAATTAGGAGTCTTGAGGGTACCCCTAATTATGGTCCCCGACAAAAGTGGAGGACTAAAACATCACCCACATATAAAATTGGAACCCTAACCACTACCGGAATCGCAGGCTTTGCCGAGTGTTGCATTCTTTGCCGAGTGCCTTTTGTCGGGCACTCGGCAAAGAAAGATTTGCCGAGTGCCGCACTCGGCAAAGTTAGGCTCTCGGCAAAGAGCCCCTTTAACGAGTGCTGAACACTCGGCACAGGGGGCTCTCGGCAAAGACAAGTTTGACGAGTGTCAAACACTCGGCAACGGGGGCTCTCGGCAAAGGGCCGTCAGCGGCCATCCCAAAGCTGACGGCCGTTAGTCTTTGCCGAGAGCCAACTGCTGGCACTCGACAAAGACGCTTCTTTGTCGAGTGCCACATATTGGGCACTCGACAAAATGCTCTTTGCCGAGTGTCTATTTGTATTTTTTTGATTTTGTCTCCCAAACTTTTTGTGGTATGTTCCTACACTATGTAGACCTACATGTATCATTTGTGGACAATTATAACAGAGTTTTGAATCGTTAGTAGATTTAGTTCGTTCATTTGAATTTCTTCGCAAAATTCAGATTTGAACTGTAGGTCACTCGAAACTTGGAAAACCGTGCATGCAAAAATGATATTCATGTTACTTACCATAAGTTACGACCGATTCCAGGAGCGTACCGGAAACTTCGAGCAACATACTCACTAAACATGGTCGTGAACTTGCCATCCACATGTTTAAAAATTGTATAAAACACAAACAAATTCAGAAAATCATGAAACTTGTCCACGTGTCATGATATCATATGTACAGGCTATGATAAAAATTGTAGAATGTTTGGAGAAAGTTGTGAGACACAATGTGTAGAAACCTAAGAGAACTACATAGAAACTCTATGATTTCATGCTCCACCACCTCCGTTGTTCCCTGCAGCTGACCCTACAGAGTTCACTACTCCTGTGAGTACCAAAATTTTAGTACTGCATGATATATATTCATATGTTCTCACACATACAATCTCTTCTCTGTGCAGGGTCAATCGGCGGCGTCGAACAACCCTCATGCTTAGTCCAGCCCTTCGCCGAACCAGTCCAGATGCCCACCTCGTTGATGATCTGTTTTGTAATGATCCAGACTTACCTTTGTGAGTGTTGGTGATGTTAGTTAGACTTTGTCTTGTGAGATACTTGGTGATGTTAGTGATGATCCAGACTTATATCTGTTTTGTGATGATCCTGACTTATATTTGTGAGACTTTAGTGAGACTTTGTGATATATATGGTGTTGATGATAAATGTGTTCATTCTGTGATGCGATTGATATATAATGTGATGTGAATGATATATATCTTTTGTTTGTTTGGATAGAACAGCAAAAACAAATAAAAAAGGGACATCCTGGTCACTTTGCCGAGTGTAACACTTGGCAAAGGGTCGCTTTGCCGAGTGCTATGACCATGGCACTCGGCAAAGAAGGAAACCTGGGAACCGGTAAAGCCATCTTTGCCGAGTGCTGACCATGGCACTCGGCAAAGAAGGAAACCTGGGAACCGGCAAAGCCATCTTTGCCGAGTGCTGTTGCCAAGGCACTCGGCAAAGGGACTGGCAAAGGGGCCCACTAGAGGACTCTTTGCCGAGTGCCGGTCCACTAGACACTCGGCAAAGAGTCCTCCTTTGCCGAGTGCCTACGAGAGCTCTCGGCACAGGGACTGGCGGTGGGGCCCACTGGACCCGTCGTTGCCGAGGGCCGTGGTAGCAGGCACTCGGCAAAATTTCCTCTTTGCCGAGTGTCGGGGGAGGCACTCGGCAAAGGATCCGTCACCGTCACTTGGCGCCGTGACGGTGACTTTTCTTTGCCGAGTGTCAAATGGCACTCGACAAATTCTTTGCCGAGTGTCCGACAAAAAGTACTCGGCAAAGAGACTGCTGCCGATGTACAGTTCGCCGAGCGTTCTTTGCCGAGTGTTACACTCGGCAAAGGCTTTACCGAGTGTAAAAGAGCCTTTGCCGTGTGTCTGAGACACACGACAAAGTAGCTAATTCCGGTAGTGAACTCACTCACCCGCGCCTGGCTGGAAGGAGCCGGTCGTCGCCCACCTGCTGCACATGCATGGCGCCCAGAGTGCATGCACACAGCTCGCCTGTGTTGCGTCTCATCCGCTCGACGCCCAGCTCTTGATCGAGCTCGAACAGATCCACACCTCTGCCTGCCACGAGCCCGCGACAGCTACACTTAGGTCAGTTGTCTGCTTGCCGCGACGCCTGCATTTAGGTATGTCAGCCGTAGCTCCTCCCAAGCCCACCCCCTTCAATCTCGCAACCACTGTCGGTGCTGAGACCCGTTCCTGGCATGGTAGAGGTCGTCGTGCTGAGGCGGCGTCAGCGACACGACCACGACAGCGGACGGGCTCTCGAGCGTGGGCAGCTTCATGAACGCGTGCCCGCCCAGCACGGTCTTGATGGGCCGAAGGTACCTGGACGCCGCCGCCCACGCCGGCGACACCAGCTCGTGCTCCTGCTTGCACGACCTGCCCATGTACTGCAGGATCTGGTCCAGCACCTTGTCGCTGGAGGAGTACTGCATGCCACCATGGTGCTGGTGCGCCGCAGCTGCCACCGATGCCTTGCCTGCATCGTGCCCATGCTCGCTGTTACTGTTGCCGCGCTTGCCGCCCTCGTCCCCGCCTGAGTGCTGACTGCTAAGTTCACTCCACTTCAAAGCTCCATGGCGTTGGACTCGGACAACGCCTATGAAGTGTACGTGGTTGACCATCCTCGCGAGCGTCGTGCTGGTGCTACTACTTAGGCAGAGAAAGGAAAGGCCATGATCAATGCCGGTACATCTTCAAGTGTTGCTGGTTTGGTGGTGTTGGATCAACATGGTAATTGTTTCATTGTTTTATATATAAATGTCAAACTTTAGATTTAATTTTGATAACCTGGAATGATGAAATGTTGTACAGTAGGATATGAATTTCAATCTAATACACATATATATGACCATTGTAAGATATTGGTATACTATTTGTTACAAATTTTAGAAGAGTTCTTTTGGATTTCTGTACAAATTTATGATCTGATAGGTTTCTATCTAATGCACATATTTATGACCATTGTGAGATACTACTTGTTAGAAATTTATGTAGAATGCTATTTATGACCAATGTTAGAAATTGTGAGACCTTGCATAAATGACGTATTTGCTAAAATAGTGTTATATTTGCTAATGTAGGGAAACCAGTGAAGTTAATTGGACCAATTAATGTGACTTGGAGCCATGGTGAGACATATCCTGGGCCTCATGGGGCTGGCTTTAAGTGCTTTTATTGTTTGACCACCAAAAAAGGTGGGGGTGTCTCGATTATGGAGACATGGAGGCTCACATGGCTAAATTCAAAGAAAATTAGAAGGATTATGGAGTCATAGTCATGTGTGATTTTTGGACAGGTAAACACTTGTTAAGTTAGCTGACCTTACTTTATGTTGGTATTCATAAATGACCTTACTTTTGTTTTCTATGTCATGATTGTACAGGTCCTACCATGATGTCCATTATTAATTTTATGATCTTTTGCAATGGGCACATGTTCTTCCACAAGTCAGTAAATGCAACTGGTCTAATTCAAAATTCTAATTGTATCTATGGAACTATATATGATGTGGTTGCTGATATTGGGATCAAGCATGTTGTTCAAATCATCACTGATAATGGCTCATAACTATAAAAATGCATGTCAAGACTTCACAACAAAATATCCACATATTACTTGGTAGCCATTTGCTGCACATACCATAAATTTAATGTTGAAGGATATAGGACGATTTCCTGATGTTGCAAAAGTAGTGGATTGTGCAAAGAGAATTTGTAGATTGTTCTATAATCATAATAGGTTATAGTTCAATGTTGTACTTGCTTTTGTCATATTTTGTTGTTGTTTTGTCATAATTCATATCCATTGTTGTTTTCATAATTCATTGTTGTTTTTTATTGTAGGTTACATGCTATGATGCGAGAGAAAATTGGTGGAGAGCTAGTTCGGTGGAACACAACTAGGTTTGATACTATTTTTATTTTCCTTCAGAGTTTTTTGGATAGAAAAGATAACTTTAAGTTGTGGATGGCATCAACTGATTGGGAGCACTGTATGTGGGCTGGTGAAGAAGATCATGACTTCACATATGATTGTTTGACAAAAAATAAATGGTGGACAGACATGGAAAAGGTTTTGAAAGTGGTGTCACTAATCTACTATGTACTTCGTTTAGTTGATCAACAGAAGAGTGTGTCTATATCGTCTTTTCTTCCAAAAAATGATGAGTGTTATGGCTAAAATACGAGCCAATTTGGTGACGATCAGATCAACAAAAAATTGTGTGATAGGTTAATGCACGTAATCAATAGAAGACTTGACTATATGCTCAATGATACTCTTATGCTTGCAGGTATGTGGTAAAGCATGATAATTATTGATGTTGTTGCCGCCCTTTTATTTTTCTAGTTGTTGCCCTTAATCAATTATTGTTGTCTTTCAATTTTTTCTAGCTGATTAAACATTATAGTTATTGATTTGTTGCCGCCCTTTTATTTTCCTAGTTGTTGCCCTTAACCCTGAAGCGCTATATACTTCTAAAATGGCAAGAAAACCAAAGTTCCAACATGTTGTGACAATGGCCATAAAGAAACTCTCAAGCTCATCTTCAAAGGCTTTAGCTGCAATTGATCAATATACTTTCTTCAGAAAGCAAGCTGGGTTATTTGGAGAAGAGGCTAAAGATTTAGCACTTAATGGCCGCGCAAGTGCAGGTAAGTCCTGTTGTCTAGATTTATTCTGGTGTTGTCCTTGAGAGTTGCCTCTTTATTTGTGATGATTGTTCTATTTTTCATATTTTCCTAGCTGATTGGTGGGATCAATATGGTGGAGACTACTCAGAATTACGAGAGTTTGTACATCGTATTGTTTCTCAATGCATGTCCTCTAGTGGTTCCGAATGTAATTGGAGTACCTTTGCTTTGGTTCATAACAAATTGAGGAATCAATTGAGTTATGATAAGTTGCATAAACTAGTTTATGTTCACTATAACTTGAAGTTGCACATTCAACATTTTGAAACTGATATGGAAAGTCTTGGACAAATGAAAAACTCTAAAGATAGAAACATAGATCCATGTAGCATCATGCTTGATGTTGCTATGTATGATGAAGGCAACCCGATTATGGAATGGTTGTGCAGTTCTAGGAGTGATCAGTGCCGACACTTGATGAAAATGATGAGCCCGAATCCCCTAACAAACCAAGTGGATTCGTTTTAAAGGAGTTAGGAGGATTGAATGATGAAGAGATGGTTCTTTTAAATTCTAGGATTGGTTCTGGTAGGAAAAATGTTAGGAAAAGGAAGGTTGTAGAAGAAGATATTGGAGATGTTTTCCTATCACATAGTAGTGAGGGAGAAGGTGGCCCAACTTACAACGAATCATGTGACAGTGACTAATGATGGTGAGTTCACTTTTGAGTTAATTATGAACTATTTGTCATGTCCTTTTTTATGATTCAAAATTATCTTCAATATCATTGTGAAAGGTGGTGGTGATGATGAAGATGGTGACCCTAGTGGTCCAAGATCTGTAGCTAGGCCACCAACTCATGTAGCTATAGACCAATATAATGGTCCCGGTAAGCAAGGGAAATCAACAATGTATTTGCAAATAATTGGTTCAAAAATGTATTTTGTTTTCATATTTATGCATCTTTTGTATGTAGGTCAAGATGAACAACCAGCCCCTCTCCGGCCAAGATCAAAAAGGCAGAAGAAGCTCTCCATCAAGGGCATGTACATGTTAGAGAAGGTTAAGTACATCTTGGATTATAGATGTGTTGTCTCACTGTTTCAAAAAGTTCATTTTACTAAATAATTTGTTGTCTTACTGTTGGAAAATATAGTGATATGATCTTCTAGCACAAGCACAAGAATATGGCGTATGCATGGATTGATTCAATGGCAAGATTTTGAACATGTGGCTCTATTGTATCAACTGTGTGCTCTATTTCAGTTTCAGCACAATATTGCTGCCATATTTGGTCCATATGGCCTACCAATATTTAGAACTGTGATTTATTTCTATGCATTATTTGAACTATGGACTATCAAATATTTGTGACTTGACACTAGTGTTATATTCACTGGTGCATGGATGCTGCCAAAGAACTTTATTTATGTAATATTTGGTTTATTTGGACTGTCTCATTATTCTATGTTCTCTATGAATATATATCCAGAGTCAATTTGTGATTTATTTTTCCATTTATAGAATGGTTACATGTGGCAGTGACATTAGGTGGTTTAGAAATGATCTATATGTTTTTCTGATTAAACTGAGTTGTTCTTTATAAATTTCGTCCGATTTTTTTGAGAAAAACGAAAAGATCTAGAAAATTCGAGAAACACGTTTCTCGGTGAGGTCCAGTTTTTTCCTGCTACCGGTAAGGTAAACCTTGGCCAGATGATAGTAAGTTTTTTGTGAGCATCTAGCGGCTGCTCGTTGTTAATCCGGTCGATGCCACCATCTTCTTCTAGGTGATGGTGGATGTTTGCAGTACTGCACTACCCACTACGTATGTCATCATGATAGGACCTATATGGCTAGAGGGATGGTGAGTAACCTATAAAAAATATTTTACAAACTCACAAGTCACTAGAGCAAAGTTTGATTAGTAAACAAATAGTATTAAAGTAACTATTTTGCACCAACACTAGTTCACATATACAAGCCTCTAAATAATTTTAATAACTTGGTATTTTGTTTATATTAGTCAATGCAAGCTACTTACTTAGCAAAAGATACTAATCAAATACAATTATAACTAGTTACAGTCTACACAAGGCTAGCTGATCATATCATACAACAATTAGATAAATGTAACTACAAAAGTAAATACAGTGTGCAAAGCTCACGGGGCAATAAATGGCATAAGATATATCTCTAAGGTTATGTTGCTTGTCAACAGCCTACGTCCTCGTTACAGTGAGTTCGAGCTAGGTGGTTCCTACATTAATTGGTATCACATGCCAAGCTTATAATTAGGATGTCGTAAGAACTACACTAGAGAGGCTCTCCAACAAGCCACTAATCTACTAGAGTTGCTCTTCACCAATCTTCCATAGGAAATAAGCACAAGGGCCCCTCACAACGATGATCGAAGCCGACAACAATCTTTATTAGCCGCTCGACGATCCCACGAACTTCGAGCCATCTAGGTAACAATAATCATAAAGAGTAATAAGAGTATAATTAGCCCAAGTCACTCAACTAGTGCCACAAATATAACAATTATATGTGATGCATTAGAAGATCTTCAATCTCATCTAAATAATCGATAAGATGCAAGTAAGTGAAGTGTGTTTCTTTAGCTTTAAGATGTGCTCGAAAGTGTATCGAGTGCAAGGATGTCGACCAAGACTGGCCAAGTGGTCTATATATTGAAATCTAACCTTTACCACTTGTTGGGGACCATAATTAGGGGTACCCTCAAGACGCCTAATTCTCAGCTGGTAACCCCCATCAGCATAAAGCTGTAGAGGCCTGATGGGTGCGATTAAGTCAGGGATCAGTCCATACGAGCGACTCAATCACGCCTCGCCTGAGCCTAGCCTCGGGCAAGGGCAGCCGACCCTGAGGTGTTTCCGTCTCGCCCGAGGCCCCCTTTTTACGGCAGACGCATCTCCGGCTCGCCCGAGGCCTTGCCTTCGTTAAGAAGCAACCCTGACTAAATCGCCGTGCCGACCGACCAAGTCACAGGGGCATTTAACGCAAAGGTAGCCTGGCACCTTTATCCTGACGCGCGCCCCCTGGCAGAGCCGATGTGACCGCCGTCACTTCGCCGCTCCACTGACCGGTCTGACAAAAGGACAGCGCCGCCTGCACCGTCCCGACTGCGGTGCCACTTGACAGAGTGAGACTGACAGGCAGCCAGGCCTTGCCAAAGGCGCCATAGGAAGCTCCGCCCGACCCAGGGCTCGGACTCGGGCTAAGGCCCCGGAAGACGGCGAACTCTGCTCCGCCCGACCCAGGGCTCGGACTCGGGCTAAGGCCCCGGAAGACGGCGAACTCCGCTCCGCCCGACCCAGGGCTCGGATTCGGGCTAAGGCCCCGGAAGACGGTGAACTCCGCTCCGCCCGACCTAGGGCTCGGACTCGGGCTAAGGCCCCGGAAGACGGCGAACTCCGCTCCGCCCGACCCAGGGCTCGGACTCGGGCTAAGGCCCCGGAAGACGGCGAACTCCGCTTCGCCCGACCCCTGGGGTCGGACTCCGCCCTGGCCTCTGCCGAACGACCTCCGCCTCGCCCGACCCAGGAGCTCGGGCTCGGCCTCGGCCATGGAAGACAGACTCGACCTCGGCCTCGGAGGAGCCTCCACGTCGCCCGACCTAGGGCACAAGTCCGCCACGTCAACAGGAAGCGCCATCATCACCCTACCCCGAGCCGACTTGGGCCACAGAGAACAAGACCGACGTCCCATCTGGCTAGCTCCGCCAGATAGGCAATGATGGCGCCCCGCTAGACCCATGACGACGGCGGCTCTCAGCTCCCTTACGGAAGCAGGGGGACGTCAGCAAGAGCCCAACTGTTCCGACAGCTGTCCCTCCACCAGGCTCCGTTACTCCTCCGACAGCCACGACACCACACCAGCTGGGTGCCAAGTTCTCTCCGGCTGCCACATTGGCATGTACCTAGGGCGCTAGCTCTCCCCCGCTAAACACGTAGCACTCTGCTGCACCCCCATTGTACACCTGGATCCTCTCCTTACGCCTATAAAAGGAAGGACCAGGGCCTTCTTAGAGAAGGTTGGCCCCGCGGGAACGAGGGCAGGGGCAGGCGCTCTCTTGGGGCCGCTCGCTTCCCTCACCCGCGTGGACGCTTGTAACCCCCTACTGCAAGCGCACCCGACCTGGGCGCGGGACGAACACGAAGGCCGCGGGATCTCCACCTCCCTCACGACTCGGCTCCGGCCACCTCGCTTTCCCCCCTTCGCGCTCGCCCACACGCTCGACCCATCTGGGCTGGGGCACGCGGCACACTCACTCGTCGGCTTAGGGACCCCCCGGTCTCGAAACGCCGACAGTTGGCGCGCCAGGTAGGGGCCTGCTGCGTGTTGACGAGCAGTTTCCCGTCAAGCTCCAGATGGGCAGTCTCCAACGACCTCTCCAACCCGGGACGGTGCTCCGTTTCGGGAGTCTCGAGTTCATGTCTTTCGACGGCGGCTACGACATGATACTCCTTCCACCGCCACGCGACGGCGACAATGGTGGCCGACAGCCCGCCCGCCGGCGGCAGAATCGACGACGTCTTCCCCGCGTGGGGGAAGAACAACATTCGAGCTCGCCCCATCCTCTCCCTCGCCATCGGAGGAGGAGGCGGGGCAACCAGGGCCGAGCGGGAGGCTGCGCTCCGTCGGCTGTCGAGCGAATCGACATCCCCAGCGCCCCAACGGAGGACGCGTCAGGCGTCACCCTCGCGTTTGAGGCGAAGGCGAGCGCCGTCCCCCCGCAACACGCCAACCCCGAGCAAGTGGACGACGCCAGCACGCTCACGGAGGGCCTGCAGGACGTCGCCCTCGTACCCAAGACGACGGCGCGATCAGTCCCCGATGTGACTTCGTCGCTCCTCGTCGACCAAAAGGTACCGACTGATTCCCATCCTTCGTCATTTCGACTCGACCTCAACCCGCCTAGCGACCTCGCTCTGGCGGGCGCTCACGTTGAGGCGAGTGCAACCTCTCTTGGGTTTCGTGTGCGGTCGCCTTGGGATCGATTGACGGGCGTCTCGACCTACGGGCCCTGTGGGTCCGAGGAAGATGACGACCCCAGCATCTGCTGGGATTTCTCTGGATCTGGCAACCCCAATGCCATGCGGGACTTCATGACCGCATGCAACTACTGCCTCTCCGACTGTTCCGACGGCAGCCGCAGCCTTGACGACAAGGACTGCGGCCCGAGCCGCGAATGTTTCCACGTCGAGCTAGGGGATCCCTCCGGAGGCAACCGTCTCGGCATGCCGGAGGATGGTGATCTCCCTAGGCCAGTGCCTCGCGCCGACATCCCGTGGGAGCTAGCTGTGGTCCCCGTTCTGGCGGGGGGTCACGACCCACAGCTCGAGCAAGTCCGCGGGGCGCAGGCCGGGCTCGACGAGGGGGCAGGAGCGCTCGAGTCGATCCGCCGGGACGTCGGGCAGGTATGGGCGGGCCAGCCCCCGGCCGGAGAAATACGTCACCTGCCCCAGGGTCTCCAGCACCGCATCGCCAACGATGCCAGGGACAGGCCGCCACCCGCATCCAGCGAGACCGGTCAGGACCTGGCAGCCGCAGCGATGCTCCTCCGCGCGATGCCGGAGTCATCAACCACCGAGGGCCGGCGAATCCAGCGAGAGCTCAAGCATCTCCTGGAAGGCGCTGCGGCCCGTCGGGCCGAGAGCTCTGCCTCCCGAAGGCAGGGGTACCCCTCGGAACCTCGTGCCGTGACTTCCCGACTCATGCGGGAAGCCTCGGTCTACACCGGGCGCACGCGCAACACCGCGCCTGCGGCCCCGGGCCACCTCGGCGATGAGCACCCTCATCGCGACCGTCGGGCCCGCCTCGACGAAAGGGTGCGCCGAGGCTATCACCCCAGGCGTGGGGGACGCTACGACAGCGGGGAGGATCGGAGTCCCTCGCCCGAACCACCCGGTCCGCAGGTCTTCAGCCGGGCCATTCGGCGGGCGCCGTTTCCGGCCTGATTCCGTCCCCCGACTACTATCACAAAGTACTCGGGGGAAACGAGACCGGAATTGTGGCTCGCGGACTACCGCTTGGCCTGTCAACTGGGTGGAACGGACGACGACAACCTCATCATCCGCAACCTCCCCCTGTTCCTCTCCGACACTGCTCGCGCTTGGTTGGAGCACCTGCCTCCGGGGCAGATTTCCAACTGGGAGGATTTGGTCCGAGCTTTCGCCGGCAACTTCCAGGGCACGTACGTGCGCCCCGGGAATTCCTGGGACCTCCGAAGCTGCCGGCAACAGCCGGGAGAGTCTCTTCGGGACTACATCCGGCGGTTCTCGAAGCAGCGCACCAAGCTGCCCAACATCACCGACTCAGATGTCATCGGCGCGTTCCTTGCCGGCACCACCTGCCGTGACCTGGTGAGCAAGTTGGGTCGCAAGACCCCCACCAGGGCGAGCGAGCTGATGGACATCGCCACCAAGTTCGCCTCTGGCCAGGAGGCGGTCGAGGCCATCTTCCGAAAGGACAAGCAGCCCCAGGGCTGCCCGTCGGAAGATGCTCCCGAGGCGTCTACTCCGCGCGGCGCAAAGAAGAAAGGCAAGAAGAAGTCGCAAGCGAAACGCGACGCCGCCGACGCAGACCTTGTCGCCGCCGCCGAGTACAAGAACCCTCGGAAGCCCCCCGGAGGTGCTAACCTCTTCGACAAGATGCTCAAGGAGACGTGCCCTTACCATCAGGGGCCCGTCAAGCACACCCTCGAGGAGTGCGTCATGCTTCGGCGCCACTTCCACAAGGCCGGGCCACCCGCGGAGGGTGGCAGGGCCCGCGACGATGACAAAAAGGAAGATCACCAAGCAGGAGAGTTCCCCGAGGTCCGCGACTGCTTCATGATCTGCGGAGGGCATGCGGCGAATGCCTCGGCTCGGTATCGTAAGCGAGAGCGTCGGGAGGTCTGCTCGGTGAAGGTGGCGGCGCCAGTCTACCTAGACTGGTCCGACAAGCCCATCACCTTCGACCAAGATGACCACCCCGACCACGTGCCGAGCCCGGGGAAGTACTCGCTCGTCGTCGACCCCATCATCGGCGACGTTAGGCTCACCAAGGTCCTGATGGATGGGGGCAGCTGCCTCAATATCATCTACGCCGAGACCCTTAGGCTCCTGCGCGTCGATCTGTCCTTCGTCCGAGCAGGCGCTGCGCCCTTCCACGGGATCATTCCTGGGAAGCGCGTCCAGCCCCTCGGACGGCTCAACCTGGCTCAACCTTCCTGTCTGCTTCGGAACACCCTCCAACTTCCGAAGGGAGACTTTGACGTTCGAGGTGGTCGGGTTCCGAGGAACCTACCACGCGGTATTGGGGAGGCCATGCTACGCGAAGTTCATGGCCATCCCCAACTACACCTACCTGAAGCTCAAGATGCCGGGCCCCAACGGGGTCATCACCGTCGGCCCCACGTACAAACACGCGTTCGAATGCGATGTGGAGTGCGTGGAGTACGCCGAGGCCCTCGCCGAGTCCGAGGCCCTCATCGCCGACCTGGAAAACCTCTCCCGAGAGGTGCCGGACGTGAAGCGACACGCCGGCAACTTCGAGCCAGCGGAGACGGTTAAGGCCGTCCCTCTCGACCCCAGTGGCGACACCTCCAAGCAGATCCGGATCGGTTCCGGGCTCGACCCCAAATAGGAAGCAGTGCTCGTCGACTTTCTCCGCGCAAACGCCGATGTCTTTGCGTGGAGTCCCTCGGACATGCCCGGCATACCGAGGGATGTCGCCGAGCACTCGCTGGATATTCGGGCCGGAGCCCGACCGGTCAGGTAGCCTCTGCGCCGATTCGACGAGGAAAGGCGCAGGGTGATAGGCGAGGAGATCCGCAAGCTAATGGCAGCAGGGTTCATCAAAGAGGTATTCCATCCCGAATGGCTTGCCAACCCTGTGCTTATGAGGAAGAAAGGGGGGAAATGGCGGATGTGTGTAGACTACACTGGTCTCAACAAAGCATGTCCGAAAGTTCCCTACCCTCTACCTCGCATCGATCAAATCGTGGATTCCACTGCTGGGTGCGAAACCCTGTCTTTCCTCGATGCCTACTCAGGGTATCATCAAATCAAGATGAAAGAGTCCGACCAGCTCGCGACTTCTTTCATCACGCCCTTCGGCATGTACTGCTATGTCACCATGCCGTTCGGTTTGAGGAACGCGGGTGCAACGTACCAGCGGTGCATGAACCATGTGTTCGGTGAACACATCGGTCGCACGGTCGAGGCCTACGTCGATGGCATCGTAGTCAAGACAAGGAAAGCCTCCGACCTTCTCTCCGACCTTGAAGTGACACTCCGGTGTCTCAAGGCAAAGGACGTCAAGCTCAATCCCGAGAAGTGTGTCTTCGGGGTGCCCCGAGGCATGCTCCTGGGATTCATCGTCTCCGAGCGAGGCATCGAAGCCAACCCGGAGAAGATCGCAGCCATCACCAGCATGGGGCCCATCAAGGACTTAAAAGGCGTACAGAGGGTCATGGGATGTCTCGCGGCCTTGAGCCGTTTCATCTCGCGCCTCGGCGAAAGAGGCCTGCCTCTGTACCGTCTCTTAAGGAAGGTCGAGTGCTTCACTTGGACCCCCGAGGCCGAGGAAGCTCTCGGGAACCTGAAGGCGCTCCTCACCCAGGCGCCCGTCTTGGTACCCCCAGCTGATGGTGAAGCCCTCTTGGTCTACGTCGCCGCTACCGCTCAGGTGGTTAGCGCCGCGATCGTGGTCGAAAGGCAAGAAGAGGGGCATGCATTGCCCATTCAGAGGCCAGTTTACTTCGTCAGCGAGGTGTTATCCGAAACCAAGATCCGCTACCCACAAGTTCAGAAGCTGCTGTATGCAGTGATCCTGACGAGGCGAAAGTTGCGACATTACTTCGAGTCTCATCCGGTAACTGTGGTGTCATCCTTCCCCCTGGGGGAGATCATCCAGTGCCGAGAGGCCTCGGGACGGATCGCAAAGTGGGCGGTGGAAATCATGGGCGAGACAATCTCGTTCGCCCCTCGGAAGGCCATCAAGTCCCAGGTACTGGCGGACTTCGTAGCCGAATGGGTCGACACACAGTTGCCGACGGCTCCGATCCAACCGGAGCTCTGGACCATGTTTTTCGACGGGTCGCTGATGAAGACGGGAGCCGGCGCGGGCCTGCTCTTCGTCTCGCCCCTCAGGAAACACCTGCGCTACGTGCTGCGCCTCCATTTCCCGGCGTCCAACAATGTGGCTGAGTACGAAGCTCTGATCAACGGATTGCGAATCGCCATCGAGCTAGGGGTCTGACGCCTCGACGCTCGCGGCGACTCGCAGCTCGTCATCGACCAGGTCATGAAGAACTCCCACTGCCGCGACCCGAAGATGGAGGCCTACTGTGATGAGGTTCGACGCCTGGAAGACAAGTTCTACGGGCTCGAGCTTAACCACATCGCCCGGCGCTACAACGAGACTGCGGACGAGCTGGCAAAGATAGCCTCGGGGCGAACGACGGTTCCCCCGGACGTCTTCTCCCGGGATCTGCACCAACCCTCCGTCAAGATCAGCGACACGCCCGAGCCCGAGGCGCCCTCGGCCCCGTCCGAGGTAACCTCGGCCCAGCCCGAGCCGTCCTCGGTTCAGCCCGAGGAACCCTCGGCTCCCGAGGGCGAGGCGCTGCGCATCGAGGAGGAGCGGAGCGGGGTCACGCCTGATCAAGATTGGCAGGCCCCGTACCTGCAATATCTCCGCCAAGGAGAGCTACCCCTCGACCAGGCCGAGGCACGGCGGGTAGCGCGACGCGCCAAGTCGTTCGTCTTGCTGGGCGATGAGAAGGAGCTCTACCACCGCAGCCCCTCGGGCATCCTCCAGCAGTGCATCTCCATCGCCGAAGGTCAGGAACTCCTGCAAGAGATACACTCGGGGGCTTGCGGCCATCACGCAGCGCCTCGAGCCCTTGTCGGGAACGCTTTCCGGCAAGGCTTCTACTGGCCAACGGCGGTGGCTGACGCCACTAGAATCGTCCGCACCTGCAGAGGGTGTCAATTCTATGCAAAGCAGACCCACCTGCCCGCTCAGGATCTGCAGACGATACCCATCACCTGGCCCTTTGCTATGTGGGGGCTGGACCTCGTCGGCCCTCTGCAGAAGGCGCCCGGGGGCTACACGCACCTGCTGGTCGCCGTCGACAAGTTCTCCAAGTGGATCGAGGTCCGACCCCTAAACGGCATCAGGTCCGAGCAGGCGGTGGCGTTCTTCACCAACATCATCCATCGCTTCGGGGTCCCAAACTCCATCATCACCGACAACGGCACCCAGTTCACCGGCAAAAAATTCTTGGATTTTTGCGAGGATCACAACATCCGGGTGGACTGGGCTGCCGTAGCTCATCCCATGTCGAATGGGCAAGTAGAGCGTGCCAATGGCATGATTCTACAAGGGCTCAAGCCTCGGATTTACAACGACCTCAACAAGTTCGGCAAGCGATGGATGAAGGAACTCCCCTCGGTGGTCTGGAGCCTGAGGACGACGCCGAGCCGGGCCACGGGTTTCACGCCGTTCTTCCTGGTCTACGGGGCCGAGGCCGTCTTGCCCACGGACCTGGAATACGACTCCCCGAGGACAAGAGCCTACGACGATCAAAGCAACCAAGCCAGCCGAGAAGACTCGCTGGACCAGCTGGAAGAGGCTCGGGACAGGGCCTTACTACACTCGGCGCGGTATTAGCAGTCCCTGCGACGCTACCACGCCCGAGGGGTCCGACCCCGAGACCTCCAGGTGGGCGACCTGGTGCTTCGGCTGCGGCAAGACGCCCGAGGGAGGCACAAGCTCACGCCCCCCTGGGAGGGGCCATTCGTCATCGCCAAAGTTCTGAAGCCCGGAACGTACAAGCTGGCCAACAGTCAAGGCGAGGTCTACGACAACGCTTGGAACATCCAACAGCTACGTCGCTTCTACCCTTAAGATGTTTCCAAGTTGTTCATATACCTCGCACCCACGCAAAGTTTAGTCAACAAGGAAGGGTCGGCCTCGCCTCGGCAAAGCCCGACCCTCCCTTGGGGGCTAAAAGGGGGGAAACCCCCTCTGCGTCAAAATTTTCCTCGAAAAAAAAGAAAATCTCTTTTACCAGAATATCTTTCGTGCTTTTTGACTACTTCGAAAAGTGGGTCCTGGAAACGATGGAGTACACGTAAGCAGTCAAGGCTGACCGAGCCGAGGGACTCCTATGCCTCTGGGATACGGATACCTCACTCGTCACCTTCTGCGATAAGTAACTCGCGTTCGGATAAAGTGACTCCGCGGATCGAACAAGTCTTTACGTTCGGAAGCCCTTCTGCCGAAGCAATTCTTCGAGCCTTCTCGACCAAGTCGGTGATAGGGCCTCATGGACGAGTAAAAGTGCGCGTAAGCGGCAAGGCCGACCGAGCCGAGGGACTCCCACGCCTCCGGGATACGGATACCTCACTCATCACCTTCCGCGAGAAGCAACTCTCGCTCGCACAAACATCCCTGTTACCGACAAAAAGTCCAGATACTCGAAACAAGAGGAAAAGAGACGCAGCTTTACAACGCAGCGAGGGTGTGTGTTCTGGCCTCGACGGCCGTACAAGGCACACGCTACAAGACAATCTGATCCTGCAGGCTCGGGTCTTGACGCTGGAAGGGGGCGGCAACACCCTCGGCATCGACGGCACCTTCGGCGAGGCCCGACCTAGCCTCGGACGGCGACGTGGTCCGAGGGTCTCCGCCCCGAAGGACGACGTCATCACCACGCCCGGGCAATCGCTGCCAGGGACTTCTCCGGGAATCCGGCCCGAGCAGGCGGCTCAGCCGGTCACCTCCGGGGCCTCGGCCAACCATCTTCCAAGGGCGCCGGCCCGGTCCGAAGCCTCGGCTGATCAACTCCGACGTCGATCCGGCCAACGGACAACCCGGCTAGGCTCCGGCCAACCAGACGACGACAGCCCCCCGCTCCGGATGGCCGAACTGCAGCAGCGCAGGCCTCAGGGTAGGCGCCGCTGCAATCTCGCCCTCGCCCACGCCGACGTTCGAGGGGCGAGGACAAGTACAAAGGGCCGGAGGCCCGAAGCGTGGATGGTGGCGGTAATCCCGTCGGCAACGGGGACTTCTCGAGCCGCCTCTGCCTCGGCACCGACAGCAGGAGCCATCAGCCTACCGGCAGATCCCCACTCAAGTCCTCCCAGATGAGTGGGGCACCGGCCTCCGCGTAAAGGCGCCGCCCCGGTGCAAAGGCAGGACCACCCCAGAACACGAACGCCGCCCTAGCAGCGCGCGGCGTCTAGGGTGGTCCTCCCGTGTACACGGCGCGGCAGCCGCCCCCCAACAGAAGGGGCCGCCGGGAGCCAAGCCAGCAGACCCGACACGCTGGAGGTGACGACGCCCGCCGTCGATCCACCCCGCGTTGTCGAAGTCCGGGCCACCCGCAGGGCCAGTGAGCGCCCTCTCCCTCGAATGTTGCAGGAGAGGATGACCCACGAACCCGTGCGGGAGGTAGAGCGCCGGCTCAGCCCGGCACCCACCCCAGCGAGGATGATGAACATCCTTGAAGCTGAGGGTGGGACCAAGATCGTAGCCCGGTTTGCTCCTCCCCACCCAGGAGCTGGTGGTCACCGTCTCGGGTGACCCCAGCGGAGGGGAGCAACCGGGCTGCCTGATGAAAATCCTTGAAGCCGAACGATGGCTGAAAGGTACCAACTCCCACGGAGTTGCGTTCCTCCAACGATGAGGCGAAAAGACTGCGATTTCCCCCATCCGGGGGCTCGGAAGGTGGAGAGACACGGTGCATAAGGGAGAAAGAAGACGTGGTCGCCTTACGGAAGGGGCCGCCCTCCTTTTAAAGGCGACTCTCCCTGCTTGCGCCCCCAACCGTCACGGGCTGAGTCTTCTCCAACACGCCTCCAAAGCCCTCCCCTGCGGCGCGGGGGCTGGGTCCCGCATGTCATGCAGACCGGCTCCGAGCAGAAGAAGCCAAACCGCCGCGCACGGCGCACGCGACCACCCAGCGGTTACAAGTGACCCTCCACTTTTGCCCAGGCCAACGGGCGAAAGGGGCAGGCAGCCATGCAGGCGGCATGCAACCGCGCCAAGTGGACGCGCCTCTCCGACTCCTGACATGCCAGCACGGAGGCCCAAGCCCACGCGTCGCGCGACCGGCGCGCCGGATGCTGCATGCAAGCAACTGTACCACTTGCGCCACCACCGCACCTCCTCGATTGCGGAACCGATACCGCGACCCGAGGCGACCCAACGCGCGACCCAGCAGCGCCAGCCTGACGCAGCGGTCAAACGCGGTCAAAAGTGGGCCGGCAGTAATGACGATGGCAGGCACGCGGGAGCAGCGGTCACGCCGTCAGCCAAGCTCACGTCCCATCCGGAGGCAGCGAGAGAACCCCCTCTCACGGCGTGAAGACGACGCGCCCGTGACCCGTTCCTCGAACAGCTCGCGCACGCGCAACGGCAGCCTCGCCAACTACTCGCCCCGTCGCATTAACTCCGCGGCTGGACAGGCGGCGCTTCTGGCAGGAGCAGCTGGCGACGCTTCGCCTTCGCCAAAACGACCACACCAAAAAAGGTATGCCGCGTCGTTCAATTTCGTATCCTTTTTCCTCTTTCTCTATCTCTTGCAACAGGGACCGGGAAAGGGGATACCCCTAAAGGGATCCTTCCCCGTGAAGGAACTAGGCTCTGAGCCTCCTTACTGATCAGGGGTTCGAAGGCTGGCCCCCCGAAGGGTTCAACGGCCGCCTCAGATCGCGTGGGCCCGACACCCACTACTGGTCAGAGGTTCGAAGGTCGGCCTCCCGAAAGGCTCCACGGCCGCCTCAGGCTACTCGGGCTCCGCGCCCATTACTGATCAGGGGTTCGAAGGCTGGCCCCCCGAAGGGTTCACAGTCGCCTCAGACACCGAGCGAGGGATGACCAGGGGTACGTTCGATACATAACCGAGGCTCGGGTTGCGCTCCCGAGGTACCCTAGGACATTTCCGAGACCAGCGGGAACGATCCTGTAACGGAATCCCATCAGAGGGAGGCATCGAGCCCTCGGACCCCGTCGCCAGGGGACCGGGTCCGGCAGATCACCCGCAGGTACTTTTGGGCGTGCCTTCGGGCCCCTAGCCGACCCCCAACGAACGGGGCACGGACGTCCACTCGGATTACCCGCTTGCAGCTCACCGGAGACACCATGTTCGGTGCCCATCGAGGGTAACATGGCGCTCTCCCCCCTCCTCCTTGCGGAAAGGCGACGTAGGGGCGTATGTAAAAAAGCCGAGTCTGTCCCTGATCGCCCTCTCGCCCTGTGCGGAGGCTCGGGGGCTGCTCTCGCAAACCCGGCTCCGGCCAAACCGTTGACAGCGTCAACATACCAGCCCGAGAACTTGGGCCCCGACAGTGCACCTGGGCTACGGCCAGTTCGCATGAGGGAACCACTAGACCAGCCGAAGCATTACGCAAGGCATTAAGACCTCGAAGGAGTGAAACCACTCCTCCGAGGCCTCGGGGGCTACACCCGGCGGGTGCGCTCGCGCGCACCCACCGGAACAAAATGCAACCGAGAAAGGCTGGTCCCCTTGCAAAAAAGTGCGACGAAAGCCTCCAAGCGAGTGCTAACACTCCCTTCGAGGCTCGGGGGCTACTGTCGGGGACCATAATTAGGGGTACCCTCAAGACGCCTAATTCTCAGCTGGTAACCCCCATCAGCATAAAGCTGTAGAGGCCTGATGGGTGCGATTAAGTCAGGGATCAGTCCATACGAGCGATTCGATCACGCCTCGTCCGAGCCTAGCCTCGGGCAAGGGCAGCCGACCCTGAGGTGTTTCCGTCTCGCCCGAGGCCCCCTTTTTACGGCAGACGCATCTCCGGCTCGCCCGAGGCCTTGCCTTCGTTAAGAAGCAACCCTGACTAAATCGCCGCGCCGACCGACCAAGTCACAGGGGCATTTAACGCAAAGGTAGCCTGGCACCTTTATCCTGACGCGCGCCCCCTGGCAGAGCCGAAGTGACCGCCGTCACTTCGCCGCTCCACTGACCGGTCTGACAAAAGGACAGCGCCACCTGCACCGTCCCGACTGCGGTGCCACTTGACAGAGTGAGACTGACAGGCAGCCAGGCCTTGCCAAGGGCGCCATAGGAAGCTCCGCCCGACCCAGGGCTCGGACTCGGGCTAAGGCCCCGGAAGACGGCGAACTCCGCTCCGCCCGACCCAGGGCTCGGACTCGGGCTAAGGCCCCGGAAGACGGCAAACTCCGCTCCGCCCGACCCAGGGCTCGGATTCGGGCTAAGGCCCCGGAAGACGGTGAACTCCGCTCCGCCTGACCCAGGGCTCGGACTCGGGCTAAGGCCCCGGAAGACGGCGAACTCCGCTCCGCCCGACCCAGGGCTCGGACTCGGGCTAAGGCCCCGGAAGACGGCGAACTCCGCTTCGCCCGACCCCTGGGGTCGGACTCCGCCCTGGCCTCTGCCGAACGACCTCCGCCTCGCCCGACCCAGGAGCTCGGGCTCGGCCTCGGCCATGGAAGACAGACTCGACCTCGGCCTCGGAGGAGCCTCCACGTCGCCCGACCTAGGGCACAAGTCCGCCACGTCAACAGGAAGCGCCATCATCACCCTACCCCGAGCCGACTTGGGCCGTAGAGAACAAGACCGACGTCCCATCTGGCTAGCTCCGCCAGATAGGCAATGATGGCGCCCCGCTAGACCCATGACGACGGCGGCTCTCAGCTCCCCTACGGAAGCAGGGGGACGTCAGCAAGAGCCCAACTGTTCCGACAGCTGTCCCTCCACCAGGCTCCGTTACTCCTCCGACAGCCACGACACCACACCAGCTGGGTGCCAAGTTCTCTCCGGCTGCCACATTGGCATGTACCTAGGGCGCTAGCTCTCCCCCGCTAAACACGTAGCACTCTGCTGCACCCCCATTGTACACCTGGATCCTCTCCTTACGCCTATAAAAGGAAGGACCAGGGCCTTCTTAGAGAAGGTTGGCCCCGCGGGAACGAGGGCAGGGGCAGGCGCTCTCTTGGGTCCGCTCGCTTCCCTCACCCGCGTGGACGCTTGTAACCCCCTACTGCAAGCGCACCAGACCTAGGCGCGGGACGAACACGAAGGCCGCGGGATCTCCACCTCCCTCACGACTCGGCTCCGGCCACCTCGCTTTCCCCCCTTCGCGCTCGCCCACGCGCTCGACTGTAAAGCCCAAAATTGGTAGAAAAAAAATATATGGATAAATAAGTAAATATATAAGTGGATGTTTCGGGGATTCCTTGATTTCCTTTTTATACTCAGCTAATGACATTAAATTATGCAAATAACAAATAAACAAATAAAGAAAAGTGCACCCCATGCTGATGGTATGTGATGCATCTTATTTGAATCAAGGAAACATAATTTAAATTGACCTCAAAAGAAAACATAGGGGAGAAAGGAAATTTTAATAAAAGTTATTCTTTTCTTCCATATTTACACAATATAGAGAATAATAAATAAATAATTTCAGTGCAAGTAATAGAATAATTAGAATTTGATTTGATGTTTGAAATCTGGAAATTAAAAACCATAATTTGAATCTAGTTTGAGTTTTGATTTGGAAATAAAACAGAAATTATAAAAGAAAAAGAAAACAAAAATGGAAAACGCACCTGGGCCAAATCTCCACTGGCTCGGCCCATCTCTCCTCTTTCCCCCCCCCCCTCGAGCGCGCGCCGGCCCAGCTGATTTTGGCGCCGACATCATGGGCCCACCGGTCATATTCACGCGCGCACGCTCGTCCGTGTGTCGCTGCCAACTCGGGCCCACTGACCAGGACTCCATCACGCACACCGATTCCTTCTTCCACTGGCATCATGGGCCCGCTTGTCACCAGCCACCGTGCGGCCGCGGCAACTGAGCTCGCGAAATCCGCGGCGGTGCTCGCCGGTGACCTCGGACTCCGTTACCGGGACCTGCGTACCATCTCGCCGTATAAAAGGGCCCTAGCCGCAACCCGTTTCTCCCCTTGCCCTCGCAGTTCATACTAGACACCGCCATCGCCACTGTCGTGCGCGCCGTGTGTGAGGGAGTTCCGCCGCCGCCGTGATTACGCGCCCTAGTCAACGCTCTAGCCTCGGACGGAGGTCGGGGACTTCGTTGGGGCATCTCGGAGTTTCTGGTGCCCTCATCGGACGCGATTCGGGGACTGCGAGTAAGGAATTTCTCGCCGTCGCACCAACTCCGCGGCGGACCCGCACGACGTCGTGGCTGGAGCTCTCTGTGCCGCGACCCCCGGTAAGAATTCCTCTCCTGGGTTCGCTTTTCACTTGGCAACGCGTATGTGCTCTCGGTTTGTGAGATCGGGGCGTGTGCGCGCGGATTGGTTTTCCCCCGGCGAGGGCGCGCCGCGGGCGGGGCGGCGCCGCCGCGTGAGGGTGCGGTTTGAAGACGATGGGTTGTGGGCCATTGATCTCCCAGGGAACGGCCCCGATTAGATCGCGATACCGGTTCGGGAGAATAAATCTGAGCCGTTAATATCCGATCGGATGGATCGGGTGGCTCTGGGTGAAATTAAATCTGCGCCATAGGATCGCAATCCACTGGAGGGCATTGCGTACCGCTTCATTAAGTACTGCGATTTAATCTGGAGCGTTGGTGGCCGATCGGGTGGCCCACATCATCGGATACCCCTTCGTCTCGGCCACTTTGCGAATGAGCCCTCGCCTTTCACAAAATTGAACCCGCCATCCCTCGCGTCTGTGCTCTGTGTCTTAGGATCTTTGCGCAGAGGCCCCTGCCTTCTAGATAAATTGAGGCGCAGTCCAGGAATTAAATAAAACCAGAAAATAGATTTAGAAATTGATTTTGAGTATAAAAATAATTGTAAAACTTGGGTAATTCATAGAAAATTCATATTAAGCCCAAATTAATCCGTTCCAATTTCTATAGTTTTGTAATATTATTGTCTATCATCTAATACCACTGTTTTCACATGAAAGTCACATTAAAATTTATATTCTATTTAATCTTGTACAAAACACATAAAATCATTAGAAATTCATAACTTTCTCATTTTAACTTCAAATTGAGTCATTCTAGTTGCAATAATTTTATTTTACTATTGTCTACCAACCAGTAACACTGTTTAGCCATGAAACTTGAATTAAAATTGTCCATTCGAATTAATCTATTCTAGGTACTCGATAACTCCATAAAATCATAACTTTCTAACTGTAACTCTGAATTTAGTAATTCTTGTTCCCACGATCTCGTTTTGGCGCGTAGATTATTATTACGCAGTTTATTCTTATGTTTGGTGTAATGTTAATTTTGCCTATACACTGTTTGTTTGTATTGCTACGACTAGTGTGAGGTCACGAGTCATCTGAAGATCATCCTGGTACCTGGAATCTCAAGTCCGAGGCAAGTTGTGCCCTTGATCACTTCTTTTACCCACTCATGTTCTAATTAATCATAATGATCTGCATAGGTTAATTTGATGGGACCTAATAGGTTACCCTAGTTTGTCTATCTTTATGCCTTGTTTACCACTAAACTTTATGGGTAGTACTTGCTAGTGCTATATGTGGATTTGGGCATTGAGATACATATTATTCATACTTTTGTTATCAGTTGTTATTTATTGTTCATGATAAGATCATTATGTTAATTGGAACATGGAGCGACCACCCGGGAAAACAGTGCTACCACAAGGGTTTAATGGGACGCCCTTGGCTGATTAATTAGGAAAGCTAGTGGAAGACTACCTTACCCGAAAAGGGCAAGGGCAGTAGGGGAGTGGTCAGTGTAGAGAGGCCCTCGGGAGGATTTTGCTGCGATGGCGGTCCTGCAAGGGATTCCTGCTAGGGAGGCCCTCGGGAGGATTTTGCTGCGATGGCGGTCCTGCAAGGGATTCCTGCATTGGAACTTCCTATAAACTGTAGCGGGTTTTCTGAAGCTAGTGGAACTTTGTAAAGGCCTCGTAGTGTTACCTTGCCTCGCCTCCTCGGTAGAGGTGTATGGGATTGGCCGTCTCTTGGCAGATGGGTAACACGACTTGTGGGTAAAGATGCGCAACCTCTGCAGAGTGTAAAACTGGTATACTAGCCGTGCTCACGGTCATGAGCAGCTCGGACCCTCACATGATTAATCTATGGAACTAAATTCAATTTGTCATATGCATTGCATCGCAGGTGATGTTGTTATTTTTGTTCTACTACTTAATTGGGTTTGGTATTTACTTATACTTAGTAACTGCTAATAAAATTTTGACCAACTTTAAAAGCAATGCTCAGCTCTAACCATCCTCTTTGGTAAGCCTTACACTTCACGTGAGCTCCCACCTTTGGCGAGTTCATGCACATTATTCCCCACAACTTGTTGAGCGATGAACGTATGTGAGCTCACTCTTGCTGTCTCACACAACCCCACAGGTCAAGAACAGGTACCGCAGGATGATGCGCTCGGAGGATGCTGTGAAGTGTTCGTGAGAGATCTAGGCCGTCGTCTCCCAGTCAACTTTGGGTTGCTGGACCGTTGTCTCCTTATAATGTAATTATTTATTTTGTATAGAACTCCTGTTATATAGTAAAGATGTGACATTCGATCCTGTGCCACTATACATCATATATGTGAGACTTGGTCCCAGCATACCTGGTGTTTATGTTCGCGCCCGGGTCTTGGTGCCTCGAAACCCGGGTGTGACAGAAGTGGTATCAGAGGAATGTTGACTATAGGACGAAACCTAGATAGAACTGGACAACCATTCTTTACTTACCTTACTCTGATTCTTTTCTAAACTTATCTTAATCTTTTTCTCATCTATTTCCGCTTACTCTGATTATTCTTATCTTTTCTTCTAAAGACAAATGTGGATTTCAAACTTTGAAATCCTGTGCCTAAAGTGACTTTAGGAATATGAGACCTACTCTTAGGAACAAAAACAAAACTATTTTTATAGGTATCTATGTACTTGAATGATTGTTCTTATGATACTTGGTTGATTTGGATCTTTGATTGAGTGTGATTAGTTATGGAGTAATGTCCACAATTACATCTGCATATATATAGGAAAAAATGCTTATAAAAGTAACTAGACAAATTAGATTATCCCTCATTAAAAAAAATGTATCTAGCTTAATAGATTCATCTCATCTTAAAAGATTCTATCCTACACTCATAGATTTATCTTATCTCAAAAGATCCTAACTTATCCTAATGTATCTAGATCCATCTTATCTTGAAATGATTTTATCTCATCTTAATAGATCTAACTAACCTCAAAGGATTCTACCTTATCCTTATGGATTCATCTTGCCCTAATTAGCATATTTATCCACCCTAGTTTAAACAACCATGATCTAATGCAAATTAATTAGATCTTATCTAGTCAAACTAGTCATACCAATCTAATCTAGATCCCATCTAATCTAATATGATCTAATCTAATGTGGTCTACTTAAACATATTAGTGATAATGGTAGAAGAGATTAAACCCTACTAGCCATGTATTAACTTAACCTAGAGCCATGATGAATGGTATAACCTTTCTATTCCCATCTAACAACAAACAAACTTTTAACCTACATCTTGTAGTCTATCTCACCCATATATATCTCTCATCTTGACAGATTCTATCTTACCCTTGGATATTCACCTTATACGATTGGTTACCCCAATCTAGACATAAAACAAAGATTAAGCCCTACTAAAGAATCTTTAGATTATAACCAGCTACTAGCTTATTCATTCCGCTTATTGAATAATTTCCGTTGCAAAACTATTACCATATGCTTCTAACCTTCATGGTCAATACCAGGAAAGGAAAGATTATCACGTAACAGCAAACAGAAATGAATCCTCCAAATCCTCCACCTGTTGAAATCGATCAAGTGGTTGCTGCCCAAAGACTGGTAATACAACAATTAACAGACCTGGTGACCGAGATGCAAAATCAGATAAGACAAGAACGCGAGGAAATACGTCAGGTCCGCCAAGAAATAAGGCAAGCGCGGTTGGAGAGAGAACAACAACAACAACCTCCACCACCACCACTGAAAGGGAAATGTGCCCTTGGGCCATTTCTAAGTATTTTGGTGATTTAGTGTCCAACACAAGTGCCTAAGTGTAAAAAGGTGGACAAGATACAAATCAAGAATTAAGGTATGTTTCTCAGACTTAGTACATTGTTTTATGTACTAATATACTTGTCTAAGTGTTAGAAACAGAAAGAAGAAGAAAAGAAAAGAGGAGAAAAAGACTTGGCTGTGTACAGCCAAGACTTAGCTCGGTCTGTCACACCGGACTGTCCGGTGTGCACCGGACAGTGTCCGGTGCGCCAGGCTGACTCGGCGTGAACAGGCCGCTCTCGGGAATTCGCCGACGGCGTACGGCTAAAATTCACCGGACTGTCCGGTGTGCACCAGACTGTCCGGTGAGCCAACGGTCGACCGGGCCAACGGTCGGCCGCGCAATCTGCGCGGGACACGTGGCCGAGCCAACGGTCGGAAGGGGGCACCGGACTGTCCGGTGTGCACCGGACATGTCCGGTGCGCCAACGGCTCCCAGATCTGCAACGGTCTACAACGGTCGGCAGCGCTGTTTAAGGAAAGAAATCGGGCACCGGACAGTGTCCGGTGTGCACCGGACTGTCCGGTGCACCCGACGACAGAAGGCAAGGATAGCCTTCCAGATTTGCTCTCAACGGCTCCTAGCTGCCTTGGGGCTATAAAAGGGGCCCCTAGGCGCATGGAGGATACATCCAAGCAACCTTAGAGCATTCTTGATCATCCACACTCATTCTTTGCGCATTCGTTTGTGATTCTAAGTGATTCGAGCTTCGTTCTAGTGAGAACTTTGAGATAGTCATTCGAGCTCGATTCTTGGCCATGTGTGTGCGCATTTCGCTGTGGATTTGTGTGTGTTGCTTCCCTCCCTTACTCTGTGCTTCTTTGTGATCATATACTTGTAAGGGCAAGAGACTCCAATTTGTGGAGATTCCTTGCAAACGGGATAAAGGAAAGAAAGCAAAACACCGTGGTATTCAAGTGGGTCTTTGGACCGCTTGAGAGGGGTTGATTGCAACCCTCGTCCGTTGGGACGCCACAACATGGAGTAGGCAAGCGTTGGTCTTGGCCGAACCACGGGATAAACCACTGTGTCATCTCTGTGTTTGATCTCTTGTGGTATTGTGTTTTGTTGAGACTCATCTCTAGCCACTTGGAAATTATTTGTGCTAACACTTAACCAAGTTTTGTGGCTTAAGTTTGAAGTTTTACAGGATCACCTATTCACCCCCCTCTAGGTGCTTTCAATTGGTATCAGAGCCGTTCTCTTCAAGAGAGGACTAATCGCCCGAAGAGATGGATCCTAAGGGAAAGGGGATGGTGGTCAACAACAACGAGAAGGAGTCTACCTTCAACGAGCCGAGGGATGACAAGCCTACTGACTCGAGCTCGGGCCACAAGCGCAGAGACGGGAAGAAGAAGAAGACAAGGCGCATCAAGGAGATCATCTACTACGACGATAGTGATGAGTCTACTTCTTCCCAAAAGGATGACGACAACGACTACAAAAAGACGGTCAATTCAAACTTTTCATTTGATTATTCTCGTATTCAACATAGTTCGAATTCGCATTTGCTTTCCATTCCTCTTGGCAAACCTCCACACTTCGATGGGGAGGACTACGGATTTTGGAGTCACAAAATGCGTAGTCACTTATTCTCTCTCCATCCAAGCATATGGGAGATTGTGGAGAATGGAATGAAATTTGATAGCTCGGATAGCCCTATGCTTATAAATGAACAAATTCATAGAAATGCACAAGCTACTACTGTTCTCTTAGCATCTTTGTGCAGGGAAGAGTACAATAAGGTGAGCGGCTTGGACAATGCCAAGCAGATATGGGACACCCTCAAGATCTCTCACGAGGGGAACGACATCACCATGCTCACCAAGATGGATTTGGTGGAGGGCGAGCTTGGATGATTCGCCATGATAAGGGGAGAGGAGCCAACTCAAACGTACAACCGGCTCAAGACCCTTATCAACAAAATAAGGAGCTACGGAAGCACGCGATGGACGGACCACGACATCGTCCGCCTAATGCTAAGGTCCTTTACCGTTCTTGATCCTCATCTCGTGAACAATATTCGTGAGAATCCTAGGTACACGATGATGACGCCCGAGGAGGTACTCGGAAAATTCGTAAGCGGGCGGATGATGATCAAGGAGGCGAGATACGTCGACGAAGCATTGAACGGTCCAATCCACGAGCCTCAACCCATTGCTCTCAAGGCAACAAGGAGCAAGGAGTCGCTACCTAGCAAGGTGGCGCAAGTTGAGGCGGCCGGGCTCAATGATGAAGAGATGGCTCTCATCATCAAGAGATTCAAGACGGCGCTAAATGGTCGCAAGGGGCAGCCAAGCAAGACCAAGACAAAGGGGAAGCGCTCATGCTTCAAATGTGGTAAGGTTGGTCATTTTATTGCTAACTGTCCCGAAAATGATAGTGACCAGGAGCAAGGGAAGAATGGGAAGAGGGAGAACAAGAAGGTTTACAAGAAGGCCAAAGGCGAAGCACACCTTGGAAAGGAGTGGGATTCGGATTGCTCTTCGTCCGACTCCGACGACGAAGGACTCGCCGCCACTGCCTTCAACAAATCGGCCCTCTTCCCAAACGAGCATCACACTTGCCTCATGGCAAGGGAGAAGAAGGTAATCACTAGTAATGCTAATACTTATGATTCTTCTAGTGATGATGAGTCTAGTGAGGATGAAATAGATTATTCTAGTTTATTCAAGGGATTGGATAGAACTAAGATAGCTAAGATTAATGAATTGATTGATGCCTTGAATGAAAAGGATAGAATCTTAGAAAAACAAGAAGATCTTTTATATGAAGAGCATGATAAATTTGTTAGTGCACAAAATTCACTTGCTCTAGAAGTTAAAAGAAATGGAATGCTTTCTTGTGAACTTTCTACTTGTAATGAAACCATTTCTTCCCTAAAAGGTGAAATTAATGATTTAAATGCGAAACTAGAAGTAGCAAGTAAATCTAACTCTTGTGTTGAACATGTTGAAATTTGCACTAGGTGTAAGGATGTTGATATTAATGCTTGTTATGAACACTTAGTTTCAATTTCCAAACTAAATGATGAATTGGCTAGTCTTAATGCCCAACTTAAGACTAGCAAAAGTGAATTTGATAAGTTAAAATTTGCAAGGGATGCCTATACAATTGGAAGACATCCCTCAATTAAGGATGGGCTTGGCTTCAAGAGGGAAGCCAAGAACTTAACAAGCCATAAGGCTCCCATCTTCGTCAAGGAGAAAGGGAAGGCCCCTATGGCTAGTAGTGCTAAAAAGAACCATGCCTTCTTGTACCATGATAGGAGACAAACTAGAAATGCTTATGATGATTTTGACTCTCATGCCATGTTTGCTTCTAGTTCTTCCTATATGCATGGTAGAAATATGTCTAGGAGAAATGCTATTCATCATGTGCCTAGGAAGAATATTATTCATGCTCCTAGGAAAGTAGTGAATGAACCTTCCACAATTTATTGTGCATTAAATGCTTCCTTTGCTATTTGTAGAAAGGATAGGAAAATAGTTGCTAGGAAGTTAGGGGCAAAATGCAAGGGAGACAAAACTTGCATTTGGGTCCCTAAGGATATTTGCACTAACCTTGTAGGACCCAACATGAGTTGGGTACCTAAGACCCAAGCCTAAATTTGCCTTGCAGGTTTATGCATCCGGGGGTTCAAGCTGGATTATCGACAGCGGATGCACAAACCATATGACGGGGGAGAAGAAGATGTTCACCTCCTACGTCAAAAATAAGGATTCCCAAGATTCAATTATATTCGGTGATGGGAATCAAGGCAAGGTAAAAGGGTTAGGTAAAATTGCAATTTCTAATGAGCACTCAATCTCTAATGTGTTTTTAGTAGAGTCTCTTGGATATAATTTGCTATCTGTTAGTCAATTATGCAATATGGGATACAACTGTTTATTTACAAATGTAGATGTGTCTGTCTTTAGAAGATGTGATGGTTCAATAGCTTTTAAGGGTGTACTAGACGGCAAGCTTTACTTAGTTGATTTTGCAAAAGAAGAGGCCGGTCTAGATGCATGCTTAATGGCTAAGACTTGCATGGGCTGGCTGTGGCATCGCCGCTTAGCACATGTGGGGATGAAGAACCTCCACAAGCTTCTAAAGGGAGAACACGTGATAGGTCTAACCAATGTTTATTTCGAAAAAGATAGACCTTGTGCAGCTTGTCAAGCAGGTAAACAAGTGGGAGGAGCACATCACAGCAAGAATGTGATGACCACATCAAGACCTCTGGAGCTGCTGCATATGGACCTCTTCGGACCCGTCGCCTATCTGAGCATAGGAGGAAGTAAGTATGGTCTAGTTATTGTTGATGACTTTTCCCGCTTCACTTGGGTGTTCTTTTTGCAGGATAAGTCTGAAACCCAAGGGACCCTCAAGCGCTTCCTAAGGAGAGCTCAAAATGAGTTTGAGCTCAAGGTGAAGAAGATAAGGAGCGACAACGGGTCCGAATTCAAGAACCTTCAAGTGGAGGAGTTCCTTGAGGAGGAAGGGATCAAGCACGAGTTCTCCGCTCCCTACACACCACAGCAAAATGGTGTGGTAGAGAGGAAGAACAGGACGCTGATCGATATGGCGAGGACGATGCTTGGAGAGTTCAAGACCCCCGAGTACTTTTGGTCGGAAGCTGTGAACACGGCTTGCCACGCCATCAACAGGGTCTATCTTCATCGCCTCCTCAAGAAGACTTCGTATGAGCTACTAACCGGTAACAAACCCAATGTATCGTACTTTCGTGTATTTGGGAGCAAATGCTACATTCTAGTAAAGAAGGGTAGAAATTCTAAGTTTGCTCCCAAAGCTGTAGAAGGGTTTTTGTTAGGTTATGATTCAAATACAAAGGCGTACATGGTCTTCAACAAATCATCGGGTTTGGTTGAAGTCTCTAGCGACGTTGTATTTGATGAGACTAATGGCTCTCCAAGAGAGCAAGTTGTTGATTGTGAGGATGTAGATGAAGAAGATGTTCCGACGGCCGCCATACGAACCATGGCGATTGGAGAAGTGCGGCCACAGGAACAAGATGAACGAGATCAACCTTCTTCCTCAACAACGGTGCAACCCCCAACTCAAGACGATGAACAGGTTCATCAAAAGGAGGCGTGTGATCAAGGGGGAGCACAAGATGATCACGTGATGGAGGAAGAAGCGCAACCGGCACCTCCAACCCAAGTTCGAGCGGTGATTCAAAGGGATCATCCCGTCGACCAAATTCTGGGTGACATTAGCAAGGGAGTAACTACTCGGTCTCGACTAGTTAATTTTTGTGAACATTACTCCTTTGTCTCTTCTATTGAGCCTTTCAGGGTAGAGGAGGCCTTGCTAGATCCGGATTGGGTATTGGCCATGCAGGAGGAACTCAACAACTTCAAGCGCAATGAAGTTTGGACACTGGTGCCTCGCCCCAAGCAAAACGTTGTGGGAACCAAGTGGGTGTTCCGCAACAAACAGGACGAGCACGGGGTGGTGACAAGGAACAAGGCTCGACTTGTGGCAAAAGGTTATGCCCAAGTCGCAGGTTTGGACTTTGAGGAGACTTTTGCTCCTGTGGCTAGGCTAGAATCAATTCGTATCTTGCTAGCATATGCCGCTCACCATTCTTTCAGGTTGTACCAAATGGATGTGAAGAGCGCTTTCCTCAACGGGCCGATCAAGGAGGAGGTGTACGTGGAGCAGCCCCCTGGCTTCGAGGATGAACGGTACCCCGACCACGTGTGTAAGCTCTCTAAGGCGCTCTATGGACTTAAACAAGCCCCAAGAGCATGGTATGAATGCCTTAGAGACTTTTTAATTGCTAATGCTTTCAAGGTTGGGAAAGCCGATCCAACTCTTTTTACTAAGACTTGTGATGGTGATCTTTTTGTGTGCCAAATTTATGTCGACGACATAATATTTGGTTCTACTAACCAAAAGTCTTGTGAAGAGTTTAGCAGGGTAATGACGCAGAAATTCGAGATGTCGATGATGGGCGAGTTGACCTACTTCCTTGGGTTCCAAGTGAAGCAACTCAAGGACGGCACCTTCATCTCCCAAACGAAGTACACACAAGATTTGCTGAAGAGGTTTGGGATGAAGGACGCCAAGCCCGCAAAGACGCCGATGGGAACCGACGGACACACCGACCTCAACAAAGGAGGTAAGTCCGTTGATCAAAAAGCATACCGGTCAATGATAGGGTCTTTACGTTATTTATGTGCTAGTAGACCGGATATTATGCTTAGCGTATGCATGTGTGCCAGATTTCAATCCGATCCTAAGGAGTGTCACTTAGTGGCAGTGAAGCGAATTCTTAGATATTTGGTTGCTACGCCTTGCTTCGGGATCTGGTATCCAAAGGGGTCTAACTTTGACTTGATTGGGTACTCAGATTCCGACTATGCTGGATGTAAGGTCGATAGGAAGAGTACATCGGGGACGTGCCAATTCTTAGGAAGGTCCCTGGTGTCATGGAACTCTAAGAAACAAACCTCCGTTGCCCTATCCACTGCTGAGGCCGAGTACGTTGCCGCAGGACAGTGTTGTCCGCAACTACTTTGGATGAGGCAAACCCTCAGGGACTTTGGCTACAATCTGAGCAAAGTCCCACTCCTATGTGATAATGAGAGTGCTATCCGAATAGCGGAAAATCCTGTTGAGCACAGCCGCACAAAGCACATTGACATCCGGCATCACTTTTTGAGAGACCACCAGCAAAAGGGAGATATCGAAGTGTTTCATGTTAGCACCGAGAACCAGCTAGCCGATATCTTTACCAAGCCTCTAGATGAGAAGACCTTTTGCAGATTGCGTAGTGAGCTCAATATCTTAGATTCGCGGAACTTGGATTGAAATGTAGCATACATGTGTTTATGCCTTTGATCACGTTCATTCTGCATTTTGTTGCTTATTATGGTGCTCAAGTTGTACAAACACTCCCTGGACCTCACAAGTCCGTTGCAAAGTGATGCACATGTTTAGGGGAGATGTGTTACAACTTGACCCTTTGAGACTAACCATATGCTTGAGTTTGCTTGTTTTAGTCTCAAAGGAGAATTGAAAGGGAAAAGGTGGACTTGGACCATGAAAGACTTCCACTGCACTCCGATGAGAGGGTAAACTATTCCAAGTTCATCTAATGAACTCTTATTGCCATTTGCTCTTAATTGAAGATTTTGGTAAGGCAATGGGGTTATAGGCCAAGATTAATCCCGTTTTGGTGTTTGATGCCAAAGGGGGAGAAAATAAAGGCCAAAGCGATAAATGGATCAGCTACCACTTGAGAGATTTTGAAAATAGTAGAATAGAGCTTTTTGTTTGTCAAAACTCTTTTAATTGTCTCTCTTATCAAAAGTTGGCTTCTTGTGGGGAGAAGTATTGATTATGGGAAAAAGGGGGAGTTTTTGAAATCTTTGATCAATCTCTTTTGGAATGACTCTCTTTATGTTTCAACATGTGTGGTTGACTTAGAGATAGAGATTTGAGTTTAATTTGCAAAAACAAACCAAGTGGTGGCATAGAGTGATCCATATATGTCAAAAGTGAATCAAAACAATTCTGAGTTCTTATTTGATTTGATTTTGTACTTGTTCTACTTGCTTTATGTTGTGTTGGCATAAATCACCAAAAAGGGGGAGATTGAAAGGGAAATGTGCCCTAGGGCCATTTCTAAGTATTTTGGTGATTTAGTGTCCAACACAAGTGCCTAAGTGTAAAAAGGTGGACAAGATACAAATCAAGAATTAAGGTATGTTTCTCAGACTTAGTACATTGTTTTATGTACTAATATACTTGTCTAAGTGTTAGAAACAGAAAGAAGAAGAAAAGAAAAGAGGAGAAAAAGACTTGGCTGTGTACAGCCAAGACTTAGCTCGGTCTGGCACACCGGACTGTCCGGTGTGCACCGGACAGTGTCCGGTGCGCCAGGCTGACTCGGCGTGAACAGGCCGCTCTCGGGAATTCGCCGACGGCGTACGGCTAAAATTCACCGGACTGTCCGGTGTGCACCGGACTGTCCGGTGAGCCAACGGTCGACCGGGCCAACGGTCGGCCGCGCAATCTGCGCGGGACACGTGGCCGAGCCAACGGTCGGAAGGGGGCACCGGACTGTCCGGTGTGCACCGGACATGTCCGGTGCGCCAACGGCTCCCAGATCTGCAACGGTCTACAACGGTCGGCAGCGCTGTTTAAGGAAAGAAATCGGGCACCGAACAGTGTCCGGTGTGCACCGGACTGTCCGGTGCACCCGACGACAGAAGGCAAGGATAGCCTTCCAGATTTGCTCTCAACGGCTCCTAGCTGCCTTGGGGCTATAAAAGGGGCCCCTAGGCGCATGGAGGATACATCCAAGCAACCTTAGAGCATTCTTGATCATCCACACTCATTCTTTGCGCATTCGTTTGTGATTCTAAGTGATTCGAGCTTCGTTCTAGTGAGAACTTTGAGATAGTCATTCGAGCTCGATTCTTGGCCGTGTGTGTGCGCATTTCGCTGTGGATTTGTGTGTGTTGCTTCCCTCCCTTACTCTGTGCTTCTTTGTGATCATATACTTGTAAGGGCAAGAGACTCCAATTTGTGGAGATTCCTTGCAAACGGGATAAAGGAAAGAAAGCAAAACACCGTGGTATTCAAGTGGGTCTTTGGACCGCTTGAGAGGGGTTGATTGCAACCCTCGTCCGTTGGGACGCCACAACGTGGAGTAGGCAAGCGTTGGTCTTGGCCGAACCACGGGATAAACCACTGTGTCATCTCTGTGTTTGATCTCTTGTGGTATTGTGTTTTGTTGAGACTCATCTCTAGCCACTTGGAAATTATTTGTGCTAACACTTAACCAAGTTTTGTGGCTTAAGTTTGAAGTTTTACAGGATCACCTATTCACCCCCCCTCTAGGTGCTTTCAACCACCAGCTCCACCAAGCTACATAAACATATATATAAATTACTACTATTCGAAAGATCTAGATGTTACTTTAGTTAGTGGATGATATGATATTATTTTAAGAAGGAATAATAAGGTCTAATCGACCCCATGTCTTGCTAATAAAGTATGCATCATGATGAGATTTTGTTTGTACATATGTGTTGAGATAACATAGTTATACCTTTTTCTTACAAATCTCGAGGACGAGATTTCTGTTAAGGGGGGTAGGATTTGTAAAGCCCAAAATTAGTAGGAAAAAAATATATGGATAAATAAGTAACTATATAAGTGGATGTTTCGGGGATTCCTTGATTTCCTTTTTATACTCAGCTAATGACATTAAATTATGCAAATAACAAATAAACAAATAAAGAAAAGTGCACCCCATGCTGATGGTATGTGATGCATCTTATTTGAATCAAGGAAACATAATTTAAATTGACCTCAAAAGAAAACATAGGGGAGAAAGGAAATTTTAATAAAAGTTATTCTTTTCTTCCATATTTACACAATATAGAGAATAATAAATAAATAATTTCAGTGCGAGTAATAGAATAATTAGAATTTGATTTGATGTTTGAAATCTGGAAATTAAAAACCATAATTTGAATCTAGTTTGAGTTTTGATTTGGAAATAAAACAGAAATTATAAAAGAAAAAGAAAACAAAAATGGAAAACGCACCTGGGCCAAATCTCCACTGGCTCGGCCCATCTCTCCTCTTCCCCCCCCCCTCGAGCGCGCGCCGGCCCAGCTGATTTTGACGCCGACATCATGGGCCCACCGGTCATATTCACGCGCGCACGCTCGTCCGTGTGTCGCTGCCAACTCGGGCCCACTGACCAGGACTCCATCACGCACACCGATTCCTTCTTCCACTGGCATCATGGGCCCGCTTGTCACCAGCCACCGTGCGGCCGCGGCAACTGAGCTCGCGAAATCCGCGGCGGTGCTCGCCGGTGACCTCGGACTCCGTTACCGGGACCAGCGTACCATCTCGCCGTATAAAAGGGCCCTAGCCGCAACCCGTTTCTCCCCTTGCCCTCGCAGTTCATACTAGACACCGCCATCGCCACTGTCGTGCGCGCCGTGTGTGAGGGAGTTCCGCCGCCGCCGTGATTACGCGCCCTAGTCAACGCTCTAGCCTCGGACGGAGGTCGGGGACTTCGTTGGGGCATCTCGGAGTTTCTGGTGCCCTCATCGGACGCGATTCGGGGACTGCGAGTAAGGAATTTCTCGCCGTCGCACCAACTCCGCGGCGGACCCGCACGACGTCGTGGCTGGAGCTCTCTGTGCCGCGACCCCTGGTAAGAATTCCTCTCCTGGGTTCGCTTTTCACTTGGCAACGCGTATGTGCTCTCGGTTTGTGAGATCGGGGCGTGTGCGCGCGGATTGGTTTTCCCCCGGCGAGGGCGCGCCGCGGGCGGGGCGGCGCCGCCGCGTGAGGGTGCGGTTTGAAGACGATGGGTTGTGGGCCATTGATCTCCCAGGGAACGGCCCCGATTAGATCGCGATACCGGTTCGGGAGAATAAATCTGAGCCGTTAATATTCGATCGGATGGATCGGGTGGCTCTGGGTGAAATTAAATCTGCGCCGTAGGATCGCAATCCACTGGAGGGCATTGCGTACCGCTTCATTAAGTACTGCGATTTAATCTGGAGCGTTGGTGGCCGATCGGGTGGCCCACATCATCGAATACCCCTTCGTCTCGGCCACTTTGCGAATGAGCCCTCGCCTTTCACAAAATTGAACCCGCCATCCCTCGCGTCTATGCTCTGTGTCTTAGGATCTTTGCGCAGAGGCCCCTGCCTTCTAGATAAATTGAGGCGCAGTCCAGGAATTAAATAAAACCAGAAAATAGATTTAGAAATTGATTTTGAGTATAAAAATAATTGTAAAACTTGGGTAATTCATAGAAAATTCATATTAAGCCCAAATTAATCCGTTCCAATTCCTATAGTTTTGTAATATTATTGTCTATCATCTAATACCACTGTTTTCACATGAAAGTCACATTAAAATTTATATTCTATTTAATCTTGTACAAAACACATAAAATCATTAGAAATTCATAACTTTCTCATTTTAACTTCAAATTGAGTCATTCCAGTTGCAATAATTTTATTTTACTATTGTCTACCAACCAGTAACACTGTTTAGCCATGAAACTTGAATTAAAATTGTCCATTCGAATTAATCTATTCTAGGTACTCGATAACTCCATAAAATCATAACTTTCTAACTGTAACTCCGAATTTAGTAATTCTTGTTCCCACGATCTCGTTTTGGCGCGTAGATTATTATTACGCAGTTTATTCTTATGTTTGGTGTAATGTTAATTTTGCCTATACACTGTTTGTTTGTATTGCTACGACTAGTGTGAGGTCACGAGTCATCTGAAGATCATCCTGGTACCTGGAATCTCAAGTCCGAGGCAAGTTGTGTCCTTGATCACTTCTTTTACCCACTCATGTTCTAATTAATCATAATGATCTGCATAGGTTAATTTGATGGGACCTAATAGGTTACCCTAGTTTGTCTATCTTTATGCCTTGTTTACCACTAAACTTTATGGGTAGTACTTGCTAGTGCTATATGTGGATTTGGGCATTGAGATACATATTATTCATACTTTTGTTATCAGTTGTTATTTATTGTTCATGATAAGATCATTATGTTAATTGCAACATGGAGCGACCACCCGGGAAAACAGTGCTACCACAAGGGTTTAATGGGACGCCCTTGGCTGATTAATTAGGAAAGCTAGTGGAAGACTACCTTACCCGAAAGGGGCAAGGGCAGTAGGGGAGTGGTCAGTGTAGAGAGGCCCTCGGGAGGATTTTGCTGCGATGGCGGTCCTGCAAGGGATTCCTGCTAGGGAGGCCCTCAGGAGGATTTTGCTGCGATGGCGGTCCTGCAAGGGATTCCTGCATTGGAACTTCCTATAAACTGTAGCGGGTTTTCTGAAGCTAGTGGAACTTTGTAAAGGCCTCGTAGTGTTACCTTGCCTCGCCTCCTCGGTAGAGGTGTATGGGATTGGCCGTCTCTTGGCAGATGGGTAACACGACTTGTGGGTAAAGATGCGCAACCTCTGCAGAGTGTAAAACTGGTATACTAGCCGTGCTCACGGTCATGAGCAGCTCGGACCCTCACATGATTAATCTATGGAACTAAATTCAATTTGTCATATGCATTGCATCACAGGTGATGTTGTTATTTTTGTTCTACTACTTAATTGGGTTTGGTATTTACTTATACTTAGTAACTGCTAATAAAATTTTGACCAACTTTAAAAGCAATGCTCAGCTCTAACCATCCTCTTTGGTAAGCCTTACACTTCACGTGAGCTCCCACCTTTGGCGAGTTCATGCACATTATTCCCCACAACTTGTTGAGCGATGAACGTATGTGAGCTCACTCTTGCTGTCTCACACCACCCCACAGGTCAAGAACAGGTACCGCAGGATGATGCGCTCGGAGGATGCTGTGAAGTGTTCGTGAGAGATCTAGGCCGTCGTCTCCCAGTCAACTTTGGGTCGCTGGACCGTTGTCTCCTTATAATGTAATTATTTATTTTGTATAGAACTCCTGTTATATAGTAAAGATGTGACATTCGATCCTGTGCCACTATACATCATATATGTGAGACTTGGTCCCAGCATACCTGGTGTTTATGTTCGCGCCCGGGTCTTGGTGCCCCGAAACCCGGGTGTGACATCGACCCATCTGGGCTGGGGCACGCGACACACTCACTCGTCGGCTTAGGGACCCTCCGGTCTCGAAACGCCGACACCACTGGACAGGATAAAATCGAGAGCATCAGACATGTCTAGTGCACTGCTAGTTTCTGCATCAGATATGTTCGCTGCTATCCCTATAATCTCAATGGCTATAAACTAGTTGTTACCCTTTATCGGGTATTTGGTGCACACACTGATCACATTCAATGCATGTTAGTACTAAGTGCGCGCGCAATTTACACACTCTAAGAACCATATCCAATGTGGCATTTGGTGCTACACCAGATATACCTAATGATGTTATAGCGATTTATAGACTTATATGCTCTCTGAGTACCTTACCTAGTGTATAATCCAGTGCAGCATCAGACACGTCCAATAAGCCATAGCTAATGCACAACAGACTTTACTATGCTCGACTGTAAACTGTGCAGCAAGTGTGTGCATGCCTGGTGTCCATTGCACACACCTGATACACCACTGGACCATACTTTGCATGCTGAAAAACTACACTGAGAGCGCTTTTTCATCTCTTCTCAAGCATACTAACTCTCAAATGTTTTACCAAACATATTAGAGCATAGTTGGCATTTTTTAAGAGTTTTCAATAAATATTTTTCCTTGCTCTTATAGTGTGTTACTAGGCCAATATGCAATGCACGCAATTCAAAAATCTAGTGGCACTAGATGACCAAATTATCTAATTAGGCTCCCTCTTAGTTGTACGACCATCCATCCTAAATTCAATCACATACTCTGTCGTGTCTTGGTCGGTAAAACAAAATGTCATGGCTATATTAAGCCCTTGCATTTTGTTTTTCTCCTTTGTCTTTCTATGTTGACCACTTGATTATGTTTTGTGGTTGTCATCATCATTTCCATGATTTCCATTCTTACTTCAATCAGGGCTCTAATCTAGCTCATTCACAATACGAGTAGTGAAAAATAACTGGCTTAGAATCCATACCTTTGTCTAAGGTTCTTTGATGGAAAATTGAGTAAGTATACATACTCAATGCTTTCAAAAACATTTCCAGCCATGCGGATCTGTATATCTCCAAAACATATCAATCTGAGCAATTGGTAAACAAAACAGAAAACTCCAAATATTATATAAATAAAGGACACAAAACCAACCTGCCCTCTGTTATCCTAATTAGGCCCATCACTAAATACCGTGTCATCAAGAACCTTCCCGCATGAACCACAGCTTCTGATTGCTAAACATGTTAGTTGATTGCTTTTGCAGGAAGCAGAGGGTTTTAGTAGGAGAGGCCGTGCTGGGCCTTATGCCATGCCGGCCCACTGCGTGTACAGGCTGAGCCCAATTGGGTAGAGCTCGCAAACGAGCGGGCGTACTGATGATGGAGTCCATTTATCTTAGGTGCCTGATTTTTGTGTCGAGTTGATGATGTTGGTGTCGTTGTAGATGTGGTCGCGGATAGGCACTCCACTCCACTCCACTCCACGCAGTTTGGGTCTTTGGCAACAGCATCCATCCAAAATTGGCGCCTAACTTGTCTAGAAAAAGAACCGTCAGTACCGACCAAAATTCGTGCAAAACGGGACCACGCGAGGTGCGATTCGATTGGATTAGTAGTTCAGAACGCACGCACGGATCCCAGGACAGGCCAAGAAAGTGACCACAGGTTCGCCGGTCAGGTTAAACTATTGCTGCCACTCGCTCACACAGTCACACTGACCCACGCCAACTCAAGCGAGCATATACAAGAGTCTCAAGAGTCAAGACTGCAAGTTCATCGCACATGCGTTCCTCGAGGAAGAATATCCGAACAAATTAATGCCATTGTCATATAATATACCGTTCGCGTCGATTTAGTCACCAAAAACTATAATAAACTGTCGGACAGTACTTAACACCTTTAGATCATGTATGGTCGAATAAAATTGAAGATCTTTAGATCATTAAGTCACCTCTGTAAGGCAAAACAGCAACGAACCTTACGCCCTTCTTGTGATGAGCAATACCTTGGGTTCGGCTCCGCGAGGCGAATATGGTGGCGGCGGTCCGTAACCGGTCGTCTGGCGGTGCTCACGACGGTGCGAACTGTCCGCGGCTCTGGGCCAGACGGTCCGCGACCTGGCGTCAGAAGCGGCTTCTTCCGTGCGCGTTGTTCGGACGGTCCGCGATGGCGCATGATCGTCTTTTTCTACTCGTAGGACCTAGATCTCGCCCCTCGGGGAGAGACCTTATGGTGCTCCGGGTTAGCAGGTCACCCAGGGCGTCGTCAGACGACGTAGAGTCGCCTAGAAATTAAGAGATCAGATGACCTTTTGGTGTTCAACACATGTCCCTGCCTTTTGATGGAGCTTGGCGAACCAAAAGCACCAACGCACTTTGGAAACAATAGATCTAATGAGTTATTTTATTCTCGAAGTAAGGACTCAGCTCGATGCAGGTCATCAGATCTTGTGATCAGATAATATAAATATTTGATAGAACTTTGATGCACAGAGGCCGTTTCGGATTGCATCCCCGTCGGCCTTGTGTGCCTGATCAACATATCAATAGGCAAAAACTTGTGGTGCCCCCTAGCCCGAATAAGTAAATGGATTCAGCCAGTAATATCGATTGGTCGTCGTACCACCCCATATTTGAGTAGGACAACATATCGGTGATGAATAGACTGGACAACACCATGACATCCCTGGAAGAGGATGACTAGACTATCTTGGTTGCACCAGTTCTTAGGGTTAGTTCAGTCGGCCTCTGTTTTGCACAAATCGCCTTTTCGACTCCGATCGTTGGCCTTGTTTTTTCTAACACATGTGTCATATTATATACATCCTCCATTATAATTTTAATTCAATTATCAAAAGAAATTTTAACAGATTGAATATTGCCTAATGGTGTGGCGTTACTTACAATGGGTAGTTAATGCAGCAAGGCTGACAGTGAATTATACTTTACTTTCCTCTCCTTGACGACCTTCTGGTGGCGATCTATCTTGAAGTACAAGAGGTACCACTTTTTCGCCCCCTTGCATATCTGAGCCTTTTGTCCCTGGAAATCCTCGTCCAACATCTTTATGTAGTCTTCTAATTTCTCATCCTCGGTGGCCGGCGAGGTAAATAGCCTTGTGATGATATCTGGGGCAACATTGTTGTGATCTTTGTGATCAGCCATTGTGGCCGATCTAATAGGTCTAATCTGTTAGATCAGATATGGTAGATCTTATCTTTTTGTCCCAACAAAGTCACCAAAAAGTGTGTTGGCACCGATTTGGTCACCAACACTAATGAACTGTCAGGCGGTACTTGACACCTTTAGATAACTTAGGGTCCAATAAAGTTGAAGATCTTTAGAGCACTGAGTCACCTCTATGATGGTCACCACCTATTTGAGACCAAACAACAACAAACCCTAGGGCCTTCTCGTGATGAGCAATATTACCTTGGGTGAACGGTGGTGGCGGTCCGCGACAGGTCACCTAGCGGTGCTCGTTGCGGCTGCCGTCGCGGACTGTCCGTGGCTCTAGGCCGGACGGTCCGCGACCTGGCAACAGAAGCGGCTTCTTCCCTATGCGTTGTCCGGATGGTCCACGCTCTTGGTCAGATGGTCCGCTATGGCACAGGGTCGTCTTCTTCTCCTCGTAGGACCTAGATCCTGCCCTCTGGGGAGAGACCTTAGGGTGCTTCGGGTCAGCAGGTCACCCGGGACGTCTTCAGACGACGTAGAGTCGACTAGAAATTAAGAGATCAATTCGAGAAAGATTTTGAGTGAAGTAGACAAAGTAGATCTTGTCTATGAGAAGGGTTAAGATCCTAGGGTCGTCATGGGGTCGGCAGGCCACCCCAGGACGGATTTAGATGACGTAGAGTTTGGTGGATATGCGGAAGGCTACATCTAAAACTACATTACATTTACTCATAAGGCAGAAAAAATAGATATGTTACATTTACTCATAAGATAGGTTCAATTGGAATGTGCCCATGTGATTAGATAGATAACCACACGAGATAAAGATAATCAACTGAGTCAATCTGATCGTGGGGACGCAGACCGTATGGGCATCCACTTTTAGTGTTCAACATATACATATAGAAATAATCGCACAAGCATGCGTGAGATCGATCGACCTCTGTGTTGTGTGTGCCGCTGTCTTGGAGTGGTGGAACAACACACCTGCACTCTCATATGCATCCACACATTGCGGCACACATAGTCGTGTTTAACTAATACTAGTCGGTTGTCCGTGCGTTGCGACGGTTCACAACAATATCCACGTAACTATCCACCAAAAAGATCTCAAGATTTTTTATTAATTGTTTCCGCTTTCCATTTTTTATTTGACTAACTAATGTTGTTTACTCCATCCAATATGTCTTGGTACAACACGGCTAATGGAGGGAGCGATTAGAAGAGAGTTCACAACGACTGACTAAACGAATAGAGATTATAGAATGACATAATTCCACTATACAAATACCAAATAAGAGAAAGTTTGTGCGCTCAAGTTTCTAAAACAAGTCACATGAAGTCAAACTTATAAAAAAAGATAGATCAAAATATGGAGTGGTTGCTAAAGTCAGCATCAATAAAAACTAAATGCGCTCCATACAAATTATGATACTTTGTAGCAATTACTAATGTTTAAAACCAACAAATAACCTTTCCTTTTACTGTTAGTGTGACAAATCATTGTTACTCCATCTAATTCAGCAACCTCGAACACCATGGAGTCCATTGCGCCAATGTGGTCTCAGAAACGACCTAATGCTTGCAAGCACCAAGAACATAAGGGACGAGCACCCCGTGGTAGTACCTGCATGGATATCTAAATCCTAACACATATTTTGCTGGATCCATGAGCCATCATCAGTAGGACACAAACCATGTGCAGACAATAAATAAAGTATTAACACACTAAAATTATGTTCAGTCCCTAGCACAACAAAAAACTAACACCCAAAACAACAGAGGAACAACATAATATTTTTTTGCAATGACAGAAGGATGTGTGATAGGTACATAGAAGCGGTAGAAGCATACCGAGTTGACACCGTGGTAAGGAAAAGACCATGTAGACAAGTGATGCTGAGCCATCGAACGGGTATCATTGACAACAAATCAATGATCCCCCATCCTCGCCTCCCCACTTCCAAGGTTTTGTAGAACAGGAAGGAAAGAGAAGAGGCGGGTATACCTGTTCGTTGCCGGAGAAGGACACGACGAAGATCTAGGCATCTGGAGGCGACATAGGTAGTGTACCGCTAGATACATATAGGGAGAGAGCACACAAGTGGAGAAAGAAGCCTAGCTGGAGCAGCTCCAAATCGAGAGGCACCCGCACCAGGTGTCGGTCCGAGAAGGGAGAGAGAATGCAAGTGCCTTCCCAACCCTGGACCCACTGAGGCGACACACCACCGCCACTAAATCCATAGCATATGCCGACTACTGCCGCGCCACGGGCCTTGGTTGTCCAATATCTCAGACCTGGACTCCTCATCGTCAAGATAACCTAAGCGTGGCAGGCGCTATCGTTCCTCCTTGCCGGCACGCACGAAGAAAAAGCCAGGAGCAAGACCGACTCGCCTCGTACCCGCATCGAAGAGCATCGGTCGGCTCACGACTGCGACCGTGGGCGGGGCAGTAGGTTGGGGAGGAAGAACAGGGCGAAGGCTAGGAAGATGAACGGGACGTCAAACGACAGCTAAAACGATGGTGCGCATACTGTGAAACGTCCTCATGGACGTGCAATAGCCACTGCGTGGGTCAGTATCGCGACTGGTGTTGGATGAACACGAGGAGGAGGTGTCTGCTCCCACGCCCTCTACCGAGAATGGGGTAGCACGGAGGATGGCGAACGAGGTGGCGGCAACTGAGGCGAGTACCATCATTATCGTGTGGAGGTATAGATGGCTAAATGAGCTGTGTCTGACGAGTTGGTCCGAGGCACGACCCACTTAATAGTGGTTGGTCCAGCCCGGCACGAGCGTCTTGACGTGATTGGGATGTAGCCTCGGCGCGTATTGCTGACCCGACCCGACACGATTATGTTTTTTATTTTACAAAAAAACATATATACATATGTACAATTTATATTCAATATTAAAAACACCTGAGCATGATGTTCTACTGGTTAGACAGTTTCACCAAGTGTCTCCTGCTCTTTTTCCATCAGGGCGTGGGTTCAAACCCCACCTAACATTTTACGCTGATTTAATCAAATAGCCCGACCGGCTAACGAGCCGGCCCAGCAAAGTCAGCAGGCCGGCATGCCGTGCCTGGGCCAGTGCTGTGGCCCGCGGGGGTCGATCCCGTGTCGGGCCGTTGTTTGGCCATCTATATGTGGAGGTGTATTTTGGGCAGCGGATGGACGGCAGCGGGTTAATTTGAAATAGATGCCAAATGTTATTTGTAAAAAGATGACGCGAGGTTATTTGTAAAAAGATGACGCGAGACCACCGTCGAAACTTGTGTTTTAATATAGTATAGATTTGTAGCTTTGCAACGTGTACTGTAGCTAGCTGTATTTTAACTGATACTTTGTAGCTTTGCAGGACGCCATTTTCGTAGGCTAGCTGAACGCGTCAGCCTCCCAAAGCCTATCATATTCATGCTCTCCCATGTCTTTGTGTGGAAATTTTGCGCCCTAGTAAGTGGACGACGAGAGACAGGGATAGAAAGGATCTATGTCGACGTCGATGGCACTGCACTGATTTAGCGAGCGAAAAAGCCGGCGGTCAGCATTCGTCCAAGGCACTTCCGTCGTGCTCTGACCGTTGTACAGTCATTTTCACACTCGCTGTAGAATTGAAGAAGCCTAGCTTCTAGTTCTAGCCAGCTCTGCATGGCGGATTATATTGGCCCCGACAACGACAAAACTACCCCACCGATCGAGATGTCCGTCCACATGACATACTAAAATTAATATATACTATAGAGACAATTATTGTACGTTTTGGAATTAGTAGCCCTCTTTTTTTTCCCTTATTGATGAATAATGTATCTTCAGATTTATCCTATGCATGTAGGGTATGGAACTGACTGACGGATAGTATAGGCTTTCATTATTTGCACCTGTTAAACATATTGTATACGGATGTTAGACGTATTGCATGATCTCTTTGTCGAGAACCAAGTGGCAAAGCAGCTGTGTCCGATAGTGTTCTTATGTATTATTACCGATAGGCAATCACGGTATATGTAATTCTGTATTTGTCTAACCCACAATATAACTAACATTTCTTCCCAAGTTGTCCCAACATAACAGGAAAAGACCATGCATATATAGAGCGCGATCCACGTCTAACAATTGAAGAAGTGCGGTCCATATTATGTGTAGCCACAAGGAGTGATATATACTGTGGTAATAGCTTGTGTACCTAATTAATCTCCCAACGCGCGCCTTTGCGCTACGAGAGGTCCTTGTTACATACGTAGATCCATACAAACATCACTCGTCGTTATACATACTCGTACGTATAGATCTCTGTTTGGTATAGTAGTCTCCAGATGTATGCATATCATGCACGTACGATACGATTGCGCAGGATCGTCTATCGGACGTCCGTCCTTAATTATTAGGACGAGTTGAGCTTCCAGCAGGTGAGCCTGATCTGCCCACTGGTCCCGGTGAGCGGTCCGAGGTTGCCCATCTTCACCATGGCCGCCGTGAAGGCGCTGGTGAAGGCGGCCGAGCTGGACGCGAAGTTGCTGACCGTGCTGTCGGTGCTGCCGTTGTTGAACAGCTCCTGGTCCGAGTGCAGCAGGCCCTTCTGCGACAGCAGGTTCTTGTAGTAGTCGTTGTCGAACACGGTCGGGGTCATGGTGTCCAGCGGCGCCAGGCTGCTGCCGCCGGACATGGGGCAGTTGGCCTTGAGCGACGTCGCGAAGGCCGCGTTGATGTTGGTGTCGTTGTAGATGTGGTCGTTGAAGCTCGAGCACTGCGCCTGCCCGATTGTGTGAGCGCCTGAGAGAGCGACCATGTCGGTCGCGTCGAGGTTCTTCTTGCTGTACGCGGCTAAAAGTGCTTGGAGGCTCGACGTCGGAGGTGGGAGGTCGCTTGTCTGGCTAGGGAACGAACCGGTCGAGTCCCTTCTCCCCAGAAGCACGGTCCACGAAGGCCCGCCGAGCTGCATATGCACCACGCATACGATCGGAATTAGTTAGTTAGTTTGCAAACCAACAAGCTACTAGCCAGCAAATTAACAGGCACGGTGATGTGGCTACGTACCGCGACGACTCCGTCGCGGGCGGCGACGGCGAGGATGTCGGCGCAGGAGACGACGCCCGGGCACGCCGCCTCCACCTGCGCCTTGATGCTGTTGACGACGTCGAAGGCGCTCGGGTTCAGAGTTAGGTTCGGCGGCTGGGTCTGCTCCCCGGAAGTGTCGTTCAGCAGAATGGACGCGTCGCAGCCCTGGTGGACCACCAGAAATTTCACCATGCCTCCTGGTTAATTAATCGCATGTATGCATATACGACATGCTAATCTTTTATCTTCAAATTAAAATGCACGACGATGCTAGCTAGCTAGCTAGAAAGGAAATCATGCTTATATATATATATAGATGCATCTGAGACAGCTAGACTTGCTTGGACGAAGCAGTCGTGGAAGTGGAGCCTGAGCAGCGACGCCCCCACGCGAGCCTGCTGCGCCACGGCGGAGTTCACGCCGCTGCTGATTGTGGACATCGCGCTGGGGCACGACGTGTCGTAGAACGTCGACGACAGCTGTGCCGACGCCGTTGAGGCCGACAGCGCCGCCGCCGCCACCACCAACAGGCTAATAGTAAGGCAAGAACCAGAGGAGGTAGCCATGGCTGTGCCTATGCTTTGCTTAATTTCTCCTCGGTACGTAGCTAGCCTTATCTAGCTTAGCTTAATCCTGCACTTCTGCTAGCTCCTTTGCTGTATTATTGTGTTGTGTGGTGTGCATAGAGGTTGCTCTACTCCATGCATATTTATAGGGCCCACTGATGCCTGCATGCCGCTAGGGGACCAGAAACCATCCAAATCGGGCGCCAAACTTGGTCCAGGTTTAGTCTCCGAATTGAAAGCCAGCATATGCACACAGTGTGTTGACCAGCCAGCACATCTGAATTGCGTTACATTGCCATAAAATACAAGAGAATATGTAGTAGTATATGAAAGGGCCCCCGCGAAGAAAAGTATGCATACCGACAAGATAATTTAGCCCATGTCGTTGAGGAGATACTGGTTGGTGTACGTACGTGTGTTTCTTTTCAACTCCCCTGTCAGCTCCAGCTGGCCGCTGAGGCTGTCCGCAACACTTCTCCCTAAATTTTCACCTCTATATCACACTATGCAACCACTTCAGCAAAATTCCATACTCTATATTTCCTTCTCTCACAGCAGCGATGCTCTCTAAATTCTCCCCTATACCCCACTATCCCTACAAAATATATGTCTTTTCTCAGCTACCTCAACTGCCACATTTTCTTTTTAATCCAATAATTCAAACTACCTAATGTAAACGACGGCAGGTTTTCAAATTTTACAACTTTCAAATATAAAAACCATAACATGGCCTGATCAAATATATTTTCCTTGTACAGAACCTTTCATCTGATAAGTAAGAAATCACAATATGTTGAACACCAGTACAACCAAGCATTGCACGGCCCGACACAAACTCAAGAGTTTTCCATCCCTGATGAACCGGACAAATAATGTTTTTCAATCTATTAGAGTGATAAGATTTTCACCACAATATCGATCGTTGCCGGTGTAACTATGTTGGGGGATTGTTATCTATTCGACAAATCACAAGGTATTGAGTAGGGTAAGTCAAAATAGTACATGTATACATGTATATCGATTACTTAGACTACAAGCTGGTGCACCAAACCGAACCCTAACTGAAATCGATTTGGGGGGACTCCGGTTTCTTCGCTCCGTCAATTCGGAGACGACAGATCCGGCAGTGACGACCTCGGACAGCGGTGAATCGAGTTTCTTCGCTCTGTCGATGTGGACTGCCGACACGGACGAAGCTCGGATGCACCACATTGCGACGCCTCCGCGTCCAAGGCAACCTCCACAGGCTCGGAGACCGCCTTCTTCCGCCGGTTCCGCGCCTTTGACTGACAACCACCGGCATCGACGATTTTCGCCCCTCTCACGGGTTTCGTCGTGGCGGTTTCTAGGAGAGCGCGGGCTCGCTGGCTTCCTTGAGAAGAAACGACGGGGGAGGCTACAACGCTCCGCCGCTCCATGTGGTGGGATCGAGAAGGGGAGCGCCACCAAGGGGGCTCGGTAGAGGTCACCGTTGCGGGAGGTAGGGGGCAACTGTTGCCCCTACCGTATGAACAGTATTATGAGAGGGGGGCCGTAGAGTTCACCGCTGCAAGCAGTTTGATGCACGACCTAACTGATAGTGACATATATATACCCCCCGAAACTGCGCTAGCTCATGTGTTTCTTGATCAAATGGTGTCAAATTGATCCCAAATTTTGCACAGGCTGTTTCTGGGGAAGTTGGGAGGGTACCCTCAAAACATCAATCCCTTAAACAACTTCAAACTCCAGAGATCCAAAAATCCATTGGAGGAGATCGATGAGGTTTTCTCAAATTTCCCCTCAGGCCTAGTTTGGATACTCTAGTAATGAGTAGGATCAGAGTGGATTGAGATGTATTGAGAGAGTATTTGATCTATTGAGGATTTACACCCTCTCCAATCCCTCCAAAACACTCTAATCCCAAAGTATCCAAACTAGGCCTCAAGAGTGAGTGTAAACTCGTACTCGTGGCGTTTATGACCGAATTAGTCGGGAGTTAGCATCACCAGAGGCAAGGATGAGAGGAAGTTATTATTTTCGACTAGGAGAGAGTGTGATGGTGAGATGTGAGTGTGTGGTGTGACTATATATGTTGGATATGGGGTGGATGGATGTGATGGTATCTTATAGATATTTACATCTTGATTCTATGATATGCAAAGGAAACCCACATGGAAATGGTAGTTTATTTTCTTCACTCCAGTCGGGAATAATTGCTATGGCCGGCACCAACTCTATAGAGACGCTAGCTTGTTGTCAATTGTCATGCATGTTTATAGGTGGCCAGTGGAATGGAATAGTGTATGCGAACCAGTGGCGCAGCATCTGCATTCTGTAGTGTCGTACCTTTCTGTAGTTATGTAGTACAGGCAGCTAGCTAGCTCGCAATACGACGAACAGAATGGTTGGTACCAAGTGCCGGTCAAGGAAGACAGGCGGCACGTCACATGAGCAGTACGTGTGCTGCAAATAATATTTGTACACAGCATTATGCATTAAACCCGAGGCATGCATGCATGTTATGTGCAGATGCCAACTAGAAACACGTAACGTAACCATCTTCGTCTTTATGTCTTGATAATCAAGTACAAACGGAAGCATTTGCGTTAGAATTCCCTGTCGGTTGTTTATATTGTAAAAACACACTTATTGAGAAGCTATTGTATTGACCGAAGATAATTACTACCTCCATTCTCAAATATTTGTTATTCGCTAATTTATTTTTGAATTAAACTGCAACAAATAGAAAAGAACGGAAGGAGCATATCGAATTGATACATCCGTCTTAAGTAGGTTACGTTATGTTTAATTATATAGTAGAAAAGCCAGAACCACTTATGATTACGACAAACGTAAGGAAACTATCTGCTTTGGTCGGCGCTCCAATGGATGTGCTGTAACTAACTATCTCTTTTCGTTAATATACAAGATATGTAGTCTTCCTTAGTATTAAGAAAAGGAGAGAGAGTTGAGGACCGTTTAGCGGTATACCCAGCGCCGCACCTGCGGGTCGAGGTGGGCGGCCGTCCAGGACCCTAAAATATTAGAGCCCCCATCAAATATATATTTAATTATAATACTTAGTTATTTTATCAGTCCAAATAATGTTGGATTGGTTAATCCGTCTAATGCTACAACCTGCTACCTCGCTCATGTAAGCGCGGGCAAACTAATCCCTGCTATCTTGTCCACACATAACATAAGCCAGAAGCGGCTGCTGGTCAACTCGCGTAAGCGAGTTTCTAAGTCAGGACTCAGAGCTGAATACATCCAAAAATATAATTCCTGTCGTGGTGTCACCGCCACAAAGACAGAACTGCAAACATCGAGATACATCGTCGATGATCGGAGAATGTGTATATTATAGTTAAGAGCTAGCTAATTATGTTTGTTTTCTGGCATAAAAGATATTATAAATTGGTATTCTATTAGTAAGCAAAAAAACGCCCCATCAAATAAATAAAGGCCAGAAATCTCAGTCATGTATTATTCAACCAGATTGGCACAATAATACTCCTTTTGTTGCTGAACGACATGCAGCAAACTCTGAGATAAAAGGACACATAACCCTCCTAGCAACACGAAGTTGTGAGAATACTGAAAGATTATTCTGTAAAAAATTTCAATATGACATGATGGTCATTTTACTTGTTGAACTGAAGTCAACTACTTGCTCCAAACGACGAATGGTGTGCATGAACCCCTGAAGTTTTTTATGGCTAACTAATTTTTTGACAATAATCACAATAAGTTGCAGAGTTGTAACCATAAAGCAACATGTCGTTGCGCGACTCGCTGGACGTTGAGGCTAACCTTTCACGTTGAAGAAAAATGTAGTATTCATGCTACTACATTAATCTAATTCCATAGCTCACTCCATAAATCCTCTATCTGTAATGTGCGTAAGATTTCCCAAATAAATCACAACAATAACATACATTGGCCATAACTGGACGATTCTGGTTGGTGAATTTGTTGGTATGCTTTTATAAACATCTCAACATTAGGGGAAGCAATGCCCATCTTGTGTAATGCATAAATATTCTATAAAATGCACAAAAACGAATTAAACCTCTCGTCCGGTGTGTACTCATGTGTATATAGAATTTGCCAAAAATCGTAGAGTATGCCTCCCCCGGGATCTTGCCTTCAATTGTCGAGGGGCCTTTGTTCGTGGTGGCTTGAATGACGATGAGCCCCCTTTCTTGTGTGGGCCTCTGCGTGGTCGCCCTTGGCGGGAACGACTGAGGGCCTCCTTGCTGATACGACGAAGTTCCCCGTCGCATGGAGCCCTAGACCCAAACGTGGTTAGCTCTGGCCAGCGCAGTCTGATCGAGGTTGGGCTTGGCCTTCGCTCCAACAGCATGAGTGTTTGGAGCTCTCTTATTGGGTCATTTATAAATGTAATCGAGGTTGAACCAATAACCACAAAGTGAAAAATGTGAGTCTGAAGTTCAGACATTTATGGGCACTAACAAAATAATGTGTGGTGAATGTGATGGTTCAAGTGGTTTTGAGAGAGACTCATCCCCACATGTGTGTTGAATAAACACTGTTTCACTATATAATATATCTAACAAATAACATGATTTAAAATATACATTTAGAAGGATTCTGAAGATCTGTAATGAGATCCTAGGAGGACGACTCATATTCTTGAATTATAAATATGCAACATATAAATCTTATACTAGATAATACATTCTCGATGAATGATCGCTCTATTGTGTAGAGAGAATATCTCCTAGTTGAGATTATAATTCCCCGATGAAACCTTTCTAGAAGAAATAAAGTACGGGATGAACACCAAAATTTTGATAATCCCTATAAAGGGACAAAGACACATATAGAACCGAGAAAAAAATAAGATAAGGTACCAAACGACTTGAAGTTTGTCTGATAAGCATGTGTGTATGTCATGAGTTTTACTAGGAGTATGTATGTACACTCGTGTATTCCACCAGATGTGGAATTGTGGTATCCTCTAAAACCCTGATGGCAGAAACCCAAAAGGTTTAGGTGTTACCAGCAAAATATCCCTATTGTACCATTGATCAACTATATCGATGTATCTGATTGATGAAGAATCCTTGATGTATTATGATCTTTGATGGACTTATGTTACATAGCAGTTTTAAAGAATGAATGCTAGGAGTGATAAATCTTATCTGAAGTGTGTATTATTGTAACTATATATCCCTTAAGTCCTCTAGAAGGACAAGTTATTTGCTTCGCACTACTATATATATTGTGGTGTATGATAGAATTAAAAGTGTAGCACCTCAACCACATCCATCCCCATTGTTATAGATGAGCGATGAGACACATATCTTGAAGAATATGTTCGAGTGATGAAGGATAACGATCTTGACAAATGTCATCATCAGGGGGGACAAATGCTTAATATTGATCACAATTGTGAGACACTAAGTGTCATATTATATGCTCTGAAGGTGTTAGCTTGATGATCAATATATGAACCTTTATGAAATTTTCTACCAAATATGTAGATCCAGTCAATCGAACACCACCAGTCAAAGTGGCTTATTTATGTTGATATGTGCACTTACCTCGTATACCCCAGAAGTGAGTTGAGGTGAGGTTCCTGAAATAATTCTTGCAACAATATGCAATTCGTTTGCTAAATCTTTATGTTCATATACTTCTAGAAGTAGTTGTTTTTCCCTTGAGACATTTTTGCAAGGATCAGGGGAGCACATTTCTATAGTTAGCCCTTGTAGAAGATTCGATGGAATCCATATCTAGAAGATCGAAATATGTCCTGATAACAGTAGGTGTACCCCTTTTCCCTTAGTGAGTTTTTATGAAGTTTCTCACATGAGGTTTTTAACGAGGGAATAAAGTGCAAACGCAATTTGCATCACCATGCGCTCTTTCTTCACATCTCCCACTAGGTTTTTGGGAGTTTTAACGAAGCATGTGTTGGGCGGTATTTACCCAAGGAGGACTGTTAAGAATAATGGATTATGCGGGCAAATAACCATTTTGCCCCTTAGGGTCTTATGTCTCTATATATAGAACATGTACCCTCTTATAATCACTACCGGAATCGTCGGCTTTGCTGAGTGCCTGAAGCACTCGGCAAAGCTATAAAAACACTCGGCAAAGTCTTTGCCGAGTGTCGCACTCGGCAAAGAGGGCTCGGCACATAGTGCATCGGCAAAGCCTTCTTTGTCGAGTACTTTTTCTCGGGCACTCGGCAAAGTGCTTTGCCGAGTGCTAGAGAACACTCGACAAAGAAAAGCAGCCCTTACGGCGCCGGGTGACGGAGACAACGTTTTTGCTGAGTGTCCCAGGCGACACTCGGCAAAGGAGCCGTCTCTGCCGAGTGTCTGCCTGACAGCACTCGGTAAAGAATCCGCCAGAGGGGTCCCCATGTTAGGTACTTTGCCGAGTGCTTGGTGTGGCACTCGACAAAGCGTGCTTCTTTGCCGAGTGCTAGAGCCATTACACTCGGCAAAGAACCTATACCGGTGCCCAGGTCTTGGTGTTAGAATACCCGATTAGGGTTTGGGGTTCTCCCCGTGTAATTACTGTCTCGCCCCTCTGTAATGGGCCTGGCCCAGTTACTCCAGTCTATTTAATAGATTGCCCAACCCCTGTTAGGGTTAGGGGTTTCCAATATGGTATCAGAGCCATTTTTTCTCTCTGCCGCCACCTCCCCTACCCAGCCACTGGTGCTTGCCTCCCCTGCGCCGTTGGCGCCCCCATCTGCTCCCTGGCAACAGCAGCCGCCACCCCTGCCTTCTCCTCCCTCCTCCCTTCCCTGAGCCGCAGCAGTCGATCGTGAAGGTGATAGAGCCCTTCTTCTTACCGTCGCCGCCGGCCGCGCCACCCTTCGCCCCAGCCACCGCGCCGCGCGCCATCTCGCCTCCTCTGCCTCGCTCGGCTCGTCTGCGTGCCCCGCAGCTTCGCTGGTAACAGCCGCCGCCGCGCAACGCCAGGAACAGCAGAGCCGCCTCCTACTCCGAGCGCCGAACCCGGCCATCCGAGAGCCCCAGTGCCCCTGCTGTGCCGCCCGACGCACCGGCGCCAGGAGCTGCGACCCATGCCCAGGCGCGACACCCGCCTGGCCACTCGCGCGCAGCTCCTACGTGCCAAGCCCCAGCCACGACACCGACGCGCCTACAGCCATCCGAGCGGACCGCGTCAAGGTCCAGCGTCGCGACCCCGTCCGCGTGCACCCAGCCGTGCAGCACTCAAACGTCCGCTGCCCTTCCCCGCGCCTCCAGCTCCGGCGCTCACTCAGCCGCCACGCCGCCGGCTCCCTCCCCACTCAGCCGTCGCGGGCCGCTTTAGCCGCGCCCCTGCGCCGCTGGTCGCCTCCATCGTGGCCCTGCGCAGCCGGCCGCCGCATCCTTCTCGGCTTCCCAGGATCCCGCCGCGTGCCCTCTCTACCGGTCTCGCCCCCCGACCGCGTCCGCCCTTCTCCCTGTCGCGAGCGCTCCTCGCCGCGGCCTCCTCTTCCCTTGTCGTCGGGCGCTTTCCATGGCGTCACCCCCGCCATACATGAGCTTTACCTCGCCCGCCACTCTCATGACTGTGCGTGTCCTCCTCCACGACGGCCAGCTCATCTGGGGCATGTTCGTGTCCTTCGATCCAGTCTCGAACCCTATTCTTTGGGACTGCGTCGAGGTCCACCCTCAGGCGGGCCGTCACGTGCCTGGACCGCTTGTCTTCCCACGTGCTGCGATCGCCTCCCTAGCGGTTGAGCCCGTGTCATCTCCCTCCCTTCCTAGTGCCTCTATCGGGGCACCTTCTTTGGCCCTCTCCGCTCACATCGTACCTTCGCCACCACCACCTCCCCCAACCACCACCGATTGGGTGGTTGACTCTGGGGCCTCCTTCCACACTACCCCCACACCTAGTTCGTTACTCCACTCCCATCCACCCCACCCCTCACATCCTTCCTCCATCGTCGTCGGCAACGGTTCCACCCTCCCGGTCACCTCAATAGGTACATTGTTTCTTCTAGGACCATTCTGCCTTAACGACGTCCTTGTTGCTCCCGAACTAACTCATCCCCTCCTCTCGGTTCATCGCTTCACTAGTGACAACCAGTGCTCTATGGAGTTTGACCCCTGGGGTCTCACCATACGCCACCTTCCCACACATGTTGTGCTCGCTCGCTGTGACAGCTCCGGTCCCCTCTATTCTCTTCACTTGCCCTCCACTCCCCACACCAGAGTAGCCTCATCTCCTGCACTTGCTACTACCACCACCTCCTCCGCCATTTGGCACCGTCGCCTTGGGCACCCTGGACCTGACGTCATGTCCCAGCTTTCTGGCCACTCAAACATATCCTATACTTGGGGCTCTTCTAAGCGCCTCTGTCATGCTTGTCAACTCGGTCGTCACTCCCGTCTTCCTTTTCCACTTCCACGTCCAGGGTTGTTCAGGCCTTTGATCTTGTCCACTGTGATCTCTGGACATCTCCTCTTCTTAGCCTCTCCGGCTACAAATACTACCTGGTCATTCTGGACGACTACTCCCATTTCCTTTGGACTTTCCCCCTTCGGCTGAAGTCTGACATGTTTACCACCCTCACTCACTTCTTTGCCTGGGTATCCACCCAGTTCCAGCGCCCGATCTGTGCCCTGCAGTGCGACAATGGCCGCGAGTTCGACAACAACGCCTCCCGTTCTTTCTTCCTCACTCACAGCGTCCAGTTGCGTCTCTTGTGTCCCTACACCTCTGCTCAGAACGGTCGGGCCGAGCGCATGATTCGCACCACCACCAACATGATCCGCTGCCTTCTCTTTCAGGCGTCTCTCCCTGCCACCTACTGGGCAGAGGCCCTTCATACCGCCACGCATCTCCTCAACCATCTTCCCTTGAAGGCGGTGAGCCACCCTACACCTCACTTCGCCCTGTATGGCACAACCCCTTCCTACGACCACCTGCGCGTGTTCGGTTGTGCCTGCTACCCTAACACTTCCGCTACCGCCCCTAACAAGCTTTCTCTTCGCTCTACTCACTGCCTCTTCCTCGGCTACTCCCTTGACCACAAGGGGTATCGGTGTCTGGACCTCACCTCCCACCCCATCATCATCTCTCGTCATGTCGTCTTCGACGAAGATGTGTTTCCCCTTGTAGGCTCCACCCCACCCACCGATCTCGACTCACTCCTCGAGTCCGATCCGGTTCCCCCCCACCCCCGACGCCCCGCCTTGCGTCGTTACCTGTACCTCGTGCGGCCATGACGCCACGCGCGGCCCCGTCGATCATTCCTGCGTCACGCACGGCCCCGACGACCCCGCCTGCACCACGCGTGGCCCCGTCGATCACGCCTGTGCCACGCCCGGCCCCGTCGCCCCTGCCTGCGCCACGCGCGGCCTCATCGACCCCACCTGCGCCACGCACGGCCCCATCAACCCTGGCTCACTTTGCCGATCCCGCGCTTGTCTACCACCGTCGTGGCCACGCCGCTACCTCGGCGCCTGCCGACTCGGGCCCGTCGACAAGCGCGGCCCGCTTTGCCGACCCCGCCACCGTTTATCATCGTCGCGAGCTGGCCATACCTGCCGCTCCCGATGTTCCAGCGACCCGCTCTAAGCCGCTAGTGTACCACCTGGTCGCCATCCACCGCAATCCCGGGCACGTCCACCTGATGGTGACTCGGCGCGCCGCTGGCGTTCTTCGCCCCGTCGACCGACTGATCCTGGTAGCTGATGACCTGCACTCCACCGGACGCATCCTCGGTGCCCTCCTCCATTCGCACTGCCCTCGCCGACCCACATTGGCGTCGTGCTATGGAGGAGGAGTACGCGGCCCTCTTGGCCAACCACACCTAGGACCTGGTGCCGTGTCCACCAGGCACCAACGTGGTCACCGGCAAGTGGCTATTTCACCACAAGCTGACCTCGAACGGCTCCATCGACCGCTATAAGGCCCGTTGGGTCCTTCGGGGCTTCACCCAGCGCCCCAGAGTAGACTACGACGAGACCTTCTACCCCGTCGTCAAATTCGCCACTGTCCGCACCGTCCTCTCCCTCGCCCTCTCCCGCGACTGGGCGATCCATCAGCTCGATGTCAAGAATGCCTTCCTCCATGGCACTCTGACGGAGACTGTTTACTGCAGCCAGCCCACCGGCTTCGTCGACGCCGATCATCCGAATCTGGTCTGCCGGCTAAACCGATCCTTGTACGACCTCAAGCAGGCGCCGCGGGCATGGTACAATCGCTTCGCCTCCTACTTGGCCTCCATCGGCTTCATCGAGGCCAAGTCGGACACGTCCCTGTTCATCTACCAGCGTGGCGACGACATCATCTACCTCCTGCTCTACGTCGATGACATTGTACTCACGGCATCCACAGCCGATCTTCTATAGCGCACGATCGTCGCCCTTCAACGGGAGTTCACGATGAAGGACCTGGGGCCCCTACACCACTTCCTCGGCATCACCGCCGAGCGCCGGCCTCAGGGTCTCTTCCTCCACCAGCGCCAGTACGCCATCGACATCCTAGAGCGGGCTGGCATGTCTGACTGCAAGCCTTGCTCCACGCCTGTCGACACTCAGGCAAAGCTCTCTAAGGATGACGGGCCTCCAGTCGCTGACGCGACGTCCTACCGGAGCCTGACCGGCGCGCTCCAGTACCTCACCTTCTCTAGGCCCGACATCGCCTACGCCGTCCAGCAGGTGTGCCTACATATGCACACTCCACGGGAGCCCCACCTCACCGCTCTCAACTGAATACTGCGCTACCTCCGCGGCTTCTTCGACTATGGCCTCCTACTTCGACCATCCCCGACGTCGGAGCTCGTGGTCAACACCGACACTAACTGGGCTGGCTGTCCCGACACGTGCCGGTCCACCTTCGGTTACGCCGCGTTCCTGGGCGCCAACCTCGTCTCTTGGGCCACCAAACGGCAGCCCGTCGTCTCTCGCTCCAGCACTGAGGTCGAGTACCGCGCCATGGCCAACGGCGTGGCAGAGGCCTCCTGGCTGCGACAGCTCCTCCACGAGCTCCACAGTCCCCTTCAGCGCGCCACCCTCGTCTACTGCGACAACGTCAGCGCGGTCTACCTCTCCACCAATCTCGTGCAGCATCAGCGCACAAAGCACGTGGAGATCGACTTGCACTTCGTCCGTGAGCGTGTCACTGCCGGTGACGTTCGGGTTCTCAACGTCCCCACCACGCTACAGTTCGCTGACATCTTCACTAAGGGGTTACCGTCGAGTGTATTTTTAGACTTCCGATCTAGTCTCAACATCTGTACAGGATAGAGTTGTGACTGTGGGGGGTGTTAGAATACCCGATTAGGGTTTGGGGTTCTCCTCGTGTAATTACTGTCTCGCCCCTCTGTAATAGGCCTGGCCTAGTTACTCCAGTCTATTTAATGGATTGCCCAACCCCTGTTAGGGTTAGGGGTTTCCAATACTTGGTTCTTTGCCAAATGTTATGGTTCTGACACTCGACAAAGCACCTCTTTGCTGAGTGTTACACTCGACGAAGTGACCAGTACACACTTTTTTATTTGTTTTCCCTATTCCATCCAAACAAACAAAAGATATTTCACAGATATCACATATATACATCACAGATCATCACAGACATATATAGCCAACACAAACAGTATTAACACAAATTCTGACATAAGTATTCAACATAAGTTGAGAGGTTCTCAACACAAACAATATTAACAGAAGTTCAGAAGTATCAACACAAGTTCACAAGCTCTGACAAGTATTCAACATAAGTTTTGTGTTCGAAACACTAAATATATGACTCTCATGGAGGTGGGCGGTTGGACTGGTGCTGCATTGGGCTGAACCCTTCATGAGGGTTGTTGGATGTCGCCCCAGATTGGCCCTGCACAGAGAAGAGATTGCATGTGTTATACCAGATGCATTACCAACATGTAACTACAATTTTGATACTCACAGGAGTATGGAACAGAGCAGGGTCAACTGCAGGGAACAATGGAGGTGGCGGAGCAAAACCCTATGAGGCGCCAAGGCTCTGCATGTACTGGAACATCTCCGCCATCCTCTAATCAGCCACTGCCCGCTCCGCCATTATCCTCGCCTCCATCTCTTGACGTTCCCTCCTCTTTTCTTCTAGTTGGGTCTGTAATATTACAAGCCATTGTTATAGTAACTCAAAGAGAAGGTATATAACTCAAGGAAGGACGAGTTACAGAAGCACTAACCTCGAGTTGCTGTATGCGATGTTGTGAGCTGTCGTGCCGAGGTCGAATGGCTGGACTCGAGCCCGTGCTCCTTGCTCTCACCTGAGACAGAGTGGGAGTGGAGGATGAGTCGATTGCCCCATCAGCAATCCAGTACCGCCCATGTCTCTTGACTCCTCTGACCCTCATGAGCACATCGGGGTCGATCGGCTCGGTGCTTGGATCATATTCTGGGCCATGGACCTCCTGCGCCATGGCAGTGTAGTCATGAAGGTGGCTGTAGACGGTAGGGTTGGTGTAGGCCTCGGGCCCGTCATCCGGGTTGTAGGTGATGTCGGACGTCGCCTTGCCCTTATGGGCCATAGCATAGGCTGAGAAGGTGGAGCAAGGTCGGCCACCATGTGATGCCGACTGCAAGAAAACCAACGAGATAGTTACAAATAATATCTAATCCAGTGCTATATATCTAAATAAAAAAGAGGGCGTACCCATGCTTCTGCATATTGGCCCAGACTCTGGCTGCCTTGGTGGTGGGAGGGACCTTGCATCATCATACGCCGTTCTCGGCTAGCGTTATGCGCCTCGTCCCACTCAGCCAAACACCACCTATCCACCATCTGCTCCCAGCACAGTGAATGGCATCAAAGTGTTTCCATGCTTCACCATCGGATGTGTGCACCATCTAGTCAGGATTGTATCGTTTTCCATTTTTGTGCCATGTCATCTGTTTCACGGATTCCTCTGTCATGTACAGATGCTGGATCCTCGGTATGAACGGAAGGTGCCGTAGGATTGTCAAGGGGATGTCGAGCTGCCTCTTCTGTCCATCACCAGGTCTACCTCCATGAACCTAGACGATTTACACTTGGGACAGTATTTTGCCTCCGTGTATTCTTTTCTAAATAGCACGCAGCCCTTTGGACAAGCATGAATCTGCTCATACGTCATCTTGAGTGCACGAAGGAATTTCTGTGCCTCGTACATGCTCTTTGGCAGAACGTGATCATCCGGAAGCAGGCTCCCAATAATCGTCAACAAGTCATCGAATGCGTCTCTACTCATGTTGTACTGCGACTTGAACGCCATTACACACCCAATGGCATCCAGTTGAGAAACCTTTGTCTGGCCGTGAAGGGGCTTCTGTGCCGCGTCGAACATGTCATAGGACGCCTTTGCAGTTGGCTCTGGCTCGTCATCCATACATCCTCCCGTGTACTGTGCCTCCTGATAGTCATTCAACATATCTACTACCCCCGCATCCGCGTCATAATCCTCGACACGTTGTCTCAGCACCTCCTCTCTCGTACGATGCGCTTCACCATGAAAGATCCACCGAGTATAGCCCGACGTAAATCCATTCTTCCAAATATGTTCTACCATGGCCTTCTTTGGTTTTCTTTTTCGGTTGGCACATTTGCTGCACGGGCATGGAACTAGACTTGCTCCTTTAGCAGCTTCGCCATATACCCGTTCCACAAAATCATCGGTCTTTTTAATCCATTCAGTGGTGACATTGTTCCTTCCTCTACGGCCCGTGTACATCCACTCACGGTCCTCCATCCTCTAACAAAAGCCTAACAACAGAAAATTTCGGCAGCATCTCCCCTGCACAGGGAGGTTTTGAAATCCTGCAAATAAAACTATCAGCATGATGGCTGACATCCACACATAATTTAACGGCACGATGGCCGGCAATCAACAATACTACATATTAACTTAATCATACACGTACATAAATTTAACACAACAAGACTACATATTATCCTAATCATACACGTATATAATTAACTCAATATTAAACCTAATCATTTCATATAAATCATACACGTAGAACATAAAGCTTTTTAATTACAATATCACAAAACAAAAGCAAGCAATCACCTTGGAGGTTTGGTCGCGGGCGAGACGGCGGGTCGCGGGCGAGACGACAGGGCGCGGGGGTTTGAGGTCGGTCGCGTGCACTTTCCCGGCGTGCACTTTGGCGGCAGACGGGAGAGTGCGCGGTGGGCGGGCGAGGGCAGGGAGGGCACGGCGGTGGGCGAGGTCGCAGGCAGGGAGGGCGCGGCGTGCCGAGGGCGAGGTCCCGGGCAGGGAGGGCACGGCGGCGGGCGAGGTCCCGGGCTAGCGCGAGGGCACGGTGGGCCGAGGGCACGACGGTGGCCGAGGGCAGGGCGTGGCGCGGCGGCGGCCGAGGGCAGAGCGTTGGCCAAGGGCGCCGGCAGCAAGGGGCGTCGGGTGTGGCGGCGTGAGGGTCGAGGGCGCGGTGGCGTGGTGGCAGAGGGCAGCGGCGGCGTTGGCAGAGGGCAGCGGCGGTGAGGGGCGTCGGGCGCGGCGGCGTGGAGCAGAGGGCAGCGGCGGCGGAGTGAGAGTGTGAGAGAGTGAGAAAGGAAGAACTTACCAGGCGCTATGTACGTGTTCTTTGCCGAGTGTCGTGATCTGGCACTCGACAAAGATTTTTTTTAATTTTAAAATACTCTTTATCGAGTGCCCCCGATCCGGCACTCGACAAAGTCTTCTTTACCGAGTGTCCCCCAAGTGACACTTGGCAAAGATTATTTCAATGTACTTTGCCGAGTGCCACCTTATTGACACTCGACAAAGGCTTCTATGCCGAGTGTCATCTTTGGACACTCGGTAAAGTACATTTTTATTTTTTAAATTTTGTCTACCAAACTTTTTGTGGTATGTTCCTACACTATGTAGACCTACATGTACCATTTTGGGATAATTAGAAAAGTATTTTCTATAGCTAGTAGATTTAGTTCGTTTATTTGAATTTCTTCGAAAAATTCACATTTGAACTGCAAGTCACTCGAAACTTAGAAAACCGTGCATGCAAACATAGTATCTATGCTATTTAGCACAAGTTATGATCGATTTCATGAGTGGACCAGAAACTTCGAGCACCATGCTCACTCAACATGGCCGTTAACTTGTCATCGAGTTATTTAAAATTGTATAAAACACAAACAGAGTCAAAAAAAATCATGAAACTTGTCCTCTGGAGATGATATCATATGTAGAGGCTGTGATAAAAATTTGAGAATGTTTCGAGAAAGTTGTGATGAAACCTAGGAGAACTACAATGAAACTTTATGATTTCATATGTAGTTCTCATAGGTTTCTACACATAGTACGTCTTAACTTTCTCGAAACTTTCTCAAAATTTTATCACAGCATCTATATATGATATCATGACACATGGATAAGTTTCATGATTTTCTGACTTGGTTTGTATTTTATACAATTTTTAAACATGTGGATGACAAGTTCATGGCCATGTTTAGTGAGCATGTTGCTCGAAGTTTCCGGTCCGCTCCTGGAATCGGTCGTAACTTGTGCTAAGTAACATGATATTATTTTTGCATGCACGGTTTTTCAAGTTTCAAGTGACCTGCAGTTCAAATCTGAATTTTTCGAAGAAATTCAAATAAACGAACTAAATCTACTACCGATCGAAAACTCTGTTATAATTGTCCACAAATGATACATGTAGGTCTACATAGTGTAGGAACATACCACAAAAAATTTGGTGGATAAAATTTAAAAAATAAAAATATGATTTGCCGAGTGTCCAGAGAAGACACTCAGTAAAGAGTTCTTTGCCGAGTGCCAGATATTTGGCACTCGGCAAAGAAACCACTTTGCCGAGTGCCGACCCCCGGCCCTCGGCAAAGGCTGACGACCATCAGCTTAAGGACGGTCGCTGACAGCCCTTTACCAAGTGCCACCTTTGTCGAGTGTTTGACACTCGGCAAACATGTCTTTGCCGAGAGTTTTTCTGTGCCGAGTGTCCTGCACTCGGTAAACCAACTCGTTACTGAGAGCAGGACTTCGCCGAGTGCAGCTCTCGGCAAAGCCTCCTTTACCGAGTGCCTGACAAAAAGCACTCGGCAAAGAATCCGACACTCGGTAAAGGCCCGGATTCCGGTAGTGAAAGATAAAAAGAGAAATAGGTCAGAGACCCAACCCTACATCCTATGTCTTGTGAATTTTCCTGTAGTGCTTCTAGAAAGAGAAACGGGTCTTCGGCAATTTCTCGCGTGTGATCTGCTAATGAGATGGAAGGGAGTAGATCTGGTTATTAAAAAAAAACTACTGTGCTATTCGTTCAGTGATGACTACTGGTGGTATATATGTAGCCTCTCAACACGTCATTCTCATCTAGCTAGCTCGACATTGACCATATGGGTCCACATGAGTGGCACGGGACGAAACAGGTTGGACGAGTGTGTTGGATGATTAGGCGCAAAGTCAGCAAATGTCCAAAGGGAATCAACCTTTGCCTGACCCGTTCAGCCATGCATTCTCGCATTATGAAAGCGTTGTCAGTAAGCATCAACATGATTAACCAACGATGCTGACATCGACTTATTGATTTTAATTGTCAAAAAAAAGCACAACCTAGTGTTGTCAACTCGTTGTACGTACCTAGTAAAAGTCAAGCTTGTGGAGCTAGCACCGTTAACCTTGTTCCGAGCTAGGAGAGTTCTATTTTGGGCTTGTAATGTGTGTGAGCTAGACGAAGAGGTGGTAATTTAATTTATGCTGTATTTGCGTGCATACTTTGAATAACTGTGTTTTGATTATTGGTAGAATTTTAAATAGAACACCCGACAAGTAGATAAAATTTTCACTGTATTTAAGAGCATCTTTAAGATGGACCCTAAACTAGGTTGTATTTTAAAATATAGGGCTTAGGACCACAAAACACCCTCCAACAGTGAGTGTATTTTATAAAAAATATCAATTGAAATTTGTAGATCTCAAAAATTTGTGCAACTTGGTAGTTGAGAACTTTTCGTTTTAATTCATTTAGTGTCTCAAACATTCAATTTACAGTCAGCTTCTTATGATATGTGGAAAAGATAACGTAATATAGGCATAATTTATATAGGGGTGGAGTGGTAGAACAGATCACACAAAAGAGGAAACTCATCAGTTCGGCATGTGTAGTTTGTGCGAAAAATGTCACGACTTGCCCTTGTTGATGTGTGCCTCCCATGATTAATGTGCCTCCCATGATTAAAAAAATGATATTTTTGGGCAGGTTTATTTTTTGTCGAGTGATTTTCTTTGTCGAGTCCCGTCACTCGGTAAAGCCTTAGCCGAGTCTCTGACAAAAAATACTCGACAAAAAACCCCTTTGCCGATAACGTTTTTGTCGTATACCTTTTGACGAGTGTATTTATGGCTTTATCGAGTGCCTCCGCTGATTCCAGTAGTGAGAGGTGGAGGAAGTTGAGCCAGCTAGAGAGCTTACTCAAGAATCTATGTGTTAGTGGTTGAGGATGGAGTTTAGGGGAGAACGCGATGGCCTTCTACAAATGCCATTTCTAACAATAACTTTGATGCTAGAACATTTGAGTTGGAGGAGGCCAATGACAAAAGGACCATGTTGATATTTTCCCTTTGTTCAGATGAAGAACAAGCAAAAGGAGATGGAGAAGGACATGATGAAGGTGGGTAAGGTTATCTTTAGCAGCTTACCTATCTCCATACCCCATATTCAAACTTTACTCTACGAACAATTCAGTATACAATACAAAATAATGCAAAATAGTATTTTTGGTGATTATATGGGCGAACTTCTGGACACAGTATAAGTAGGATGGATATATGATAAGGTTCATGGAAATCCATGGTTTAGCCGTTGAGTTGATACAAGAGTGTTAATGTACAAGTACACGACAACTACCGGAATTCGGCTCTTTGCCGAGTGACAAATGTTTTGCCGAATGTTTTTTTCGGGCACTCGGCAAAGAAACTCTTTGCCGAGTGCCAAGCAAAAACCCTCAGTAAAAGAAAACACTCGGGAAAGAAGTTCTTTGTGGAGTGTCAAATATATAACACTCGGCAAAGAGCTTCTTTGCCGATTGCTTTTTTCAACACTAGGCAAAGACACTTTAAAAATCACATTTTAAAGCAGTAAATTAATTCAAATGAAAAGGTTTTTAACTACAAATTTGTATAACTCATCATGATATATAATTTATATTTTGAATATTTCTTCATATGACAAAATAAAGTAAATTTGTTCATAACACCTACATATCTCTCGTAGTTTATGAAACTACGAGAGAGATATATTAGATTTGTGCATATTGTTAGAACCATCATGTGAGATGAACAAATAACCAAACAACCAAAATAAACTTTGTAGATCTTGAGAAGTTATAGAATTTTGTAGTTGGCAACTTTTTCATTTGAAGTCATCTTGTCAACTAAAACTACGTCTGAATTTAAAAATTTAAAATTTGAATTTTGAAAACGACCTCGAAAGAAAAAACCACCAACATGAAAGTTGTAGGTATTGAAGAGTTATGAAACTTTGTAGTTGACAATTTTTTGGTTTGAAATCATTTTGTCATGCAAAATTATGTTTGAATTTTAAAATTTGAATTTTTGAAACTACCTCGGATGGAAAAAACACCAAAATAAAAGTTGTAGGTATTGAAATGTAATGGAACTTTGTAATTGACAATTTTTTAATTTGAAATCATCAAATCATTGAAAAATTCGTGTGAAGCTTTCAAATTTAAAATTCAAATTTTGTAAACGACCTTGGATGTAGAAACTATCAAAATATAACTTGTACATCTTGAAAAGTTTTGCAACTTTATAGTTGGGCATATTTTCAAATGAATTCATTTAGTGTCTCAAATAATCAAATTACTCTCGGTTTGTTATAATACATGAGGAATAAAAACGTAGTATAGATATAATTGATATAGTAGTGTAGTGGTAGAGAAGGGTATGCGCGAGAGACAGGTTATGAGTTCAAATCTCATTATTCACAAAACATATAAATTTGATTCAAAATAATATGAAAAATGATAGGGCGATAAATATGGTAATGGGTAGTGGTTGGGGAGTTAAGTTAAAAAATATTTTGCTTTTTTGGGGGTTTTGCGATTCACATTCGGCAAAGTCTTTGCCGATGGGTATGGTATTGGGTAGTGGTTGAAGAGTTGTTCATATAAGTTAAAAAATATTTTGCTATTTTTTGAGGTTTTGTGATTCATATGCACTCGGCAAAGTCTTTGTCGAGTGTCCGAAAAAATACTCGACAAAGAACCCTTTGTCGATAAAATGTTTATCGAGTTCTTTGCCGACCGTAACACTCGGCAAAGGCTTTGTCGAGTGAAAAATAATTTTTGCCAAGTGTCTTAGACACTCGATAAAGAACATGATTCCGGTAGTGGACCGAGGAGTTGAGGCAGCTCAAATCGGTAGTACATGTTGAAGTTCCTAGCGTACCTAACTACAAATATATTAGCATGACCAACAAGACCATATGTCACACCGTATTGTTGGCGAGGAGAAGATGGTTCATGACAGTAAGGATGATATAATTCAAAAGGAAATGAAATTTGAGACACTTGAGCAACTTAAATTTGTTTTTGTTAAAGGGCTAGTAGCTATGCGGTTAGGCACCATAGCTAGGCCTACACACAGGTATGGCACACTTGACGTTGTCAGCATTTTCACGGTATTTAATTTATATGCCTTTGCTCATATTTTTCTTTTAGAATATATACTTATAAAATCAAATGATTTTTTGTGGGATTCATGAAAGCACTTTGATTTGAAGAAAACTCTATGCTAGATTGATGAACTAGCTAACATTTGATCAATCATTTCATTGAAACAGATTTGTTTGTGTGGTGCAAAAGCTAGAAGTGGTCGTTAGTAATTATTAGATGTGATCTCGGCTAACCGAGATCAACTTGCCATAAAGTTAAAGGTTTACTCTCTCCACTTCTAATTAGAAGTCGTTTTGGACAGTATTCCGTATATCAAGGCATAATTAATTAGGACCCTTGTTTTCAGTCATGACCTTATTAAATAACGTTAATTGTTATTCTTAATAAAATCTCATTTCCTTTTCCTTCTTGCCTAAAACATTCAACTAAGGACATGTACAACCCTGAAACTTTGATTCAGTGTTCAAAATATAAGAGACAACTAAAAGACTGTATGATACAACTTTAAGATTCTAGATAATAAATATAGCTAAGGAACAATATATATAGAGAGTCGTGAAGAGATATATTCTTTGCGAAGAATCCGTTTTTTGTATTTTTTTCACTTTGCTTCGTAGAAATTGCTTGAGAGACCTTAATGTGGTTCTACACACGCCCTAATACGGCCTGGGGTGTGCGATTGCTGGACGAGCTCTGCTTAGAAAACGTGGGGCAAACACGTACGTCTGAAACCGTGCGGACGGCTTCTACTTAGAAAAGTGGGAAAAACGAAAGAACGACGTCTAAAACGAACAGGAGGGAGTATCTGTTAGTGCCAAATCTACTACTATCCTTCAAATTACATATTTAATTAGTAACATGGTATCAAACACACTGTTGACAGTACCACGAAATAATTGTTGGACAGGTGGGATATTTAATAAGCAGACAGGCATAGAGAAGCACACAGTTAAGCCAGGGAGTCCTTGCATAAAGCCTAGCTCTGAAATGTATGACGTGCATCTTTTCTTTGAGCAATTGATCGGGCTGCTGATACATATATGCCGCTTTTGCAGCTAGTATCTCAAAGTCGCACACGTCCCTTTCAAACGATTCGTTGAATATACCACTAGCTGCAAGAAACAGGTTCGTAAAATTGCCATCAGGCCCACATTTCATAGACCCAGCTGGACCCACAATTCATAGACACAGTGGTAATTATAACAAGAAGACAACATTGTGAGTGGCAAAAATCCAATTATCTCAGCTAGTAACATGGTGGCTTAGCCTTATTATTCGCATGTGATGAACGCTTTTGCGTATGGTGACTAACTGATTATTAATCTTAGTTCACTGTGGAGCAGGTAAGCCTGATCTGGCCCTGAGATCCGGTGAGCGGGCTGAGGTTGCCCATCTTCACCATGGCCGCGGCGAAGGCGCTGCTGAAGGCGGCCGAGTTGGACGCGAAGTTCCTGACGGTGTTGTCGGTGCTGCCGCCGTTGAAGAGCTCCTGGTCCGAGTGCAGGAGCCCCTTCTGGCTCAGCAGGTTGCTGTAGTAGGCGTTGTCGAAGCTGTACGGCGTGGTGGTGTCGAGCGGCGCCAGGTTGCCGTCGCCGGAGCCGGTGGGCCGGGGGCAGTTGGCCTTGAGCGAGCTCGCGAAGCCCTGGTTGATGTTGGTGTCGTTGTAGATGTGGTCCCTGAAGTTCTTGCACTGCGCCTGCCCGATGGTGTGCGCGCCGGAGAGCGTGGCCATCTCGGTCGCGGTGAAACCCTTGTTGCCGAACGCTGTTATGAGCTGGCCGAGGTTGAAGAAGGGAGGCGGCAGGTCGCTGTTCGCCAGGGACAGGCTCGCCGTCGTCGAGTCCCTCCGCCCCAGAGGAACCGTCCACGACGGCCCGCCCAACTGCACATCATCAGCATATGCATCAGAAATCGATTTGATGCAGCTGCATGCATGCAGTCGTGGTCTTTCTTTGCTTACCGCGACGACGGAATCACGGGCGGCGACGGCAAGGATGTCGGCGCAGGAGACGGTCTGCTTGCAGACGGCCTCCACCTGTGCCTTGATGTTGGCGATGACGTCGAAGCCCCTCAGCGACCCGGCGTTGGGCGCAGCACCCTGCTCGCCGGTGAAGCCCGTGGCGGCGTTGTCGGCAAGCAGCACCGACGCGTCGCACCCCTGATGTCATGTCGTCGTCACACGCGCAATCAAACAGTCAGCGATTACTATCTTGTTATTATTGCAACAGTTTTGACAGTTGCAACTAATGGGTTTAGCAGAACATCCGAGCAAGCTAGCAGTAGCAGCAGATAATATCGAGAACATTAATTTAATTAATAGGAACTAACTGTCACATCGGGGGGCTGTAAAAAATTCTTACTGCTCACACAAACTTAACAGGATAAACACATTACTGAGTGAGGTGCATGCAGTTAGTAAGTGATGGCCGTCTACAGATAAACTGCATTGGAAGCGATCCAAAAGCTGGGAATGAATGAATGAGCTGAGCTTGCCTGGACAAAGCAGTCATGGAAGTGCAGCCTGAGCAAGGAGGCCCCCATGCGGTTCTCCTTCTGCACGGCGGCGTTCACGGCGCTCTTGATGGTGGACAGCGCGTTGGGGCACGTCGTGTCGTAGAACGTCGGCGAGAGCTGCGCGGACGCCACCGACGCCAAGCACAGGAGAAGCAAGCAGGATGACACCGAGGAAGACGCCATGGCGGCCAGGAGATAGCTACTACTAGCAAAGAGACGATGCAATGTACTACGTAGCTAGCTAGTGCTGCTACTACAGATCGCCGATCGAGCTCTATTGCTGAGATGGGTGTGGAATGCGCTGCATTGCATGCAGATATATATAGGCACACGCCGTGATTCACTTTTTTTTTTCCATCAGCATCAGGCCTGCCATGCTGCATTTTCTGCGGATTATTCTACACATGAGTGCACACGTATGGAGCCAAAAAACGATGGCAAAGTCGGCAGGGCCGCAGCAAAGTGCATGTACAATGCACACGTTTATCAACGGGTGGTGCTTGCTTCAGGATAGCTTCGACTTGTCAGCTGAACATGTACGTACACGTCCCCCTCTCAGATTTCCCTACTCCGGCTTCGTTGAATTTCCGTAGTTTCTGGCTAGATATGAGCCTCGAATTTGGCGTAGAATAGAACTATCTAACATGCAACACAAAAGAAGATAGAATTGAATAGCTATTTTTTTTTGAAAAAAAACGATCAAGAAATTGTATATTGTTTATTGCAGCCCCTATATATCTTCGCCAAATATGGCCAGAAAGTTTAATAACATATATAGGATAAGAATGCTCTTCATGCATCTTCTATCCTCACATCATGAACGATATATATCTGGCTCCATATCTCTACTAACTATTAAGACACTACTGTAGACCGCCCCCGCCTTCCTGCGCCTGCCGCGATCCGACCGCCCACGAACGCCGCAATCCGCGCGCGCCCTCCGCAATCCACGCGCCCGCCGCTATCCCCGCCCGCCTGCCATGTTCAAAGGGCCCCAACACCGACCTCTCGCGAACCCTAACCGACTGCACCCGCCGTGGGGATGTGGCTGCCGCCATGGCCGCTTTCGACGCTGCCGTCGATGCTGACGCTGATGTCGTTCCCCGCCTCTCTGCTCACCAGTACAACCAACTCCTCCACCTCCTCGCCGCTGCCGACCGCTCCTCCTTCCATAGGCCCCCTGCCGCCGCCGCGCGCCGTGTCTTCGCCCACATGCTCCAGGCCGTGGCGCCGCCCTCCGAGGCCACTCGCGCGCGCGTCATCGCCCCCGACCCGGCGTCGGCCGTCGATGAGGCGTTCGAGCTCGTGGCCACCATGAAGGACAAGTACGGCCTCTCCTCGCGCCTCCGCTCCTACGGCCCCGTCCTCGCGGCGTTCCCGCGTGCCGGGGAGGCCGCTAAGGCCTACGCTGTCGAGGCGCACATGACGGCCTCCGACGTCTCGCCTAAGGAGTGAGCACAGGCGCGTCAACCCAGGTGGCTTCACGCTCGACAGGCACCCATCCCACGCCATGGGCTCCTCCTCCCCTCCGCTTCTCCTCTAGGTCCCTCTCCTACAGAACCCTCCCAATCCAAAGCGATTCCTCCGGGCCGCCACGACGGCGTCTCCCCGGGCGCCCCTAGCACAGCTCGTGTTCCGGTGGAACAGAGAAGAGGTAAACTTTCTATTCTTTTCTCTGCTACCCGCATGCGCCTTACGGCCCCTGATGTGGTTCGAATTGATTTCTGCTGATTCCAGAGGTGAGAGGATGGAGATCCAGTCGTCTAGCCGCTCCATCGAGGGGCTGATGGAGAAGGTGTTGTCCGTGAACATCCTCTCCTCGGACTACTTCAAGGAGCTCTTCAAGTACAATACCTACCACGAGGTCGTCGACGAGATCTACAACCAGGTGGACCACGTCGAGCCCTGGATGACCGACAACTGCCGCGGGCCCTCCTCCGCCTTCTGCCTCCTCTACAAGTTATTCACCATGAAGCTCACCGTCAAACAGATGCACGGCCTGCTCAAGCACCAGGACTCCCCCTACATCAGAGCTGTAAGTGAACCTCTGTCCTCTTGGATTTCTATTCAATGATTTATTTGCTGATTCTGCATGTACCGCTTTAGAAACAGATTTTTTTGCCGATTGTTACAGTTTAGGGGATTTAGTTAGTGAATCAGACCTTGGAAAGCATTGAACTCTACAGGAACCTATACCATACCTTTCGTAGTGAGTAGAGTAGCGAATATGACTATAAATGGCCCAGTAGTAGTGATAGTCTGATAGCTGATAGATGTGACCTGTGATTACTTACCTCTCATCTTTCTATGGCCCAATGGCTAAGGTTGGCATTCTGGTTATCTCACTACCAATTGAAGTTGATTATTCATTTGCTAAATCACGGAGAAACAATATTATGGGGGGGAATAGACGGGAAGATGGTGCATTCTGCCATATTTTACACTAACTACTAATGGTGATCTGATGTGCGCTTTAAGTATGTAAACATGATTGGGTGCTCGATGAGCCTATGTACATCAGAGGAATTAAGCTGAGGAATTGAGCCACATATTTGAGGCATCCTTGTGCACCTAGAAATTGCTTCCTGTTTTGCCCATCCTTCAGATAAAATAGGGTTCTAACTGCTTGTTCATGTAGCTGATCCTAGATCCTAATAACTAGACTAAGCTGTCACTTATAACTTGTGTTATAGCTAATGAATTGTAGTCGTATGCCAATAGATCTTGCTTATTGATGTAACTTTGTTTCTTTGGTTCTTCCTGTATTATAAACAATACCCATTTGTGAACATAATCTCACATGCTGGTTATGACTGTTATAGGAGTGGTTGGAAGCAAATAAAGACTACCAAGCTATAGTCGTGGTGCGAATATTGCAATATATCAACAAAATTTTGTGGAGGGCGATTTCAGTTTGACCCAGGTCTGTGCACCACTTTGCCCTGAATTTCAACATGTTGACATCGAGAATTAAGTAGTGCATGCTAATTATTGTTCAACTTTGCATGCTTAATATATAGCAGTTGGATGGCGTTATAACAGAGCTTCAAGATAGATAGCATGGAAAATGGCCACTTGTCATACTGTGTGACTTCCTTCTCGTTTTGATGACTTGGTCTGGAAATGTATGGATCTGGAGGTCTTGCATTTGATGTGAAGCCGGAAGTACATATTTTTAATTTGGGAGCTTACATTTCAGTACATTTGGATAGAGTTTTGTTAAATTTTGGTAGTTTTCTGTGTATCTTAGCATGTTTGATTGAACTAAGTTCAATGTCTTTGTTTAGATAATCATTCAAGTATGTTAAATAATTTTAACCTTCCTTTTTTCTAGAGGCACCAGCGTTCTCTCTTTTCCCCTACACAAACGATATTTTTTATTAATGCAATGTACATGTCCCATTTTTAGATGACATGTAAAGGATGTGTTTATATTTTTTTACTTCCATTTCTGGATTGGGAAAGATTCCAGCCAGGTAGGTTTTGTGTGACTGCTCATTCTTGTGCGATGAGTGTAATTCATCAAGAAATCTGAGATTTAAATGGGACTTTTCTCAAGAAAAAGATGTCGGTTATTGGTATGCAGATTGCCATGATGATTATGGAGATACTCAATTGCAATCTAGGGAGAGAATTAGAAATAACACTAGAAGTTACAACATTGTATTTTAAAGTTATATCCCTTAACTTGTATGAATATTAATATATTAGTCGTCTGTTCATGTGCCTGATTGGAGACTGATTCTAACATGTTTTTTTCGTTTTTGTCCATTTGTGCAGGATGCCAAGTGGTAGGGCTATTTCAGCATGTAAGTTTTATTGATCCTTGCTCCTTTCTTTGTCTTTGTTTTACTACAATTACAATAGGTATTGACATTGTACCATTCCATTTATCTGTTGTGCTGATGTTATCTGCGAATCTCATGCTATTTGTTTTTCATTAACAGTTTAGCATGCTCAGTTTACTGGTAGAGTTGTGAGTGAGCTTCCATGCTATGCCAGAGCTACCACTGACCCTGCTATGTAGAAGCGGGTGCCGGTGGTGATAAATCAAGAGAAGCAACAGGCACAAAAATATATGGACAAAGCGACTTGTATGTATACTTTTTACTATCTAGGAGTATTAGCTAATAGGAACCTTTCTTCAAACATAGTTGAAAGTATGTTTATTGGATACATATGAGGTTAATGCTAATCAAGCATCACTTACTATTTCTTCTTTCTGTTTATGTGTGTTTGTGCTTCCAAAACCTTTTGACTTGTAATCTTATTATATTTTTCTATCTTATATTTTTGTAGGTGGTTACAATAAAAGTTATCCGCAATAGGCAAACATGACAGTCAGAGGGGTATGGATTTGTTGAGTTCTTTTCTCATGCATTAACAGAAAAGGCTCTTCATAATTTGTATGGTCATGTGATGCCAAACACTGACTAGGCATCTAAGTTGAACTAGACATCATATCAAAACGTGATGGCACTGAAGGCAACCAGCTTAAGCCTATGATTGATGTGGAAATGATTAATGTGACTGCAGCTTAAGCCTAATAATACTCCAGCTTCAGAAATATTGTAAGAAGTCAAGCTGTCTCAAGAAATACTGTGAATGCTATCAGGTACTTCATTGAAGTTGAGATGATCTCATCTGAAATTGTACCAATTGGATTTTACTTATGTTTTAAATGTTTGGTTGAATAAAGGGAGGTGTTGGATGCTCCAGCAACTGCAGATGTGAGAGTATCAAAAATGCTTTTGGCAGAAGAGATGGTGAGCATTTAGCGTTTCAAATTTAGGAACATGTACAGTCCGTGAGTCCCATCCCAGGACATCTTTTCTGACTTACTATATTATGATGCTAATAACTTCTGATGTGTCCCTTGAAATAATAGAAGTTCAGCGGTGTTCTCATTAAAAAGTGTTTCTATGCACTGAACATCAATCGGATTACCTTGCCTATGATTTTAATTTGGATTAGACACCACTGTAATTCGTAAACATGACACTCTGGATATTTTGGTAGCGAGTTTCCTTAAAATAGGTGTATCGGGACTTCTATTCTATGTAAAAAGGTGAAAGGTTCATGTTCAAACAAAATTCTTCTATGACAGCATAGGTGGTGGTTGTAAAGAAAAAACATCAGATTTCAGAGAGCATCCTTTTGTTTTTGCAATCTTTTGTCGTTTCAGATTTTCTGAATAATCAACTTTTGTTTCCTAGATATATCTACATTTGCATACTCTCATCTGAGATAGATACGGAATACCGGCTAAAACTTAACCCACACCCACGTTACTCTTAACTTTGGAATGAACAAGGCACCGTGGTTTAGTCATTCCTCTGATTATTATTGTTTCGTTCGCATTTGCTGCATCATCTGAGACTGAACTCCCTGAAGAGATGAAACAAGATAGTGAATAAACAGAATTCTCAACAAGAAAAGGAGAACGATCAACAAAAAGCAAATGTACAGAGCAAAGATCAGCCCCTCCTGAACCTTGTCCCAATAACACCACATTTTGATTTTTGCAGGTTTGCTTATTAAATATTTCTCTCCTTGAGTATGCTTAGTATATTTGCTTCTGCATTTGATTAAGTAATAACCAAGTATTTTTTTTGTGCAGTTCTCTGCTCAAACTGCAAAATTTCTCAAGTGCAAAACCACCCAGACCATCCAAACCTTGGAGTGTGAACTCCCATCCATCTGCTTCGAAAGCTACTGCAACATTACAACCTTGTAAATCATACAAGCTTGTTGTCAGTGGTGCCCATGAGTAGATGCCTGATATCCTACAAGAACCAAATTCTCTTAGCAACCGTGTCAATACTACTTCACCCAATGGAAAATGGGTCTCGCTGCCACACAATGCGCTCAATAGTTCCCAAAACCGAAAAGGTGGTAGGAATTTGATACTGAAGTCAATACCCTCATTTCTGTCACTTACGGGAGACAAACAACGGTTCTACAATGAACAACACTGATGGCCCATTCAGCGTGTCACCTCTCAGTTTTGGTAAGCGTTGTTTTTTCCTATGCAGAATGCACTAGCGTTATGTGAGTTATCTTGACATCGTTAGAAGCATCTCATTCATACCATTGTTCACTGAATCAGGACCATCCTAAAGCAGTGAAGCTGGCCATGGGACCGAAGTACGACTTGTAGTTTGATTACGTGCCTCACATCCTATGACAAGGATGGAGTTACTAGAGTATGTTAGATTTTGAGTTGTAGTAATCTGTATTTGTAAAATATGTAGCATCCATAATCTGTATGTGTGATGCTTGAAGCTGTTATCTTTATTAAATTGTAGCAACGTTCCAAATCACCTCTTGAGTAGGTTTCACAGTTCTAGGCCTTTTTTGAAAAGGAATCCACTCCATGTTTTCCATTGCAATCTCTGTTCCAAGTTCCAGCTTCGAAGCCACCTCTAAACCTGAACAAAAAAGTCCTTATCAGACAGTTCATGCAGTCAGGTGTGAGCGGGGCGTGTGTTGACCGTATGCTGTGTTTGAAGTTGGCCATGTATCTCTTTCCTACGCGCATGTGTCCTCCTAAATCCTAATCCCATTCATGTATAAAGCTATGGGTGGTACTCTGAACTATCGTAAAATAATTGCAAGAGATCTACTCCGCTAACCATTAGTACATCTATATCTATACTACTATATTAAGAATTTAATGTGGAGACCTGTACCACAGCTTAACCTTACCACACGTATATTAGTGTTTAGAAATAAACAATAATCTTTACTACTAATCCTGGAGGCCTTGAGCAGAACGCCTAGGCTCCCACCCGCTAGCCAACTCGACTCATGTTGGTTTCCATTAAACCTCAACTATGATATCTAGGTGATGAGGTAATTCATGCTTAGTTTTTCATTTGGTGACCCTGGTATGTATAATTTTTTACCCACTCTGGTATTTTTAACAACAACTTACACACTTGCAGGTGATAGACTATTGCATAAATTTAATAAAATCTCAAGATCATCTAAAGTGCTAATATGGAGGTCGTGTTCACATAGAAAATGCTTTTCAGTTCAACTTTCTAAAGTGAGACAGTGATGTTGAAACTAACATAGATGAGCTATATCCAATTAAAGACAAGTCACAAATATGTAGTGCTGAATGAAGGGTTTTACTTTATCTAGACCATGACATGGTAAATATGAGTTTGAAATTTACACGGTTATTATTTGCATGTATTTTATTTTTTATGCAATATTTATAATTGTTTTGTAGGTGTATCCAATTAAAGACATGTCACAAATATGTAGTGCCTCCTTGTCTCCCTCTCCTCCTGCGGTGATAGCTTCCTCGAGGAGATGAGCGCACCGCCCCCACGATCGGCCTACCTCCGCCGTCCCCACGTGCACCACCACCATCGGCTGGGAGAGGTAGTAACGACTCGCCTGAGGCCAACCCCCGGTGGGAGGGGCAGTTATGATTCGCCCGAGGCAAAGCCAAAACAGGACAGGCAATCACGACTCTTCCTAGGCCACTCTCGGGCGGGAGACACAGTCACGACTCGTTTGAGGCCAAGCCCAGGCGGGACAGGCAGTAACGACTCGCCTGAGGTCATCCACGGGCGGGACAGACAGTCACGACTCGCCCGAGGCCAACCCCCGGGTGGGATACACAGTTACAGCTCGCCCGAGGCCAACCCCGGTGGGATACAAAGTTACAACTCACCCGAGGCCAAGCCAAGACAGAACAGGCAGTCCGCCCGAGGCAACCCTCAGGTGGGAGAGGCAGTCACGACTCGCCCGAGGCCAAGCCCAGACAGGACAGGCAACCACAACTAGCCCGAGGCCATCCTCTGGTGAGACAGACAGTCATGACTCGCCAGAAGCCAACCCTCGACGGGAGACACAGTCACGACTCACCCAAGACCAAGCCCTGGCTGGACAGTTAGCCACGACTCACCTGAGGCCATCCTCGGGTGGGATAGGCAGTCACGACTCACCCGAGGACAACCTCGGGTGTGATAAGTAGTCACGACTCGCCCGTGGCCATCATCAAGCGGGACAGGTAGTCACCACTCGCCCGAGACCAACCCCCGGCGGGATACGTAGTCACGACTCGCTCGAGGCCATTCTCGGGCGGGAGAGGCTATCAAGAATCGCCCAAGGCCAAGCCCAGCGGGAGACGCAGTCACGACTCACCTGAGGCCACCCTCGAGCGGGAGACATAATCACGACTCATATGAGGCCAAGCCCGGGCGGGACAGGCAGTCACGACTCATGAGGCCAAGCCCGGGAAGCAGACGCAATCACGACTCATCCGAAGTTAAGCCCGGGTAGCAGACGCAGTCATGACTCACCTAAGGCCACTTTGGCAGAACTATCCGCACCCGGCCTCCTCCACCTCTTCCCGCCTCTCGCTCTAACCGCGCCACGTTCCACATGTCTTGGCCTCCATCCACCTAACACCCTCCAATCTACCTCCCGATGCAATTCGCGATCCCACACACCCGACGTCCCGCCCCCCGAGCATGCCTCCCAATGTCACCTCCCTCGCATGTCGACCCAACACGTGAAGTTTGGTTGATAACATCACTAAACAATGATCTATACATACACAAGTGTCACCCTGACGGTTGATTACTCATTAAACAATGACCTATGTCTGCATAAGTATTACCCGTTGCAACGCACGGGCATATACCTAGTATAATATAAGCATCGTCTATTTTGTGTTGTTTACTTAGACTTGTTGGCCTGTATATTTATTGATTTGAGCGTCTATAATATATAACTGTCGGCAATGACACATTCTAGATGAAATGCTTTTTTATTCCATCATCTAAAAAAATGTATATTGTACTCAAGGTTTTGTTGAAGGCATGCAAACATTATATTTAAGCGCATGATACATGAAGAGGCTAAGGCATAAGGGATGAACCTAGAGCTAATAGTTAGCCAGCTAACAAACTGTTAGATGGAATAGATTAGCTAACTATTAGATAGCTAATTATGAGCTAGCAGCTAATATTTGGAACTTTCAGCTAATAGGTTGGTTGACCTATTGGCTTTGGCGCCCCTAATATATATAAGTGTCAAGTGGAGTGCCGCTTTAAGGGATCTGTTGTTGGAGAAATGATAAAAATCTACCCCTACTAATTTTTTAGATGCCCCATTAAAACTGATTTTGAAGAGTTATTTTCTAGATAGCTCTTGGAGATGCTCTAACAATATTATCTCTACAGGCCGGTTTCAAATAGGCTATAAACAGCTAGCTAGAAAGCGAAACATGATATAAGCAAGCACTAGTGCATTATTATGGATAGCTCCATGCATGCGAGCAAGGGAAAATTCTTTATACATCTCATGCACTGCACACACGTGGGTCTTAACTCTTAACCGTTAAGGCCTCCTTTGGAATGGAGGCCGGATTAGTAAAACATAGGGATGGGAAAAAATGTAGGAATAGAGTTGCATGTCACCTTCAATTCCACAGGAAAATTTTCAAGAGGTTGGACCCCATGTTAAAAAACCTCCAAAATCTCACTACAATGCTCAATTCTATAGGAATTTTATAGGATTTGTTGCAACTCAATCCTTTGTTCCAAAGGACCGCATAGGAAAACTTTCCATAGGGTTTTAATCCTTTAAAATTCCTTCACTTTTCCCTTGTTCCAAAGGAGGCCTAAGTGCCCTACACAAAGGATACCACCACACCAAGCCGAATTATTGTCTTGCCTTGAAATTAGACCAGCATGCATATATAAAATCTGTCTCGTGTCTAGTTAAAAATGGCACGATCGCGGCGCGGTGGGTGCGTACGCACGTTGCAACTTGCAGGACGTAACAGTTATCTGCATCCAGTAAGGAATAATGCTCAGTAGTTGTTTATGCTTCTTTTCTGGACGACCAAGCGAAAGGGTCCTAACTAACTGTCAGCTCATAGTCAAAGACGTACGAACTGTTTGATCAATCCATATCGATCCATGCTTTTTTTTAGTCTGAAAGTTAGCTACGACATCATGTTTGATCGATTCGTTATACATGCATATGCCTGCTATAATTACCAGTTAACTGCGCTCCATGCATCCTAATAAGGCTATGTTTGGTTTCACTTAGTTCTAGGACTAAACTTTAGTCCTAAGACTAAACTTTAGTCCCTACATGTTTGGTTCTAGGGACTAAATAGATTCTAAAATCATTAAATACATTGTCCAAAGACTCAAATACCCTTAGAATATACTCATAATATTAGTTATCTATAAAAAAGGTAAGGACAACATGATAATTATGGGCTTTTAGTCTCTTTTAGCACCTATGTGAAGGACTAAAGACTAAATCATTTTAGTCCATATTTTAGTCCTAGTGTTTGGTAAAAAAGAGACTAAATGGGACTAAAAACTAGAGACTAATCTTTAGTCACTCTAACCAAACACCACCTAAGCTGGAAGAAAAACGAGTACGCACTAACTGTTTTTTTTCCACTGCACGCTTGTTCATTATTTAATTGTTTGCATGGTATATATATATCCTTGTCAATTGTCATGCTCATGCACTGTCTCAACTCCCACATCGATCGCAATCAATCCGTTTCAGTATGGCGCCATGTTTGGGGTCCTTCTTTCCAGTTTCTGTGTAGGGCCACAGTTGACTATTCTGAATTTTTGCGCGACTACAGGGTCAACAATTGTGGCCGTGGGCCGTGGCCGTCTTTTATTGAAAACACCAAAATATGCAGCTGCTGTATATATTGTAGCGATCTTTTCCACCATATATGCATGGCATTTTGGAACTATATACAACACTGCAGACAGCATGATATTACATATGCACGCATTTTCAACATATAATGTCTTTCCAAAACCAAAAGTTCGTACTCATGCATGACAGCATGAGTAGGTTTTCGGTTTTTTCAAGTGGTTTTGTGAGTGCCTAATGGCTGTCATTAGCAATCCTTTAGAGTTATATTACAATATAGCGACATATGAGGAGATGTCTTGGGATACTAATCGTGGCTCCTCCACACCTCTTATTATATAGTCTAGGGGTAAAATTATAGAGTCCTCATCGGTTACATGTGTGTTTCTTAGTTCTTACAAAGAAATCTCTCGTATAGAGTTAGTTTCTAAATATGTATGCTATATCTTAGTTTTCAAGTAGATGAGGTACCACATTTGAGTTACACGACGAAGTCGATCACCTTTGACTCCATCAGGTCTTCGGAGGTATTTGAAGGTCGACCCCTTCGTAGGTGGGCACACCCAGTTGACCTCACCGTCGAGGCGAAGGGATAGATCCCATGGACTTCAAGGTCCGTTATTGGGCCTTCGCTTCTTCCCTGTTTGATTGGTCCTGCACCTGACACTTCGATAGTTATAGGTTAGTATGCAAGGAAAAATGATCAAGGGGGTCGTTCTGTCCTCGCTCCAACAACATGGCATGTCTCAATAGTCATGGTCGAGGACGTTGCTGTTGGTCACTCATTCTCGATTGCAATACACAACCAAAAACAAGGCAACAAAATATTAAAAAGATAGATAACCTTCGTCACGGAGGAGTCATCCCTTCGAGATGATTCCTTAGGAGACGAAGGTTAATTATTGGATGAGTAAACCACTGTTTACTAATGTGAATGAATATACAAGGAGCATAAAAGATTTAAACATGATAGCTCAATTAAGATATACCAATAACATATTCTCCTTTTTGTAAATTAACTTTACAATTTTACCTTCGGTTCTTCAGAGAGAATTACAATGAAGATGTCGTAGAGAGAAAATTACACAATGATTGTCCAATCTGCCCCAAAAGGTACTTTATGCGGGGCACTGTTCATCTATTTATAGGGAATCGTACAGCTCCACACGAAATTACATTTATGCCCTTAAGAATTACATACAAGGTTTACAAATGGTACATGGATAACATTGTCTTCGGTGTTCATGATGATACCTTCTCCTTGCACCACTTTCCCTTTGTTGTTATGACGAAGCTACCTTCATTACTGTTCCATCATTCTACACTGAAGGTAGTTTGATTCTGAAGCTCTTGCAATGCTTGACAAATATACTGATGACCAATGGTTAGTCCGTGTTTTTGAGGACCTTCGGAATACAAAGGCCCCCAACAATTGCTAGTGTAATCGTCTCAAGGGAGTCCAACAATGGGGTGCTCAGGTGGTTATAGTCGGTAATGTGATTAATGATGACGTGGACGGCTTGAGATGGACCGTTGAGGGCATACACAAATGGTTGGTGCCTATAACATAGTCGGAGGTGGTGTGACTAACTTAAGAAAGCCCATTGAGGTCGTACACGATTGGCATTATCTACGACATAGTCAGAGGTGACATGGCCGACTTAAGGTAGCCCATCGAGGGTATACTCAACAGTCATTGTTATGATGTAGCTAGAGGTAGTTAGCTGATAACATAGCTAGAGGTAGTGTGACTAACTTTAGGTAGCTCGTCAAGGGTGTACTCAATGGACGCGACTAATGACATAGCTAAAGGCAACATGATTGACTTGAGATAGCCCATCAAGGGCATACTTGATGGTCGTTGTAAATGACATGGCCAGAGGTGGCATGATCGACTTAAGTTAACCAACTAATTACATACTCAACATTCATTATCAATTATGTAGCCAAAGGTGATATGACCTACCTAAGGTAGCCCATCGAGGTCCTATTCAATGGTCGCTACTGAAAGGGAATTAGGCTTACACCTAGTTCCTAAATGATTTTGGTGGTTGAATTGCCCAACACAAATAAATTGAACTAACTAGTTTGCTCTAGTGTACAAGTTATACAGGTGCCAAAGGTTCACACTTAGCCAATAAAAAGACCAAGAATTGGGTTCAACAAAGAGAGCAAGGAATAACCGAAGGCACCTCTGGTCTGGCGCACCGGACTGTCGGGTGTGCCACCGGACAGTGTCCGGTGCACCAGAGGACTCCAAGACAAACTCATCACCTTCGGGAAAATCCGGAGGCGCTCCGCTATAATTCACCGGACTGTCTGGTGTACACCGGACAGTGTCCGGTGCCCCAGGGAAGAGCGGCTCTGGAACTCGCCAGCTTCGGGAATTTGCTCCGCTATAATTCACCGGACATGTCCGGTGTACATCGGACTGTCCAGTGAACCAGCAGAGCAACGGCTACTTCACGCCAACGGTCACCTGCAGGCGCATTTAATGCGCGCCAGAAGCACGCAGAAGTCAGGCACGCGCGAGACGGTGCACCGGACAATCTACAGTACTTGTCCGGTGTACAGCGGACAGCCAGGCAGGCCCAGAAGTCAGAAGCTCCAACGGTCGAATCCCAACGGCCTGGTGACGTGGCTGGCGCACCGGACTGTCCGGTGCACCATGCGACAGACAGCCCCACCAAACGGCTAGTTTGGTGGTTGGGGCTATAAATACCCCCAACCACCCCACATTCAAGTCATCCAAGTTTTCCCACTTCAACTACTTACAAGAGCTCTAGCATTCAATTCTAGACACACTCAAGTGATCAAATCCTCTCCAAACTCCACACAACGCCCTAGTGATTAGAGAGAGATTTGCTTGTGTTCTTTCGAGCTCTTGCGCTTGGATTGCTTTCTTCTTTCTTTGATTCTTCATTGCGATCAAACTCACTTGTAATTGAGGCAAGAGACACCAATTTTTGGTGGTCCTTGTGGGAACTTTGTGTTCCAAGTGATTGAGAAGAAAAGCTCACCCGGTCCGAGGGACCGTTTGAGAGAGGGAAAGGATTGAAAGAGACCCGGTCTTTGTGACCACCTCAATGGGGAGTAGGTTTGCAAGAACCGAACCTCGGTAAAACAAATCCACGTGTCTCACTCCTTATTCGCTTGCGATTTGTTTTGCACCCTCTCTCGCGGACTCGATTATATTTCTAACGCTAACCCAGCTTGTAGTTGTGATTATTTTTGAGAATTTCAGTTTCGCCCTATTCACCCCCCCCCCCTCTAGGCGACTTTCAATTGGTATCAGAGCCCGGTGCTTCATTAGAGCCTAACCGCTCGAAGTGATGTCGGGAGAACTCGCCAAGAAGGAGATGGAGACCAGCGACAAGCCCGCTACAAGCCACGGGAAGGCTTCATCGGAAGAGTCCTGCAACAAGGAGAAGAAGAAGGAGAAGAAGAAGGAGAAGAAGACTTCTTCTCACAAATCGCATCGGAGTGGCGACAAAATAAAGAAGATGAGGAAGGTGGTCTACTACGAGACCGACACTTCATCACCTTCTACCTCCGGCTCCGACGCGCCCTCCATAACTTCTAAGCGCCATGAGCGCAAGAAGTTTAGTAAGATTCCCTTACATTATCCTCGTACTTCTAGACATACTCCATTACTTTCCGTTCCATTAGGCAAGCCGCCAACCTTTGACGGTGAAGATTATGCTAGGTGGAGTGATTTAATGAAATTTCATCTAACCTCACTCCACAAAAGTATATGGAATGTTGTTGAGTTTGGAGCACAGGTACCATCCGTAGGGGATGAGGATTATGATGAGGACGAGGTGGCCCAAATCGAGCACTTCAACTCACAAGCCACAACCATACTCCTTGCCTCTCTAAGTAGGGAGGAGTACAACAAGGTGCAAGGACTAAAAAGCGCCAAGGAAGTTTGGGACGTGCTCAAGACGGCGCACGAGGGTGATGAACTCACCAAGATCACCAAGCGGGAAACGATCGAGGGGGAGCTCGGTCGCTTCCGTCTTCGCCAAGAGGAGGAGCCACAAGATATGTACAACCGGCTCAAAACCTTGGTGAACCAAGTGCGCAACCTCGGGAGCAAAAAATGGGATGACCACGAGGTGGTTAAGGTTATTCTAAGATCTCTTATTTTCCTTAACCCTACTCAAGTACAATTAATTCGTGGTAATCCAAGATATACACTAATGACTCCCGAGGAAGTAATCGGGAATTTTGTGAGCTTTGAATTTATGATCAAGGGCTCACGAAAGATCAACGAGCTTGACGGTCCCTCCACGTCTGAAGCTCAACCGGTTGCATTCAAGGCAACGGAGGAGAAGGAGGAATCTACACCATGTAGACAACCAATCGACGCCTCCAAGCTCGACAATGAGGAAATGGCGCCCGTCATCAAGAGCTTCCGCCAAATCCTCAAACAAAGGAGGGGGAAAGATTACAAGCCCCGCTCCAAGAAAGTTTGCTACAAATGTGGTAAGCCCGGTCACTTTATAGCTAAATGTCCTATTTCTAGTGACAGTGACAGGGGTGACAACAAGAAGGGGAGAAGAAAGGAGAAGAAGAGGTACTACAAGAAGAAGGGCGGCGATGCCCATGTTTGTCGTGAGTGGGACTCCGACGAAAGCTCTAGCGACTCCTCCGACGACGAGGACGCCGCCAACATCGCCATCACCAAGGGACTTCTCTTCCCCAACGTCGGCCACAAGTGCCTCATGGCAAAGAACGGCAAAAAGAAAAAGGTTAAATCTAAATCCTCCACTAGATATGAATCCTCTAGTGATGAAAATGCTAGTGATGAGGAAGATAACTTGCGCACTCTTTTTGCCAACTTAAACATGCAACAAAAAGAAAAGTTAAATGAATTAATTAGTGTCATCCATGAGAAGGATGACCTCTTGGACTCCCAAGAGGACTTCCTAATCAAGGAAAACAAAAAGCATGTTAAGGTTAAAAATGCTTATGCTCTAGAAGTTGAAAAATATGAAAAATTATCTAGTGAGCTAAGCACTTGCCATGAGACAATAGACAACCTTAGAAATGAGAATGCTAATTTATTAGCTAAGGTTGATTCAAATGTTTGCAATGCTTCAGTTCCCAATCTTAGAAATGATAATGATGATTTACTTGCTAAGATTGAAGAATTAAACATATCTCTTGCTAGCCTTAGGATTGAGAATGAAAAATTGCTTGCTAAGGCTAAGGATTTTGATGTTTGCAATACTACTATTTCCGACCTTAAAACTAAAAATGATATTTTGCATGCTAAGGTTGTAGAATTAAAATCTTGCAAACCCTCTACATCTACCGTTGAGCACACTTCTATTTGTACTAGATGTAGAGATGTTGATGTTAATGCTATTCATGATCACATGGCTTTAATTAAACAACAAAATGATCATATAGCAAAACTAGATGCTAAGATTGCCGAGCATGACTTAGAAAATGAAAAATTTAAATTTGCTAGAAGCATGCTCTATAGAGGGAGACGCTCTGGCATTAAGGATGGCATTGGCTTCCAACAGGGAGGCAATGTCAAAATTAATGCCCCTCCTAAGAAGTTGTCTAATTTTGTTAAGGGCAAGGCTCCCATGCCTCAGGATAACAAGGGATACATTTTGTACCCTGTCGGTTATCCTGAGAGCAAAATTAGGAGAATTCACTCTAGAAAGTCTCACTCTGGTCCTAATCATGCTTTTATGTATAAGAGTGAGACATCTAGTTCTAGGCAACAATCCCATGTTAAGTTGCATAAGAAGAAAACCCCTAGTGCATCAAATGACCATGACATCTCATTTAAAACTTTTGATGCATCTTATGTGTTGACTAACAAATCTGGCAAGGTAGTTGCCAAATATGTTGGGGGCAAGCACAAGGGGTCAAAGACTTGTGTTTGGGTACCCACAGTTCTTGTTTCTAATGTCAAAGGATCCAAAACCATTTGGGTACCTAAAGTCCAGAACTAAAAATGTTTTGTAGGTTTATGCATCCGGGGGCTCAAGCTGGGTAATCGACAGCGGGTGCACAAACCACATGACAGGGGAGAAGAAGATGTTCTCCTCCTACGAGAAAAACCAGGATCCCCAACGAGCTATCACATTCGGGGATGGAAACCAAGTTTTGGTCAAGGGTTTGGGTAAAATTGCTATATCTCCTGACCATTCTATTTCCAATGTTTTTCTTGTAGACTCACTAGATTACAATTTGCTTTCTGTATCTCAATTATGCAAAATGGGCTACAACTGTCTATTCACTGATGTAGGTGTCACTGTCTTTAGAAGAAGTGATGATTCAATAGCATTTAAGGGAGTGTTAGAGGGTCAGCTATACTTAGTGAATTTTGATAGAGCTGAACTCGACACTTGCTTAATTGCTAAGACTAACATGGGTTGGATCTGGCACCGCCGACTAGCACATGTTGGAATGAAGAATCTTCATAAGCTTCTAAAGGGAGAGCACATTTTAGGATTAACCAATGTTCATTTTGAGAAAGACAGGGTTTGCAGCGCATGCCAAGCAGGAAAGCAAGTTGGTGCCCATCATCCACACAAGAACATCATGACGACCAACATGCCATTGGAGCTCCTACACATGGACCTATTCGGCCCGATAGCTTACATAAGCATCGGCGGGAGTAAGTACTGTCTAGTAATTGTGGATGATTATTCTCGCTTCACTTGGGTGTTCTTTTTGCAGGAAAAATCTCATACCCAAGAAACATTAAAGGGATTCTTGAGACGGGCTCAAAATGAGTTCAGCTTAAGGATCAAGAAAATTAGAAGCGACAACGGGACGGAGTTCAAGAACTCACAAATTGAAGGCTTTCTTGAGGAGGAGGGCATCAAGCATGAGTTCTCTTCTCCCTACACCCCACAACAAAATGGTGTAGTGGAGAGGAAGAATCGAACTCTATTGGACATGGCAAGAACCATGCTTGATGAGTATAAGACTTCGGATCGGTTTTGGGCCGAGGCGGTCAACACCGCCTGCTACGCCATCAACCGGTTATATCTACACTGAATCCTCAAGAAGACATCTTATGAACTCCTAACCGGTAAAAAGCCCAATATTTCATATTTTAGAGTCTTTGGTAGCAAATGCTTTATTCTTGTTAAAAGAGGTAGAAAATCTAAATTTGCTCCTAAGACAGTAGATGGCTTTTTACTAGGATATGATTCAAACACAAGGGCATATAGAGTCTTTAACAAGTCCTCCGGACAAGTTGAAGTTTCTTGTGACGTTGTGTTTGATGAGACTAACAGCTCTCAAGTAGAGCAAGTTGATCTTGACGAGATAGGTATTGAAAAGGCTCCGTGCATCGCGCTAAGGAACATGTCCATTGGGGATGTGTGTCCTAAGGAATCCGAAGAGCCTCCAAATGCACAAGATCAACCATCCTCCTCCACGCAAGCATCCCCACCAACTCAAAATGAGGATGAGGCTCAAGTTGATGAAGTAGAAGATCAATCAAATGAGCCACCTCAAGATGACGGCAATGATCAAGGGGGAGATGCAAATGATCAAGACAAGGAGGATGAAGAACAAAGACCGCCACACCCAAGATTCCACCAAGCAATCCAACGAGATCACCCCGTCGACACCATCCTCGGCGACATTCATAAGGGGGTAACCACTAGATCTCGTGTTGCACATTTTTTGTGAGCATTACTCTTTTGTTTCCTCTATTGAGCCACACAAGGTAGAGGAAGCACTTCAAGATTCGGATTGGGTGGTGGCGATGCAAGAGGAGCTCAACAACTTCACGAGGAATGAGGTATGACATTTAGTTCCACGTCCTAATCAAAATGTTGTAGGAACCAAGTGGGTCTTCCGCAACAAGCAAGATGAGCATGGTGTGGTGACAAGGAACAAAGCCCGACTTGTGGTCAAGGGATACTCCCAAGTCGAAGGTTTGGATTTCGGTGAAACCTATGCACCCGTAGCTAGGCTTGAGTCAATTCGTATATTATTGGCCTATGCTACTTACCATGGCTTCAAGCTTTACCAAATGGACGTGAAGAGTGCCTTCTCAATAAACCAATCAAGGAAGAAGTCTATGTTGAGCAACCTCCCGGCTTTGAAGATAGTGAGTACCCTAACCATGTTTATAAACTCTCAAAGACGCTTTATGGGCTCAAGCAAGCTCCAAGAGCATGGTATGAATGCCTTAGAGATTTCCTTATCACTAATGGATTCAAAGTCGGAAAGGCCGATCCTACTTTATTCACTAAAACTCTTGAAAATGACTTGTTTGTATGCCAAATTTATGTTGATGATATTATATTTGGGTCTACTAACGAGTCTACATGTGAAGAATTTAGTAGGATCATGACACAAAAATTCGAGATGTCTATGATGGGGGAGTTGAAGTATTTCTTAGGATTTCAAGTGAAGCAACTCCAAGAGGGCACCTTCCTAAGCCAAACGAAGTATACTCAAGATATTCTAAGCAAGTTTGGAATGAACGATGCCAAACCCATCAAGACACCCATGGGAACCAATGGGCATCTCGACCTCGACGAAGGAGGTAAATCCGTCGATCAAAAGGTATACCGGTCGATGATAGGCTCTTTGCTATATTTATGTGCATCTCGACCGGATATTATGCTTTCCGTATGCATGTGTGCAAGATTCCAAGCCGACCCTAAGGAAGCTCACCTTACGACCGTAAAACGAATCTTGAGATATTTGGTTTATACTCCTAAGTTTGGGCTTTGGTATCCTAGGGGATCCACATTTGATTTGATTGGTTATTCGGATGCCGATTGGGCGGGGTGTAAAATCAATAGAAAGAGCACATCGAGAACTTGCCAGTTCTTGGGAAGATCCTTGGTGTCTTGGGCTTCAAAGAAGCAAAATTCTGTAGCTCTTTCTACCGCCGAAGCCGAGTACATTGCCGCAGGCCATTGTTGCGCGCAACTACTTTGGATGAGGCAAACCCTTAGGGACTACGGTTACAAATTAACCAAAGTTCCTCTTCTATGTGATAATGAGAGTGCAATCCGCATGGCGGATAATCCCGTTGAGCATAGCCGCACTAAACACATAGCCATTCGGTATCACTTTTTAAGGGATCACCAACAAAAGGGAGATATCGAGATTTCTTACATTAATACTAAAGATCAATTAGCTGATATCTTTACCAAGCCACTTGATGAACAAACTTTTAACAAACTTAGGCATGAGCTAAATATTCTTGATTCTAGGAACTTCTTTTGTTGATTTGCACACATAGCTCATTTATATACCTTTGATCATGTATCTTTCATATGCTATGACTAATGTGTTTTCGAGTCTATTTCAAACCAAGTCATAGGTGTATTGAAAGGAAATTGGAGTCTTCAGCGAAGACAAAGGCTTCCACTCCGTAACTCATCCTTCGCCGTCGCTCCGAGCAACTCTCCATCTTTGGAGGAGAGATCACTCTTCTACTTTGGTATATTCTTCACTCATTTATTTATGACCAAAGGGGGAGAGAGCAACTCCAAGGGCTCTAATGACTCCGTTTTTGGCGATTCATGCCAAAGGGGGAGAAAATAATAGCCCAAAGCAAAAGGACCGCACCACCACCTAATTTTAAAAAGAGTTTTTCAATTGGTATGATTCTCAATTGATAAATTTCAAATTGGTGTCTTATTGTGTTCAAAAGGGGGAGAAAAGTAGTATTTCAAAATTGATATATCAAAACCCTCTTGAACACTAAGAGGAGAATTTCATTTAGGGGGAATTTTGTTTAGTCAAAGGAAAAGCATTTGAAACAGGGGGAGAAAATTTCAAATTTTGAAAATGCTTCGCAAAAATCTTATTCATTTGCCTTTGACTATTTGCAAAAGAACTTTGAAGAGGATTTACAAAAGAATTTGCAAAAACAAAACATGTGGTGCAAGCGTGGTCCAAAATGTTAAAAATGAAGAAACAATCCATGCATATATTATAAGTATTGATATTGGCTCAATTCCAAGCAACCTTTGCACTTACATTATGCAAGCTAGTTCAATTATACACTTCTATATTTGCTTTGGTTTGTGTTGGCATCAATCACCAAAAAGGGGGAGATTGAAAGGGAATTAGGCTTACACCTAGTTCCTAAATGATTTTGGTTGTTGAATTGCCCAACACAAATAAATTGAACTAACTAGTTTGCTCTAGTGTACAAGTTATACAGGTGCCAAAGGTTCACACTTAGCCAATAAAAAGACCAAGAATTGGGTTCAACAAAGAGAGCAAGGAATAACCGAAGGCACCTCTGGTCTGGCGCACCGGACTGTCCGGTGTGCCACCGGACAGTGTTCGGTGCACCAGAGGACTCCAAGACAAACTCATCACCTTCAGGAAAATCCGGAGGCGCTCCGCTATAATTCACCGGACTGTCCGGTGTACACCGGACAGTGTCCGGTGCCCCAGGGAAGAGCGGCTCTGGAACTCGCTAGCTTCGGGAATTTGCTCCGCTATAATTCACCGGAGATGTCCGGTGTACACCGGACTGTCCGGTGAACCAGCAGAGCAACGACTACTTCGTGCCAACGGTCACCTGTAGGCGCATTTAATGCGCGCCAGAAGCGCGCAGAAGTCAGGCACGCGCGAGACGGTGCACCGGACAATCTACAGTACTTGTCCGGTGTACACCGGACAGCTAGGCGGGCCCAGAAGTCAGAAGCTCCAACGGTCGAATCCCAACGGCCTGGTGACGTGGCTGGCGCACCGGACATGTCCGGTGTGCACCGGACTGTCCGGTGCACCATGCGACAGACAGCCCCACCAAACGGCTAGTTTGGTGGTTGGAGCTATAAATACCCCCAACCACCCCACATTCAAGTCATCCAAGTTTTCCCACTTCAACTACTTACAAGAGCTCTAGCATTCAATTCTAGACACACCCAAGTGATCAAATTCTCTCCAAACTCCACACAACGCCCTAGTGATTAGAGAGAGAGATTTGTTTGTGTTCTTTCGAGCTCTTGCGTTTGGATTGCTTTCTTCTTTCTTTGATTCTTCATTGCGATCAAACTCGCTTGTAATTGAGGCAAGAGACACCAATTTTGTGGTGGTCCTTGTGGGAACTTTGTGTTCCAAGTGATTGAGAAGAAAAGTTCACTCGGTCCGAGGGACCGTTTGAGAGAGGGAAAGGGTTGAAAGAGACCCGGTCTTTGTGACCACCTCAACGGGGAGTAGGTTTGCAAGAACCGAACCTCGGTAAAACAAATCCACGTGTCTCACTCCTTATTCGCTTGCGATTTGTTTTGCACCCTCTCTCGCGATTTGTTTTGCACCCTCTCTCGCGGACTCGATTATATTTCTAACGCTAACCCGGCTTGTAGTTGTGATTATTTTTGAGAAATTCAGTTTCGCCCTATTCACCCCCCCCTCTAGGCGACTTTCAGCTACCGATGACATAGCCGAAGGCAGTGGACCGATTTGAGGTGCCCATCAAGGATATACTCAATGATCGTTATTGATGACAACCAAAGGCGGTGTGACTGACTTAAGGTAGCCATTGGGGCCATACTTGATGTCGATGATGCAGATGGCGGTGCCATGACCAACTTGAGGTAGCAATACTGAGGGCCTACTTGATGATCATAGTCAATGACACAACCTAAGGCATCATGACTAACTTGAGGTTGCCTATTGATGTCATACTCGATGGTTATTGTTGACAATGTAGCTAGATATGGCATGGTCAACTTGAGATAGCCTACTGAGGGTGTATATGGTAGCCCACTGAGAACATAGACAGCACGACCGACTTGAGGTAGCCCACTATGGGCAAACTAGATGGTCATTGTTGATAACGTGGCTAGAGGCAGCAAGACCAACTTGAGGTAGCCCACAGTGGGTGTAGTCAACGTTTGTTGTTGACAATATAGCCAGAGGCAGCATGACTGACTCGAGGTAGCTTGTCCAAGGCATACTCGACGATTGTTATCGAAGATGCAGCTATAGACATTGTGACTGACTTGAGGGCATACTCAGCGGTTATTACGGATGACATAGCTAGAGACAACTTGACTGACTTGAGATAACTTGTTGAGGGCATATTCGATAGACGTTGTCGATGATATAGCTAGTGGCGATGTGACCATCTTAAGGTAGCCCATCAAGGATGTACTCGATGGTCATTGTTGATGACATGGCCATAGGCGACATTGAAAGTTCCCTTTGCCCGGGAACAAGATCTGGATGTCGCATAGAGGGAGGGTGAATAGGCGAATAAAAACTTAACCTGAAATTAGAATTCTTACTCTACTCGAAAAGGGTCGCAACGAAAAGTAGTCGAGTAGATCAGAACGCAGCAGAATATCGGTCTTTGTCTCTAAAATAAATCTGCACTTCAAGAACAACTTATGCCAAAGATAAGCATAGAAGTACAAATCAAATCAACCAAAATCTGCACTCAGGACTAGGAGACGATGGTTGTTGCAGTCGCCATAGAGCGTGCTGAGAGGGGTGGGAGAGGTAGTTGTATATGGATTGACTCAGATGCACTTCTTGCTCAGGCACGACAATCAGAGGTTACTCCACTTAGACGATCAACATGACCTCATGTCCCTGTACACCCTTTAGAGAGTCAGCCTCAACCATATCCCAAGGTAGCTGCACCACCTTGGCTACAGGTCCATGAGCGAGACGAGTTCTAGGCGTACTAGGTTTAGGATAACTCGTGGTTGTTGGATTTCATAGAGCTACAAATGGTATAGCTCATTTCCACCACATGCCTGATGCCTAGAGGTTACTAGAGGAGGTGGACCCTAGAGCAAAAGTGATATTCAACACCACTATTTAAGAGTCCTTCTATAAGGCATAACTTATGAAGAGGAATGCCCTTAAGAACCACAAGACTACCGTCTGTTGGTCGAGGAAGTCGATCCGGAATTCGAGGAGCACTTGATATACCTTATGAGACTCCAGGGACTGTTAATTGACATATGTATACATGTGTGATTAGTGGTTCAGGGTCTTCTATGCCACAATATGGTTCAATCTTGATCACGAGTGGTTTTGGTTTCGATTTAGGGGCAAAGACTACAAGCTATGTACTCGTGATATCAAATAGTTGTTTGGGTTTCCAACTTCTTAGACACGACCTCCCAGTCTATGCTATGGCAGGTAATCCACCCAGGCGGCAGGCGCCCACCACATATAACCGGTGTGGCAAGGCTCTTTAGGCCACCATTTGGGGATGGATTCTGCCGCACTCTAGTTGATTTCACCCTAGTCCAATAGATCCTCCATGCCATAAGGTGAAGGAGGACACTACTATCTTATATGGGATAGGGTGAGGCTTTCACCAACATTCAACAATGGTTCCTCGTTATTTCTCAGAGTTCGAAGTTGCTGGTTTTATGAGATTAAAGATACAATGGTATTAACGCCCTCCATAAACTGCCCTGCGCCGCCTATTATCTATCGTATATAGAATGTAATATTTAAAATAGAGGACTAAGTAATTTAGTTGTCTCTCTTTTCAAACAGCTAATAGTGAAGTAAATCAGTCTATTAGCAGTTCAATTATACATATGAGCTGACAACTTCATTCTCTACAAACAGCTATGACCGGAGATAGCAGCACCTCTAGCGGAAGATTTAAAACCTTGATAAAACTAGTCAATTTGTAATGAGTTATTTGGAATCAAATGCCTTAAAAGTTTGTAAACAATCAGAGAATATTATTAAATATGCTGTGGTGATGGGTAGGCTAGACGCCACTTTCCTTCCGAGTCATATCACACCCACCTTTACTGACTCGAGAAAGAGGGAGTTCTTGAACCATTGACGGGTAAGCAAAGCAGAGGCGCAACTGACAATGGCACAACCGGCCTTATTACAGTGATAATCACTGATGGGAACCGTTGGATCGTCGGATCACTTGGGAGTTGGGACGTACGCACAGGCAGCTATAGCCGCGAGTACGTAGCTAGCTAGTTGACCCTGGAACAGGCGCGCCTGATCTGGCCCTGCGTCCCGGTGAGCGGGCTGATGTTGCCCATCCTGATCATGGCCGCCGCGAAGTCCCCGCTGAACCTCCTCGGCGTGGACGCGTACGTGCGGACCAGGCCGTCCGTGGCGCCGCCGTTGAAGAGCTGCTGGTCGGAGTGTAGCAGCCCTCTCTGCGCCAGCAGGTTGGTGTAGTAGGCGTTGTCGAACGCGGTGGGCGTGGCGGTGTCCAGCGGCGCCAGGTTGCCGTCGCCGTTGCCGGCCGCTGCGGGGCAGTTGGCCCTGCGCTGCGTCGCGAACGCCGCGTTCACGTTGGTGTCGTTGTATATGTGCGCCCGGAAGTTCTGGCACTGCGCCAGCCCGATCGTGTGCGCGCCTGAGAGAGCGACCAGGTCGGTCCTGCTGAGCCGCTTCTTGGCGAACGCGGCGGTGAGGTTGGCGAGGTCCAGGGACGGCGCTGGCAGGTCGCTGTTGGCCTGAGCTAGGCTCGCCGTCGTCGAGTCCCTCCGCCCGAGAAGCACCCTCCACGAAGGCCCTCCCAGCTGCACAGCAGAGCACACATATGAACGTACGTACACGGAATTAAAAGGCTGAGGATCCGTGTAACTACGGCCGCGCCGGCCGGCCGTCCGGGGTCCGTTTCTTATTACCGCGACGACGGAGTCGCGGGCGGCGACGGCGAGGATGTCGGCGCAGGAGACGACGCCCGGGCACACCGCCTCCACCTGCGCCTTGATGTTGTCGACGACGCCGAAGCCTCTGATGGAGCCGACGTTCGGATTAGCGGTCTGCTCGCCGGTGAAGGTGGCCGTGTCATTCAGCAGCACCGACCCATCGCAACCCTGCACGTGGATCAAGTTCAAAAGTGTTTTTACTTTATTTTTTTGGACCAGTACACATATGTACATACATACTCCCTCCGTTTTTTTAGTTGTCGCGGGAGTATATAATAAAGAAAATCAAAATAAGTAGTTACATGATTTTTGATAACGTAATTGAATACTCCACTCGTTCCAGAATATTAGTCGTTTTAGTTCTTGATTTGTATGTTTATGTTTAAATGGATGATGATGAATCTAAACACGTATATAAAGCAAATATATTAATTATTGTATGAATCAACTAAAAGGTAGAACAAATTTTATTTTGGGACGAAGGGGTATTAAAGACCATCTAGCTCATAGAGATTGTGTGCTAACCAATTTTTTTTTTAAAAAAAATACATATTTTCAAAGGACTAAATATTTGTTAAGTTCCATACGGATACCGAAGTGTAAAATAAGCGTTGGGAATATGTTTCAAGTGTCAAAACTGTTCATTGTGTTCTGCAGGCGACTGAAGTAGTATGTCTACGAGTTGTGTTTTAGGGAATTCTATTGGCTATCAAGGAGAAAGACCAAAGAGCTAGCTAGTGACTCTAAATTGAAATAGCTAGTTTCGCACGATCTCGCAGAAAGTCTGAGAACAGTGGTAAAAACTGGAGGCAACTAAAGATGATGCAATGTCATACCGTACATACTGTAATTTCTAACCAGTGGTCACATCAAAGAATGATTCTGCTCTTGTGGCTAGCTGTTAGGATTAATAAATAAATACTACACCAACTTAATTCTTAACTGCCGTATTGCATGCTGATGGGTGGAACTAGATGTGTAGTCAAATTTAAGTAGGCGAGAATATAATGAGATCGACTTGAGAGGGACTTGCTTGGACAAAGCAGTCATGGAAGTGGAGCCTGAGCAGGGAGGCCCCCATGCGAGCCTCCTGCGCAACCGCGGCCGTCACGGCGGCCTTGATGGTGGCCAGAGCTCTGGGACACGACCTTGAGTAGAATGTCGGCGACAGTTGCGCCGAGGCCACCGCCGCCGCCGCCGCTAGGCACAAGAGCACCATCACTGACAAGGAAGTAAAAGAAGAAGAAGCCATGACCTGATGACCAGCAGTCCAACACTGCCACACTACTACCCCAATAACGCAATGCAGCTACTGCTACACCGTTGACTATACTGCTGCTGCAATAGTGGTTTTCTTCAGGTTAAGTGTTCCTTGACTTGATGATGGCTAGCCTGCGTATATAACAGGCAATGCATATCTGCGTTTATATAGCAGTGTTTCATGCACGTTTAATTTGCATATTGGTTAGTTTCGCCCCCCGTACGTGACGACAGTCTGTTGGTAACATGCCATGCCGTGTGTGTTTGCTAGCTAGTGTGACGCTGCATGCTTGCTGGCCATTGGTATATATAGAATGGTTTTGCCATGCATTATATAGAATATGGATCGACGACGAATAATGAAGGCGAGTGGATCAAGTGCTTGCAGGCGGCCAGGGATGGTATAAATGTATGGTTAGGGACATGGCGATCGTTGTCCTACGTATTTTTGAACATAATATATAGCTGGTCCTTTTCAGAAAAAAAAGAAAGAAGAAAAGAACACTAATGTTAGCCGGTCCCCTGTCAGATAAAGCTTTATATAACATATAGCCGGTCCCCTTTTCAGAAAAGAACACTAATGTTAACCGGTTCGAACCAGAATTTGGCTTTCTTGCTGGTCGGTATATGGTTCGGTGCGGAAAGAGATACATGAGCATTCCCACCATGCATGCACTTTTGCTTGAAATGCATAGAAAGCTATGTATAGACAGGAAATTCAGGGGGAGACAAGATTTACAATTTTTCACAATAATAATTCACTTGTATCGATCATTAAGAAGGGTAGGGAGACATGAAGCCTGAAGGTAAAAGAAAAACATCAGTACAGTATATATCAGTGTTTTAAATAGCGGGAAATTGAATTTATCCCCGACCTTCTAAAAAGTGCAAATATCAGGATATATCGCGATATAGCTGGATATATCGGGATATATCGGGCTAAACGACGTAACTTTTCGCTGCTAAAAAGGATATATCGGGATATATCGGCTGCTATAGCCGGCTATTTAAAACCTTGGTATATATGCATCAAAAAGAAAATATCAGCTTCTCCAGCCTCCACTGATGAAGACTGAACACACACACACACATGTACATGCGTGGTTCTGCCAGCCATGCAGAACTTGTCTGGCGCTGAAACCCTGTGACGAGAACCGAGAAACGTCGTCGCTAGCGGCTAGCCCGATCGAGTGATTGCGCAAGTGGCTGAGGAGGAGGAGACCAAAACTGATCTGCCTGATCACGACGTAGTATCTGCAGAGCTGTTCTTGCGACTGCTCGATCTGAAGCCGGCCACCCCAGGTTACTGTCGTCTGTCAGTTACCAACAGTATGCATTGCAGTCAAGCCTTGTTGATGATCAAGCAGACAGCGACGACGACGCGACGTGCTGAATTTTGACAGTGCGTGTGCTGTAGAGTTGCTGCCGCCGCACGCAGCAGCTAGCTAGCTAGCGCGCGCGTTTCGCTGTCACTTGTGTCAACGGCAGTCAGAAGACAGTACAGGCGTCTCAAGAAAATCTGCACAAGATGCCACATTTGCCAGCTTGCTAGTCACTACTACTCTGAATGATCGTGCACTATGCATGTGGGGGAGTAGCTCGCTAACTAGCCTGACCTGGCTCTACGATCGATCGACGAATCCGTTCGAAACTTCAAAGGTGATGTCTATTTGGCACCGAACATGGATGCATCCAATGTCTACTAGCAAAAAAAGCAACAGCTAGCTAGCGCGCATCGTTTTCGACGTCCTCTTGCAGCTAGCACATGGTCAAAAACTGTCGTCTCTGGATGGGCTACTTGCAGCTGGCTGACTAGTAGTAGAAGTAGTAGTGCGCCGGCCGGTGATGTTGCGCGTAGCAGTTACATACGTACAAAAGAGTTCGGTCGTGTGCTTGCCACAGCCAGTGGATGCTGCTTCTTGCAGCTTCCGTTCATCGATTAGAGAGAGAGGATTCATTCAAGTCGGAATCTACAGCATGCATGTTGGGTCCGGACAAATTGTTGATAACAATAGGGCATTTATATTAGCCGTTCTGTAAAATAACCGTCCAAATCTAGGTAAGGTAACCATAGTTTATTTTGAAAGTAGAGTAATTAGATCAAGTATCCTTACAAATCTACGTCTAAAATAAAACACCCTTTACTGTTTTTTTACAAGTAGTCACTCAGTATTAGAAGAGGAACATGCTTCTTCAATGGTTCTTCGTAGAGCCGTTCAGTGCCTAGCGTAAATGGAGTGAGCAGGGCCGGTCCTGATATTTCGGGGGCCCTAAGCAAAAATTTATATAGAGGCCTCATATAACTATATATGTATATATCATTTACACATCTACTAAACATATATTAGTAAAAAAGTGTATATAATATTACACATTATTATTTATAAAATATCATTGGCTGAAATAATAAAAACTTACTTATCACTTCTCATCTTATAAAATTTCTTCTAACATTTTTTTGATACAAAAACATCGATTATACTATTGATATCGATATCATTCAATAGCTTCTTCTGGATGCATAAAGACGCCAAACCATTCAATCTTTCTTGACTCATTGCTGATCTTAAATAATTCTTCAGTAACTTCAATTTTGAGAAGCTTCTTTGAGCAGATGCAACAATAATAGGCACAATAAATAATATTCTATAAGCAATAAATGCATTAGGATAACAATCCACATCTATGATATGCTCAAAAATCTCCATAGCAGACAATGCGTCGTTAGGCAAAGTAAACTTTAGAATATTCAATTTAGAAATCAAATCATTTAACTCAACATCACATGAACCATCATGAGAGAAAGTGTTTGCAAATTTAGTGCAACACACTTCAAGTTCTCTATCGTTTAGTGACCTTAGTGTGCTTGAGCTCAATAAAAACCCAGATACACCTTTAAACATGGAGAGTTCTTCAAATCTGGTCCTCGAAGAAGTGCTCGCCATGCCAACTAATACCAAAAAAATAGTTGACTTCAAAAGCTCTCTCATTTTCTAGAATTTCTTCATGGCACCTACTTTCATCCAATTATTTCTTTCTCACCGCTTTACGCTTTACTAGAAATAATGCATTTACACCAATATCTTTAGCAATGGTTACCAGCGAGCAACGGCTAGGGATTTTTGGAATAGAATAAATGTATATCATATATATATAAGAGTATATATCTATTTGGGCCAGACTGAGGGCCCTACTAACTTTGGGGACCCTGAGTGGCGGCATACCCTGCCTACCCTCAGGACCGGGCCTGGGAGTGAGGGCACAAGGCCTCTAATATAATACGAAGTTTTCCATGGTTCCATAGACGTCGTGTGTCACCCTTCTTCTTCCCGCTTTATATAAAACACATCATATTATGCACAAGTGAGGGTTTAAACCTTAATTGTTGGCTCCTTATTTACACCCACCTAACCAACATAACTCGTTTTTTTTTGTGTTTTATTAAAACAAAGCCTATCCATATGATATATACAAACTGAAGCAGTACACAGACATCTAATTAGTATCTACTCCTATAAAGCACCACTTTTCCTGGTTTCCACTATTGTTCTTTTTTTTGCAAAAAGTCATCATACTTCTTTCTAATTTGACACATGGTCCAAACATCTATACTTTTATAACGGTTCCATCGTCGTCGACGTATGTCGTCAAGCGACATGAGTTGTTACCTCCTAGATGGCTCGTGAGAAAACATTCAAGTCCAACACGACACGAAGCGGCATGCAGCATATTGCTCCCGAATGATAGAACAATCTCGCTAACTGAAGGAGGACAAACGATCAAGCTAGCTGTAAAAAAGGGGACATATTTCCTTTTCAACTCATATCTTTCTCTGTCTTTTGGTTAAGATAAAGTGTAGTATTTGTAATTTAATACTATTTCCGTTCTTGAATATTTATCGCTTGCTAGTGTATTTTTAACTAAACCGCGATAAATAATAAAGAACGGAGGGAGTATATATCTAGTGTGTGGTTATATGTCTACTTTAATTTTAAATTTAATTTTTGTGGACAGAGTTAACTTTAATTTCAAATTTATTTTTTGTGACAAATATGATTAGTGTGTCATATTACAACGCACAAGCATTGTAAATAGTACTTTAAAATTTAACAGTTTGGTTTGGACACACGTCGTTCTCAGTTTGAGGAAGACGGAGCTGCTTGCTACTAGCATATGCCGGGGCGCCGCCGGCACTCCTTGCTTCCACTAGAGCACTAGACACTAGCTAGCTGGCTAGCGAATCGCGGACCGGCTGACAGCGACGACGATCGGTTGGGTCGTTGAGCTCCATAGAGCATCTCCGCGACCAACGACTGATGCTCTGTTTGGCCGGCACACGTCTTTGTTTCAAGTTTCTGTGGAATAATCGCTGCGAGACTTGCGGCAGTGCCGCTGCACGGCGCGAATGGCGCATTTTTTTTTTAAAAAAAAATATATCGTACGTGATCAGTTTTTTTAAGGCAATGGCAGCTCTAACTTTCAATTCATTAAGAAGAAATAGATGATCGACCAGTTTATGAGAAAAACTAGACCTAAAGTATAAGATCAGTTAAACTAGTAGAGATGAGCTTGTCCTGCTCACGCCGCTCTCTTCTTGTCTCCTTTTCCCTGCGTAGCATGCGTAAATTCTCTCCGTGGGAATGGAACTCCTCTACAAATATATCGGCCCACTGGACTCGTAATAAATAATAAAAGCTTGTGCTAAAATTCAGATGACTAAAATTCAATTTTTCTTTCGGGCTACGATTGTTGTGTATATATATTTTATATTAAAAACATAGCGTTAGTTTGTTGTCATCAATACGAAAATTACTTTTGGAGACAATCTTTTTTTTATTAACAGAGGCAAGCACGACGTTCGTCTCCAATACAGCGTCTTCCTTAATCGAGCTTTTCAGAGACGTATTAACATGTTGTCACCATCAATACCATTAACAGAGACGGGCACGGAAGTAGACACTTTAACATGCACGCCTCCACTATCCCAAAAAAAAAACATCTTTGAGGAATAATCAAACCTGCAACATGCCTTTATAGCACTAAGATCACTCTACCACTCCTCTAGAAACTTACTTGTGACTATAGAATATGCAAGCATTTTATATCAACATTTCATCATCTTATATTGAATGTTTTGGCTACTAAACAAACTCAAAAAAATACTTTTACCTACAAAGTTTACAATCTTGTCAAGCACTACAACTTTGAAATCCACCGAGAGATATCCACACACGCTGTTAGGGCTAGAAAAAAAAAACCTCGAGGCTTGCGAGTCGAGCCGAACAAGGTTTTCGAACTCGTTAGTGCAACGAGGTGATCCGAGCCGACTCGTGAGCTGCACCGGATTCATCAAAATATACAATAACGATAAATATTGGATAATTATGTAGATTTTCGGCTCATTTCTTAGGATTTAATGATAGATATATGATAATTTATAATTTAGATTACTTGTAATGTTGCATTATGATCTATATTTCACATTTATAGACTATTAAATCCTAATATAGTACAATATTATTTATGAAAATGCAACTCACGAGTCGAATCGAGTCAAACCTCTAATTATAGCTCATTGAGTGGATGAGCTGAATCAAACCAAGCTCGGTCATCTAGCGAGCCGAGCTTGACTCTGTTTTCAGCCAACTATTAAATAACTACCTGACCTGATCTTGGCTACTTCTTGTTAAGTAACCCTAGTTAGGATTATGTGGGCAAATACCTGCTTTGCCCCTGAGGGGTCTCACATCTCTATATAAGGAACATGTACACCCCTCATAATATAGAGATCAGAAAGAGGCCAGAGGCCCAACCCTATATCCTGTGTCTCGTGTGTTTCCTATGTCGTGCTTATCGGAAGGGAGACGGGTTCTCTACAGCTTCTTGCGCCCTTACTGTTGACGGGAGTGTGGGGGACAGATATCCCCGGGTCCACTGGAAGGATAAAAGACCTCACGAAAGGCCCAAGGGCCCAATAAGTTGTAAGGTCATCCCTTCGTGGGCCTGGGGAGGAACGACCAGTGAAGCAGATCGACATAAGGCTGGATCAGAACAAGCCCAGACGGCCCAATGATCTCGAGCGAGTAATCACAACAGAGGCCCGACCTTTCCGCGCTGGAGGCTCGTACAACGAACCGAGCGAAGATGGGTCGGCGGAACTATAGGAAGATAGACTCAGTCGGTTTACTATTTCTCAGGTGCACGTGATTATCATATCTGCATGTATTGCCCCACGGTCGAATATATAAGGCCTAGGGGGCACCCCTTCAGAAGAGAGAGAACCCACTACTTAGCCATCCACCCCAGCTTCCTACGCATTAGAGAATTACCTTGTAACTCACCATATACAGCACTCTCGCCAGGACGTAGGGTGTTACGCACTTCAAAGCGACCCGAACCTGTAAATCATTGTCTACCGTCTCTCGTGCAACTAGCACGAACCATTGGGCTACAGTTGACAACACTGTCCTACTCTAAAAAGCACCTTGAGGGGCAACCCCGGGTGTGCGGTCGGACCCAAAACACCGACAGCTGGCGCGCCAGGTAGGGGGTGTGTCGTCGATCCATGCTAGCTCAATGGCCGTCACTTTCCTGCAGAAGATCGTCTTCCGCCCTGGGTCCACATTCTGCTTCGGAACCATCTCAGCTGTAGCGGATGAGGAGGGAACTCTGCATCGCATTGCGGACCCGACGGAGAGAAGATCTTCCTCAAAAATCTCCGTGAAAATCAGGGAAAAGCAAGAAAAGGCGCAACCTCCAATGCTCCGAAAAAGGATCGCCTCCGGTAGGATAGAGGCTCGAGGCCCGCCAACCCAGAAAACTCCATTGTCTACCTCTCCGATGAAAGAATGGACACAAATCACAAGAAAGAAAGAAATAAATAAAATCGGGAGGAAGCAAGTTGTTCTTTCTGCGCCTCTGCCCTCAAAGGAGAACAGAAAGAAGATCGTCACGACAGCTATACCATTCTACCCCGACGTCCTCTTCATCGGGAGAGTGGAGTCACCCCCCATCTCCGACGACGAGCCGACTGTACCCGGAGAGGAACCTCCTCAGCGGGAATCCCGCCGAGAAGGAACCGACGCCGAAATATCCGGAGACATCACGAGGCCGGAGAGCGGGACCCGGTGCAGCCTGTGTCGCGAGACGAGGCCTCAGAGATGGGAGAAACCCCGGAAGAGCGTGTCTTTCGGGAAAGGAGGAATTCCTGACGACACGATCACCAGCGAGCTCAAGAACAGGCCGAACAGGAAACTAAGCAACGTCGGGAAAATCCTCTCTTCGGGCGCAACCTGAACCCCGACTTCGCCCGAGCCTTGAACACGCCAAGTGAAGTCGGCGGAATACTGGCTTGGATAGCCGACGGTCTCCCTCGGACTCCCGATGCCGAGGGCTACCGGCGACTGTTCACTCGAGCGGCCAACCATCTTCTACCTCTCGCGCATCCGCCGAATGATCTACGACATACCATCAACAGTCGGCGGGACGCATGGAGTTCCATCAACGCTTCACGCGAACGACGACATGAGAGCGAGATCCGTCGCCGGGAAGAATACGACAGGGATCACGGCATCCCAACCCGGAGTCAGGCCACCAGGACCGAGTCGGCAACGGCTTCGACTGGTGGCACCACCTAGGGACGGTCGAAGCACCACGACAACCACTTCCCTCCCCGGGACAGACATTATCCTCGACGACAGGAGGACACGTGTGGAGTGTCGGCACTTACTCCGTGCCTCAGAGCCATTCAATGACCTCCTAACTTCAAGGTATCCAACGTTGACAAATATGAGCCTAAGCAGGATCCGGGAGGCTGGCTGGCCGTCTACACTACCGTTGCCCGAGCCGCCGGGGCAACCGAGGACGTAATGACCGCGTACTTGCCCATCGTCCTCGGGCAAGACGCACTGCAATGGCTGCGACACCTACCACGACACTGCATCGATGACTGGAGTGATTTCAGTCGATGCTTCATCGCCAACTTCCAGTCCCTACACACACTGAAATCCACCGAGAGATATCCACACACACTGTTAGGGCTAGAAAAAAAAGCTCCAAGCTCACGAGCCGAGCCGAATAAGGTTTTCGAGCTCGTTGGTGCAACGAGGCGAGTCGAGTCAGCTCCTGAGCTGCACCGGATTAATCAAGCTATACAATAATGATAAATATTGGATAATTATGTAGGTATTCGGTTTATTTCTTAGCATTTAATGATGAATATATAATAATTTATAATTTAGATTACTTGTAATGTTGCATCATGATCTATATCTCATATTTATAGAATATTAATTTCTTATATAGTATAATGTTATTTATGAAATTGCAGCTTGTGAGCCGAATCGAGCTGGCGTGAACCTATGTCGAGCCAAACCTCTACTTGTAGCTTGTTGAGTAGACAAGACGAGTCAAGGCGGAGGCAAGCTCGACCCGTTAGACTGTCTCCAACAACACCCTGTAAAGGGTTCTGTCCGCTAAATTTAGAGGATTGTCAGGTCCCCTACGGCTCCAGCAAGGGACTCTAAAGCGTCCTCTAAATTTTAGAGGATGTGGCAGACACTCTAAATGTGGAGGCCTCTGAGAGTGCGCTATCCGCGCTACCCGTCCACCAGCCGCCGCCAGGAAACTTCCGCCTCCTCCTACCCCGTGCTGGCGACTGCATCTCCCGGGGCTGAGCCCTCGATCCGGCGTGCTTCGCCGCCAGCATCGAGGCAGGTGGGCGAGAAGCGGGCGTGCGGTGGCGGGTCTGGCGGCGTAGAGCTCGCACCACTTCGAACCGAGGACGCGCGACCCACCGCAACCGAAGATCCAAGCCAGTTTCCCCCAGCTCGTCGCCGTAGAGTCGCCATCGGCAAACGGCTTCATCGTCCGCCGACTTCGTCCAAGGCTGCCGGCAAAAGGAAGAGAAGCTCGTCGCCGCCGTCGTCTTCCTCTTCGATTCGGTCCACCGAGGCAGATCCGCGAAGACCGAAGTAGGATCTACACAAATCCATTGCGTATAGTACTCATTCATTACCGTATTGTATTGTTTGTATTCGGGGGCATGGAAGTTAGGGTTTGCGGGATGTTTTGTCCCAGATCTGGAGCATTCAAAATATTGCGCTTCAATTTCATCCATGAATGTCTTATTGTTGTGTCGGGATTCTTTAATTTAGATCGGATTTGGGGCTAGCCATTTCGGGTTTGGGGGGTTGTTCCTCCCAGATCATGAGGTTGTGTCCGAATTCAAATTAATCAACATGAAATCTTCAATGGAGTCCTGTTTTGTCCCTCGTTGTTTTGTCGGGTCTCAACCTCATGATGCCTTTTTTATGCGAACATGAAATCTGCAAATTTAAAACAGGTTGACATTTAAGATAATTGTTTCCAGAAAATAACATAGATGGAATGTACATTGATTAAGGGTTCATTTGAACTGTGTAGTCTCATAGTTTGGAATCCCTTATATGCAGTAGTTTGTATAAGATAGCTAATTTGTAGTCGGTGTTAACTAATAGAACACTGTGTTTGATGTAGCCATGGAATCGGAGAACGAAAAGCTCCGTAAAGCACTGGCTACTCTACTCAGAGTTGTTCAAAAGCGTAGTTGTGACATCGTTGATGTCGTCAAATCAGCCTTCCAGCCTTTCAACTCTCCTTTGCTGGACGAATTGAACCGAGCACTAGTTGAGATTGACGACCTCGCCAAGGATCTTGAAGACGTAGCAGTGCAAACTCAGTGGGAGGTAGAAAATATGGCTAACTGTGAACTAAATGAACATCCACGACAAGACGAAGCAGTAGAGGAGCTTGTGATACAAGATGGTTCTGAAGACGAGCTACTGATAGACGAAGAGTCACCGATTAACTATGAAGACCTTGTGGGCTACGACGATGGTCGTGACTACTCAACCGACGACACATATCCCTACTAGTGTCTAGGTTTAACTTAAGTAGAAGTATTGTAGCATGTACGGTAACCACGTCTGTATGACGAAAACTAGGAATGGTGGCAGGGTTGGTATGATCATGCTTTTGGGGGATTTCAATGTTGTGGTCTATGTAAACTGAAACCATTTGGGCTACTACAATTATTATTCTGTTATGTTCGGCTATGTTTGCGTTATTTTATATCATGTTACATGTTCAGGACATGCTCATTTATATCATGTTTGATCTGCCTCTGTTGCATAGAATGGGGAGTGATTGGAACCAGGTCATGTCTCAATATGGAAGCTTCCTTAGCCAGATTGACGAGTAGCCTATCGGAACACAACATTCTGAATTTCCAGTTGATGGGCAACCCGAGGGCTCAAGAACACCAGCTGTTCCTAAAAAGCCAACTCAAAGAACAAAGCTAGCAAACTTCACTGCTGATGAGGACACTAGGGTATGCCATGCTTGGCTTGCTGTTAGTTGTGATCCCATTATTAACACAGGGCAGAAACGTCAAGGATTTTGGAGTAGAATTACTGAAGCATACAACTCAAGACGAGGAACATTGCCTGAAAGGTCCACAAAATCTTTGATGAGTAGATGGGATACTATCAAAACACAGTGTTCCACTTTTGCTGGTTACATGATGGCAGTCCTCCGACAGAATCCTAGTGGACTCAGTGACGCTGACAAGGTACATCTTTAATGTTACATTTTCACATTACTATTGTAGGTATAAGTATGTTCCTACTGTAACCAGATGTTTTTTGTCGCAGACATCACTAGCAGCCTCTAGGTTTACAGCAATTGAGAAGAAGCCTTTCCACTTTTTACATTGTTGGGCCATTCTTAAGGACCAACCAAAATGGATGGACAACCACATGGGTCAACAAAATCAGCATGCCAACGCTAACCCAACCCATTCTAACACTGTCGATGTGGATGCAGAAGAATCTGTACCATCTAGCTTCACATCGAAGAGGCCACTGGGTCGAGATTCTTCTAAGGAAAAGGCAAAGAGGACTAAATCTGTGGACACATCTTCATCAGATTCTGAGTTCATGACACGCATGGGAGATCTTTCTTTGGAGCGCCTGTCAGTGTACAAAACAGCTGTTACAACTGAGGAAAAGAAGTTGGATTCAATGAACAAAAATGAGAGGCAGAAATTGCTCCTAGAAAAGAAGAAGTTGAACCTAGAGAAATTAAGGCTTGAAAGGCAGAAACTAAAGGAGGACAAGGAAGAGGAGATCATGATCTTAAGCATGGATTTGAGCAAATGTAACCCTCTACTCCGCAAGTACTATGAAGCCAAGCAACAAGAGATACTGGCAAGGGTTACTGGGTCAACTTCATCTGGCCTGTGATGGTTGCTTACTTAATATGTTTGTTTATTGAAAGTCGCCTAGAGGGGGGTGAATAGGGCGAAACTGAAATTTACAAATATAAACACAACTACGAGTCGGGTTAGCGTTAGAAATAATAATGAGTCCGAGAGAGAGGGCGCAAAACAAATCGCAAGCGAATGAAGAGTGTGACACTCGGATTTGTTTTACCGAGGTTCGGTTTTTGCAAACCTACTCCCCGTTGAGGAGGCCACAAAGGCCGGGTCTCTTTCAACCCTTACCCTCTCTCAAATGGTCCCTCAGACCGAGTGAGCTTTTCTTCTCAATCACCTGGAACACAAAGTTCCCACAAGGACCACCACAAGATTGGTGTCTCTTGCCTCAATTACAAGTGAGTTTGATCGCAATGAAGAATCAAAGAAGGAAGAAAGCAATCCAAGCGCAGGAGCTCGAAAGAACACAAGCAAATCTCTCTCACTAATCACTATGGCGTTGTGTGGAGTTTGGAGAGGATTTGATCACTTTGGTGTGTCTAGAATTGAATGCTAGAGCTCTTGTAAGTAGTTGAAGTGGGAAAACCTGGATGCAATGAATGGTGGGTGGTTGGGGGTATTTATAGCCCCAACCACCAAACTAGCCGTTTGGTGGGGCTGTCTGTCGCATGGTGCACCGGACAGTCCAGTGCACACCGGACATGTTCGGTGCGCCAGCCACGTCACCAAAGCCGTTGGGTTCTGACCGTTGGAGTTCTGACTTCTGGGCCCGCCTGGATGTCCGGTGGCGCACCGGACATGTACTGTAGAGTGTCCGGTGCGCCACTACGCGCATGCCTGACTTTTGCGCGCTCTGGCGCGCATTAATTGCTGTTGCAGGTGACCGTTGGCGTGAAGTAGCCGTTGCCTCGCAGATACACCGGACAGTCCGGTGTACACCGGACATGTCCGGTGAATTATAGCGGAGCAACCGTTGCAGTTTCCCGAAGCTGGCGAGTTCCTGAGGCCGCTCTTCCTTGGAGCACCGGACACTGTCCGGTGTACACCGGACAGTCCGGTGAATTATAGTGGAGTTGCCTCTGGATTTTCCCGAAGACGACGAGTTTGCGCTGGAGTCCTATGGTGCACCGGACATGTCCGGTGGCACACCGGACAGTCCGGTGCGCCAGACCAGAGGTGCCTTCGGTTGTCCCTTTGCTCTTTTGTTGAACCCAATACTTGGTCTTTTTATTGGCTAAGTGTAAACCTTTGGTACCTGTATAACTTATACACTAGAGCAAACTAGTTAGTCCAAATATTTGTGTTGGGCAATTCAACCACCAAAATTAATTAGGGACTAGGTGTAAGCCTAATTCCCTTTCAATCTCCCTCTTTTTGGTGATTGATGCCAACACAAACCAAAGCAAATATAAAAGTGCATAATTGAACTAGTTTGCATAATGTAAGTGCAAAGGTTGCTTGGAATTGAGCCAATAAATATTACTTACTAGATATGCATGGATTGTTTCTTTATTATTAACATTTTGGACCACGCTTGCACCATATTTTTTTGAAAATTCTTTTTGTAAATTCTTTTTAAAGTCCTTTTGCAAAATGGTCAAAGGTAAATGAATAAGATTTTGAGAAGCATTTATAAGATTTGAAAATTTTCTCCCCTTGTTTCAAATGTTTTTTCCTTTGACTAAAAACAAAACTCCCCCTCAATAAATTCTCCTCGTAGTGTTCAAGAGGGTTTTAAGATATCAATCTTAAAAATACTAGTTTCTCCCCCTTTAGAACACAAAGAGATACCAATTTGAAATTTACCAATTGAAAATCATTAACTTTAAAAATTAGGGTGGTGGTGCGGTCCTTTTTTTGCTTTGGGCCAATACTTTCTCCCCCTTTGGCATGAATCGCCAAAAACGGATACTTGGAATGAAATATAGGCCCTTTCCTACCTACTTTCTCCCCTTTGGCAAATAAAGCATATGAGTGAAGATTATACCAAAGACGGAGAGTGATGCGGGGCGACGGCGAAGGATGAGTAGTAGAGTGGAGTGGAAGCCTTTGTCTTCGCCGAAGTCTCTAATTCCCTTTCAATATACCTATGACTTGTTTTGAAATACACTTGAAAACACATTAGTCATAGCATATATAAAGAGATATGATCAAAGGTATACTTATGAGCTATGTGTGCAAGTTTAGCAAAAGAAATTTCTAGAATCAAGAATATTGAGCTCATGCCTAAGTTTGGTAAAAGTTTGTTCATCTAGTGGCTTGGTAAAGATATCGGCTAATTGATCTTTAGTGTTAATGTATGCAATCTCGATATCCCCTTTTGTTGGTGATCCCTAAGAAAATGATACCGAATGGCTATGTGTTTAGTGCGGCTATGCTCAACGGGATTATCCGCCATGCGGATTGCACTCTCATTATCACGTAGAAGAGGAACTTTGGTTAATTTGTAACCATAGTCCCGCAGGGTTTGCCTTATCCAAAGCAATTGCGCGCAACAATGGCCCGCGGCAATATACTCGGCTTCGGCGGTAGAAAGAGCGACCGAATTTTGCTTCTTTGAAGCCCAAGACACCAAGGATCTTCCCAAGAACTGGCAAGTCCCTGATGTGCTCTTTCTATTAATCTTACACCCCACCCAATCGGCATCCGAATAACCAATCAAATCAAATGTGGATCCCCGAGGGTACCAAAGCCCAAACTTAGGAGTATAAGCCAAATATCTCAAGATTCGTTTTACGGCCGTAAGGTGTGATTCCTTAGGGTCGGCTTGGAATCTTGCACACATGCATACGGAAAGCATAATGTCCGGTCGAGATGCACATAAATAGAGTAATGAACCAATCATCGACCGGTATACCTTTTGATCCACGGACTTACCTCCCGTGTCGAGGTCAAGATGCCCATTAGTTCCCATGGGTGTCTTGATGGGCTTGGCATCCTTCATTCCAAACTTGGTTAGAATGTCTTGTGTATACTTTGTTTGGCAAATGAAGGTGCCCTCTTGGAGTTGCTTGACTTGGAATCCTAGAAAATACTTCAAATAGACATCTCGAATTTTTGTGTCATGATCCTACTAAATTCTTCACAAGTAGATTCGTTAGTAGACCCAAATATAATATCATCAACATAAATTTGGCATACAAACAAATCATTGTCAAGAGTTTTAGTGAATAAAGTAGGATCGGCCTTGCCGACTTTGAAGCCATTAGCAATAAGGAAATCTCTTAGGCATTCATACCATGCTCTTGGGGCTTGCTTGAGCCCATAAAGCGCCTTAGAGAGCCTATAAACATGATTAGGGTACTCACTGTCTTCAAAGCCGAGAGGTTGCTCAACATAGACCTCTTCCTTGATTGGTCCATTGAGGAAGGCACTCTTCACGTCCATTTGATAAAGCTTGAAGCCATGGTAAGTAGCATAGGCTAATAATATACGAATTGACTCAAGCCTAGCTACGGGTGCATAGGTTTCACCAAAATCCAAACCTTCGACTTGTGAATACCCCTTGGCCACGAGTCGAGCTTTGTTCCTAGTCACCACACCATGCTCGTCTTGCTTGTTGCGGAAGACCCACTTGGTTCCTACAACATTTTGATTAGGACGTGGAACTAAATGCCATACCTCATTCCTAGTGAAGTTGTTGAGCTCCTCTTGCATCGCCATCACCCAATCCGAATCTTGGAGTGCTTCCTCTACCCTGTGTGGCTCAATAGAGGAAACAAAAGAGTAATGCTCACAAAAATGTGCAACACGAGATCGAGTGGTTACCCCCTTATGAATGTCGCCTAGGATGGTGTCGACGGGGTGATCTCGTTGGATTGCTTGGTGGACTCTTGGGTGTGGCGGCCTGGGTTCTTCATCCTCCTTGTCTTGATCATTTGCATCTCCCCCTTGATCGTTGCCGTCATCTTGAGGGGGCTCATCTCTTTGATCTTCTCCTTCATCAACTTGAGCCTTGTCCTCATTTTGGGTTGGTGGAGATGCTTGCGTGGAGGAGGATGGTTGATCTTGTGCATGTGGAGGCTCTTCGGATTCCTTAGGACACACATCCCCAATGGACATGTTCCTTAGCGCGATGCACGGAGCCTGTTCTTCACCTATCTCATCAAGATCAACTTGCTCTACTTGAGAGCCGTTAGTTTCATCAAACACAACGTCACAAGAAACTTCAAATAGTCCTGAGGACTTGTTAAAGACTCTATATGCCCTTGTGTTTGAATCATATCCTAGTAAAAAGCCTTCTACATTTTTAGGAGCAAATTTAGACTTTCTACCTCTTTTAATAAGAATAAAGCATTTGCTACCAAAAACTCTAAAATATGAAATATTGGGCTTTTTACCGGTTAGGAGTTCATAGGATGTCTTCTTGAGGATTCGGTGTAGATATAACCGGTTGATGGCGTAGCAAGCGGTGTTGACCGCCTCGGCCCAAAACCGATCCGGTGTCTTGTATTCATCAAGCATGGTTCTTGCCATGTCCAATAGAGTTCAATTGTTCCTCTCCACTACACCATTTTGTTGTGGGGTGTAGGGAGAAGAGAACTCATGCTTGATGCCCTCCTCCTCAAGGAAGCCTTCAATTTGAGAGTTCTTGAACTCCGTCCCGTTGTCGCTTCTAATTTTCTTGATCCTTAAGCCGAACTCATTTTGAGCCCGTCTCAAGAATCCCTTTAAGGTCTCTTGGGTATGGGATTTTTCCTGCAAAAAGAACACCCAAGTGAAGCGAGATTAATCATCCACAATAACTAGACAGTACTTACTCCCGCCGATGCTTATAAAAGCGATCGGGCCGAATAAATCCATGTGTAGGAGCTCCAGTGGCCTGTCACTTGTCATGATGTTCTTGTGTGGATGATGAGTGCCAACTTGCTTCCCGGCTTGACATGCGCTACAAATCCTGTCGTTCTCAAAATGAACATTTGTTAATCCTAAAATGTGCTCTCCCTTTAGAAGTTTATGAAGATTCTTCATTCCAACATGGGCTAGTCGGCGGTGCCAGAGCCAACCCATGTTAGTCTTAGCAACTAAGCAAGTGTCGAGTTCAGCTCTATCAAAATCTACCAAGTATAGCTGACCCTCTAACACTCCCTTAAATGCTATTGAATCATCACTTCTTCTAAAGACAGTGACACCTACATCAGTGAATAGACAGTTGTAGCCCATTGACATAATTGAGATACGAAAAGCAAATTGTAGTCTAAGGAATCTACAAGAAAAACATTAGAAATGGAATGGTCAGGAGATATAGCTATTTTACCCAAACCTTTGACCAAACCTTGGTTTCCATCCCCGAATGTGATAGCTCGTTGGGGATCTTGGTTTTTCTCGTAGGAGGAGAACATCTTCTTCTCCCCCGTCATGTGGTTTGTGCACCCGCTATCGATGATCCAACTTGAACCCCCGGATGCATAAACCTACAAAACAATTTTAGTTCTTGACTTTAGGTACCCAAACGGTTTTGGGTCCTTTGGCATTAGAAACAAGAACTTTGGGTACCCAAACACAAGTCTCAGAGCCCTTGTGTTTGCCCCCAACAAACTTGGCAACTACCTTGCCGGATTTGTTAGTCAAAACATAAGATGCATCAAAAGTCTTAAATGAAATGCCATGATCATTTGATGCACTAGGAGTTCTCTTTCTAGGCAACTTAGCATGGGTTGGTTGCCTAGAGATAGATGTCTCACCCTTATACATAAAAGCATGATTAGGGCCAGAGTGAGACTTCCTAGAATGAATTCTTCTAATTTTGCTCTCGGGATAACCGACAGGGTACAAAATGTAACCCTCGTTATCCTGAGGCATGGGAGCCTTGCCCTTAATAAAGTTAGACAAATTTTTAGGAGGGGCACTAAGTTTGACATTGTCTCCCTTTTGGAAGCCAATGCCATCCTTGATGTCAGGGCGTCTCCCATTATAGAGCATACTTCTAGCAAATTTAAACTTTTCATTCTCTAAGTTATGCTCGGCAATTTTAGCATCTAATTTTGCTATATGATCATTTTGTTGTTTAATTAAAGCCATGTGATCATGAATAGCATTGATATCAATATCTCTACATCTAGTGCAAATGGAAATATGCTCAACGGTAGATGTAGGGGGTTTGCAAGATTTTAATTCTACAACCTTAGCATGTAGTATATCATTCTCATTTCTAAGGTTAGAAATAGTAGCATTGCAAACATCAAAATCTTTAGTCTTAGCAATTAATTTTTCATTTTCAATCCTAAGACTAGCAAGAGAATCATTCAATTCCTTAATCTTAGCAAGCAAATCATCATTATCATTTCTAAGATTGGGAATTGAAACATCATAAACATGAGAATCAACCTTAGCAATTAATTTAGCATTTTCATCTCTAAGGTTGGCAATAGTGTCATGGCAAGCACTTAGCTCACTAGATAGTTTTTGACATTTTTCTATTTCTAGAGCATAAGCATTTTTAACCTTACCATGTTTCTTGTTTTCCTTAATTAGGAAGTCCTCTTGGGAATCCAAAAGGTCATATTTTTCATGAATAGCACTAATTAATTCATTTAATTTTTCCTTTTGTTCCATGTTAAGGTTGGCAAAAAGGGTACGCAAGTTATCCTCCTCACCACTAGCATTTTCATCACTAGAAGACTCATATTTAGTGGAGGATTTAGATTTAACCTTCTTCTTTTTGCCGTCCTTTTCCATGAGGCACTTGTGGCCGATGTTGGGGAAGAGGAGTCCCTTGGTGACGACGATGTTGGTGGCGTCCTGGTCGGAGGAGGAGGAGTCGGTGGAGCTCTCGTCGGAGTTCCACTCGCGGCACACGTGGGCATCGCCACCCTTCTTCTTGTGGTACCTCTTCTTTTCTCTTTTCTTGCCCTTCTTGTCGTTATCTCTGTCACTGTCACTTGATAATGGACATTTAGCAATAAAGTGACCGGGCTTACCACACCTGTAGCAAACCTTCTTGGAACGGGATTTGTAATCCTTCCCCTTCCGTTGCTTGAGGATTTGGCGAAAGCTTTTGATGATTAAAGCCATCTCCTCATTGTCGAGCTTGGAGGCGTCAATTGGTTGTCTACTTGGTGTAGACTCCTCCTTCTTCTCCTCCGTCGCCTTAAATGCCACCGGTTGTGCTTCGGACGTGGAGGGTTCGTCAAGCTCGTTGATCTTCTTTGAGCCTTTAATCATACATTCAAAGCTCACAAAATTCCCGATTACTTCCTCGGGAGTCATTAGTGTATATCTTGGGTTACCACGAATTAATTGTACTTGAGTAGGGTTAAGGAAAATAAGTGATCTCAAAATAACCTTAACCACCTCGTGGTCATCCCATTTCTTGCTCCCGAGGTTGCGCACTTGGTTCACCAAGGTTTTGAGCCGGTTGTACATATCTTGTGGATCCTCCCCTTGGCGAAGACGAAAACGACCGAGCTCCCCCTCGATCGTTTCCCGCTTGGTGATCTTGGTGAGTTCATCACCCTCGTGCGCGGTCTTGAGTAGGTCCCAAATCTCCTTCGCACTCTTCAACCCTTGCACCTTGTTATATTCCTCTCTACTTAGAGAGGCGAGGAGTATGGTTGTGGCTTGGGAGTTGAAGTGCTCGATTTGGGCTACTTCATCCACATCATAGTCTTCATCCCCTACGGACGGTACTTGTACACCAAACTCAACAACATCCCATATACTTTTGTGGAGTGAGGTTAGATGAAATCGCATTAAATCACTCCACCTAGCATAGTATTCACCATCAAACGTTGGTGGTTTGCCTAATGGGACGGAAAGTAAAGGTGTATGTTTAGGAATGCGAGGGTAGCGTAAGGGGATCTTACTATACTTCTTACGCTCTTGGCGCTTAGAAGTTACGGACGCCGCGTCGGAGCCGGAGGTGGATGTCGATGAAGAATCGGTCTCGTAGTAGACCACCTTCCTCATCCTCTTTTTCTTGTCCCCACTCCGATGCGGCTTGTGGGAAGAGGATTTTTCCTTCTTCTCTTTGTGGTGTGAAGAAGAAGATCTTTTCTCATTCCGTTTGGAGGAGTCCTTCTTCTTCTCCTTCCTCTTGGTGCGGGACTCTTCCGATGAAGTGCTCCCGTGGCTCGTAGTAGGCTTGTCGCCGGTCTCCATCTCCCTCTTGGTGTGATCTCCCGACATCACTTCGAGCGGTTAGGCTCTAATGAAGCACCGGGTTCTGATACCAATTGAAAGTCGCCTAGAGGGGGGGTGAATAGGGCAAAACTGAAATTTACAAATATAAACACAACTACGAGTCGGGTTAGCGTTAGAAATAATAATGAGTCCGAGAGAGAGGGCGCAAAACAAATCGCAAGCGAATGAAGAGTGTGACACGTGGATTTGTTTTACCGAGGTTCGGTTTTTGCAAACCTACTCCCCGTTGAGGAGGCCACAAAGGCCGGTCTCTTTCAACCCTTACCCTCTCTCAAACGGTCCCTCAGACCGAGTGAGCTTTTCTTCTCAATCACTTGGAACACAAAGTTCCCACAAGGACCACCACAAGATTGGTGTCTCTTGCCTCAATTACAAGTGAGTTTGATCGCAATGAAGAATCAAAGAAGGAAGAAAGCAATCCAAGCGCAGGAGCTCGAAAGAACACAAGCAAATCTCTCTCACTAATCACTATGGCGTTGTGTGGAGTTTGGAGAGGATTTGATCACTTTGGTGTGTCTAGAATTGAATGCTAGAGCTCTTGTAAGTAGTTGAAGTGGGAAAACTTGGATGCAATGAATGGTGGGTGGTTGGGGATATTTATAGCCCCAACCACCAAACTAGCCGTTTGGTGGGGCTGTCTGTCGCATGGTGCACCGGACAGTCCGGTGCACACCGAACATGTCCGGTGCGCCAGCCACGTCACCAAAGCCGTTGGGTTCTGACCGTTGGAGTTCTGACTTCTGGGCCCGCCTGGATGTCCGGTGGCGCACCGGACATGTACTGTAGAGTGTCCGGTGCGCCACTACGCGCATGCCTGACTTTTGCGCGCTCTGGCGCGCATTAATTGCTGTTGCAGGTGACCGTTGGCGTGAAGTAGCCGTTGCCTCGCAGATACACCGGACAGTCCGGTGTACACCGGACATGTCCGGTGAATTATAGCGGAGCAACCGTTGCAGTTTCCCGAAGCTGGCGAGTTCCTGAGGCCGCTCTTCCTTGGAGCACCGGACACTGTCCGGTGTACACCGGACAGTCCGGTGAATTATAGTGGAGTTGCCTCTGGATTTTCCCGAAGACGACGAGTTTGCGCTGGAGTCCTATGGTGCACCGGACATGTCCGGTGGCACACCGGACAGTCCGGTGCGCCAGACCAGAGGTGCCTTCGGTTGTCCCTTTGCTCTTTTGTTGAACCCAATACTTGGTCTTTTTATTGGCTAAGTGTAAACCTTTGGTACCTGTATAACTTATACACTAGAGCAAACTAGTTAGTCCAAATATTTGTGTTGGGCAATTCAACCACCAAAATTAATTAGGGACTAGGTGTAAGCCTAATTCCCTTTCATTTATCATTTATGAATGAGGCGTAGTCGGACTTGTTTGTGTGAGCTTGCTGTCGTCAGACCCTAATCTGGTTTGTACCAGATTTTTTTAGTACTTGTTTGAACTATTTGTTTTCAAGTATTTGTTTTGAACTATTTGTCATGGTTTGTACCTGAATGTTTTACTATATGTTTTTGAACTATTTGGTTTCATTAACTGTGAGCTTGCTGTACTTTTTGTTTACCATTTGTACACACATGTGGTTGCATGACAGTACTACTTCTTGTTTATTGAATTCAAAGATCACCATGAGACACTACGGCAGACAGTACAGACACTTCGACACTAGAACAAGGTAAACTAAGAAACATGTCTAGAGAATAACAGTTGGACACTAGATAACAACAGACATGACACAACTTGTTTCATTGCTTCCTATGCAACTCCGGATCCATGTCGCGCCCAGTGATGGTGTATCAGATCAACCTGAAGCTGAGTATATTTGTTGCGGTCTTTGAGTTGGTTGTACCTTTGATTGACGAAGTCGTTGCGCTCTTCCATTGAACCTTGACTTGTGTCTGCCAGCACTCCGATGTTTTCAAAGGTTGTGTTCAAAGACAAAGGACCTTCGTCTTCTACTATCATGTTGTGCAATATTATGCATGTTTTCATGATGTCCCCAATGTGTTCAGGACTCCAACCGTAAGCAGGGCCACAGACCACACCCCATCTCTTCTGGAGTACACCGAAAGCTCGTTCAATATCTTTTCGAGCAGACTCTTGAATTGTTGCAAAGTGTTGGGTTCTAACGTCGTAGGGATTACGGATTGTCTTCACAAATGCGGGCCAGTCAGGGTAAATCCCGTCTGCTAGGTAATATCCCATATTGTACGTGTGACCATTCACAGTAAATGAAACTGGAGGTGTGTCACCGCTCAGATGCCTTTCGAAAAGGTTTGAACGGTGCAGAACGTTTATGTCGTTGCAACTACCTGGCAGACCAAAATATGCATGCCATATCCACAGGTCATACGACGCAACAGCTTCCAAGATCATGGTAGGATGTTTACCACGAACTGTAAACATGCCCTTCCATGAACTTGGGCAGTTACGCCACTCCCAATGCATGCAATCAACACTACCAAACATACCAGGAAACCCACGTGACTCGCCAACTTGGAGAAGGCGTGCGATATTGTCGGGGACCATAATTAGGGGTACCCTCAAGGCTCCTAATTCTCAGCTGGTAACCCCCATCAGCATAAAGCTGCAAAGGCCTGATGGGTGCGATTAAGTCAGGGATTAGTCCATTCGAGGGACTCGATCACGCGTCGCCCGAGCCTAGCCTCGGACAAGGGCAGCCGACCCCGGAGGATTTCTGTCTCGCCCAAGGCCCCCCTCCAGCGGCGAACATATTTCCGGCTCGCCCGAGGCCCTGTCTTCGCCAAGAAGCAACCCTGACCAAATTGCCGCACCGACCGACCAAATCGCAGGAGCATTTAATGCAAAAGTGGCCTGACACCTTTATCCTGACACGCGCCCCCCAGCCGGCAGAGCCGAAGTGACCGCCGTCACTTCACCGCTCCACTGACCGGCCTGACAGAAGGACAGCGCCGCCTGCGCCACTCCGACTGCGGTGCCACTTGACAGAGTGAGACTGACAGGCAGTCAGGCCCGGCCAAAGGCACCATAGGAAGCTCCGCTCCGCCCGACCCAGGGCTCGGACTCGGGCTAAGTCCCGGAAGACGGCGAACTCCACCCGACCCAGGGCTCGGACTTGGGCTAAGTCCCAGAAGACGGCGAACTCCGCCCGACCCAGGGCTCGGACTCGGGCTCAGCCCCGGAAGACGACGAACTCCGCTCCGCCCGACCCAGGGCTCGGACTCGGGCTAAGTCCCGGAAGACGGCGAACTCCACTCCGCCCGACCCAGGGCTCGGACTCGGGCTAAGTCCCGGAAGACGGCGAACTCCGCTCCACCCGACCCAGGGCTCGGACTCAGGCTCAGCCCCAGAAGACGACAAACTCCGCTCCACCCGACCCAGGGCTCGGACTCGGGCTCAGCCCCAGAAGACGACGAACTCCGCTCCGCCCGACCCCAGGGCTCGGACTACGCCCCGACCTCAGCCGACGGTCTCCGCCTCGCCCGACCCAGGGGCTCGGACCCGACCTCAGCCACGGAAGACAGACTCGACCTCGGCTTCGGAGGAGCTTCCACATCGCCCAACCTAGGGCGCAGACCAGCCACGTCAACAGGAGGCGCCATCATCACCCTACCCCGAGCTGACTCGGGCCGCAGGGAACAAGACCGGCGTCCCATCTGGCTCGCTCCGCCAGATAGGCAATGATGGCGCCCCGCATACTCTGTGACGACTGCGGCTCTCAGCCCCCTTACGGAAGCAAGAGGACGTCAACAAGGACCCAACCGCTCCGACAGCTGTCCCTCCGTCAGGCTCCAGCACTCCTCCGACGGCCACGACATCACACCAGCAGGGTGCCAAAATCTCTTTGGCTGCCACGACGGCATGTACTTAGGGCGCTAGCTCTCCTCCGCTAGACACGTAGCACTCTGCTACACCCCCCATTGTACACCTGGATCCTCTCCTTGCGCCTATAAAAGGAAGGACCAGGGCCCTCTTAAAGAGAGTTGGCCGCGCGGGGACGAGGATGAGATACGCGCTCGCTTGAAGCCGCTCGCTCCCTCTCCCGCGTGGACGCTTGTAACCCCCTACTGCAAGCGCACCCGACCTGGGCGCGGGACGAACACGAAGGCCGCGGGATTCCCACCTCTCTCACGCCGGTCTCCGGCCGCCTCGCTCTCCCCCCCTTCGCGCTCGGCCTCGCGCTCGACCCATCTGGGCTGGGGCACGCGGCGACATTCACTCGTCGGCCTAGGGACCCCCCGGTCTCGAAACGCCGACAGTTGGCGCGCCAGGTAGGGGCCTGCTGCGTGTTGACGAACAGCTTCCCGTCAAGCTCCAGATGAGCAGTCTCCAGCAACCTCTCCAACCCGGGACGATGCTCCGTTTCGGGAGTCTTGAGTTCATGTCCCTCGACGGCAGCTACGACATGATACTCCTTCCACCGCCGTGCGACAACGACAGTGGCGGCCGACAACCCGCCCGTCGGCGGCGGAATCGACGACGTCTTCCCCGCGTGGTGGAAGAACAACGTTCGAGCTCACCCCGTCCTCTCCCCCGCCGATGGAGGAGGAGGCGGGGCAACCAAGGCCAAACAGGAGGCAGCGCCTCGTCGGCTGTCGAGCGAGTCGACGGCCCCAGCGCCCCAACGGGGGGGGGCGTCGGGCATCGACCTCGCGTTTGAGGCGAAGGCGAGCGTCGTCTCCCCGCGACACGCCAATCTCGAGCAAGCGGACGATGCCAGCACGCTCGCGAAAAGCCTGCTGGACGTCACCCTCGTACCTGAGACGACGGCGCAGTCAGTCCCCGACGTGACCTCATCGCCGCCCGTCGACCAGAAGGTACCGACCGATTCCCATCCCACGTCTTTCGGATTCAGCCTCAACCCGCCTAGCGACTTCGCTTTGGCGGGCGCTTTCGTAGAGGCAAGTCCAAACCCTCTGGGGTTTCGTACGCGATCACCTTGGGACCGGCTGACGGACGTCTCGACCTACAGGCCCTCTAGGTCCGAGGAAGACGACGAGCCCAGCATCTGTTGGGATTTCTCTGGACTTGGCAACCCCAGTGCCATGCGGGACTTCATGACCGCATGCGACTACTGCCTTTCCGACTGTTCTGACGGTAGCCGTAGCCTCGGCGACAAGAACTGCGGCCCAAGTCGCGAATGCTTCCACGTCGATCTAGGGGGTCCCTCCGAAGGCAACCATCTCGGCATGCCGGAGGATGGTGACCTCCCTAGGCCGGTGCCTCGCGTTGACATCCCACGGGAGCTAGCTGTGGTCCCCGTTCAGGCGGGGGGCTATGACCCACAGCTCGAGCAAATCCGCGGGGTGCAGGCCAGGCTCGACGAGGGAGCAGGAGCGCTTGAGCCGATCCGTCGGGACGTCGGGCAGGCATGTGCGGGCCAACCTCCGGCCGGAGAAATACGTCATCTACCCCAGGGCTTCCAGCACCGCATCACCGACGACGTCAGGGTCAGGCCACCACCCGCATCCAGTGGGGTCGGCCAGAACCTGGCGGCAACAGCAATGCTTCTTCGCGCGATGCCGGAGCCATCAACCACCGAGGGGCGGCGAATCCAGGGAGAGCTCAAGAATCTCCTGGAAGGCGCAGCGGTCCGACGGGCCGAGAGCTCCGCCTCCCGAAGGCAGGGGTACCCCTTGGAACCTCATGCCGCGACTTCCCGATTCATGCGGGAAGCCTCGGTCAACACCGGGCGCACGCGCAACACCGCGCCTGCGGCCCTGGGTCGCCTCGGCAACGAGCACCATCACCGCGATCGTCGGGCCCACCTCGATGAGAGGGTGCGCCGAGGCTACCACCCCAGGCGTGGGGGACGCTATGACAGCGGGGAGGATCGGAGTCCCTTGCCCGAACCACCCGGTCCGCAAGCCTTCAGCCGAGCTATCCGACGGGCGCCGTTCCCGACCCGGTTTCGACCCCCGACTACTATCACAAAGTACTCGGGGGAGACGAGACCGGAACTGTGGCTCGCGGACTACCGTCTGGCCTGCCAACTGGGTGGAACGGACGATGACAACCTCATCATCCGCAACCTCCCCCTGTTCCTCTCCGACACCGCTCGCGCCTGGTTGGAGCACCTACCTCCGGGGCAGATCTCCAACTGGGACGACCTAGTCCAAGCTTTCGCCGGGAATTTCCAGGGCACATACGTGCGCCCTGGGAATTCCTGGGACCTTCGAAGCTGCCGACAGCAGCCGGGAGAATCTCTCCGGGACTACATCCGGCGATTCTCGAAGCAGCGCACCGAGCTGCCCAACATCACCGACTCGGATGTCATCGGCGCGTTCCTCGCTGGCACCACCTGCCGCGACCTGGTGAGCAAGCTGGGTCGCAAGACCCCCACCCGGGCGAGCGAGCTGATGGACATCGCCACCAAGTTCGCCTCCGGCCAAGAGGCGGTCGAGGCTATCTTTCGGAAGGACAAGCAGCCCCAGGGCCGCCCTTCGGAAGATGCCCCCGAGGCGTCAACTCAGCGCGACGCCAAGAAGAAGAGTAAGAAGAAGTCGCAAGCGAGACGTGACGCCGCCGACGCGGACCTTGTCGCCGCCGCCGAGTACAAGAACCCTCGGAAGCCCCCCGGAGGTGCCAACCTCTTCGACAAGATGCTCAAGGAGCCGTGCCCCTATCACCAGGGGCCCGTCAGGCACACCCTTGAGGAGTGCGTCATGCTTCGGCGCCACTTCCACAGGGCCGGGCCACCCGCGAAGGGTGGCAAGGCCTGCGACGACGACAAGAAGGAAGATCACCAAGCAGGAGAGTTCCCCGAGGTCCGCGACTGCTTCATGATCTATGGAGGGCAAGCGGCGAACGCCTCGGCTCGGCACCGCAAGCAAGAGCGCCGGGAGGTCTGCTCGGTGAAGGTGGCGGCGCGAGTCTATCTAGACTGGTCCGACAAGCCCATCACCTTCGACCGAGACGATCACCCCGACCATGTGCCGAGCCCGGGGAAATACCCGCTCGTCGTCGACCCCGTCATCGGCGACGTCAGGCTCACCAAGGTCCTCATGGAAGGAGGCAGCAGCCTCAACATCATCTACGCCGAGACCCTCGGGCTCCTGCGTGTTGATCTGTCCTCTGTCTGGGCAGGCGCTGCGCCCTTCCATGGGATCATTCCCGGGAAGCGCGTCCAGCCCCTCGGACAGCTCGACCTTCCCGTCTGCTTCGGAACACCCTCCAACTTCCGAAGGGAGACCCTGACGTTCGAGGTGGTCGGGTTCCGAGGAACCTACCACACAGTACTGGGGAGGCCATGCTACGCGAAGTTCATGGTCGTCCCCAACTACACCTACCTGAAGCTCAAGATGCCGGGCCCCAACGGGGTCATCACCGTTGGCCCCACGTACAAACACGCGTTCGAATGCGACATGGAGTGCGTGGAATACGCCGAGGCCCTCGCCGAGTCCGAGGCCCTCATCGTCGACCTGGAGAGCCTCTCTAAGGAGGTGCCAGACGTGAAGCGTCATGCCGGCAACTTTGAGCCCACGGAGACGGTTAAGTCCGTCCCCCTCGACCCCAGCGGCGACGCCTCCAAGCAAGTCCGGATCGGCTCCGAGCTCGGTCCCAAATAGGAAGCAGTGCTCGTCGACTTTCTCCGCGCGAACGCCGACGTCTTCGCGTGGAGTCCCTCGGACATGCTCGGCATACCGAGGGATGTCGCCGAGCACTCGCTGGACATCCGAGCTGGAGCCCGACCCGTCAAGCAGCCTCTGCGCCGATTCGACGAGGAGAAGCGCAGAGCCATAGGCGAGGAGATCCACAAGCTAATGGCGGCAGGGTTCATCAAGGAGGTATTCCATCCTGAATGGCTTGCCAACCCTGTGCTTGTGAGAAAGAAAGGGGGAAATGGCGGATGTGTGTAGACTACACTGGTCTCAACAGAGCATGTCCGAAGGCTCCCTACCCTCTGCCTCGCATCGACCAAATCATGGATTCCACTGCTGGGTGCGAAGCCCTGTCTTTCCTCGATGCCTACTCGGGGTATCACCAAATCAGGATGAAAGAGTCCGACCAGCTCCCGACTTCTTTCATCACACCCTTCGGCATGTACTGCTATGTCACCATGCCATTCGGCTTGAGGAATGCGGGCGCGACGTACCAGCGGTGCATGAACCATGTGTTCGGCGAACACATCGGCCGCACGGTCGAGGCCTACGTCGATGACATCGTAGTCAAGACGAGGAAAGCCTTCGACCTCCTTTCCGACTTTGAAGTAACATTCCGATGTCTTAAGGCGAAGGGCGTCAAGCTCAATCCCGAAAAGTGTGTTTTCGGGGTGCCCCGAGGCATGCTCTTGGGGTTCATCGTCTCCGAGCGGGGCATCGAAGCCAACCCGGAGAAGGTCATAGCTATAACCAGCATGGGGCCCATCAAGAACTTGAAAGGCATACAGAGGGTCATGGGATGCCTCGCGGCTCTGAGCCGCTTCATCTCACGCCTCGGCGAAAGAGGTCTACCTCTGTACCGCCTCTTAAGGAAGACCGAGTGCTTCACTTGGACCCCTGAGGCTGAGGAAGCCCTCGGGAACCTGAAGGCTGTCCTCACGAAGGCGCTTATCTTGGTACCTCCAGCTGCCGGAGAAGCCCTCTTGGTCTACGTCGCCGCGACCACTCAGGTGGTTAGCGCCGCGATTGTGGTCGAGAGGCAAGAAGAGGGGCATGCATTGCCCGTTCAGAGGCCAGTTTACTTCGTCAGCGAGGTACTGTCCGAAACCAAGATCCGCTACCCACAAGTTCAGAAGCTGCTGTACGCGGTGATCCTAACGTGGCGGAAGCTGCGACACTACTTCGAGTCTCACCCGGTAACTGTGGTGTCATCCTTCCCCCTGGGGAGATCATCCAGTGCCGGGAGGCCTCGGGTAGGATTGCAAAGTGGGCGGTGGAAATCATGGGCGAGACGATCTCGTTCGCTCCTCGGAAGGCCATCAAGTCCCAGGTCTTGGCGGACTTCGTAGCTGAATGGGTCGACACTCAGCTCCCAACAGCTCCGATCCAGCCGGAGCTCTGGACCATGTTCTTCGACAGGTCGCTGATGAAGACAGGAGCCGGCGCAGGCCTACTCTTCATCTCGCCCCTTGGGAAGCACCTACACTACGTGCTACGCCTCCATTTCCCGGCGTCCAACAATGTGGCCGAGTATGAGGCTCTGGTCAACGGGTTGCGGATCACCATCGAGCTAGGGGTCCGGCGCCTCGACGCTCGCGGTGACTCGCAGCTCGTCATTGACCAAGTCATGAAGAACTCCCACTGCCGCGACCCGAAGATGGAGGCCTACTGCGATGAGGTTCGGCGCCTGGAAGACAAGTTCTACGGGCTCGAGCTCAACCACATCGCTCGGCGCTACAACGAGACTGTGGACGAGCTGGCTAAAATAGCCTCGGGGCGAACGACGGTTCCCCCGGACGTCTTCTCCTGGGACCTGCATCAACCCTCCATCAAGATCGACGACACGCCCGAGCCCGAGGCACCCTCAGCCCAGTCCGAGGCACCCTCGGCTCGGTCCGAGGCATCCTCGGTTCGGCCCGAGGTACCCTCGGCCCCCGAGGGCGAGACGTTGCACGTCGGGGGGGAGCGAAGTGGGGTCACGCCTGATCAAAACTGGCAAACCCTGTACATGCAATATCTCCACCGAGGAGAGCTACCCTCCGACTGAGCCGAAGCTCGACGGGTGGCGCGGCGTGCCAAGTCGTTCGTCTTGCTGGGAGATGAGAAGGAGCTCTACCACCGCAGCCCCTCAGGCATCCTCCAGCGATGCATCCCCATCGCCGAAGGTCAGGAACTCCTGCGAGAGATACACTCGGGGGCTTGCGGCCATCCCGCAGCGCCTCGAGCCCTTGTCAGGAATGCTTTCCGACAAGGTTTCTACTGGCCAACGGCAGTGGCCGATGCCACTAGAATTGTCCGCACCTGTGAAGGGTGTCAGTTCTACGCAAGGCAGACCCACCTGCCCGCTCAGGCTCTGCAGACGATACCCATCACCTGGCCTTTTGTTGTGTGGGGTCTGGACCTCGTCGGCCCCTTGCAGAAGGCACCCAGGGGCTACACGCACCTGTTGGTCGCCATCGACAAATTCTCCAAGTGGATCGAGGTCCGACCCCTAAACAGCATCAGGTCCGAGCAGGCGGTGGCGTTCTTCACCAACATCATCCATCGCTTCGGGGTCCCGAACTCCATCATCACCGACAACGGCACCCAGTTCACCGGCAGAAAGTTCCTGGACTTCTGCGAGGATCATCAAATCCGGGTGGACTGGGCCGCCGTGGCTCACCCCATGTCAAATGGGCAAGTAGAGCGTGCCAACGGCATGATTCTACAAGGGCTCAAGCCTCGGATCTACAACGACCTCAACAAGTTCGGCAAGCGATGGATGAAGGAACTCCCCTCGGTGGTCTGGAGTCTGAGGACAACGCCAAGCCGAGCCACGGGCTTCACGCCGTTCTTCCTAGTCTACGGGGCCGAGGCCGTCTTGCCCACAAACCTGGAATACGGCTCCCCGAGGGCGAGGGCCTACACCGACCAAAGCAACCAAGCTAGCCGAGAAAACTCGCTGGACCAGCTGGAGGAGGCTCGGGATAAGGCCTTACTACACTCGGCGCGATACCAGTAGTCCCTGCGACGCTACTACGCCCGAGGGGTCCGGTCCCGAGACCTCCAGGTGGGCGACCTGATGCTTCGGCTGCGACAAGACGCCCGAGGGCGGCACAAGCTCACGCCTCCCTGGGAGGGGCCGTTCGTCATCGCCAAAGTTCTGAAGCCCGGAACATACAAGCTGGCCAACAGTCAAGGCAAGGTCTACAGCAACGCTTGGAACATCCAACAGCTACGTCGCTTCTACCCTTAAGATGTTTTCAAGTTGTTCATATACCTCGCTCCCACGCAAAGTTTAGTCATCAAGGAAGGGTCATCCTTGCCTCGGCAAAGCCCGACCCTCCCTCGGGGGCTAAAAGGGGGGGAACCCCCTCTGCGTCGAATTTTTTCCTCGAAAAAAGGTCCTTTCTGCCGGAATGTCTTTCGTGCTTTTTGACTACTTCGAAAGCGGATCCTGAAAACGACAGAGTACACGTAAGCAGCCAAGGCTGACCGAGCCGAGGGACTCCTACGCCTCCGGGATACGGATACCTCACTCATCACCTTCTGCGATAAGTAACTCGCGTTCGGATAGGTGATTCCGCGGACCGAACAAGTCTTCACATTCAGAAGCTCTTCTGCCGAAGCGATTTCTCGAGCCTTCTCGACTGCGTCGGGAACAGAACCCCATGGACGGGTAAGAGTGCGCGTAAGTGGCAAGGCCGACCGAGCCGAGGGACTCCTACGCCTCCGGGATACGGATACCTCACTCATCACCTTCCGTGAGAAGCAACTCTCGCTCGCACAAAACAATTCTGTTACCGACAGAAAAGTCCAGATACTCGAAACAAGAGGAAAAGAGACGCAGCTTTACAACACGGCGAGGGTGTGTTTAGGCCTCGGTGGCCGCAGAAAACACACGCTACAAGATAATCCGATCCTGCAGGCTCGGATCTTGACGGCTGAAGGGAGCAGCAGCACCCTCGGCATCGACGACACCTTTGGCGAGGTCCGACCTAGCCTCGGACGGCGACGCGGTCCGAGGATCTCTACTCTGAAGGACGACGTCATCGCCATGCCCGGGCCATCGCTGCCAGGGTCTTCTCCGGGAATCCGGCCCGAGCAGGCGGCTCGGCTGGTCAACTCCGGCGCCGGTCCCGCTAACGGACGACCCGGCTAGGCTCCGGCCGAACAGGTTTCCTTTTCGAGCCAACTCTGCCCCTGTTCATGCTGATACCGCTACCCCTGGCCTCGGCTCATCGAAGAGCGGCCGAGGGGTTCCTTTAACTAAGCTAGAGAAGCCTCGGACAACAAGGCCGACCGAGCCGAGGGACTCCTACGCCTCCGGGATACGGATACCTCACTCGTCGCCTTTACACGGGGCTACTCACGCTTGGTGAAGCGGTTCAGACAACCAACAGGCGAGTCTTAGTGCTCAAAATGAGGAAAAACACGGCTCCGTGCCGAAAATACATACATGTTCAGGCCCCGACAGCCACAATGAACAAAAACACTGGCATTCAAAGTGCCATTACAAACGGAACTCCGGTTCCACCTCCGCAGGTACGAACAACCCCACTCAATGGGGGCCTGCGGAGCAACAGAAGACCGACGGACGGCTCGCCGTCGCCCGCTCCAGCAGCAGCGACAATGACCCCCTCTATGGGTGGCCAAACTGCAGCGGCGATGGCCTCAGGGCGAACGCTGCTGCAACCTTGCCCTCGCCCACGCCGACGCTCGAGGGGCGAGGACAAGTACAAAGAGCCGGAGGCCCGAAGCGCGGATGGTGGCGGTGATCCCGTCGGTGACAGAGACTTCTCGAGCCGCCTCCGCCTCGGCACCGACGACAGGGGCCGTCAGCCCGCCGGCAGATCCCCACTCGGATCCTCCCGGAAGAGCAGGGCACACCGGTGCAAAGGCAGGACCGCCCCAGAACACGAACGCCGCCCTAGCAGCGCGCGACATCTTGGGCGGTCCTCCCGTGCACACGGCGCGGCAGCCACCTTCCGGCAGGAGGGGGCACTGGGGGCCAAGCCGACGAGCCCGACGCGCTGGGGCAGACGACGCCTACCGTCGACCGGCCCCGCGCTGTCGAAGTCCGACCCGCCCGCAGGGCCGGCGAGCGCCCTCTCCCTCGAACGCCGCAGGAGAGGGTGACCCACGAACCCGCGCGGGAGGTAGAGCTCTGGCTCAGCCCGGCCTCCACCCCAGCAAGGATGATGAACATCCTTGAAGCTGAGGGTGGGACCAAGATCGCAGCCCGGCTTGCTTCTCCCCACCCAGGGGCTGGTGGTCACTGTCTTGGGTGACCGCCGGCGGGGGGTACAGCCGGGCTGTGTGATGAAAATCCTTGAAGCCGAACGATGGCTGAAAGGTACCCACTCCCACGGAGTTGCGTCCTCCAACGACTAGGCGGAAAGACGGTGGATATCCCCCATCCAGGGGCTTGGAAGGTGGAAAGACACGATGCATAAGGGAGCGCGAAGACATGGTCGCCTCCCAAGGGGGTCACCCTCCTTTTAAAGGCGGCTCTCCCTACATGCGTCCCCAGCCGTCACGGGCTGAGTCTTCTCCAACACACTCCAAGGTCCTCCCCTATGGCGCGGGGGCTGGGTCCCACATGTCATGCAAGCCGGCTTAGAGCAGAAGAAGCCAAACCGCCGTGCGCGGTGCGTACAACCGCCCAGCGGTTACAAGCGACTCTCCACTTTTGCCCAGACCAACGGGCGAAAGGGCGGGCAGCCATGCAGGTGGCATGCAACCGCGCCAAGTGGGTGCACTTCTCTGACTCCCAACACGCCCAGCATGGAGGCCCAGGCCCACGCGTCATGCAACCGGCGCGCCGAATGCTTCGTGCATGCAACAGCACCGCCACTCGCGCCACCACCGTGCCTCCTCGACCGCGGAGCCAATACCACGACTTGAGACGACCCAACGCACGACCCAGCAGCGCCAGCCTGGCGCGGCGGTCAATGCGGCCAAAAATGGGCCGGCAGTAATGGCGGCGGCAGGCGGGCAGGAGCAGCGGCCACGTCGTCAGCCAAGCTCACGTCCCGTCCGGGGGCAGCGAGAGAGCCCTCTCGCACGGCGTGAAGACAACGCGCCCGTGATCCGTTCCTCGAATGGCTTGCGCACGCGCAACGGCCGCCCCGCCAACCACTCGCCCTGTCGCATTAACTCCACGGCGGGACAGACGGCGCCTCTGGCAGGAGAAGCGGGCGATGCTTCGCCTTCGTCATAATGACCGCGTCAAAAAAGGTACGCCGCGTCGTTCGGTTTCGTATCCTTTTCCTTTTTTTTCCTCTTTCTCTCTCTTGCAACAGGGACCGGGAAAGGGGGATACCCCGAGAAGGAACCGGGCTCCGAGCCCCCCTACTGATCAAAGGTTCGAAGGCTGGCCCCCCGGAAGGGTTCGACAGCCGCCTCAGATCGCGTGGGCCCTACACCCACTACTGGTCAGAGGTTCGAAGGCCGGCCCCTCGAAAGGGTTCCACGGCCGCCTCAGGCTACTCGGGCTCCGCGTCCATTACTGATCAGGGGTTCGAAGGCTAGCCCCCGAAGGGTTCACAGCCGCCTCAGACACCGAGCGAGGGATGACCATGGGTACGTTCGATACATAACCAAGGCTCGGGCTGCGCTCCCGAGGTACCCTAGGACATTTCCGAGACCAGCGGGAACGATCTTGTAACGGAATCCCATAAGAGGGAGGCATCGAGCCCTCGGACCCCGTCGCCAGGGGACCGGGTCCGGCAGATCACCCGCGGGTACTTTTGGGCGTGCCTTTGGGCCCCTAGCCGACCCCTAACGAACGGGGCACAGACGTCCACTCGGATTACCCGCTTGCAGCTCATCGGAGACACCATGTTCGGCGCCCATCGAGGGCAACATGGCGCTTTCCCCCCTCCTCCTTGCGGAAAGGCGACGCAGGGGCGTATGTAAAAAAGCCGAGTCTGTCCCTGACCGCCCTCTCGCTCTGTGCAGAGGCTCGGGGGCTGCTCTCGCAAACCCGGCTCCGGCCGAACCGTTGACAGTGTCAACATACCAGCCCGAGAACTTGGGACCCGACCGTACACCTGGGCTACGGCCAGCTCGCATGAGGAAACGACCAGACCAGCCGAAGCATTACGCGAGGCATTAAGACCTCGAAGGAGTGAAACCACTCCTCCGAGGCCTCTGGGGCTACACCCGGCGGGTGCGCTCGCGCGCACCCACCGGAACAAAACGCAACCGAGAAGGACTGGTCCCCTTGCAAAAAGTGCGACGAAAGCCTCCAAGCGAGTGCTAACACTCCCTTCGAGGCTTGGGGGCTACTGTCGGGGACCATAATTAGGGGTACCCTCAAGGCTCCTAATTCTCAGCTGGTAACCCCCATCAGCACAAAGCTGCAAAGGCCTGATGGGTGCGATTAAGTCAGGGATCAGTCCATTCGAGGGACTCAATCACGCCTCGCCCGAGCCTAGCCTCAGACAAGGGCAGCCGACCCCGGAGGATTTCCGTCTCGCCCGAGGCCCCCCTCCAGCGGCGAACATATTTCCGGCTCGCCCGAGGCCCTGTCTTCGCCAAGAAGCAACCCTGACCAAATTGCCGCACCGACCGACCAAATCGCAGGAGCATTTAATGCAAAAGTGGCCTGACACCTTTATCCTGACACGCGCCCCCAGCTAGCAGAGCCGAAGTGACCGCCGTCACTTCGCCGCTCCACTGACCGGCCTGACAGAAGGACAGCGCCGCCTGCGCCACTCCGACTGCGGTGCCACTTGACAGAGTGAGACTGACAGGCAGTCAGGCCCGGCCAAAGGCACCATAGGAAGCTCCGCTCCGCCCGACACAGGGCTCGGACTCGGGCTAAGTCCCGGAAGACGGCGAACTCCGCCCGACCCAGGGCTCGGACTTGGGCTAAGTCCCGGAAGACGGCGAACTCCGCCTGACCCAGGGCTCGGACTCGGGCTCAGCCCCGGAAGACGACGAACTCTGCTTCGCCCGACCCAGGGCTCGGACTCGGGCTAAGTCCCGGAAGACGGCGAACTCCGCTCCGCCCGACCCAGGGCTCGGACTCGGGCTAAGTCCCGGAAGACGGCGAACTCCGCTCCGCCCGACCCAGGGCTCGGACTCGGGCTCAGCCCCAGAAGACGATGAACTCCGCTCCGCCCGACCCAGGGCTCGGACTCGGGCTCAGCCCCAGAAGACGACGAACTCCGCTCCGCCCGACCCCAGGGCTCGGACTACGCCCCGACCTCAGCCGACGGTCTCCGCCTCGCCCGACCCAGGGGCTCGGACCCGACCTCGGCCACGGAAGACAGACTCGACCTCGGCTTCGGAGGAGCTTCCACATCGCCCAACCTAGGGCGCAGACCAGCCACGTCAACAGGAGGCGCCATCATAACCCTACCCCGAGCTGACTCGGACCGCAAGGAACAAGACCGACGTCCCATCTGGCTCGCTCCGCCAGATAGGCAATGATGGCGCCCCCGCATACTCTGTGACGACTGCGGCTCTCAGCCCCCTTACGGAAGCAAGAGGACGTCAGCAAGGACCCAACCGCTCCGACAGTTGTCCCTCCGTCAGGCTCCAGCACTCCTCCGACGACCACGACATCACACCAGCAGGGTGCCAAAATCTCTCCGGCTGCCACGACGGCATGTACTTAGGGCGCTAGCTCTCCTCCGCTAGACACGTAGCACTCTGCTACACCCCCCATTGTACACCTGGATCCTCTCCTTGCGCCTATAAAAGGAAGGACCAGGGCCCTCTTAGAGAGAGTTGTCCACGCGGGGACGAGGACGAGATACGCGCTCGCTTGAAGCCGCTCGCTCCCTCTCCCGCGTGGACGCTTGTAACCCCCTACTGCAAGCGCACCCGACCTGGGCACGGGACGAACACGAAGGCCGCGGGATTCCCACCTCTCTCACGCCGGTCTCCGGCCGCCTCGCTCTCCCCCCTTCGCGCTCGGCCTCGCGCTCGACCCATCTGGGCTGGGGCACGCGGCGACATTCACTCGTCGGCCTAGGGACCCCCCGGTCTCGAAACGCCGACAGATATCTTCTGCATTTGGTGCACGGAGATAATACAGAGCAAACGCGGTTTGGACGGCCGTGCAAAAGTGTTTCAATGCCTCATGAGCAGTGGATTCACCAATGCGTACGTATTTGTCAACGGCATCAGCCGGAATACCGTAAGCAAGGATTCGAACAGCAGCAACAACTTTCTGTAGAGCTGAAAGACCGATCTCACCCGCACAGTTTGGACGCTGAATAAAGTATGGATCCACTTGTTGCACAACATCAACAAGGCGCTCAAACACATGGCGACGCATGCGGAACCTACCATAGAATTCATGTGTCAAAATAGGGGTGATGAAGTTATGTACATGGTTAAATGAATGTGGTAATTTGAAATACCTCCTACGAAATTGAGCATCCGTGTACACCGGGTGCGCTGCAAAGTAGTCCGCTCGGATTCTTGCATCGCCGCTCATGTGATCACGATGAATCCTAACACGCCCTGGAATCGAACCACCATGACGACGCTCGTTGCGTGCACGACGCCTCCTATTGACCATGTGCCTCGCCAACTGTAACTCTTCTTCCTCTTCCATTTCTTCCATCAACCGCACAAGAAAATTGTTTTCTAAGTAGGGGTTCATGGTTGTGGAGTTTGTAAAGGCTGGGTTGAGTGAAGTATGCAAGGCTCACTCGGTATTTATAGAGGAAGTACGCTTCGGAGACAAGCCATGCGGTTGCCGTGCAAGGGAATCTAGTCTATGGCTTGTCGAAGAAGAGTTCTGGCTTACGATGCAAGCTTGTCCATTTGAAAACATATTTTCGTACCGATATTATACTATGTGGTGGCGCGTTATCGACAACAATTACACAACAACAAAACAAGCAATGTAATTAATATTGACAATTCGAATTTATTAATTTAAAATTAATAAATACAATTTTTCATGTATCATTTGTGCAGCGTGAAATGGCAAGAAAACAAAGCAAAATGAAAAAGAAATGTAAAAAGTGAATCTGTTAACACTGTAGCTTTAGGGGACGGAATTTAGAGGACGCTGCTGGAGACTGAGAATATATAGAGGACAGAATCTTTTAGAGTGTTCTGTAAAGGACAGAGAATATTCTTTTAAGGAACGAAATTTAGGGGACGCTGCTGGAGACAGTCTTAGCCCCGACCTGGCTACTCCTATTCCTAGGTGAGAGAGGGATGGGAGCCGGTGGCTAAGCGGTCGACGCGTTGGGCTACACTTGAGCGCCGAGTTTCCGAGCGGATTCTCCTACGTGTCATGGGTTCGTTCTCTATATGGGCTGCTTTCAAATAAGAGTCGCGGAGAATTTATGTATTGGGATTAGACCTAAAACCCCATAGCAGATGGGCTGATGCATAAACTCTGTTCGTGCACCACACTTGGGGCAGTCATGCGATCGATCCAGCCCATTGTTATCTTTATCAAAATTTTGATTCTATGGTATATGACTTTGTGATTTTACCATTTTAGTCCATTAGTTTAATTTTTAGATCTATTTTATTAAGTAAAACCTTCGATTCCATGAATCTAAAAGTTACAATTATTATTAAAGTTTACAATAAAAATATTGGTGTCTTAGGACATAATAGAGTATTAACATGTCCTTGATCAAAATATACTTCGACAAAGTTTACAATAAGAAAATGATATTTTGTATTTTAACTATTTAATAGTGTAACCATTAATATTATTTTATATAATCTCGTTTAAAATTAAAATACTTTTACTTAAGATAAATTCATATAAATTATATTTATTTCAAATGGAACTCGAAATGTGAGAACAAACTAGTTGGGTTGGACCTTGTGGATTCTCATAATTCGTTACATTAGAACATCTTAAGAGTTTCCAAAACTCACTCTCACTCCTAACTTTTTGGTAAGATTGGGAAAGCGTCCTCCAACAATTTACTCCTTATCTTTAACTCCCAATCTTTCTGCTTTTGAGAAAATCGATCCAAAACAGGGTGGAAATGCACATGCACATATTGGTAGCCCAATCCAAAGTTGAAAGAACATGAAAATAATATGTAGTAAGGATAGGATTCCTAATGCAGACATACAAGAGAAAAATGAAGTATAAAAATAGTTGGAGTGATTTGAAAATAGTTTGGAGACCAGCGAGATTTTGAAAAATGGTTAGAGAAACCCAACAAGCGTGTCCCAACTTATTTTAGCAATTTAGAGAACATATTAATTTATCAATTACTTTTAGAAACTCTTGGAGATGCTCTTTTGCAAAACCTAAATGTCATAAGTCTGTATATTTTATAATGAAAGGAAACCACTACCTACACTTTGGAAAATATAGCTATTATTTTGGCCTCTCGGCATTGGCTTGCAATCTTTTGTAATAAGGTGATGCTTCTCTTTTGTGGGAAAGACTAGAAGGCTCCATTCTCTATGGCCCTCTTTAGTTGAGTTGTGGATTTTTGGAAAGTTGTTATGAGTTGTGGGTGACAGAAAAGTTGTTATGGTTTGTGGGTTCGAAGAAAGCTAACAATCGTTTGGTTGAATAGTTGTGGCTTCTAGCAAAATTGATATTAGTCTATCTCACTTAGGAGCTAAAGGACCGGTGAGACGACCATAGGGGATTGAATGGGAGCTACTACAAAATTCTCGAACTGTGAGAATAGTACTTGTGACTTGATTTTGTGACCCAATCCAACCTCCAGGGATAGAAAAAGCACTCCGCAAAAACAACAGATCCACCATTGAGAAAAGCTGAAAGGGAAATGTGCCCTTAGGCCATTTCTAAAGTATTTTGGTGATTAAGTGTCCAACACAATTGCCTTAAGTTTTAATAAGTGCCATATGGTGGATGAAGTGCAAATCAACACAAAGGTATGATTCTAGACTTAGTACATTGGCTTTTATGCACTAACATATTTGTCTAAGTGCTAGAATCAGAGAAAATACAAAAGGAAAAAGACTTGCTGGAGCAGCCAAGACTCTACGCAGTCTGGGTGCACCGGACAGTGTCCGGTGGTGCACCGGACAGTGTCCGGTGTGCCAGGCTGGCGTCTGGTCAACTGGCCGCTGTCAGGAATTCGTCGGCGGCGTACGGCTAAAATTCACCGGACTGTCCGGTGGTGCACCGGACTGTCCGGTGAGCCAACGGTCGGCCGTGCCAACGGTCGGCCGCACAATCCGCGCGTGACGCGTGGCCGAGCCAACGGTCTGATGGGGGCACCGGACTGTCCGGTGTGCACCGGACAGTGTCCGGTGCGCCAACGGCTCCAAATCTTCAACGGTCGGCTGCGCCAATTTAGGAAAGCAAACTGCACCGGACAGTAAACCGTGGATGTCCGGTGGTGCACCGGACTGTTCGGCGCGCCACCCGACAGAAGGCAAGAATTGCCTTCCCAGATTGCTTCCAACGACTCCTAGCTGCCTTGGGGCTATAAAAGGGACCCCTAGGCGCATGGAGGAGTACAACAAGCATTCTTTGATCATCTCTAAGCACCAAGACTTTATTCTCGCTGAAAGGGAATTAGGCTTACACCTAGTCCCTAATTAATTTTTGGTGGTTGAATTGCCCAACACAAATCATTGGACTAACTAGTTTGCCTTAGTGCATAAGTTATACAGGTGCCAAAGGTTCACACTTAGCCAATAAAAAGACCAAGTATTGGGTTCGACAAAAGAGCAAAGGGACAACCGAAGGCACCTCTGGTCTGGCGCACCGGACTGTCCGGTGTGCCACCGGACATGTCCGGTGCACCAGAGGACTCCAACTCGAACTCTTCACCTTCGGGAATTCTCGGAGCCGGCGCGCTATAAATTCACCGGACTGTCCGGTGTACACCGGACAGTGTCCGGTGCTCCAAGGAAGAGCGGCCTCAGGAACTCGCCAGCTTCGGGAAACTGCAACGGCTGCTCCGCTATAATTCACCGGACATGTCCGGTGTAACAGCGGGGCAACGGCTACTTCGGCGCCAACGGTCACCTGCCAGCGCATTTAAGGCGCGCCAGAGCGCGCAGAAGTCAGACACGCGTGGCATGGCGCACCGGACACTCTACAGTACATGTCCGGTGCGCCACCGGACATCCAGGCGGGCCTAGCAGTCTGAGCTCCAACGGTCGAAACCCCAACGGTTTGGTGACGTGGCTGTCGCACCGGACATGTCCAGTGTGCACCGGACTGTCCGGTGCACCATCGAACAGACAGCTTTCACCAACGGCTAGATTTTGGTTGGTGGCTATAAATACCACCCCAACCGGCCACTTCATGGTGTGGGAGCCCAAGCAACATTCCAAGTCATCTAGTTGACATACTCAAGCCCTCCCAACCACATATATTCATTGATCCGTCCTATACACAAGATTTAGACCACTACAACCAACACAAGTGCCACAAAAGAGAGAGCAAGCAAAAGAGAGCTACTCATTTGAGTTTAGCACTAGTGCCTTGTGAGATTCATCGAGAGATAGTGTGTGCTTCATCTTTGTGTTCATTTGCGCGTGGAGTTTTGACTCCCATTTGAACTTCCTCCAAAGTTTTGGAGGCTTGTAAAAGCTAGCAAGAGACACCAAAGAGTGTGGTGGTCCTTGTGGGATCGAGAGTGATCCTTGAGAAGAAGAAGAGCTCACCGATCCTTGTATGATCGGGGGAGAGAGGGAAAGGGTTGAAAAAGACCCGTCCTTAAGTGGACTCCTCAACGGGGACTAGGCCTTCGAGGGCCGAACCTCGGTAAAACAAATCACCCGTGTCCATTGTGTTTATTGCTTGTGATTTGTTTGTTTTCTCGCACTCTAAGTTTTTCTTGCTCCATTCTTGGCCAATATCATTTGGTGTTGCTTCAAGTTAAATTTCCATTTAGTGAAGCAACACGTTGCAAGAAAGAACTTGTCCTAGTGCTCTTCTCATCTAAGGCTTCTTGCTTTGCTATTCTATAACTTATTTGATTCATCACTCTTGCATTATTTAGCAATACTCTTTTCAAGCAAGAACTTAGTTTGTATACTCCTATATTTGTATATCTTGTTCTAACCACTAATCAAGGGATCTAGTTGGGGGATAAGGTTTTAATTTTCAGGTTTCGCCTATTCACCCCCCCTCTAGGTGACTTTCACTCGCGCATTTGATTCTTTGTGATAGTGACTTGAGCTCTATTTGAGTAGAGAACTTCTCGCGTTGTGTTGTGAGCTCAAGTTGTGGCTAGTGTGCGTGTTTGTGCTCTTGCTTTGAGTCTTGTGTGTGTTGCACTTCCCTCCCTTACATCTGTGCTTCTTTGTGATCATCAATTGTAAGGGCGAGAGGCTCCAAGTTGTGGAGATTCCTCGCAAATGGGATATAGTGAAAGAAAGAAAAACACCGTGGTATTCAAGTTGATCATTGGATCACTTGAAAGGGGTTGAGTGCAACCCTCGTCCATCGGGATGCCACAACGTGGAGGTAGACAAGTGTTGTACTTGTCGAACCACGAGATAACTCGTGTGTCTCTTGTGATTGCTTTTTGTGTGATTGTTGTGATTCGCAAGAGCTCGCCTTATAGTCACTTGGTATTATCTCTCTAACACTTAACCAAGTTTTGTGGCTATAAGTTTTAAGTTTTTACAGGATCACCTATTCACCCCCTCTAGGTGCTCTCAATTGGTATCGGAGCCGTTCTCTTCACGAAAGGGACTAATCGCCCGAAGAGATGGATCTTAAGGGTTTACCTTCATCGCCTCCTCAAGAAGACGTCGTATGAACTCCTAACCGGTAACAAACCCAACGTTTCATATTTTCGTGTATTTGGGAGTAAATGCTACATTCTAGTGAAGAAAGGTAGGAACTCCAAATTTGCTCCCAAAGCTGTAGAAGGGTTTTTGTTAGGTTATGACTCAAATACAAAGGCGTATAGAGTCTTCAACAAATCATTGGGTTTGGTTGAAGTCTCTAGCGACGTTGTATTTGATGAAACTAATGGCTCTCCGAGAGAGCAAGTTGATCTTGATGATGTAGATGAGGATGATGTTCCAACGGACGCAATACGCACCATGGCTATTGGAGATGTGCGACCATAGGAACACCAGGAGCAAGATCAACCGTCTTCCTCAACGATGGTGCGTCCCCCGACTCAAGATGAAGAACAGGTTCCTCGAGAGGAGGCATGTGATCAAGGGTGTCGGCGTTCCGAGACCGGGGGGTCCCCGAGCCGACGAGTGAGAGTGCCGCGTGCCCCAGCCCAGATGGGTCGAGCGCGTGGGCGAGCGCGAAGGGGGGAACAGAGAGAGAGGTCGGTGGCCGGAGCCGGGTCGTGAGGGAGTCGGAGAATTCCCGCGGCCTTCGTGTTCGTCCCGCGCCCAGGTCGGGTGCGCTTGCAGTAGGGGGTTACAAGCGTCCGCGCAAGGTGAGGGGAAGCGAGCGGCCTCAAGAGAGCGCCTGCCCCTGCCCTTCGTCCCCGCGAGGCCAACCTTCTCTAAGAAGGCCCTGGTCCTTCCTTTTATAGTCGTAAGGAGAGGGTCCAGGTGTACAGAATGGGGGTGTAGCAAGGTGCTACGTGTCTAGCGAGGGAGAGCTAGCGCCCTATGTACATGCCAAGGTGGCAGCCGGAGAGATCTTGGCACCCTGTTGGTGTGGCGTCGTGGCTGTTGGAGGAGTAACGGAGCCAGACGGGGAGACAGCTGTCGGAGTGGCTGGGCCCTTGCTGACGTCCTCCTGCTTTCGTAAGGGAGCTGAGAGTCGCCGTCGTCATGGTCTAGCGGGGCGCCATCATTTGCCTATCTGGCGTGGTTGGCCAGATGGGACGCCGGTCTTGTTCTCTGCGACCCAAGTCGGCTCAGGGCAGGGTGATGATGACGCTCCCTGTTGACGTGGCGGTCTCGTGTCCTAGGTCGGGCGTCGTGGAAGCTCCTCCAAAGCCGAGGTCGAGTCCGTCCTGCAAGACAGAGGCAGAGTCCGAGCCCTGGTCGGGCGAGGCGGAGATCGTTCGGCAGAGGCCGAGGCGGGGTCCGAGCCCTGGGTCGGGCAAGGCGGAGTTCGTCGTCTTCTGGGGCCTTAGCCCGAGTCCGAGCCCTTGGGCGGAGCGGAGTTCGCCGTCTTCCGGGGCCTTAGCCCGAGTCCGAGCCCTGGGGTCGGGCGGAGCGGAGTTCGCCGTCTTCCGGGGCCTTAGCCCGAGTCCGAGCCCTGGGGTCGGGCGGAGCGGAGTTCGCCGTCTTTCGGGGCCTTAGCCCGAGTCCGAGCCCTGGGGTTGGGCGGAGCGGAGTTCACCGTCTTCCGGGGCCTTAGCCCGAGTCCGAGCCCTGGGTCGGGCGGAGCCTCCTATGGCACCTCTGGCGAAGTCTGGTCGCCCGTTGGTCTTACCTTTTGCGTTAAACGCCCCGGTGACTTGGTCGGTTGGCGCGGTGATTTAGTCAGGGTTTCTTCTCATCGAAGGCGGGGCCTAGGGCGAGCCGGAGATGCGTCTGCCGTGAAAGAGGAGGCCTCAGGCGAGACGGAGTCATCTTAGGGTCGGCTGCCCTCGCCCGAGGCTAGGCTCGGGCGTGGCGTGGTCAAGTCACTCGTATGGACTGATCCCTGACTTAATCAAACCCATCAGGCCTTTGCAGCTTTATGCTGATGGGGGTTACCAGCTGAGAATTAGGCGTCTTGAGGGTACCCCTAATTATGGTCCCCGACAGTAGCCCCCAAGCCTCGAAGAGAGTGTTAACACTCGCTTGGAGGCTTGCGTCGCACTTTTTTGCAAGGGGACCAGCCTTTCTCGGTGGTACTCTGTTCCGGTGGGTGCGCGCGAGCGCACCCGCCGGGTGTAGCCCCCGAGGCCTCGGAGGAGTGGTTTCACTCCTTCGAGGTCTTAATGCCTTGCGTAATGCCTCGGCTGGTCTGGCGGTTCCCTCATGCGAGCAGGGCGTAACCCAGGTGCACTGTCGGGGCCCAAGTTCTCGGGCTGGTATGTTGACGCTGTCAACGGTTTGGCCAGAGCCGGGTTTGCGAGAGCAGCCCCCGAGCCTTCGCACGGAGCGAGAGGACGATCAGGGACAGACTCGACTTTTTATATACGCCCCTACGTCGCCTTTCCGCAAGGAGGAGGGGGGGAGTGCGCCATGTTACCCTCGATGGGCACCGAACATGGTGTCTCCGGTGAGCTGCAATCGGGTAATCCGAGTGGACGTCCGTGCCCCGTTCGTTGGGGGTCGGCTAGGGGCCCGGAGGCACGCCCAAAAGTACCTGCGGGTGATCTGCCGGACCCGGTCCCCTAGCGACGGGGTCCGAGGGCTCGTTGCCTCCCTCCGATGGGATTCCGTTACAGAGTCGTTCCCGCTGGTCTCGGAAATGTCCTAGGGTACCTCGGGAGCGCAGCCCGAGCCTTGGTTATGTATCGAACGTACCCCTGGTCATCCCTCGCTCGGCGTCTGAGGCGACTGTGAACCCTTCGACAGGCCAGCCTTCGAACCCCTGATCAGTAGGGGGCACGGAGCCCTAGTAGCCTGAGGCGGTCATGGAACCTTTCGGGAGGCCGACCTTCGAACCCCTGACCAGTAGTGGGTGTCGGGCCCACGCGATCTGAGGCGGCTGTTGAACCCCTCGGGGGGCCAGCCTTCGAACCCCTGATCAGTAGGGAGGCTCGGAGCCTAGTTCCTTCACGGGGAAGGATCCCTTTGGGGTTATCCCCCTTCTCGGTCCCTGTTGCAAGAGATAGAGAAAGAAGGAAAAGGGAAAAAGGATTCGAAATTGAACGTCGGGGCGTACCTTTTTCGGCGTGGTCGTTTTGGCGAAGGCGAAACGTCACCAGCCGCTCCCGCCCGTAGCGCTGTCCGCCGAGCCGCGGAGTTAATGCGCCGGGGTGAGTAGTTGGCGAGGTTGCCGTTGCGCGTGCGCGAGCCGTTCGAGGTACGGGTCACGGGCGCGTCGTCTTCATGCCGTGAGAGGTGGTTCTCTTGCTGCCTCCGGATGGGACGTGAGCTTGGCAGATGGCGTGACCGCCGCTCTCGCGCGCCTGCCACCGTCATTACTGCCGGCCCATTTTTGACCGCTTTTGACCGCTGCGCCAGGCTGGCGCTGCCGGGTCGCGGGCTGGGTCGCCTCGAATCGCGGTATCGGTTCCGCAATCGAGGAGGTGCGGTGGTGGAGCGAGTGGCATAGCGGTTCGCATGCAGCGCCCGGCGCGCCAGTTGCACGATGCGTGGGCTTGAGCCGTCGCGCTGGCCTGTCAGGGGTCGGAGAGGCGCGTCCACTTGGCGCGGTTGCATGCCGCCTGCATGGTCGCCTGCCCCTTTCGCCCGCTGGTCCGGGCAAAAGTGGAGGGTTACTTGTAACCGCTGGGTGGTTGCGTGCGTCGTGCGCGGCGGTTCGGCTTCTTCTGCTTAGAGCCGGTCTGCATGACAGGCGGGCCCCAGCCCCCGCGCCGCAGGGAAGGGCTTTGGAGGCGTGTCGGAGAAGACTCAGCCCGTGACGGTTGAGGGCGCAAGCAGGGGGAGTTGCCTTTAAAAGGAGGGCGACCCCCTTCGTGAGGTAACCATGTCTCCTTCCTCCCCAATGCATTGTGTCTCTCCATCTTCCGAGCCCCCGGATGGGGGGAAACCGCCGTCTTTTCGCTCCATCGCTGGAGGAACGCAACTCCGTGGGAGTTGGTACCTTTCAGCCGTCGTTCGGCTTCAAGGATTTTCATCATACAGCCCAGCGGCTCCCCTCCGCTGGTGATCACCCAAGATGGTGGCCTCCAGCTCCCGAATGGGGAGGGGCAAACCGGGCTGCGGTCCCGGCCCCGCCCTCAGTGTTGAGGGTGTTCGTCATCCTCGCCGGGGCGGGGAGCGAGGCGAGCCGGGGCTGCACCTTCTACACGGGTCGGCGGGCCACCTCATCTTCCAGCTTCTGGTGGTGGCAATCGCCTTTTAGCCCCACGGCGGAGACATCCTCCAGTCATGCCGGGGAAGGAGAACTGTTGCTGCCCAGCTAGGATGCAACATTCCGTCTTCCTCCTCGCATTCGTGGCGAGGACGGCTGCGAGGATCTACCGGGCCGCTTAGGGGCGTCCCGCGTTTGCTGGTGATTCGCCCAGAGCTTGTTGCTCCACGGGCTTCCCTGGCGGGGAGGTTGCCCGTACCCGCGGGGGCGGAACCGGAGTTCCGTTTGTAATGGCACTTCGAGTGCCGGGTTTTTTGTTCATTTTGGCTTTCGGGGCCTGAACATGTATGTAACTCCGGCACAGAGCCGTGTTTTTACCTCATTTCCGAGCGCTAAGACCCGTCCGCTGATTGTCTGAACCGCTTCACCAAGCGTGAGTTGCCCCGTGTCAAGGTGACGAGTGAGGTATCCGTATCCCGGAGGCGTAGGAATCCCTCGGCTCGGTCGGACCTGTTGTCCGAGGCTCCTCTAGCTTAGTTAAAGAGACCCCTCGGCCGCTCTTCGACGAGCCGAGGCCAGGGGTAGCGATATCAGCATGAGCAGAGGCGTTGTCGGCTCGGAAATGAAACCTGGTTGGCCGGAGCCTAGCCGGGTTGTCTGTTGGCAGGATCGACGTCGGAGCTGTTCAGCCGAGGCTTCGAACCGAGCTGGCGCCCTCGGAAGGTGGTCGGCCGAGGCCCCGGAGGTGGCCGGCCGAGCCGTCCGCTCGGGCCGGGTTCTCGGAGAAGTCCCTGGCAGAGATTGCTCGAGCGTGGTGATGACGTCGCCCTTCGGAGCGGAGGCCCTCGGACCGCGTCACCGTCTGAGGCTAGGTCGGGCCTTGCCGAAGGTGCTGTTGATGCCGAGGATGTCTTCGCCCTCTTCCAGCGTCAAGATCCGAGCCTGCGGGGTCAAATCGCCTTGTAGCGTGGGCCTTGCGTGGCCGTTGAGGCCAGAGCACATACCCTTGTTGCATTATAAAGCTGCGTCTCTTCTCCTCTCGTTTCGAGTGTCTGGACTTTTTGTCGGTAGCAGGGATGTTAGTGCGAGCAAGAGTTGCTTCTCGCGGAAGGTGATGAGTGAGGTATCCGTATCCCGGAGGCGTAGGAGTCCCTCGGCTCGGTCGGCCTTGCCGCTTACGCGTACTTTTACCCGCCCATGAAGCCCTGTCATCGACTTGGTCGAGAAGGCTCGAAGAATCGCTTCGACAGAAGAGCTCCCGTACGTAAAGACTCGTTCGATCCGCGGATTCGCCTTATCCGAGCGTGAGTTACTTATCGCAGAAGGTGATGAGTGAGGTATCCGTATCCCGGAGGCGTAGGAATCCCTCGGCTCGGTCAGCCTTGACTGCTTACGTGTACCCCGTCATTTCCAGGACCCGCTTTTCGAAGTAGTCAAAAAGCACGAAAGATGTTCTGGTGAAAGAGATTTTCTTTTCGAGGAAAATTTTGACGCAGAGGGGGTTTCCCCCCTTTTAGCCCCCGAGGGAGGGTCGGGCTCTGCCGAGGCGAGGCTGACCCTTCCTTGTTGACTAAACTTTTGCGTGGGTGCGAGGTATATAAACAACTTGGAAACATCTTAAGGGTAGAAGCGACGTAGCTGTTGGATGTTCCAAGCGTTGCCGTAGACCTCGCCTTGACTGTTGGCCAGCTTGTACGTTCCGGGCTTCAGAACTTTGGCGATGATGAACGGCCCCTCCCAGGGGGGCGTGAGCTTGTGCCTCCCTCGGGCGTCTTACCGCAGCCGAAGCACCAGATCGCCCACCTGGAGATCTCGGGGTCGGACCCCTCGGGCGTGGTAGCGTCGCAGGGACTGCTGATACCGCGCCGAGTGTAGTAAGGCCCTGTCCCGAGCCTCGTCTAGCTGGTCCAGCGAGTCTTCTCGGCTAGCTTGGTTGCTTTCTTCGTTGTAAGCCCTCGTCCTCGGGGAGCCATATTCCAGGTCCGTGGGCAGGATGGCCTCGGCCCCGTAGACCAGGAAGAACGGCGTGAAACCCGTGGCCCGGCTTGGCGTCGTCCTTAGGCTCCAGACCACCGAGGGGAGCTCCTTCATCCATCGCTTGCCGAACTTGTTGAGATCATTGTAAATCCGAGGCTTGAGCCCTTGTAGGATCATGCCGTTGGCGCGTTCCACCTGCCCATTCGACATGGGGTGAGCTACGGCGGCCCAGTCCACCCGGATGTTGTGATCATCGCAAAAATCCAAGAATTTTTTGCCGGTGAACTGGGTGCCATTGTCGGTGATGATGGAGTTCGGGACCCCGAAGCGATGGATGATATTGGTGAAGAACGCCACCGCCTGCTCGGACCTGATGCTGTTCAGGGGTCGGACCTCGATCCACTTGGAGAATTTGTCGATGGCGACCAGCAGGTGCGTGTAGCCCCCGGGCGCCTTCTGCAGAGGGCCGACGAGGTCCAGACCCCACACAGCGAAGGGCCAGGTGATGGGTATCGTCTGCAGAGCCTGAGCGGGCAGGTGGGTCTGCTTCGCATAGAATTGGCACCCTTCGCAGGCGCGGACAATTCTAGTGGCGTCAGCCACCGCCGTTGGCCAGTAGAAGCCTTGGCGGAAAGCGTTCCCGACGAGGGTTCGAGGTGCTGCATGATGACCGCAAGCCCCCGAGTGTATCTCCTGCAGGAGTTCCTGACCCTCGGCGATGGAGATGCATCGCTGGAGGATGCCCGAGGGGCTTCGGTGGTAGAGTTCCTTCTCATCGCCCAGCAAGACGAACGATTTGGCGCGTCGCGCTACCCGCCGAGCCTCGGCTCGGTCGAGGGGCAGTTCCCCTTGGCGGAGATATTGCAGGTACGGGGTCTGCCAATCTTGATCTGGCACGACCCCGTTCTGCTCCTCCTCGATGCGGAGTGCTTCGCCCTCGGGCTCCGAGGGTTCCTCGGGGTGAGCCAAGGACGGCTCGGGCTGGGCCGAGGTCACCTCGGACGAGGCCGAGGGTGCCTCGGGCTCGGGCGCGTCATCTATCTTGACGGAGGGTTGGTGCAGATCCCGGGAGAAGACATCCGGGGGAACCGTCGTTCGCCCCGAGGCTATCTTCGCCAGCTCGTCCGCAGTCTCGTTGTAGCGCCGAGCGATGTGGTTAAGCTCGAGCCCGTAGAACTTGTCTTCCAGGCGTCGAACCTCCTCACAGTAGGCCTCCATCTTCGGGTCGCGGCAGAGGGAGTTCTTCATGACTTGGTCGATGACGAGCTGCGAGTCGCCGCGCGCATCGAGGCGTCGGACCCCTAGCTCGATGGCGATTCGCAATCCGTTGATCAGAGCCTCGTACTCAGCCACATTGTTGGACGCCGGGAAATGGAGGCGAAGCACGTAACGCAGGTGTTTCCCGAGGGGCGAGACGAAAAGCAGGCCCGCGCCAGCTCCCGTCTTCATCAGCGACCCGTCGAAAAACATGGTCCAGAGCTCTGGTTGGATCGGAGCCGTTGGTAACTGGGTATCGACCCATTCGGCTACGAAATCCGCCAGTACCTGGGACTTGATGGCCTTCCGAGGGGCAAACGAGATTGCCTCGCCCATGATTTCCACCGCCCACTTCGCGATCCGTCCTGAGGCTTCTCGGCACTGGATGATCTCCCCCAGGGGGAAGGATGACACCACGGTCACCGGATGGGACTCGAAGTAATGTCGCAGCTTTCGCCTCGTCAGGATCACTGCATATAGCAGCTTCCGGACTTGTGGGTAGCGGATCTTGGTTTCGGACAGCACTTCGCTGACGAAGTAGACTGGCCTCTGAATGGGCAAAGCATGCCCCTCTTTCTGCCTTTCGACTACGATCGCGGCGCTGACCACCTGAGTGGTTGCGGCGACGTAGACCAGGAGGGTTTCTCCATTAGCTGGGGGTACCAAAATGGGCGCCTGGGTGAGGAGCGCCTTCAGGTTCCCGAGGGCTTCCTCGGCCTCGGAAGTCCAAGTGAAGCACTCGGCCTTCCTTAAGAGGCGGTACAGGGGCAGGCCTCTTTCGCCGAGGCGCGAGATGAAACGGCTCAAGGCCGCGAGGCATCCCATGACCCTCTGTACGCCTTTTAAGTCCTTGATGGGCCCCATGTTTGTGATCGCTGCGATCTTCTCCGGGTTGGCTTCGATGCCCCGCTCGGAGACGATGAACCCCAAGAGCATGCCTCGGGGCGCCCCGAAGACGCACTTCTCGGGATTGAGCTTGACGCCCTTCGCCTTGAGACACCGGAATGTCAGTTCGAGGTCGGAGAGAAGGTCGGAGGCTTTCCTCGTCTTGACTACGATGTCATCGACGTAGGCCTCGACCGTGCGACCAATGTGTTCGCCGAACACATGGTTCATGCACCGCTGGTACGTTGCACCCGCGTTTCTCAACCCGAACGGCATTGTGACATAACAGTACATGCCGAAGGGCGTGATGAAAGAAGTCGCGAGCTGGTCGGACTCTTTCATCTTGATTTGATGATACCCTGAGTAGGCATCGAGGAAAGACAGGGTTTCGCACCCTGCAGTGGAGTCCACAATTTGGTCGATGCGAGGTAGAGGGTAGGGGACCTTCGGACACGCTTTGTTGAGACCAGTGTAGTCTACACACATCCGCCACTTCCCCCCTTTTTTCCTCACAAGTACAGGGTTGGCAAGCCATTCGGGACGGAATACCTCTTTAATGAACCCTGCTGCCATCAGCTTGTGGACCTCCTCGCCTATCACCCTACGCCTTTCCTCGTCGAATCGGCGCAGAGGCTGTCTGACCGGCCGGGCTCCGGCCCGAATGTCCAGCGAGTGCTCGGTGACATCCCTCGGTATGCCGGGCATGTCCGAGGGACTCCACGCAAAAACGTCGGCGTTTGCGCGGAGAAAGTCGACGAGCACTGCTTCCTATTTGGGGTCGAGCCCGGAACCGATCCGGATCTGCTTGGAGGTGTCGCCACTGGGGTCGAGAGGGACGGCCTTAACCGTCTCCGCTGGCTCGAAGTTGCCGGCATGCCGCTTCACGTCCGGCACCTCTCGGGAGAGGCTTTCCAGGTCGGCAATGAGGGCCTCGGACTCGGCGAGGGCCTCGGCGTACTCCACGCACTCCACGTCGCATTCGAATGCGTGTTTGTACGTGGGGCCGACGGTGATGACCCCGTTGGGGCCCGGCATCTTGAGCTTCAGGTAAGTGTAGTTGGGGATGGCCATGAACTTCGCGTAGCATGGCCTTCCCAACACTGCGTGGTAGGTCCCTCGGAACCCGACCACCTCGAACGTCAAGGTCTCCCTTCGGAAGTTGGAGGGTGTTTCGAAGCAGACAGGGAGGTCGAGCTGTCCGAGGGGCTGGACGCGCTTCCCGGGAATGATCCCGTGGAAGGGCGCAGCGCCTGCTCGGACGGATGACAGGTCGACGCGCAGGAGCCTGAGGGTCTCGGCGTAGATGATGTTGAGGCAGCTGCCTCCATCCATCAGGACCTTGGTGAGCCTGACGTCGCCGATGACGGGGTCGACGACGAGCGGGTACGTCCCCGGGCTCGGCACGTGGTCGGGGTGGTCGTCCCGGTCGAAGGTGATGGGCTTGTCGGACCAGTCTAGGTAGACTGGCGCCGCCACCTTCACCGAACAGACCTCCCGACGCTCTTGCTTACGATGCCGAGCCGAGGCGTTTGCCGCATGCCCTCCGTAGATCATGAAGCAATCGCGGACCTCCGGGAACTCTCCTGCTTGGCGATCCTCCCTTTTGTCGCCGTCGTGAGCCCTGCCACCCTCTGCGGGTGGTCCGGCCCTGTGGAAGTGACGCCGAAGCATGACGCACTCTTCGAGGGTATGCTTGACGGGCCCCTGATGGTAGGGGCACGTCTCCTTAAGTGCCTTGTCGAAGAGGTTGGCACCTCCGGGGGGCTTCCGAGGGTTCTTGTGCTCGGCGGCGGCGACAAGGTCTGCATCGGGAACGTCGTGTTTCGCTTGCGACTTCCTCCTGCCTTTCTTCTTGGCGCCGCGCGGAGTAGACACCTCGGGAGCATCTTCCGACGGGCGGCCCTGGGGCTGCTTGTCCTTTCGGAAGATGGCCTCTACCGCCTCCTGGCCGGAGGCGAACTTGGTGGGGATGTCCATCAGCTCGCTCGCCCTGGTGGGGGTCTTGCGACCCAGCTTGCTCACCAGGTCGCGGCAGGTGGTGCCGGCGAGGAATGCACCGATGACATCGGAGTCGGTGATGTTGGGCAGCTCGGTGCGCTGCTTCGAGAACCGCCGGATGTAGTCTCGGAGAGACTCTCCCGGTAGTTGCCGACAGCTTCGGAGGTCCCAGGAATTCCCGGGGCGCACGTACGTGCCCTGGAAGTTCCCGGCGAAAGCCTGGACCAAATCTTCCCAGTTGGAAATCTGCCCCGGAGGCAGGTGCTCCAACCAGGCACGAGCGGTGTCGGAGAGAAACAGGGGGAGGTTTCGGATGATGAGGTTGTCATCGTCCGTCCCACCCAGTTGACAGGCCAGGCGGTAGTCCGCAAGCCACAATTCCGGTCTCGTCTCCCCCGAGTACTTCGTGATAGTAGTCGGGGGTCGGAATCGGGGCGGAAACGGCGCCCGCCGAATGGCTCGGCTAAAGACCTGCGGACCGGGTGGTTCGGGCGAGGGACTCCGATCCTCCCCGCTGTCGTAGCGTCCCCCACGCCTGGGGTGGTAGCCTCGGCGCACCCTCTCATCGAGGCGTGCCCGACGGTCACGATGAGGGTGCTCGTCGCCGAGGTGGCCCGGGGCCGCAGGCGCGGTGTTGCGCGTGCGCCCGGTGAAGACCGAGGCTTCCCGCGTGAGTCGGGAAGTCGCGGCACGAGGTTCCGAGGGGTATCCCTGCCTTCGGGAGGCAGAGCTCTCGGCCCGCCGGGCCGCAGCGCCTTCCAGGAGATGCTTGAGTTCTCCCTGGATTCGCCGACCCTCGGTGGTTGATGACTCCGGCATCGCGCGGAGGAGCATCGCTGCGGCGGCCAGGTCCTGACCAGTTCCGCCGGATGCGGGTGGCGGTCTGTCCCTGGCATCGTTGGCGATGCGGTGCTGGAGACCTTGGGGCAGGTGACGTATTCCTCCGGCCGGGGGTTGGCTCGCCCACACCTGCCCGATGTTCTGGCGGATTGCCTCGAGCGCTCCTGCTCCCTCGTCGAGCCCGGCCTGCGCCCCGCGGACTTGCTCGAGCTGTGGGTCGTGACCCCCCGTCGGAACGGGGACCACAGCTAGCTCCCGCGGGATGTCGGCGCGAGGCGCTGGCCTAGGGGGATCACCATCCTCCGGCATGCCGAGACAGCCGCCTCCGGAGGGATCCCCTAGCTCGATGTGGAAACATTCGCGACTCGGGCCGCAGTCCTTGTCGCCAAGGCTGCGGCTGCCGTCGGAACAGTCGGAGAGGCAGTAGTCACATGCGGTCATGAAGTCCCGCATGGCACTAGGGTTGCCAGATCCGGAGAAATCCCAGCAGATGCTGGGGTCGTCATCTTCCTCGGACCCAGAGGGTCCGTAGGTCGAGACACCCGTCAATCGGTCCTAAGGCGACCGCACACGAAACCCCAGAGAGGTTGCACTCGCCTCAATGTGAGCGCCCGCCAAAGCGAGGTCGCCAGGCGGGCTGAGGCCGAGTCGAAATGACGAAAGATGGGGAGCAGTCGGTACCTTTTTGTTGACGAGGAGCGATGAAGTCACGTCGGGGGCAGATCGCGTCGTCGTCTTGGGTACGAGGGCGACGTCCTGCAGGCCCTCCGTGAGCGTGCTGGCGTCGTCCACTTGCTCGGGGTCGACGTGTTGCGGGGAGATGGCGCTCGCGTTTGCCTCGAACGCGAGGGCGACGCTTGGCGTGTCCTCCATTGAGGCACCGGGGATGTCGATTTGCTCGACAGCCGTCGGAGCGCGATCTCCCGCTCGGCCCCGGTTGCCCCGCCTCCTCCTCCTCCGATGGCGAGGGAGAGGATGGGGCGAGCTCGAAAGTTGTCCTTCCCCCACGCGGGAAAGACGTCGTCGATTCCGCCACCGGCGGGCGGGCTGTCCGCCACCAATGTCGCTGTCGCGCGGCGGTGGAAGGAGTACCATGTCGTAGTCGCCGTCGAGAGACATGAACTCGAGGTTCCCGAAACGGAGCACCGTCCCGGGTTGAAGAGGTCGTTGGAGACTGCCCATCTGGAGCTTGACGGGAAATCGAACGTCAACACGCAGCAGGCCCCTACCTGGCGCGCCAACTGTCGGCGTTCCGAGACCGGGGGGTCCCCGAGCCGACGAGTGAGAGTGCCGCGTGCCCCAGCCCAGATGGGTCGAGCGCGTGGGCGAGCGCGAAGGGGGGAACAGAGAGAGAGGTCGGTGGCCGGAGCCGGGTCGTGAGGGAGTCGGAGAATTCCCGCGGCCTTCGTGTTCGTCCCGCGCCCAGGTCGGGTGCGCTTGCAGTAGGGGGTTACAAGCGTCCGCGCGAGGTGAGGGGAAGCGAGCGGCCTCAAGAGAGCGCCTGCCCCTGCCCTTCGTCCCCGCGAGGCCAACCTTCTCTAAGAAGGCCCTGGTCCTTCCTTTTATAGTCGTAAGGAGAGGGTCTAGGTGTACAGAATGGGGGTGTAGCAAGGTGCTACGTGTCTAGCGAGGGAGAGCTAGCGCCCTATGTACATGCCAAGGTGGCAGCCGGAGAGATCTTGGCACCCTGTTGGTGTGGCGTCGTGGCTGTTGGAGGAGTAACGGAGCCGGACGGGGAGACAGCTGTCGGAGTGGCTGGGCCCTTGCTGACGTCCTCCTGCTTTCGTAAGGGAGCTGAGAGTCGCCGTCGTCATGGTCTAGCGGGGCGCCATCATTTGCCTATCTGGCGTGGCTGGCCAGATGGGACGCCGGTCTTGTTCTCTGCGACCCAAGTCGGCTCAGGGCAGGGTGATGATGACGCTCCCTGTTGACGTGGCGGTCTCGTGTCCTAGGTCGGGCGTCGTGGAAGCTCCTCCGAAGCCGAGGTCGAGTCCGTCCTGCAAGACAGAGGCAGAGTCCGAGCCCTGGTCGGGCAAGGCGGAGATCGTTCGGCAGAGGCCGAGGCGGGGTCCGAGCCCTGGGTCGGGCGAGGCGGAGTTCGTCGTCTTCCGGGGCCTTAGCCCGAGTCCGAGCCCTTGGGCGGAGCGGAGTTCGCCGTCTTCCGGGGCCTTAGCCCGAGTCCGAGCCCTGGGGTCGGGCGGAGCGGAGTTCGCCGTCTTCCGGGGCCTTAGCCCGAGTCCGAGCCCTGGGGTCGGGCGGAGCGGAGTTCACCGTCTTCCGGGGCCTTAGCCCGAGTCCGAGCCCTGGGGTCGGGCGGAGCGGAGTTCGCCGTCTTCCGGGGCCTTAGCCCGAGTCCGAGCCCTGGGTCGGGCGGAGCCTCCTATGGCACCTCTGGCGAAGTCTGGTCGCCCGTTGGTCTTACCTTTTGCGTTAAACGCCCCGGTGACTTGGTCGGTTGGCGCGGTGATTTAGTCAGGGTTTCTTCTCATCGAAGGCGGGGCCTAGGGCGAGCCGGAGATGCGTCTGCCGTGAAAGAGGAGGCCTCAGGCGAGACGGAGTCATCTTAGGGTCGGCTGCCCTCGCCCGAGGCTAGGCTCGGGCGTGGCGTGGTCAAGTCACTCGTATGGACTGATCCCTGACTTAATCAAACCCATCAGGCCTTTGTAGCTTTATGCTGATGGGGGTTACCAGCTGAGAATTAGGCGTCTTGAGGGTACCCCTAATTATGGTCCCCGACAAAGGGGGAGCTCAAGAAGACCAAGTTGTGGAGGAAGAAGTACCACGGGCCCCTCCAACTCAAGTTCGAGTGACGATCTAAAGGAATCATCCCGTCGACCAGATATTGGGTGATATTAGCAAGGGAGTAACCACTCGTTCTAGATTAGCTAATTTTTGTGAGCATTACTCTTTTGTCTCTTCTATTGAGCCTTTTAGGGTAGAAGAGGCCTTGCTAGATCCGGACTGGGTGTTGGCCATGCAGGAAGAGCTCAACAACTTCAAGCGAAATGAAGTTTGGACACTGGTGCCACGTCCCAAGCAAAACGTTGTGGGAACCAAGTGGGTGTTCCGCAACAAACAGGATGAGCACGGGGTGGTGACAAGGAACAAGGCTCGACTTGTGGCAAAAGGTTATGCCCAAGTCGCAGGTTTGGACTTTGAGGAGACTTTTGCTCCTGTGGCTAGGCTAGAGTCGATTCGTATTTTATTAGCCTATGCCGCTCACCATTCTTTCAGGTTGTTCCAAATGGACGTGAAGAGCGCTTTCCTCAACAGGCCAATCAAGGAGGAGGTGTACGTGGAGCAATCCCCTGGCTTTGAGGATGAACGGTACCCCGACCACGTGTGTAAGCTCTCTAAGGCGCTCTATGGACTTAAGCAAGCCCCAAGAGCATGGTATGAATGCCTTAGAGACTTTTTAATTGCTAATGCTTTTAAGGTTGGGAAAGCCGATCCAACTCTTTTCACTAAGACTTGTGATGGCGATCTATTTGTGTGCCAAATTTATGTCGATGACATAATATTTGGTTCTACTAACCAAAAGCCTTGTGAAGAGTTTAGCAGGGTGATGACACAAAAATTCGAGATGTCGATGATGGGCGAGTTGAACTACTTCCTTGGGTTCCAAGTGAAGCAACTCAAGGACGGCACCTTCATCTCTCAAACGAAGTACACACAAGACTTGCTCAAGCGGTTCGGGATGAAGGACGCCAAGCCCGCAAAGACTCCAATGGGAACTAACGGACATGTCGACCTCAACAAAGGAGGTAAGTCCGTTGATCAAAAGGCATACCGGTCTATGATAGGGTCTTTACTTTATTTATGTGCTAGTAGACCGGATATTATGCTTAGCGTATGCATGTGTGCTAGATTTCAATCCGACCCAAGGGAGTGTCACCTTGTGGTTGTTAAGCGAATTCTTAGATATTTAGTTGCAATGCCTTGCTTCAGGATCTGGTATCCAAAGGGGTCTACCTTTGACTTAATCGGATATTCAGACTCCGATTATGCTGGATGTAAGGTCGATTGGAAGAGTACATCAGGGACGTGCCAATTCCTAGGAAGGTCCCTGGTGTCTTGGAGTTCGAAGAAACAAACTTCCGTTGCCCTATCCACCGCTGAGGCCGAGTATGTTGCCGTAGGACAGTGTTGCGCGCAACTACTTTGGATGAGGCAAACCCTCCGGGACTTCGGCTACAATCTGAGCAAAGTCCCACTCCTATGTGACAATGAGAGTGCTATCCGCATGGCGGACAATCCTGTTGAACACAGCCGCACAAAGCACATAGACATCCGGCATCACTTTTTGAGAGACCACCAGCAAAAGGGAGATATCGAAGTGTTTTTATGTTAGCACCGAGAACCAGCTAGCCGATATCTTTACCAAGCCTTTAGATGAGAAGACCTTTGTAGGCTGCGTAGTGAGCTAAATGTCTTAGATTCGCGTAACCTGGATTGATCTAGAGCATACATGTGTTTTATGCCTTTGATCATGTTCTTTTATGCATATTATTGGTTATCTATGGTGCTCAAGTTGTGCAAGGGATCTCCGGACCTCACAAGTCCATGTGTGAATGGTGCACATATTTAGGGGGAGAAATGTTGCAACTTGACCCTTTAAGACTAACCGTGTGCTTGAGTTTTCTTAATTTAGTCTCAAAGGTGATTGAAAGGGAAAAGGTGAACTTGGACCATGCAAGACTTCCACTGCACTCCGATGAGAGGGTAATTTACTCCAAGTTCATCTCCGTGCTCTTATTGCTTTTTTACTCTTAATTAAAGATTTTGGTGAGGCAATGGGGTTTAAGGGCCAATAATGATTCTGTTTTGGTGCTTAATGCCAAAGGGGGAGAAATTAAGGCCAAAGCAAATGGATCAGCTACCACTTGAGAATTTTGAAAATAGTGAAAAAAGTAGAGTTAGAACTTTTGTTTTGTCAAAATACTCTTATGTGCAAAATTTGGCCTCTTGTGGGGAGAATATAGGATTATGGGAAAAAGGGGGAGTTTTTGGCTCTTGATCAAATTTTCTCATGAAGTACCTCTCTTTATGCCTAAACAAGTGTGTTTGACTTAGAGATAGGAAATTGAGTTTGATTTTGAAAACAAACCAAGTGGTGGCAAAGAATGATCCAAATATGCCAAATTTGAATAAAAAACAATTCTTGTTCTTAATTGCATTGATGATGCACTTCTATTTGTTGCTTTTTGATGTGTTGGCATAAATCACTAAAAGGGGGAGATTGAAAGGGAAATGTGTCCTTGGGCCATTTCTAAAGTATTTTGGTGATTAAGTGTCCAACACAATTGCCTTAAGTTTTAATAAGTGCCAAATGGTGGATGAAGTGCAAATCAACACAAAGGTATGATTCTAGACTTAGTACATTGGCTTTTGTGCACTAACATATTTGTCTAAGTGCTAGAATCAGAGAAAATACAAAAGGAAAAAGACTTGGCTGGAGCAGCCAAGACTCTACGCAGTCTGGGTGCACCGGACAGTCCGGTGGTACACCGGACAGTGTCCGGTGTGCCAGGCTGGCGTCTGGTCAAGTGGCCGCTCTCGGGAATTCGTCGGCGGCGTACGGCTAAAATTCACCGGACTGTCCGGTGGTGCACCGGACTGTCCGGTGAGCCAACGGTCGGCCGCGCAATCCGCGCATGACGCGTGGCCGAGCCAACAGTCTGATGGGGGCATCGGACTGTCCGGTGTGCACCGGACAGTGTCCGGTGCGCCAACGGCTCCAAATCTTCAACGGTCGGTTGCACCAATTTAGGAAAGCAATCTGCACCAGACAGTGAACAGTGGATGTCCGATGGTGCACCGGACTGTCCGGTGCGCCACCCGACAGAAGGCAAGAATTGCCTTCCCAGATTGCTTCCAACGGCTCCTAGCTGCCTTGGGGCTATAAAAGGGACCCCTAGGCGCATGGAGGAGTACAACAAGCATTCTTTGATCATCTCTAAGCACCAAGATTTCATTCTCGCGCATTTGATTCTTTGTGATAGTGACTTGAGCTCTATTTGAGTAGAGAACTTCTCGCGTTGTGTTGTGAGCTCAAGTTGTGGCTAGTGTGCGTGTTTGTGCTCTTGCTTTGAGTCTTGTGTGTGTTGCTCTTCTCTCCCTTACATCTGTGCTTCTTTGTGATCATCAATTGTAAGGGCGAGAGGCTCCAAGTTGTGGAGATTTCTCGCAAACGGGATATAGTGAAAGAAAGAAAAACACTGTGGTATTCAAGTTGATCATTGGATCACTTGAAAGGGGTTGAGTGCAACTCTCGTCCATCGGGACGCCACAACGTGGAGGTAGACAAGTGTTGTACTTGTCGAACCACAGGATAACTCGCGTGTCTCTTGTGATTGCTTTTTGTGTGATTGTTGTGATTCGCAAGAGCTCGCCTTATAGTCACTTGGTATTATCTCTCTAACACTTAACCAAGTTTTGTGGCTATAAGTTTTAAGTTTTTACAGGATCATCTATTCACCCCCTCTAGGTGCTCTCAAAAGCATGGTACTCAAATTTGATCTTTGGATCATTTGAGAGGGATTGAGTGTAACCTTTGACCGAAGCAGGTCACTCCAACGTGGAGTAGGCATTGACCGAACCACGAAATAAAATCGCCGTGTCCTGTGTCTATTTACTTTATTGTAATTATTGTCTTTTTAGAGTTCTTATATTTCACTTGAATTATTGCTCGGGGTGGCAGAGGCCAGAATGCCGGATGCGGGTCGATGGCGGAGGGTCGGATGTCGGACTCCGAGCGCGACGGGCGACGGAGGTCGGACTATGAGGGTCGCTCGACGGATCACCGGCGCATGGTATGGCGCGACGTCAGGTGTTGAACTGGTGAAGGGCTGAAGGCGCGGGGCGGTGGGCAGCGGTAGCATGGGCCTGTTTGGTTCAGCTTTTTTCTGACCAGCTTTTCTGAAAATCTGGCTATGGGGAGAATCTGGCTGTGGAGAGAATTTGAGTATCATTACGATTACATGTGGATGAAGATAAAGTTGTTCATAGGGTTCAGGATCTAGAAAGTGATGAATTCCTACTATTACAAGGACTCAACCGATTATGTGTTTATGTTGATTTTAAATGGTTTTTGCCCTAACAAATTTTATAGAAGCTGGCTGAAAAGCTGAGCGTTTGGCAGTCCACAGCAGCTTTTGGTGGTCAGAAGCTGCCAGAAGCCGAAACAAACAGGCCCCATGTGTGCTGCGCCTACGCGGCCGCGGCCTGCGCTTGCGCCGGTACGGCGGTGCGCCTATGCCCTGTGCCACCACCGGCGTGCCGCTGTGCGTGGTGCGGTGGTGGCGTGGTGACTCCTGCATGGTAGGACGGCTCACGGCTAGATGCCTGGAGCCCTGGACGGTAGCCGGCGTCCAGCACTATGGTTTAGGGGATTTAGTAGGTGACTTGGGTTGGGTCTTGGGCTGCTTCTATTGGGCCTCAACAACACACGCAGACGTGGACCTTTTCCACCGTTGGCTTAATGGAGCCGGGTCGCGAGCTTTCACGAGCTAGCTCGGCTTGGCGCGACGGCAGCTCGTGAGCCTGAACGAGCTGGAGCCCTCGAGCTGTTTTTTCCAACTGCGTCTACGTCTCTCTCCGGCCGGCTCTCAGCTCGATCCGTCGGGATGATACCCGTACTACACGTCCGTCCGCAGCTCTAGCTGCTCCATCCACGCCAACATGTCCCAGCCGTACCGCATCGCAGCTAGGCAGGGGAGTGGCTGGCCTGCTGCATGGTCACGAGCGCATAGTAGCTACCTAGGGTGCCGTGCCGTGCCGTGCCGTGCGGTGCGGTGCATGCCCGTGCCGGTGCCGCGTCCCTGGCTCCGGCCTGCTCCCCGAAGAAACGCATGCGCGCGCAGCAGGTCAGCAGCATGCATAGTGATGTGGCTGGTAATATATATCCGCCCGTCGACGTCGAGAGCACGCATATGCATGCCGTAGCCTGCTGCTGGCACGGCACGGCATGGCAGGCTTGGTCCGTTCGATCGCGCGTGGTTGTCGTCGTACGTTGGCCCGATCGTTGCCTGCCAAAGAGATGTGCATCAGGGGCATATGGCGCCAGAGTAACGTGAGTGACCAGTTGTCCCGCCCTTGGATCTCTTCCCCCTGTCTTCTCATTGGCCGCATTCCCCGGATGTTGGAGCTATCCTCCCCCGTTCCCAGCTCCCGTCTTATTGCATTGGATTCCTGCCGAGTGCCGACGCCGACACCGACGACGACGACGACGACGTCGTCTCGTCCAGAGTTCACCTGGCTCCGGCAGTCTCTGCTGGTGGTCATCACAAGCGCGCATACGTCTATCATGCCACAGGGCACAGGCCACAGCTAGCTTGCTACACCAGAGGGAGTAGCTAGCTAGCTACCAGGTTAGAGGTTAATTATCCATATTTAGATCAGATGGATGCTCCTAAAAATAAAGCAAAAAAATAGATGTCTGTGCATCAATTCGTTGCTGAGCTGGGACGAACTGAACTGAAGGACCCATATATTCAATCATGCATATGCACATGAGCACATCTCGATCACCAGGAGTTTGCCGTCAGCGGCTTATTATTACGTACAGTCTGTCGTACGTATGCTTATTTTGCATGTATATATATAGTGCCACTCGCCTCTTGGTTAGTTGTCAGTGGTGTGTATATATATAAAGCAAGAGAATGTACGGATGCTAGCTCCCCATGATTGCATGCACAGTGTTCTTTTTTATCTCTGCACCTGCACCTATCACAATTGTCGTGGTCATATTAGTTTTGCGAATTAAGCGCGTATATATAGTTGAGTACTCTCTTGCCAATAATATATTCTGAAGCTTAAGACGTTTTTTCCTTTTTTTTAGGTACGTAGTTTTTGTTATATTATATTTCTATATATACTAATTAGATACACATAAATTCAATGTATTCATTAGAAAATAAATCCAAAACACCCTGTAGTTTGGAACGGAGAGATCGGAGTACACATCTGTCAAGAAGGTAGTCTCTTCTTGTAACTTTCTTCGTTAGATCTTAGCCAGTGAGAAATGCATAACATGAATTGGAAAATTCTTCTTAGAACATAAGACCATAAGCAGATTCTTTTATCATAATTTCTGTGCTCCACAGCACGCACGCGCAGTTAGTATATAACGGACATGTGCTTCAGGTAACAAACAGTGGATGTGTTTAGAAAAAAAAATGGTAAAATAGCATGCATTAGCATTAGAAGTAAGCATAAGTTACATTTAACCACAGGCAGTGATAGCTAAAAAATGTGTAGGTTCATCACACCGTACCCAAAGGCAATAGCAAACAAAAAACACAGAACAAGATGTTTTCACTAGGCAAATGCAATGTGGATGTGTCAACTATCATCACAGGCATATACAAGACTGGAATATCATACATCATGTGCATATACATTGTACCAACTAATTAATGGTACATGGGAGATTAATTACATATATGCTACATATTATTGAAGACTAGCTAGCTTCTTTATTTCTTCATATATATATATCACCATAAATAGAACGTAACAGAAGACCTTGGCGCGCGCTAGCTAGTGTGTCTGTGTGTGGCGCTACACTTGTTGGCGAGACAGCCTTCTGACGAGCAGGTCCTGATGGCCTGGATCACGGCTTGCTTCACGACATGCTCATCCACGGCCTGGTTCTGCATCATCATCGTCGTCTATCGCATTATTATTAGTTTCAGTGAGTATGTCTACGCATCAACATCAAACTGATGGAGCACCGGCCGGCGTGTGTGTGTATATGCATGCATATGATTATTAATTACCTCTCCCCCAACGGCCTCGAGGCGGAATGTGTCCGCACAAGACGCCGTGGCTTGGAGTACGCTGAGGCCCAGCTCATCGAACGCCTCCAGGATAGAAGCAAGCAGCCCGGGACAGCTCTTGTCAGAGAACACGTTGATGAGGAACCCGTGTCGTCCTGCCCCTGCTAGGGTTTCCACGGTGACCTGATGATGTACAGCTCTTGTCAGAGAGCACAAGACGCCGTGGCTTGGAGTATGCTGCGACTATGTATTACCGTCGTCTGCTTGAGCAGGGCTCCTGCTGCTCCTTCACACGCCATCGTCTCCTGCTTGATCCTGACCACCTTCTGCTTCAGCTCCTTGATGTACTCCGAGGCATCCATGATTATGGAGGCGTCGCTCAGCTGCGGGGGTGTGAGTGTGACCACCAAAAAGCAATTAGTCGTTCTAGCGGTACTCCGACCTCTGCTTGCTCTTTCATCAGTTACTACAGTATGGTTGGGTACTAATCCTTGCTGTATATATATATATATATATATATATATATATATATATATATATATATATATATATATATATATATATATATGTACTCTAGCAAACATTATTTGAGACCAAGGGTAAGCTTGAACGAAGCTGATCGCTGTTACATACATACCCTCGCTCTCAAAACCTTAAACATACTAGTATTAGGAACTAAAAGAACATAAGGGCATGCAGCTAGATATGGCTAGCTAGGAGTTTATTACGTATAGTGATGGACACTACTGCTAGCTGGTTCGATGCTCAATATAATATAATATTGGATCGATCGGATTGGAGCAAAATAAATTTGCAGGAGAAATGAAGAAGGGAGTAGAAACGAACACCGGCCAGTACATGCTCTAATGGGTTGGCTAGGTGTCCAGCTTAATTAATTACCGCGCGGGAGTGAGTGATGGAGCGCAGGATCTGCAGCCTATCATGTAGAGCGGCCGCGGGCGCGGCCTTCTTGCGCTGCTCCCTCGACATCATCCAGCCGGGCGCCTCGCTCGCTCTTCGACCCTCTCAAGCTCTCTCGCTGGCTCTGTTGCTTCAGAAGAGGGGTATGTACCGGATCGGAGTCTCCAGGAGCGCGGCTGCGGCCTCCTTCAAAAGAGGATATTATTTCGGCTTATATATATAGAAATCCACACGGCCAACATGCCCTTTTATATATAGTGGCCCGCTAGTGAAAAGTTTGGGTCTTTGAAAATCTTTTTTTTTCTGAATAGATTTCTTTAAATAACAGATCTGAATCTCGACGTTTTAGAACACTACATCGACGTTTTAAAACTTGCTATGTTACCGATTTGAGTTAGACCATCCTATTTTTTTCTTTTTGTTTTATCTTTGATCCACAACTCGATCTAAAAATTGTGACTTCGGGAGAGACAATGATTTTCAACCTGGTGAGTTGAGATGGCATCTTGGTTTGCTGTCGTAATTGTTTAGTCGTAATTGTTTAATTGTGTGCATCAGCGGCGGCCCGGTGCATCTGCATGAGTTCTGTTAATCCATCTTCAATACATGTTTGTATAAATGGTCAGCGACGAGGTGTTATACATGGCTTTATTTGTATAAATCGCTATACACTAATATAATTTCATTGTTTATTCAATCTTGACCAGACACGATGCTAGGCGCAAGGATGGCGTGAAATTAGTTTATTCAATCTTGACCAGAGACAAGAAGCTAGGCAAGAATGGTGTGAAATTATTTTTTCTAGATGGAATTGGTGGCAGTGGATTTAAAGAGCTCTCTTCAAGGTTGACAAATATAGGAAGGTTTTAGAGAAATTTAGGGTGTTTGTAAATTTAGGATGTCTTTTACATAACTGTTGGAGAAGCATTTTTATTAACAACTTCTTAAATCAATGTTTAGGGTTATTTTATATAACTATTGGAGTTGCTTTTAGATAACTTTGATGCTTTGCCACACAATTAATGGTGAAGGTCGCAATAGCTACTGTGGCACTAGGTCCCATGGAGCTCGACTCAGACTAGTTAATCCATCTTCTTGTTATGACCTAGATGGCTAGATAGGGATAAATAGCCTATAAAATTATCAATAACACCTATAAAATTCACTAGAGAAATATTAGAATAAAAGATAACATAGCATTATACTTGTTCTAGCTCTAGTTAACTCTTATGCAGGTTTCTAACAATTCTAGTAGTTTGGTCTTGGGTTTATATTGAATAAAACAATCATAAGATATATGAATAAAAAACAATTACTACTACATACAAACTACATAGGTTACATAGGTCTTGAAAGCATCTAGGTCACTGGTTGGTTTTAGTGATTAACGACAACATAAGATTATATGTGACTAACGTGTGTTTTGCAGAGCAAATGGTAAGTTAGGTCGTATTATAGAACGTTGCGTTCCAACAATCCCTCATATGAGAACTTGAAGCGACGGCTGAAAAAAACGAATCAAAAGATAAAGGTCTTCATATTTTGGGTATCGAAGGAGTTGCGAACACTTGGTATAGAATTAGGTCTTCTATTTTATTTTAGCCGTACTATAAGTTGTAAATGAGTAGTTTGACCAAGAAATTCCTAGCAGGGACGGAGCCAGTAAAAAGTTTAGGAGGGGCTAAACTAAATTGCTGCAGTATAAAAGCTCATTCTACATTATATTGTATACATTTTAGATTAGGAGAGGTCGTAGTGGGGCTCCATGGGATCCGAAGCGGTAGGGGGGCTCGAACCCCGCCCGCTCCACCGCTGGATCCGTCCCTGATTCCTAGTGTATTGTTGGTGTATATTCACACTCGTATCATGTTATACCTTGTTGATCATCATGTAGACTCTAACCAACTATATACTCAATAGAAGCATGAGTCTATAGTTGGTACTCAATTACCAAATAAACCCGCATATCTAGATAGATAGATAACAGAGACGGAAAGTGGTGTATACTCGAGTGGAAAAAACAACCCAAATAGAAAAGAAAACATGTGGGCTTCTTCGACAGCCCAAGGCCCAGCTGGCGGCTCCGTACTGGAAATTCCGACCCATTTGGCGGTCATTCCAAGAGCCTGCGCCAACAATCACAAGATGGTGCTCAACGGTCGGAACTGTTGCGAACTACGTTACCACGGATCATTAGATCCGCATCCTTCTCTCCTGTCAGCAGATTAGATGCGAGAAGTCGTGGAAGATCCGTATCCCTTCCCAGAAGCATGACAGTGAAACACACGAGACACAAGATGTAGGAACTTCATCATCAAGATGAACCTCTTCATGAGGCAAATCACCAGCAGGGCGAGTGAAAGTCGCCTAGAGGGGGGTGAATAGGCGGAATCTGAAAATTATAAATTTAAGCACACACTACAAGCCGGGGTTAGCGTTAGAAATAAAATCGAGTCCGAAAGAGAGGGCGAAAACAAATCACAAGCAAATGAAGAGTGTGACACGGTGATTTGTTTTACCGAGGTTCGGTTCTTGCAAACCTACTCCCGTTGAGGTGGTCACAAAGACCAGGTCTCTTTCAACCCTTTCCCTCTCTCAAATGGTCACCTAGACCGAGTGAGCTTCTCTTCTCAATCAATTGGGACACTTAGTCCCCACAAGGACCACCACACAATTGGTGTCTCTTGACTTGAGTACAAATGACTTGGGAACAAGAAATGGGGAAGAAGAAAAGCGATCCAAGCGCAAGAGCTCAAAAGAACACGACAAAACTCTCTTCTAGTCACTATTGCTTTGAGTGGAATTGGGATTTGGAGAGATTTTGATTCACTCTAATTGTGTCTTCTATTGAATGCACTAGCTCTTGTATTGAATATGTTGGCTGAAAACTTGGATGCCTTGAAGTGCGGTGGTTGGGGGGTATTTATAGCCCCAACCACCAAAGTGGTTGTTGGGGAACTCTGCTGTCGACGGGCGCACCGGACAGTCCGGTGCGCCACCGGACACTGTCCGATGCGCTAGCCACGTCACCCAACCATTAGGGTTCGACCGTTGGAGCTTCTGACAGCTAGGCCATCGGACAGGTCCTGTTCACTGTCCGGTGCGCCTTCTGGCGCCTGCTCTGACTTTGCGCGCGCAGTTCGCACTGTTCACTTTTGCAGTCGACCGTTGGCGCAGTAGCCGTTGCTCCCGCTGGCACACTGGACAGTCCGGTGAATTATAGCGGAGAGCAATTTCCAAAACCCAAAGCTGAGCAGTTCAGAGTGATTCTCCCTGGTGCACCGGACAGTTCGGTGCGCTAGACCAGGGCAGCCTTCGGTTGATTCTTGCTCCTTTCTTTTGAACCCTATCTTGGACTTTTTATTGGTTTGTGTTGAGCCTTTGGCACCTGTAGAACTCATAATCTAGAACAAACTAGTTAGTCCAATTATTTGTGTTGGGCAATTCAACCACCAAAATAATTTAGGAAAAGGTTTGATCCTATTTCCCTTTCAATCTCCCCCTTTTTGGTGATTGATGCCAATACAAACCAAAGCAAATATATAAGTGCAGAATTGAACTAGTTTGCATAAGGTAAGTGCAAAGGTTGCTTGGAATTAAACCAATATAATTTTTTCAATAGATATGCATGGATTGTTTTCTTCTTATTTAAAATTTTGGACCACATTTGCACCACGAGTTTTGTTTTTGCAAATTCTTTGGTAAATTCTTTTCAAAATCCTTTTTGCAAATAGTCAAAGGTATAAGAATAAGATTGAAAGAAGCATTTTCAAAATTTGAAATTTTCTCCCCCTGTTTCAAATGCTTTTCCTTTGACTTAAACAAAACTCCCCCTTAATGAAATTCTCCTCTTAGTGTTCAAGAGGGTTTTACAAATTTTTGAAGATACTAGAGCTTTCCCCCCCCCTTTTTAAAACACATTAAGGTACCAATTTGAAAACTTCATTTTTAAAATTCGTTGGTGGTGGTGCGGTCCTTTTGCTTTGGGCTAATACTTTCTCCCCCTTTGGCATGAATCGCCAAAAACGGATACTTGTGAGTGAAATATAAGCCCTTTTGTAAATTCTCTCCCACTTTGACAAACAATATATGAGTGAAAGATTATACCAATGGAGAGATGGCGGAATACCGACATAATACCGATGGAGTTGAGTGGAAGCGTCGTCTTTGCCAAATACTCCACTTCCCTTTCAATTCTATGACTAAGCATGAGAATACACTTGAAAAACACATTAGTCATAGACATAAAAGAGATATGATCAAAGATATACAAATGAGCTATGTGTGCAAAGTATCAATCAAAGTTCCAAGAATCAAGAATGTTTAGCTCATTCCTAAGTTTGGTAAAGGTTTTCTCATCTAGTGGTTTGGTAAAGATATCAGCTAGTTGATCTTTGGTGTTAATATAGGTTATCTCGATATCCCCCCTTTGTTGGTGATCTCTCAAAAAGTGATACCGAATGGCTATGTGCTTAGTGCGGCTGTGCTCAACGGGATTATCCGCCATGCGGATTGCACTCTCATTATCACATAGGAGAGGGACTTTGCTAAATTTGTAGCTATAGTCCCTGAGGGTTTGCCTCATCCAAAGCAATTGCACGCAACAATGGCCTACAGCAATATACTCGGCTTCAACGGTAGAAAGAGCTACTGAGTTTTGTTTCTTTGAAGCCCAAGACACCAGGGATCTCCCCAGAAACTGACAAGTCCCTGATGTGCTCTTCCTATCAATTCTACACCCTACCTAATCAGCATCAGAATATCCTAATAAATCAAAAGAGGATCCCTTGGGGTACCAAAGGCCAAACTTAGGAGTATAAACTAAATATCTCAAGATTATTTTCACGGCCCTAAGGTGAACTTCCTTAGGATCGGCTTGGAACCTTGCACACATGCATACGGAAAGCATAATATCCGGTCGAGATGCACATAAATAGAGTAGAGATCCTATCATCGACCGGTATACCTTTTGATCTACGGATTTACCTCCCGTGTCGAGGTCGAGATGCCCATTGGTTCCCATGGGTGTATTGATGGGCTTGGCATCCTTCATTCCAAACTTGGTGAGTATGTCTTGAATGTACTTCGTTTGGCTGATGAAGGTGCCCTCTTGGAGTTGCTTGACTTGAAATCCTAGAAAATACTTCTACTCCCCCATCATAGATATCTCGAATTTTTGAACCATGATCCTACTAAACTCTTCACATGTAGATTTGTTAGTAGACCCAAATATGATATCATCAATATAAATTTGGCATATAAACAAATCTTTTGCAATAGTTTTGGTAAAGAGAGTAGGATTGGCTTTGCCGACTTTGAAGCCATTAGTGATAATAAAATATCGAAGGCATTCATACCATGCTCTTAGGGCTTGCTTGAGCCCATAAAGCGCCTTAGAGAGTTTATACACATGGTTATGATACTCACTATCTTCAAAGCCAGGAGGTTGCTCAACATAGACCTCTTCCTTGATTGGTCCATTGAGGAAGGCACTCTTCACGTCCATTTGATATAACTTAAAGCCATGGTAAGTAGCATAGGCAAGTAATATACGAATTGACTCAAGCCTAGCTACTGGTGCATAGGTGAGACCACCTAGAGGGGGGGGGGGTGAATAGGTGATCCTGTAAAAACTTCAAACTTAAGCCACAAACTTGTTAAGTGTTAGCACGATTATTGCCAAGTGGCTAAGGTGAAGTCTCAACAAAACACAATACCACAAGAGATCAAGACAGAGGTGACACGGTGGTTTATCCCGTGGTTCGGCCAAGCCAATGCTTGCCTACTTCCACGTTGTGGCGTCCCAACGGACGAGGGTTGCAATCAACCCCTCTCAAGCGGTCCAAAGACCCACTTGAATACCACGTTGTTTTGTTGTTCCTTTCACTATCCCGTTTGCAAGGAATCTCCACAAATTGGAGTCTCTTGCCCTTACAAGTATATGATCACAAAGAAAGCACAGAGTAAGGGAGGGAAGCAACACACACAAATCCACAACAAAAGCGCACACACACGGCCAAGACTCGAGCTCGAATGACTATCTCAGAGTTCACACTAGAACAGAGCTCGAATCACTTAGAATCACAAACGAATGCGCAAAGAACTTGTGTGGATGATCAAGAATGCTCAAGAGTTGCTTGTGTCTCTCCTCCATGCGCCTAGGGGCTCCTTTTATAGCCCCAAGGCAGCTAGGAGCCGTTGAGAGCAATTCTGGAAGGCTATCCTGGCCTTCTGTCGTCGGGAGCACCGGACAGTCCGGTGCACACCGGACACTGTCCGGTGCCCGATTTGTTTCCTTTTCTGGCGCTTCCGACCGTTGGAAGACTGCCGTAGATCTGCGAGCCGTTGGCGCACCGGACATGTCCGGTGCACACCGGACAGTCCGGTGCCGTCTTCCGACCGTTGGCTCGGCCACGTGTCCCGCGCGGATTGCGCGGCCGACCGTTGGCCCTGGCCGACCGTTGGCTCACCGGACAGTCCGGTGCACACCGGACAGTCCGGTGAATTTTAGCCGTACGCCGCCGGCCAAAATCCCGAGAGCGGCCAGTTCGAGTCGAGTCAGTCTGGCGCACCGGACACTGTCCGGTGCTCCAGACCGAGCTGGGACTTGGCTGCACACAGCCAAGTCATTCTCTCCCCTTTTCTCTTTTTCTTCTTTCTGTTTCTAACACTTAGACAAATATGTTAGTCCATAAAACCAATGTACTAAGGCTTAGAAACATACCTTTATCTCATGATTTGCACCTTGTTCATCCATGTACATAAATTCACAATTAAGCACATGTGTTGGCACTCAATCACCAAAATACTTAGAAATGGCCCAAGGGCACATTTCCCTTTCAATCTCCCCCTTTTTGGTGATTTATGCCAACACAACATAAAGCCACTAGAACAAGTGCAAACTCAATTCAAATAACACTTAAATTTATTTTGAATCAATTTTGGCATATATGGATCATCCTTTGCCACCACTTGGTTTGTTTTTGCAAATCAAACACAAATCTCTATCTCTAAGTTAAACACACATGTTTAAGCATAAAGAGAGTCATTCAAAAAGAGATTGATCAAGGATTTCAAAAACTCCCCCTTTTTCCCATAATCAATACTTCTCCCCACAAGAAGCCAACTTTTGACAAGAGAGACAACTTAAGAATTTTGACAAATCAAAAACTCTATTCTACTATTTTCAAAATCTCTCAAGTGGTAGCTGATCCATTTATTGCTTTGGCCTTTATTTACTATTTTCAAAATCTCTCAAGTGGTAGCTGATCCATTTATTGCTTTGGCCTTTATTTTCTCCCCCTTTGGCATCAAGCACCAAAACGGGATCAATTGTGGCCCTTTAACCCCATTGCCTCACCAAAATCTTCAATTAAGAGCAAATGGCAATAAGAGGTCATGAGATGAACTTGGAATAAGTTACCCCTCATCGGAGTGCAGTGGAAGACTTTCATGGTCCAAGTCCACCTTTTCCCTTTCAATTCTCCTTTGTGACTAACACAAGCAAACTCAAACATATGGTTAGTCTCAAAGGGTCAAGTTGTAACACATCTCCCCCTAAACATGTGCATCACATTGCAACGGACTTGTGAGGTCCAGGGAGTGTTTGTACAACTTGAGCACCATACTAAGCAACAAAATGCAGAAGGGAACATGATCAAAAGCATAAATACATGTATGCTACAATTCAATCCAAGTTCCGCGAATCTAAGACATTTAGCTCACTACGCAGCCTGCAAAAGGTCTTCTCATCTAAAGGCTTGGTAAAGATATCGGCTAGCTGGTTCTCGGTGCTAACATAAAACACTTCGATATCTCCCTTTTGCTGGTGGTCTCTCAAAAAGTGATGCCGGATGTCAATGTGCTTTGTGCGGCTGTGTTCAACAGGATTTTCCGCTATTCGGATAGCACTCTCATTATCACATAGGAGTGGGACTTTGCTCAGATTGTAGCCAAAGTCCCGGAGGGTTTGCCTCATCCAAAGTAGTTGCGCACAACACTGTCCTGCGGCAACGTACTCGGCCTCAGCGGTGGATAGGGCAACGGATGTTTGTTTCTTAGAATTACATGACACCAGGGACCTTCCTAAGAATTGGCACGTCCCCGATGTACTCTTCCTATCGACCTTACATCCAGCATAGTCGGAATCTGAGTACCCAATTAAGTCAAAGTTAGACCCCTTTGGATACCAGATCCCGAAGCAAGGCGTAGCGACTAAATATCTAAGAATTCGCTTCACCGCCACCAAGTGACACTCCTTAGGATCGGATTGAAATCTAGCACACATGCATACGCTAAGCATAATATCCGGTCTACTAGCACATAAATAAAGTAGAGATCCTATCATTGACCGGTATGCTTTTTGATCAACGGACTTACCTCCTTTGTTGAGGTCGGTGTGTCCGTCGGTTCCCATCGGAGTCTTTGCGGGCTTGGCGTCCTTCATCCCAAACCGCTTCAGCAGATCTTGCGTGTACTTCGTTTGGGAGATGAAGGTGCCGTCCTTGAGTTGCTTCACTTGGAACCCAAGGAAGTAGTTCAACTCGCCCATCATCGACATCTCGAATTTCTGCGTCATCACCCTGCTAAACTCTTCACAAGACTTTTGATTAGTAGAACCAAATATTATGTCATCGACATAAATTTGGCACACAAACAAATCACCATTACAAGTCTTAGTGAAAAGAGTTGGATCGGCTTTCCCAACCTTGAAAGCATTAGCAAGTAAGAAATCTCTAAGGCATTCATACCATGCTCTTGGGGCTTGTTTAAGTCCATAGAGCGCCTTAGAGAGCTTACACACGTGGTCGGGGTACCGCTCATCCTCGAAGCCAGGGGGTTGCTCCACGTACACCTCCTCCTTTATTGGCCCGTTGAGGAACGCGCTCTTCACATCCATTTGGTACAACCTGAAAGAATGGTGAGCGGCATATGCTAGCAAGATGCGAATGGATTCTAGCCTAGCCACAGGAGCAAAAGTCTCCTCAAAGTCCAAACCTGTGACTTGGGCATAACCTTTTGCCACAAGTCGAGCCTTGTTCCTTGTCACCACTCCGTGCTCGTCTTGTTTGTTGCGGAACACCCACTTGGTTCCCACAACATTTTGCTTGGGACGAGGCACCAGCGTCCAAACTTCATTGCGCTTGAAGTTGTTAAGTTCCTCCTGCATGGCCAACACCCAGTCCGGATCTAGCAAGGCCTCCTCTACCCTGAAAGGCTCAATAGAGGAGACAAAAGAGTAATGTTCACAAAAATTAACTAATCGAGATCGAGTAGTTACTCCTTTGCTAATGTCACCCAGAATTTGGTCGACTGGATGATCCCTTTGAATCATCGCTCGAACTTGGGTTGGAGGTGCCGGTTGCGCTTCTTCCTCCATCACTTGATCGTCTTGTGCTCCCCCTTGATCACACGCCTCCTTTTGATGAACCTGTTCATCGTCTTGAGTTGGGGGATGCACCGTCGTTGAGGAAGAAGGTTGATCACGTTCATCCTGTTCCTGTGGCCGAACGTCTCCAATCGCCATGGTTCGTATAGCGGCCGCCGGAACATCTTCTTCATCTACATCATCACAATCAACAACTTGCTCTCTTGGAGAGCCATTAGTCTCATCAAATACAACGTCGCTAGAGACTTCAACCAAACCCGATGATTTGTTGAAGACCCTATACGCCTTTGTATTTGAATCATAACCTAATAAAAACCCTTCTACAGCTTTGGGAGCAAACTTAGAATTTCTACCCTTCTTCACTAGAATGTAGCACTTGCTCCCAAATACACGAAAGTACGATACATTGGGTTTGTTACCGGTTAGTAGCTCATACGAAGTCTTCTTGAGGAGTCGATGAAGGTAGACCCTGTTGATGGCGTGGCAAGCCGTGTTCACGGCTTCCGACCAAAAACACTCGGGGGTCTTGAACTCTCCAAGCATCGTCCTCGCCATATCGATTAGCGTCCTGTTCTTCCTCTCTACCACACCATTTTGCTGTGGTGTGTAGGGAGCGGAGAACTCGTGCTTGATCCCTTCCTCCTCAAGAAACTCCTCCACTTGAAGGTTCTTGAACTCGGACCCGTTGTCGCTCCTTATCTTCTTCACCTTGAGCTCAAACTCATTTTGAGCTCTCCTGAGGAAGCGCTTGAGGGTCCCTTGGGTTTCAGACTTATCCTGCAAAAAGAACACCCAAGTGAAGCGGGAAAAGTCATCAACAATAACTAAACCATACTTACTTCCTCCTATGCTCAGATAGGCGACGGGTCCGAAGAGGTCCATATGCAGCAGCTCCAGAGGTCTTGACGTGGTCATCACATTCTTGCTGTGATGTGCTCCTCCTACTTGTTTACCTGCCTGACAAGCTGCACAAGGTCTATCTTTTTCGAAATAAACATTTGTTAGACCTATCACGTGTTCTCCCTTTAGAAGCTTGTGGAGATTCTTCATCCCCACATGTGCTAAGCGGCGATGCCACAGCCAGCCCATGCAAGTCTTAGCCATTAAGCATGCATCTAGACCGGCCTCTTCTTTTGCAAAATCAACTAAGTAAAGCTTGCCGTCTAGTACACCCTTAAAAGCTAGTGAACCATCACATCTTCTAAAGACAGACACATCTACATTTGTAAATAAACAATTATATCCCATTTGACATAATTGACTAACAGATAGCAAATTATATCCAAGACTCTCCACTAAGAATACATTTGAGATAGAATGCTCATTAGAAATTGCAATTTTACCTAACCCTTTTACCTTGCCTTGATTCCCATCACCGAATATAATTGAATCTTGGGAATCCTTATTCTTGACGTAGGAGGTGAACATCTTCTTCTCCCCCGTCATATGGTTTGTGCATCCGCTGTCGATAATCCAGCTTGAACCCCCGGATGCATAAACCTGCAAGGCAAATTTAGGCTTGGGTCTTAGGTACCCAACTCATGTTGGGTCCTGCAAGGTTAGCACAAATATCTTTAGGGACCCAAATGCAAGATTTATCTTCCTTGCATCTAGCCCCTAATTTCCTAGCAACAACCTTCTTACCCTTTCTACAAATAGCAAAAGGAGCATTACAAGCATAATAAATGGTAGAAGGTTCATTCACTACTTTCCTAGGAGCATGAATAACATTCTTTCTAGGCATATGAGTAATATTTCTCCTAGGCATATGTACAACATTTCTCCTACACATATCTCTACCATGATTATAAGAAGAACTAGAAGCAAACATTGCATGAGAATCATAAACATGTGAATCAAAATGATTATAAGCATTTCTAGCATGTCTCCTATCATAATACATAAAAGCATGGTTCTTTTTAGCACTATTAGCCATAGGGGCCTTCCCTTTCTCCTTGACGAAGACGGGAGCCTTATGGCTTGTTAAGTTCTTGGCTTCCCTCTTGAAGCCAAGCCCATCCTTAATTGAGGGGTGTCTACCAACCGTGTAGGCATCCCTTGCAAATTTTATTTTATCAACTTCATTCTTGCTAGTCTTAAGTTGGGCATTAAGACTAGCCACTTCATCATTTAATTTGGAAATTAGAACTAGGTGTTCACTACAAGCATTAACATCAAAATCCTTACACCTAGTACAAATTTCAACATGTTCAACACAAGAATTTGATTTACTAGCTACTTCTAGTTTAGCACTTAAATCAATATTAACACTTCTTAAGGTAGAAATGGTTTCATGACAGGAAGATATTTCACTAGAAAGCATTTCATTTCTTTTTACTTCTAAAGCATATGATTTTTGTGCCTCTACAAACTTATCATGTTCATCATATAATAAATCTTCTTGCTTTTCTAAAAGCCTATCCTTTTCATTCAATGCATCAATCAATTCATTGATTTTATCTATCTTAGATCTATCTAAGCCCTTGAACAAGCAAGAATAATCTATATCATCATCACTAGACTCACTATCACTAGAAGAAGCATAAGTGGAGTCTTTAGTACTTACCTTCTTCTCTCTTGCCATAAGACAAGTGAGACGCTCGTTGGGGAAGAGAGCCGATTTGTTGAAGGCAGTGGCGGCGAGTCCTTCGTTGTCGGAGTCGGAGGAGGAGCAATCCGAGTCCCACTCCTTTCCTAGATGCGCCTCGCCCTTTGCCTTCTTGTATTGCTTCTTTTTCTCTCTTTTGTTCCCCTTTTCCTGGTCACTTTCATTATCGGGACAGTTAGCAATGAAATGACCAAGCTTACCGCATTTGAAGCATGAGCGCTTCCCCTTGGCTTTGGTCTTGCTTGGTTGTCCCTTGTGACCTTTAAGCACCGTCTTGAATCTTTTAATGATGAGAGCCATCTCTTCATCATTAAGGCCAGCCGCCTCAACTTGCGCCACCTTGCTAGGTAGCGACTCCTTGCTCCTCGTTGCCTTTAGAGCAATGGGTTGAGGCTCGTGGAGTGGTCCGTTCAACGCGTCGTCGACGTATCTTGCCTCCTTGATCATCATCCGCCCGCTCACGAATTTTCCAAGTACTTCCTCGGGCGTCATCATCGTGTACCTGGGATTCTCACGAATATTGTTCACGAGATGAGGATCAAGTACGGTAAAGGACCTGAGCATTAGGCGGACGACGTCGTGGTCCGTCCATCGCGTGCTCCCGTAGCTCCTTATCTTGTTGATAAGGGTCTTGAGCCGGTTGTATGTTTGCGTCGGCTCCTCGCCCCTTATCATTGCGAACCGTCCAAGCTCGCCCTCCACCAACTCCATCTTGGTGAGTAAGGTGACGTCGTTCCCCTCATGAGAAATCTTGAGGGTGTCCCAGATTTGCTTGGCGTTATCCAAGCCGCTCACCTTATGGTATTCATCCCTGCACAAGGAAGCTAGAAGAACAGTAGTAGCTTGTGCATTTTTATGAATCTGTTCATTAATAAACATAGGGCTATCCGAGCTATCAAATTTCATTCCACTTTCCACAATCTCCCAAATGCTTGGATGGAGAGAAAACAGGTGAGTACGCATTTTGTGGCTCCAAAATCCGTAATCCTCTCCATCAAAGTGAGGAGGTTTGCCAAGTGGAATGGGAAGCAAATGAGTATTTGAGCTATGCGGAATACGCGAATAATCAAAAGAAAAGTTTGAGTTAACCGTCTTTTGTTTGTAGTCGTTGTGGTCCTCGTCCTTTTGGGAAGAAGTAGACTCGTCGCTGTCGTAGTAGACAATCTCCTTGATGCGCCTGGTCTTCTTCTTCTTCCCTTCCTTCCGTCTTTGGCCCGAGCCGGAGTCGGTAGGCCTGTCATCCTTCGGCTCGTTGACGAAGGTCTCCTTCTCTTTATCGTTGATCACTATACCCTTCCCCTTAGGATCCATCTATTCGGGCGGTTAGTCCCTTTGTGAATAGAACGGCTCCGATACCAATTGAGAGCACCTAGAGGGGGGGGTGAATAGGTGATCCTGTAAAAACTTCAAACTTAAGCCACAAACTTGTTAAGTGTTAGCACGATTATTGCCAAGTGGCTAAGGTGAAGTCTCAACAAAACACAATACCACAAGAGATCAAGACAGAGGTGACACGGTGGTTTATCCCGTGGTTCGGCCAAGCCAATGCTTGCCTACTTCCACGTTGTGGCGTCCCAACGGACGAGGGTTGCAATCAACCCCTCTCAAGCGGTCCAAAGACCCACTTGAATACCACGTTGTTTTGTTGTTCCTTTCACTATCCCGTTTGCAAGGAATCTCCACAAATTGGAGTCTCTTGCCCTTACAAGTATATGATCACAAAGAAAGCACAGAGTAAGGGAGGGAAGCAACACACACAAATCCACAACAAAAGCGCACACACACGGCCAAGACTCGAGCTCGAATGACTATCTCAGAGTTCACACTAGAACAGAGCTCGAATCACTTAGAATCACAAACGAATGCGCAAAGAACTTGTGTGGATGATCAAGAATGCTCAAGAGTTGCTTGTGTCTCTCCTCCATGCGCCTAGGGGCTCCTTTTATAGCCCCAAGGCAGCTAGGAGCCGTTGAGAGCAATTCTGGAAGGCTATCCTGGCCTTCTGTCGTCGGGAGCACCGGACAGTCCGGTGCACACCGGACACTGTCCGGTGCCCGATTTGTTTCCTTTTCTGGCGCTTCCGACCGTTGGAAGACTGCCATAGATCTGCGAGCCGTTGGCGCACCGGACATGTCCGGTGCACACCGGACAGTCCGGTGCCGTCTTCCGACCGTTGGCTCGGCCACGTGTCCCGCGCGGATTGCGCGGCCGACCGTTGGCCCTGGCCGACCGTTGGCTCACCGGACAGTCCGGTGCACACCGGACAGTCCGGTGAATTTTAGCCGTACGCCGCCGGCCAAAATCCCGAGAGCGGCCAGTTCGAGTCGAGTCAGTCTGGCGCACCGGACACTGTCCGGTGCACACCGGACAGTCCGGTGCTCCAGACCGAGCTGGGACTTGGCTGCACACAGCCAAGTCATTCTCTCCCCTTTTCTCTTTTTCTTCTTTCTGTTTCTAACACTTAGACAAATATGTTAGTCCATAAAACCAATGTACTAAGGCTTAGAAACATACCTTTATCTCATGATTTGCACCTTGTTCATCCATGTACATAAATTCACAATTAAGCACATGTGTTGGCACTCAATCACCAAAATACTTAGAAATGGCCCAAGGGCACATTTCCCTTTCAATAGGTTTCACCAAAATCCAAACCTTCGACTTGTGAATACCCCTTGGCCACAAGTTGGGCTTTGTTCCTTGTCACCACACCATGCTCATCTTGCTTGTTGCGGAATACTCACTTGATACCTACAACATTTTGATTAGGACGTGGAACCAATTGCCATACCTCATTCCTCGTGAAGTTGTTGAGCTCCTCTTGCATCGCCAGCACCCAATTCGAATCTTTAAGTGCATCCTCTACCCTATGTGGCTCAAAAGAGGAGACAAAAAAGTAATGTTCACAAAAATGAGCGACTCGAGATCGAGTAGTTACCCCCCTTATGAATATCGTCGAGGATGGTGTTCACGGGGTGATCTCTTTGAATCACTTGGTGGACTCTTGAGTGTGGCGGCCTTGGACCCTGATCATCTTCCTTGTCTTGATCATTGGCATCTCCCCCTTGATCATTGTCCTCCTCTTGAGGTGGCTCATCTTCTTGATCTTCATTTTCATCATCTTGAGCTTGATGCTCATCTTGGGTTGGTGGAGATGCTTGCATGGAGGAAGATGGTTGATCTTGTGCTTCTGGAGGCTCTTCGGGTTCCTTAGGACACACATCCCCAATGGACATGTTCCTTAGCGCGACGCACGGAGCCTCTTCATCATCTAGCTCATCAAGATCAACTTGCTCTACTTGAGAGCTGTTAGTCTTATCAAACACAATGTCACAAGAAACTTCAACTAGTCTAGTGGACTTGTTAAAGACTCTATCTGCCCTTGTGTTTGAGTCATAACCAAGTAAAAAGCCTTCTACAGCCTTAGGAGCAAATTTATATTTTCTACCTCTTTTAACAAGAATAAAGCATTTGCTACCAAAGACTCTAAAATATGAAACATTGGACTTTTTACCGGTGAGGAGTTCATATGATGTCTTCTTGAGGATTCGGTGTAGATATAACTGGTTGATGGAGTAGCAGGCGGTGTTAATTGCCTCGGCCCAAAACCGATCTAGTGTCTTGTACTCATCAAGCATGCTCCTCGCCATGTTGAAAGTAGCCTAGAGGGGGGGGGGTGAATAGGCTACACCTGAAAATTTTCACTAAAACTTCGAAATATTGTTAAATCAAAGTTGCACAGGTGCAAACCGGTTCAGTCGATTTTAATCACAACTGAACAAGTTTGAACCCGCTCAACTTAAATTAGATAATCTATTTAACAAGTGCGAAGTAGTGAATAATACAACTGAAGATTTGCTCTACACAACAACTACTTAAATGAATAATATGAGCCAACCACTGAATATAAAGCACTTGACAAGAACACGCAAGAACACGCGATATAACCCGAGGTTCGGCAACCACCACAAAGGTGTCCTACTCCTCGTTGAGGAACCCACAAAGGGCCGGGTCTTTTCCAACCCTAATCCTCCACAAACCGACCACAAAGGTCAAGGCAATCTCTTCTCAAATCTGCTCAAGGAGCGGGTGATACAAACTTCTTGGGGTCGTCCACAAATTTGGAGACTCCCAAGCAACCTCTAACCGTCAAGGAACACAAGGTTCCAAGAGTAACAAATCCGCACACGGTTAAGTTTGCAACGAGCTCAAGAACAAGAGAATGGGAGAATCAAGATGAAATTGACAGCGAGTTCGATCGAGTTCACCTCACACCAAGGGTCCTTCAAATGATTGAAGGAGATGCGATGGCGGGTGTGAAAGGTGAAATGAATGCTCTTGTTTGAAGGTTGGTCAGTCCAGAATTCGTGAGAGAGGCGAAGTAAATGAGAGAGAGAGTGTGAGGGGGTATATAAAGGATCCCCCAAAAGCTGGCAGCCGTTGGGAGAAAGTGGGCAAAAACCGGTTGAACCGGTTTCCAAACCGGTTGAACCGGTTTCTACCAGGGAGAAACCGGTCCACTGAGCTACTCAGCCGGACACTCGACCGGTTTCAAAACCGGCTGAGTAGGGACAAAAATAGGCTCAACCGAATTCTAAAATAAATCTGCTGCGACTTTTTCTGACAGCTCTGACTGTCAGATAGGTCAGAGCAGAGGTGGCAGGTGAACAGTACCAAAACCGGTTGAACCGGTTTCAGGGCCGGTTGAACCGGTTTCAGGGGGCTGAAACCAAACTTTGAGAATTTTGAAGGGAACAAAAGGGGAGACTTTGTGGGAAGTAAAATTTGTTTTTCTCAAGAGCATTCATGAACTAGGAAAATGATCTTCAAGGAGTTTTTCAAAACATCTTGAACTTGGCTCGTTTCACAACTTACTTAACCGTCGCAGATCCCTCTTAATTGTACGGCGATTCCTATGACTCAAGAAATATGAATTTTGCACCGCCGCCGTTGTTTCTTGGCACTTGGAGCACGCCATTTGATGTGGAACTTTTAAATCCGCTGTGCTTTATGCTTTTATGCTTGTAAGATCTGTGCTTCTCCTGTCTGCAGAAATACTGTGTACATACTAGGAGCAAACTTGTTAGAATCTTAATTTGTTTTGTCATTAATCACCAAAACCCTCAATTAGGGTTGATTGCACTTACAATCTCCCCCTTTTTGGTGATTGATGCCAAAACAAACTAGAATGGAAATAAGAATTAAAAGTTACAAGTACTTGCGATATAAAAACTTTTGTGTATGTGTAGCTCCCCCTAAATATGTGCATGAGTTTTGCGATATTAACATTGACTTGATATGTCAATTTGCAACATATTTAGAGAGAGAACAATCAACACTATACACAAAAAAGATGAGATATGAAACATCAATGAATAAAAGGAGTAAAAGCACATTAAAGCTCATTATTGCATAGCATATGATATGAAAAGAAAGTTCTACAGCTATTACAATAATGAGATCTTGTCTCATCACATCACAAAGGTGTTTATGGCATTCAAGCCATGCAGTTTATGGCATTCAAGCCATGGTGTCTATGGCATTCAAGCCATGCATGCATCACATAGTTATTACAGACCAAGAGTTCATTACAAAAATAGGAGTACTGCATAATAAACTTTCTCCCCCTTTTTGGCATAAGAACCAAAAAGAGAGAGAGAACCGCCAAGCCAATGATCACCAGTGAGGAGGAGGATGATGAGGACCGAAGAAATGATGCGCCAGGTCAGAGGCAAAGTGTTCCTCTCCAGACTGGGCCGGAGGAGGAGCACTGCCCGAAGGGTCCTGGGGCGGAGGATAAGAGGACGATTGCCCCGGATCCCCGTGATACGAGGACGGGACAAACTGCTCTGGATCATCAACATAAGTTTCTTCTTCTTCGACGTCATCACCTGTAGAGAAAGGTACCCCATACGCCTGCTGGTACCACTCGTTGATATCTGGAGGAGGAGGGTGAAGAGGTACATCAGGAGAGCGGGGAGCGAAGGGAGTACCCAAAGCAGAAGCTTGACGACGCAGGTTGTCGTCGGTCTCCCTCTGACGGCGAGCCACCTCATGAACGTCTGCAGCAATATTTCGGCACATGGAGAAGAAGGTCGCAATCCCGTGGGCCAAACGGGCACCCATCCCACGACCACGACCTCGACCACGACCACGACCACGTGGTGTGGGAGATCCGCGGCCAGGGGAAGAGCGCGAGGCACCAGCAGCAGCAGCACCAGCAGACGGACCCGCAGAAGCATGACCACGAGAACTGGAGGGGGCTTTCCGGAGACGCCCAGCTGGATTGTTTGGATCAATCCAGAAAGGGGTGTAGGACTGATGTCGGGTACCCTTGTCAAATCTGAACTGGGTCACGACCTCAATCATCTTCATAATGAATGGAGCATGCAGACACCCCTTCAAAGGAAAGCAGGCAGCATGAATAATTTCCTGCCATATCATGTCAAAGACATTAATCCTTTCTGAGCTGCTTGGCTTCATAAAAGAGAGCAGGACCTTGCTCTCCCCAAGGATGTTCATCTGATTTCCCCCTTTAGGAATGAGGGTCATCCTGCACAGGGAGTTGATATAACGATAATACTTATGAACGTTGGTTGACTCCCAATACTTGCCAGACTCAGACAGATGAAGATCCTTGGCTTCTTCTCTTGTGGGCTGCCGGAAATCATGAATTTTGATCTTGTCTCCAGATATATCCTCGTCAGAAAATCCAAGAATGTGAGCAAATCGACGATAGCTCACCTTGTACCAACTACCTTCAATGAAAAAGTTCAGATAGGGGTAGTTGTAATGACTCTCCTCGTCAGCAAGCTTTATCCAGAGAGTGGAGTAAAATTGAGCAATTACTTCATCATTCCAGTCATACTGAAATGTCATGATATCCTTCATTTGTTTCCTTTCACAGGCCCTCAGTGCCTGTGACATTTCTGGATCTCCAATAGCTTCACAACCTTCCCAGTTAATATATCTTTGATGCAGGATGGGTTGATGCTTCTTGGGGAGAATGACCGAATTATAGAAGTCCACGTGGTGAAGAGTCCAAAATCGATTTCCATCGATCCTGGCATCGCGAATACGCAATACAGGATTTTGGAAACGAAGATCCTGGAGAAGGGCAGAGCCTCCACTGGCAGTGAAGTCAGTGACTGGCTCATTGCCAGCACGCCGAGCTTCAGCCCGGTGGAGGACCAAACCGCGAATCACCGGAGCGTGGGCCGGGGGAAGATCAACTTCATCGTCCTTCCCCCCATCATCATCACTTGCAGGCTCCCATGCCTGCGGATTCGCCGCAGGTCGAGACCGCCCGGAAGGATTCCGAGACGTCTGACCGCGAGCACTATGAGACCCGGAGGCCTCAGCACCCGGCATGACATTGCCGCTTCCGCGCCCTCGCTTGGATCGAGAGCGAGGAGGAGAATCTTCACGGATTTCCTGGTCGTCCGAGGAGTCGGACTCGACCACCGATGGGTTCCTTCTTCGCACCATTCTAATAAATAAGAAATAGAACCTATGATGAGCAAGGATCAAACACGTTGGAGAAGAACCGCATAAGACATTGAGCATGCACTTCAACCGTTCATATGAGCGGTTCAACTACAATGAACAACATCAAATCGCTAATCTCTAACAATGTTTGTGACAAAATGAGGATAATCTAAGTGTTGCAATCACTTAAACTAAAATGTACCCAATGAATGATACATAAGATAATCAAGAACGCGTAGGATCGAGTACAAGAAAATAACATAGGGCAATACCTCGATCCGAAGATTGGGTCAAGAACTCCCAAACGAGATGGAGGAAGATGGTGGAAACACGCCAAGAAGGACGGATCTCCAACCACTCTTCCAAACAAGTGAGGGCACGAGAGAGTGAGAAGGTGTGAGAGAGAAATGAGGGGCGGCGGCGGCTGGAAAAATAAGAGACTGAGAAGGGAAGAGGAGAGAGGGAGAGACATAAAAGGGAGAGGAGTCGGCCGCCAAAAAGTCGAAAACCGGTTCAACCGGTTTCAAAACCGGTTCAACCGGTTTCGAGTCAAACTGCGCAGTAAAAGCGCGCAGAAAACAGTGTTGACTGCGCGAAAATCCTGGCAGTCTGACAGCACAGACTGCAAAACTGACAGCGCAGACTGCGCAGCTGTCAGCGCAGACTGCGCGCAGACTGACGGCGCGACGGCCGAAACCGGTTCAACCGGTTTTTATACCGGTTCAACCGGTTTCCACCAGGGAGAAACCGGTTGAGTGGCCTACTCAGCCGGTTTACTCAACCAGTTTCCAGATATTGCCCGTAAGGGCTGTAATACCACTTAGCAAATATGACATGAGATATTTTAAAGATAAAAATGATATTTCTCATTTCATATTGCACAAACAATCAATTTTCAATCATCAAATTTGATCAAAATTTTAGTTGTTAAGTCACGTTTCGAGAATCTAAGATATTTAGCTCACTCCTAAGAAAACAAAACCTAGTCTCATCAAGGGGTTTTGTGAAGATATCGGCTAGTTGATTTTCGGTGCTTACATGAAATAGTTCGATACCTCCTTTGGCTTCGTGGTCTCTCAAGAAATGGTGTCGGATGTCAATATGTTTAGTTCTAGAGTGTTGCACAGGGTTGTTTGCAAGTTTTATGGCACTCTCATTGTCACACAAAAGTGGAATTTTGTTAAACTCACAACCAAAGTCTCTAAGGGTTTGCTTCATCCATAACAACTGTGCACAACATGCCCCAGCTGCTATGTACTCAGCTTCTGCAGTGGAAAGTGCAACACAATTTTGTTTCTTGGAACTCCATGACACTAAGGACCGCCCAAGGAATTGGCAAGTCCCAGTAGTGCTTTTTCGATCTACTTTGCAACCAGCATAATCTGAGTCAGAATAGCCAAGCAAATCGAAAAGGGAGCCTTTAGGATACCATAAGCCTAGGTTTTGGGTGTGGACTAAGTATCTTAGAATTCTCTTAACGGCTACAAGATGACAGTCTTTAGGATTTGCTTGAAAACGTGCACACATGCAAACACTCAACATTATATCAGGTCTAGATGCACATAAGTAAAGCAGTGATCCTATCATTGATCTATATAATTTTGGATCTACAGGTTTACCTTCCTCATTTAGGTCAAGATGTCCATTTGATGACATTGGAGTCTTGGCGTGCTTTGCTTTTTCCATGCCAAACTTCTTGAGCATATCTTGAGTATATTTAGTTTGGCATAGAAAAGTACCTTCCTTGAGTTGTTTGACTTGAAATCCCAGGAAGTATTTAAGCTCGCCCATCATAGACATCTCAAACCTGTTTGTCATCACTTTGCTAAACTCTTTACAAAAATTTTCATTAGTACTACCAAATATAATGTCATCAACATATATTTGGCACACAAATAATTCATTATCAACTTTTCGAGTAAATAAAGTAGAGTCAGCTTTTCCTATAGTAAACCCATTTTTAATTAAAAAATCTTTAAGACAGTCATACCAGGCTCTAGGGGCTTGCTTAAGCCCGTAGAGTGCCTTGTGAAGAAGATAAACATGATTTGGCTTCTTTGGGTCTTCAAAGCCCGGTGGTTGCTCCACATATACTCTTTCTTGTAGTGGTCCATTTAGAAAAGCGCTCTTGACATCCATTTGATATAGCTTGAAATCATGGTTAGTAGCATAGGCAATTAATATTCTAATTGATTCTAACCTTGCTACCGGCGCATATGTTTCACCAAAGTCAAGTCCTTCCACTTGAGTATAGCCTTGGGCAACCAACCGTGCCTTGTTCCTTGTGACCACCCCATGTTCATCTTGCTTGTTCCTAAAGACCCATTTAGTCCCAATCACATTTTGTTTGGGTCTTTGGACTAAGGACCAGACTTCATTCCGAGTGAAGTTGTTTAACTCCTCTTGCATGGCCATTATCCAATCCGGATCACCCAATGCTTCTTCAACCCTAAGTGGCTCAAGAGAGGAAACAAACGAGTAAAATTCACAAAAATTAGCTAAACGAGATCGAGTTGTTACCCCTCTCCTGATGCTACCCAGGATGTTGTCCACTGGATGGTCCCTTTGAATTGTTTGATGGACTCTTGGATGAGGAACTGATGGATGTCTTTGTATTTGCTCCTCCTCATCAATTGCTTGATCAAGAGGTACTTCACCATCAATGCTTTCATGTTCATTTTCTACCACTGTTGGCATTCTTTGATGATTTTCTTCATGGCTTGGATGACTTGAGGTTGATGGGTTTGCTTGGGTGGACACTTTGTCACTCACCACCCTTGCACCCACATCAACTATCTCATTGGTCATCCATAAGGTTCCTTCTTCATCATCCCTTTCTTGAGGTCTCACCTCACCTATTGCAAGTTTCTTTATAGCCTCACAAGGTAGTTCTCCATTTCCTGCAGTGTCATTAGAAACATGCCCTTGCGAGCCATTAGATTCATCAAACGTCACGTCTATCGCTATTTCAACAAGACCGGTGGTATTGTTGAAAACACGATATCCATGCGCATTTGATGCATAACCAAGCAAGAAGCCCTCGTCCACTCTAGGAGCAAACTTTGAGCTCTTGACTTTCTTGTTAAGAATAAAACATTTACAACCAAAAACTCTAAAATAATCAACTTTGGGTTTGTTACCAGTGAGAAGCTCATAAGCAGTCTTTTTGTAGATCTTATGAAGATAGAGACGGTTGATTGCATGACAGGCGGTGTTGACCGCCTCTGCCCAGAAGTTGTCAGGTGTCTTGTATTCATCCAACATGGTTCTTGCAGCTTCAATTAGAGTTCGGTTCTTTCTTTCCACAACACCATTTTGTTGTGGAGTGTAAGGCACCGAGAACTCATGTTTGATTCCCTCTTCTCCTAAGAATTCTTCAACACCTGTGTTCTTGAATTCCGTCCCATTATCGCTTCTCACTTTCTTGATTTTGAGCTCAAATTCATTTTGAGCTCTCCTCATGAATTTCCTCAAAATTTCTTGGGATTCACCTTTGTCACTTAAAAAGAAAACCCAGGTGAATCGAGAAAAATCATCAACAATAACTAAACCATACTTACTACCACCAATGCTAATGTAGGCCACCGGTCCGAAGAGGTCCATGTGAAGGAGCTCCAATGGCCTCTTTGTTGTGACCACATTCTTTGATTGATGTGGGACTCCATGTTGCTTTCCTGCTTGGCATGCGCCACAAACCCTATATGAGCTAGCCGGCGATGCCAAAGCCAACCCTTGTCGGACTTTGCCACTAAACAAGTCTCAGGCGTCACTTTACTTGTTGTGAAATCAACAAGATAAAGCTTGCCCTTCAAGCGACCGGTAAAGGCAACTGAGGAGTCCTCCCTTCTAAGGATTTTTGCCACTATCTCCAAACACAATTTCTTGTGCTTCTTGAGTTAGTTGCAATGTATGAAACATGTCTTTCTCCCCGGTCATGTGATTTGTACATCCACTGTCAAGCACCCAACTTGACCCACCAGAGGAGTAGACCTGCAAAACAAGTTTAGGCTATGCTTTTAGGTACCCAAATTGAATTGGGTCCTACATTGTTAGTTATAGCCTTTGGTACCCACACACTTCTTTTCATGACTTTTCGTTTAGTGTAGGCACCCACATATTTCACAACCAATTTTCCTAAATCCCAAGTCAACATATAATCACAAAGATATGAATGGGAAATGGGAGCATTAAATTTTTGTCCACTTGAGGATCCCTCTTCCTTCATCTTACTCTTTGTGGAACTCAAGTTAACCTTTACCTGAGGTGACTTGTCATGTGAGGAGTGAATCCTCCCCAAGGCATCATATAGGGTGGTCCCCTCTATGAACTTGGGGGATCTCCACCCCTTATGCACTGTGCTAGGGTTTTCCTTAGATGAGTTGAACCCAAGCCCCCTTCTTCCATTGTTGGGCTTAAGGGACTTGTACTTGGGTTCAACTTTCTTTAACCCATCATTGCTAGAGCATCTTTTCAAAATTTCTTTGACCTTCACCTGTGGGCTATTCTTCCTTGCATGGTTAGTTGGACAACAAGAAGCATGATATTTGGCACAATGTTTGCAAGAATTATCATTTAAGCTAGACTTAGATTCAAGCACTAAAGATGAGGCATTGATGTTCTTGCAATTTTCAAGTTGCACTTGAAGTTCTTGATTTTGAACATTCAAGCTTAACATGCTTGATTCAAGTGCATTCTTTTCATTTGCAAGATTATCTATAGAGTTTTTCATTTTAATTACTTCTTTATCTTTATTGTGAATCAACTCTTGAAGCTCTAGGTTTCTTTCCTTTTCAAGGATAAGCAAGTCTTCTTGAGCATCAAGAGTTGCTTTTCTTTTATCTAGCTTTTCCATTAATTTGGTGATAACATTGTATCCATTTAAGCCAAACTCTTTAATCATTTTATTTTTCATGGCAATTTGATCATCATCATCATCATTTGAAAAATTATCACTAAATAAAGTTACCTTGTCTCCCTTTGCCATGAGGCAAGTTGGAGTGTAGGAGTCGTCTTGTAGGTTGGTGAAGAGTTGCGCACTTGAAGTAGATTGGATGGCCACATTTGCCACCACTTCCTCTTCCTCGGAGCTAGAACTCTCTTCATCGGAGTTCCATTCTTCACCAATATGAGCTTCACCATACTTCTTCTTCTTGAAGTATCCCTTGGTCTTGCCTCCCTTTTTAAACTTGTCCTTCTTGTATTCCTTTTTAGCTTCTTGTTCCTTCTTGTTAGGACAATCCGCTATGAAATGACCGGTTTGGCCACATTCATAGCATGCCCTCTTCTTTCCTTTCCTTTGGAACTTGTCATTTTTCCTTACAAATTTCTTGAATGTTTTGATGAACATAGCAGTGTCTTCATCACTTGAGCTATCTTCATCACTTGAGGTCTCGACCACCTTCTTTGCTTTGTGGTCTTTGTTCTTCTTGGGGTTGTCTTGTTCATTAGTGATCAATGCATGAGAGTCCCTTGACTTGATAGGAGCTTCTTCAGACTCATGTTGTTGAATCTTTGCAAATAATTGATGAGGCGTCATATCCTCATAGTCATCACGATCCCTAATCATCCTTGCAAGACTCTTATCCTTTTCTTTATAAGCTCTCATGAACAATCTTGTGACCTTGGAGTCACTCCAATCTTCACTCCCAAGAACTCTTATTTTATTGACCAACACCATCAACCGATCAAAGAGTGATTGAAGCGACTCACCCTTTATCCAATCATATCTTGCAAGCTCACTTTCCAAAGCCTCAACTCTATGTCTTTTAGCTTTGGGATCTCCTTCATGTGACATTTTAAGAATATTCCAAATGTCACGGGCATCTTCTCTTCCTTGAACTTTCCGGTATTCTTCCGGACAAAGACTTCCTTTGATTATGCTCACTGCTTGAGCATTTCGATGAACCTCTTGCATCATTTCCGGAGTCATCTCTTCTCCTTGGGCGGGCTTATTCATACCTACATTAACAATCTCCCAAAGACTAGGATGCACACCGATTAAATGCGACTTCATCTTGTCGGCCCACTCATCATAGTTCAACTCACTAAGAGTTGGTAACTTTCCAAGTGGGGCGGAAGAGAAGTTGGGAATAATATTTCTAGAGTAATCGAATTGAACTTTGCTAAAGTCATTACCTTTGCTTTTGGTAGATGATCCTTCGGTGTTGAGACTTACCTTGCTCAATACCTTAGACACCAAAAGATTCACTAGATCATCATTATAATCAAATGTTCCCTTACCTTTGTCTTCTTCGGCCTTTCTTCTTGATTCTTCTTCTTCGGCCTTTTTCTTAGCATCTTCCTCTTTCATCTTGAGGAACATCCTCTCGGCAATCTTCATGGCGAGGTCGAGAACCTTGGGGTCCACTTCCTCACCGGAGGATGTGACGGGAATATCCTCGAGGATAGGATCCACATGGTCCCGTTGAGTAGACATAATCGCTTCCTCACGCGGTTAAGCGTAAAATGAGGTACGAGGTTCTGATACCAATTGAAAGTAGCCTAGAGGGGGGGGGGTGAATAGGCTACACCTGAAAATTTTCACTAAAACTTCGAAATATTGTTAAATCAAAGTTGCACAGGTGCAAACCGGTTCAGTCGATTTTAATCACAACTGAACAAGTTTGAACCCGCTCAACTTAAATTAGATAATCTATTTAACAAGTGCGAAGTAGTGAATAATACAACTGAAGATTTGCTCTACACAACAACTACTTAAATGAATAATATGAGCCAACCACTGAATATAAAGCACTTGACAAGAACACGCAAGAACACGCGATATAACCCGAGGTTCGGCAACCACCACAAAGGTGTCCTACTCCTCGTTGAGGAACCCACAAAGGGCCGGGTCTTTTCCAACCCTAATCCTCCACAAACCGACCACAAAGGTCAAGGCAATCTCTTCTCAAATCTGCTCAAGGAGCGGGTGATACAAACTTCTTGGGGTCGTCCACAAATTTGGAGACTCCCAAGCAACCTCTAATCGTCAAGGAACACAAGGTTCCAAGAGTAACAAATCCGCACACGGTTAAGTTTGCAACGAGCTCAAGAACAAGAGAATGGGAGAATCAAGATGAAATTGACAGCGAGTTCGATCGAGTTCACCTCACACCAAGGGTCCTTCAAATGATTGAAGGAGATGCGATGGCGGGTGTGAAAGGTGAAATGAATGCTCTTGTTTGAAGGTTGGTCAGTCCAGAATTCGTGAGAGAGGCGAAGTAAATGAGAGAGAGAGTGTGAGGGGGTATATAAAGGATCCCCCAAAAGCTGGCAGCCGTTGGGAGAAAGTGGGCAAAAACCGGTTGAACCGGTTTCCAAACCGGTTGAACCGGTTTCTACCAGGGAGAAACCGGTCCACTGAGCTACTCAGCCGGACACTCGACCGGTTTCAAAACCGGCTGAGTAGGGACAAAAATAGGCTCAACCGAATTCTAAAATAAATCTGCTGCGACTTTTTCTGACAGCTCTGACTGTCAGATAGGTCAGAGCAGAGGTGGTAGGTGAACAGTACCAAAACCGGTTGAACCGGTTTCAGGGCCGGTTGAACCGGTTTCAGGGGGCTGAAACCAAACTTTGAGAATTTTGAAGGGAACAAAAGGGGAGACTTTGTGGGAAGTAAAATTTGTTTTTCTCAAGAGCATTCATGAACTAGGAAAATGATCTTCAAGGAGTTTTTCAAAACATCTTGAACTTGGCTCGTTTCACAACTTACTTAACCATCGCAGATCCCTCTTAATTGTACGGCGATTCCTATGACTCAAGAAATATGAATTTTGCACCGCCGCCGTTGTTTCTTGGCACTTGGAGCACGCCATTTGATGTGGAACTTTTAAATCCGCTGTGCTTTATGCTTTTATGCTTGTAAGATCTGTGCTTCTCCTGTCTGCAGAAATACTGTGTACATACTAGGAGCAAACTTGTTAGAATCTTAATTTGTTTGTCATTAATCACCAAAATCCTCAATTAGGGTTGATTGCACTTACACATGTCAAGTAGAGTTCTGTTCTTCCTCTCCACTACACCATTTTGTTGAGGTGTGTAGGGAGAAGAGAACTCATGCTTGATGCCCTCCTTCTCAAGAAAGCCTTCAATTTGAGAGTTCTTGAACTCTGTTCCATTATCGCTTCTAATCTTTTTGATCCTTAAGCCGAACTCATTTTGAGCCCATCTCAAGAATCCCTTTAAGGTCTCTTGAGTTTGAGATTTTTCCTGCAAAAAGAACACCCAAGTGAAGCGAAAATAGTCATCCACAATTACAAGACAATACTTACTCCCGCTGATGCTTATGTAAGCTATCGGGCCGAATAAATCCATGTGGAGTAGCTCAAGCGGCCTGTCGGTCGTCATGATGTTCTTGTGTGGATGATGGGCACCAACTTGCTTCCCTGCTTGGCATGCGCTACAAATCCTATCTTTCTCAAAATGAACATTGGTTAGTCCCAAAATGTGTTCTCACTTTAGAAGCTTGTGAAGATTCTTCATCCCAACATGGGCTAGTTGGCGATACCAGAGCCAACCCATATTAGTCTTAGCAATTAAGCAAGTGTCGAGTTCAGCTCTATTGAAATCAACTAAGTATAGCTGACCCTCTAACACTCCCTTAAATGCTACTGAATCATCACTTCTTCTAAAGACAGTAACACCTATATCCGTAAAAAGACAATTGTAGCCCATTTTGCATAATTGAGAAACTGAAAGCAAGTTATAATCTAAAGAATCTACAAGAAAAACATTGGAAATAGAATGATCAGGTGATATAGCAATTTTACCAAGTCCTTTGACCAAACCTTGATTTCCATCCCCGAATGTGATAGCTCTTTGGGGATCTTGGTTTTTCTCATAGGAGGAGAACATTCTCTTCTCCCCAGTCATGTGGTTTGTGCACCCGCTATCAATGATCCAACTTGAGCCCCTGGATGCATAAACCTACAAAACAAGTTTAGGCCTTGTTCTTAGGTACCCAAACGGTCTTGGGTCCTTTCACATTAGAAACAAGCACCTTGGGTACCCAAACACAAGTCTTTGACCCCTTGTGTTTGCCCCCAACATATTTGGCAACTACTTTACCTGATTTGTTAGTGAGCACATATGATGCATCAAAAGTCTTAAATGAAATGTTACGGTTATTTGATGCAATAGGAGATTTCTTTTTAGGCATTTTAACATGGGTAGAACGCTTAGAACTAGATGCCTCACTCTTATACATAAAAGCATGATGAGAGCCAGAGTGAGACTTCCTAGAATGAATTCTCCTAATCTTATCCTGAGGATAACCAGCAGGATATAAAATATAGCCCTCGTTATCCTGAGGCATGGGAGCCTTTCCCTTAACAAAATTAGACAATATCTTAGGACATTGAGCTTGACATTGCCTCCCTGTTGGAATTCAATGCCATCCTTAATGCCAGGGCGTCTCCCACTATAGAGCATGCTTCTAGCAAATTTAAAATTTTCATTTTCTAAGTCGTGCTCATTAATTTTGGCACTAAGTTGAGCTATGTGATCATTTTTTGTTTAATTAAAGCTAGGTGATCGTGGATAGCATCAATATTAATGTCTCTACATCTAGTGCAAATAGAAACATGATCAACAGTAGATATAGAGGGTTTGCAAACATTTAATTCATCAATCTTAGCATGTAACATGGCATTTTCATTTCTAAGATTGGAAATAGTAACATTGCAAACATCTAATTCCTTAGTCTTAGCAATTAATTTATCATTCTCAATCTTAAGGCTAGAAAGTGATGCATTCAACTTGTCAATCTTAGTAATCAAACTAGCATTATCATTTCTAAGACTAACAATTGAATCATCACAAACATCTAACTTCTCAACCTTAGCAATTAATTTTTCATTCTCGTTTCTAAGGTTAGAAATAGTGTCATGGCAAATGCTAAGCTCACTAGTTAATTTTTCACATTTTTCTACTTCCTGAGCATAAGCATTTTTAACCTTAACATTCTTCTTGTTTTCCTTAATAAGGAAGTCCTCTTGGCTATCCAAGAGTTCATCCTTCTCATGAATGTCACCAATTAATTCATTCAATTTTTCCTTTTGTTGCATGTTTAGGTTGGCAAAAAGAGCAAACAAATTTTCTTCATCGTCACTAGAGTTATCCTCATCACTAGATGTTGCATATTTAGTGGAGGCTCTAAATTTACCTTCTTTTTGCCGTCTTTTGCCATAAGGCACTTGTGGTCGACGTTGGGGAAGAGGAGGCCCTTGTTGACGGCGATGTTGGCGGCGTCCTCGTCGGAGGAGGAGTTGGTGGAGCTCTCGTCGGAGTCCCACTCCCGGCATATATGGGCATCACCGCCCTTCTTCTTGTAATATCTCTTATTTTCCTTCCTATTTCCCTTTTTGTCGTCACCCTTGTCACTGTCACTAGATAATGAACATTTAGCAATGAAATGACTGGGCTTACCACACTTGTAGCAAATTTTCTTGGAGCGGGACTTGTAATCCTTCCCCCTCCTTTGCTTGAGGATTTGGCAAAAGCTTTTGATGATTAAAGCCATCTCCTCATTGTCGAGTTTGGAGGCATTGATGGGACCCTACTCTATGTAGAATCCTTCTTTTCTTCTTCCGTTGCCTTGAATGCAACGAGTTGCACCTCGGGTGTTGAGGTGGCGCCTCGCTTGATGATTTGTTTAGAGCCTTTGATCATCAATTCAAAGCTCACAAACTTTCCTATCACTTCCTTGGGAGACATTAGCTTATATCTAGGATCACCACGAATTAATTGAACTTGAGTAGGATTAAGAAAAACGAGTGATCTAAGAATAACCTTGACCATTTCATGGTCATCCCATTTTGTGCTCCCGAGGTTGCGCACTTGGTTCACCAAGGTCTTGAGCCGGTTGTACATAGCTTGAGGCTCCTCCCCTTGGTTGAGCATGAACCGACTGAGCTCCCCCTCGATCGTTTCCCGCTTGGTGATCTTGGTCACCTCATCTCCTTCGTGTGCGGTCTTGAGTACGTCCCAAATCTCTTTGGCACTCTTCAACCCTTGCACCTTATTATACTCCTCTCGACTTAGAGAGGCAAGGAGTATAGTTGTGGCTTGGGAGTTGAAGTGCCGGATTTGGGCAACTTCGTCCGAATCATATCCTTCATCCCCCATGGATGGTACCTGTACTCCAAACTCAACAACATCCCAAATACTAGTGTGGAGTGAGGTTAGGTGATGCCTCATTTTATCACTCCACATACAATAATCTACACCGTAAAAAACCGGTGGTTTGCCTAATGGGACAGAAAGTAATGGAGTACGTTTAGAAATGCGAGGGTAGAGTAAGGGGATCTTACTAAACTTCTTGCGCTCATGGCGCTTAGAAGTGACGGACGGTGTGTCGGAGCCGGAGGTAGACGGCGACGAAGAGTCGGTCTCATAGTAGACCACCTTCTTCATCTTCTTTTTCTTGTCACCGCTCCGATGCGACTTGGTGTATGAAGGGGATCCTTTCCCCTTGTTGTCGGACTCTCCCGATGGAGTCTTCCCATGGCTTGTGGCGGGCTTCTCGCCGGTCACCACCTCCTTCTTGGCGTGATCTCCCGACATCACTTCGAGCGGTTAGGCTCTAATGAAGAACCGGCTTTGATACCAATTGAAAGTCGCCTAGAGGGGGCGAATAGGTGGAATCTGAAAATTATAAACTTAAGCATACACTACAAGCCGAGGTTAGCGTTAGAAATAAAATCGAGTCCGAAAGATAGGGCAAAAACAAATCACAAGCAAATGAAGAGTGTGACACGGTGATTTGTTTTACCGAGGTTCGGTTCTTTCAAACCTACTCCCCGTTGAGGTGGTCACAAAGACCGGGTCTCTTTCAACCCTTTCCCTCTCTCAAACGGTCACCTAGACCGAGTGAGCTTCTCTTTTCAATCAATTGGGACACTTAGTCCCCACAAGGACCACCACACAATTGGTGTCTCTTGCCTTAATTACAAATGACTTGGGAACAAGAAATGGGGAAGAAGAAAAGCGATCCAAGCGCAAGAGCTCAAAAGAACACGGCAAAACTCTCTCTTCTAGTAACTATTGCTTTGAGTGAAATTGGGACTTGGAGAGATTTTGATTCACTCTAATTGTGTCTTGTATTGAATGCACTAGCTCTTATATTGAATGTGTTGGCCGAAAACTTGGATGCCTTGAAGTGTGGTGGTTGGGGGGTATTTATAGCCCCAACCACCAAAGTGGTCGTTGGGGAACTCTGCTGTCGACGGGTGCACCGGACAGTCCGGTGCGCCACCGGACACTGTCCGGTGCGCCAGCCACGTCACCCAACCATTAGGGTTCGACCGTTGGAGCTTCTGACAGCTGGTCCACCGGACAGTCCGATGGTGCACTGGACAGGTTCTGTTCACTGTCTAGTGTGCCTTCTGGCGCCTGCTCTAACTCTGTGCGCGCAGTTCGCACTGTTCACTGTTTACTGTTCACTTCTGTAGTCGACCGTTGGCGCAGTAGCCGTTGCTCCCACTGGCACACCGGACAGTCCGATGCTACACCGGACAGTCCGGTGAATTATAGTAGAAAGCAATTTCCGAAACCCAAAGCTGAGCAGTTCAGAGTGATTCTCCCCGGTGCACCGGACACTGTCTGGTGGCATACCGGATAGTCCGGTGCGCCAGACCAGGGCAGCCTTCGGTTGATTCTTGCTCCTTTCTTTTGAACCCTATCTTGGACTTTTTATTGATTTGTGTTGAGCCTTTGGCACCTGTAGAACTTATAATCTAGAGCAAACTAGTTAGTTCAATTATTTGTGTTGGGCAATTCAACCACCAAAATCATTTTGGAAAAGGTTTGACCCTATTTCCCTTTCAGCGAGTTCATCAGAGGAGAGTTATTACAGACCACATGAATCTGCGATCAGAACATATACTTTGACTAAGGCCAATGGATCATATTCGCAGGCGTCCCTAAGAATAGATCAAATGCCAATAAGTCAAATGTGGATATGATATTAATCCCGGGTATATCCACATCTACATCATGTAGAAGCATTCAAACCAATATGGTTACTCCTCAACGATTTCTGGCAAACTCCATATACACAGGAGTACACTCCGAACGACGGGTTCAGTTTGGCTTTTGTGCGTTTAATAGAATATTGAGGCATTACACTATATGGGCATTCCTCCCCCTAATGCCAAGATGTTCTAAAAGCGTACAGATAAAATCCCCAACCACAATCATCTAGTTTGTGGCCAATGTATGCTATTGTGGTGATTTATTTGGGAAATCTGACGCACATTACAGATAGGGGTTTTATGCAGTGAGCTTTAGACTTAGATTGATGTAGTGGCATGAATACTACATATTTGTTCTTCAATGTGAAGGATTAGTTTCAACTTCCAGCAAGACACGCAACAACAAGTCGCTTTGTGGTTACAATTCTGCAAACTTACTGTTATTATCACCAAATATATAGTCAATCATCAGGATTTAGACTGATACGCGCAACAATATGTTAGCCATAAAAACAAAATACTTTAGGGCTCATGCACACCATTTATCGTTTGGAGCAAGTAGTTGACTTCAGATCAACAAGGACAATGACCATCAGGTCTAGCGCTCACAAGAACATTCATTGGTTGCATTGTGCTTTCAAGCACATAGGAGAATTTGCGCATATATAATGGTGGTAAAGTGCACGGTATCAGGCCAATGCTGCCAAGCAGAGATTTTTATATGCAGAGACGTATAGTCCAGCTCGTTTTTATCATTGCCCATGGGTTACCCAATTACTCATACCATTCTGAAATTGGGTATCGATTTATGCAACATTTTTAGGTATTATAATTTTGAGAGAGAACTTATAACAATAATTAATTATTTGTGGTGTTGCCAGCAGGGCTAACATTTCTCCTCATATTATATACCAAATTGTTCTATATAGCATTATTTCGATCTCTTCATTGTTCAGTAAAAAGAGAAGCTTTGGAATAGAACAGACAAGGCCAAGAATTCATTTTATCTGGGAAAATCACCATATAACTGGCTTTTGATGAAGCAAATGATGATAACTGCTAGGCAAGAACAAAACAATACTGGTATCCGCCTAGGATCCATCTTCAACAACAGATATTACTGGTCTCATACGAAGAAATCATCAGGAGTAAAGAGGATACAACAGGACTCTACAAGATCTTCATATTTCCATTACAAATTATCATCACTAGTAGTCTAGTGGTCAAGACATATGACTCTTCTGGCTCCAAGGACCAAGGACATGTTAATGTCTAATTTAGCTTCAAGTTCTGTGGTGATGTGGGATTTCATAGTTATTTGTCTACTCTTCTCACTTTTGGTAGATCGGAGGTACATAATGGTAAGCATGCCAATGGGTAGAATCCAATGTAGTTCTGCTACAAAACCCTAGTTATATGTCCATTCAGGACTGACCATTACCATTTGACTTATAATGTATACCATACTCGTCAAGGGACTATCTCGAGTCAATTCAGCGACTATGAGTATTTACAATTCTGAGAGATGTATGCAACACAAGCATAAAGGTCCTAGACAAGACGAGCAAAGTGGTTCGACGGGAACACATAGTGGTTTTCACACCAACATAGTGAAAATTTTCTCAGAATAACCTGTCAGTATACTCGCAACTTCGTGTTGCTGACGATTACATGTCCTTTTATCTCATAGTTTGCTTCATGTCATTTAGCGACAAAGAGAGCAATGTGCTAACATCTGGTTGAGCAATGTATGGCTCAGATTTATAGTCTTAAATCATTTGGTAAGGCATTTTGCTTACTAATAGAATCCCAATTTGTGATGTCTTCTATGCCAAAAAGGCTTTCATGCATCATATTATATACCTTCGAGTTACTTCGAGTAAAACTTTATGAATGAGAGAGCAGAAAATTAACTTATCTGTGTTTCATTGTAGTTCAATTTATTTTCCTAGATTTACAGGCAATATAGAGCTTGATAAAGTTGTTATGGCCACTTGGCCATATATATAAATATATAATGCCACACAACATAGACAAATAAAATATAGGGCCAAACAAAGTTGTTTATAAAGGTTACACAATAATGTGACTTCATGGGCTTCAACAACCCGCCACAATCCACGCGAGTACAAGATCTAGCGTATCTGGCATCAACATAAGTGCGGCAATTAGGGCAACGACAATTCATCAAACATTTGTATCCAGCGCAATAGACGCGGTTGTGGCTTGGTAGTTGGGGTACACGATAAGTACACGCAACAGACACAACAGGCGCAACAAGCACAATTGTGACTCAATAGTTGTGACACACATGCAATGCCTTCAGGGCCCACGAAAAATGTGTGACTCGGCGATGACGGTCCGACTCAACGAGAGCGATCCGATTAAGCGAGAGCACGACATAGCAATCACATGACGCAGCCAAATTCGAACGGCACAAATATTGTGTCGTGTTGCCAGGGTGCAGTCAATATTCAGCTAATGCCATAACTCAGCCGATAATAACATAGTTTAATTAGTGTGTCCGAGTACTCACTATAATATTTAATCGCTCGGCGTGAATCAGAAACTCAAAGCACCACAAATATTTAGAGCGGTTTAATTATGCATAGTATAACCTTCACATGAATTTCAAATAATTTTCTGCTATTTACTACAGAAAATAAAGCAGAAAAATAATGCTGAAATTAATACACTAACATAAACACATCAAGTGCAAAATGTATTTCCTCATTCTAAAGCATGTATTTTTTTCTACTAATTATTTACTACAGGAAATAATTAATTAATATATAAACTGCAACTTTAAACATGCTTTAATCTAATTGCTATTTGCAACAGAAAATAAATAGTATAAATAACATAGAGCATGCAAAAAAATGTACTAAAGTTGATTAATTCAACAGGAATTTATGGGGAAAAATTATCCCATTAGTTACAACTATATTTTTCGTTAATGGACGAGATGATGCATGCAGGTCATGCATGGATATTAGCCATAACGTCCTTATGCCATTATTGGCCGTAAGTAGTGTATCAGCCAAAAATATCTCAATTTGCATGCGAGGCACATAACCCAAAACCGTTTTGATCGGGTAAAGGAGCCCAAAAATATCTCAAGCATGCATGCAGCCATGAAAGTAGGAATAGGACTAAGTCCTCTCGCACATGATCGCTCCGCACATCGTGGGGAGTGAGGAGTGCCGAATGCAGATCTGTGACCAGAGAGAGGCTTCGATCTCACCAGCCTAATCCTGGATCCTGCTTGCCGGGTGCTGCAGGCACCCGCAGTCTCAGTTCGATAGGCATGGTGGCCGTCGTGGGCACGGGTGCGGCTGTCGGCACGCAGAACGGCGCAAGCGGCTCTAGTGCGGGCGTGGCTCCAATACGGCTCCGGCACAGGCAAGGCGTGGCTGCTGGCCCGCAGTGCTTCTCGCTGCGCGGGCGCAACACCACTACGTCGATGGCAGTTCGTCGCGCATGAATAACAATCCGTACACAACAACGGATCAACCAATAAACATACCGCTCGTGCATAGAGGGAGAATCGAAAGCTGTCGCGTAGGACAGTTCGGCTAAGCCAAGAGACTTGTCGGTTTGATGAAGAGTTGATGTAGATCTTATCCCGCAGCAACATCGAGGTAGAGCGTGCTGATAACGTGTTTAGAACTACGTTACCACGGATCACCAGATTCGCACCCTTCCCTCCTGTCAGCAGATTAGGCGCGAAAAGTCGTGGAAGACCCATATCCCTTCCCAAAAGCACGACAGTGAAACACATGAGACACAAGATGTAGGATTGGGTCTCTGACCTCTTTTTCTTCTCTGTCTTATGAGAGGATGTACATGTTCCTTATATAGAGATGTGAGACCCCTCAGAGACAAAGCAGATATTTGCCCACATAACTCTAACTAGTGTTACTTAACAGGAACGTCTAGATGCATAGAAAATATAGAGAAAATAACAATAACTAAGGACAAGTTTTTACGTATTCTAAAAAGAAAAATATAGGGAAAATAACAATAACTATGGACGAGCAAATAGATAGAAGTTTTTACGTATTCTAAAAAAACCAAGTGTATTACATGTATGATCGGAATCAAGTACTAGTGGTAAAATAAATTACTCTTTATTTTTATTTATTTATCACGTTTTAGTTAAAATAAACTAGCCGACAACACCTATTGAAAACGAAAATAGTAATATTTTTTTCTCTCAACTAGATTTTCGTAAGACTCCGTTTGTTTCGTTGGAATTGAATTCTATTTTAATAATTATAATTTAGATAAAACTGATTAAGTTCATATATTTACATATATATATTTATATATTATATTTATATATTATATTTATATATGTAATATAATTGTATATTATCCTAAATTATTTGGGAGAGATAGTTATATACTATATTTATGATATAACGAAGCAGAAGAGTGTACTATAAGTTGTACATCGAAAAAATAACATATAAATCTATAAAATTAATTTTCATTACCCTATAAATTGTGATAGACTTATATGATAAGTTTGAAAAGTGGTGGAATGTCACATTCTAAAGTGAGATTACAATTTCTCAAAATGAAAAGAAACAAATGAAACCTAATATTTTTTTCTCTCAGCTAGCTCTTTAGCGAGGCAACGCAGGGCACGCGCGCGGTTCACACCTAATCAAAATTTATATAAATTAGAGAAACAATCCAGTTTAAAATCAGCAGAAACGAAAGGCCTAATGTATATTTTGACTTGCTATAATTTAATCTGACTCAATTCAATCCAATCTATATGTTTTAACTATAAAACGAAAGCCTTAAAATAGGGCGAGCGAATTTCCTGGGCGGGGAAATTTCTCGCGCGCCAGACAGGAAAGCACGCCAACGCACGTGCCTGCCGCGCGGTCTCTCTGCACCTCGATCTCTCCGAGACGGTCCAAATGTGAAATGTCTGACCCAGAATTTCTTGGCCAGTAGGCCGAAAATCCCAATAGTAAGCCTATGGCCCTGTTTATTTTGTTTTATAAAATAATCTGTCTAGATTTTATAATAGAGCGTAAATAATTTAGCAGATATTCAGATTATATAATCTGAATTCTATATTATGATAATCTCATTATCTTCTAAAAATAGCTTATTTGATATTATTTTTTCAAAAGAACCACTATGTTATGTTCACAAAATTAAATTATGTCTGCCATTTTCGTTCTTCCCCAAATCAGTTTTCGTTCTTCCCCCAAATCAGTTTTGTTCACAAAATTATGTCTGCCATTTTTGTTCTTTCCCCAAACCACACAGGGTACTGTTGCTTTACTTTGTCTGAAAAATCAAGTCTTTCATATAATCTGGTCATCGAGATAACTACATAGAATATATAGTAGAATATATAATCTAAATTAATCTGGTCATCGAACTACATAGAATATATAATCTAAATTATATAATCTATAAGCTGAAATATATATAATCTAAATTATATATAATCTATAAGCTGCAATAACCCGAACCAAGCCTCCAAGCTTCAATAATCTAATTTCTCCCACACTCCCGTTTCAAGTGCTACTTCAACCAAAAGGAGCAAAGCAATTGTCACTTGAGATATTTTACATAAAAAATAGATTTCTTTCATTCACCTCGTCATGTTATTAAACATAGTAGAAGCTCGTATTTAATAATACAATAATACACACTCCACTTCAATGCAGCCCTATCATACGCTTTTGTCTTATAATTCATTTTTCCTTCAACTTCTTATCATTTGATGAACTTTTGTATGATCTCTATCTCTATCATGTTATATCTTGTCGATCATCATGGAGTAGACTCTAACCAACTATACTCAATAAAAGCATGAGTCTATAGTTGGCACTCAATTATAGAATAAACCAAACTAATGTCAATCTTGGCACGATGATGGTCAATATGACCTGCCCGCATATGGTCATTGGGGCGAGCACTACACTAAAATAGCACGTAAATACTCAACCATACAAATTTGTAATAGTTACTGTGCTATGCCTCATCTAATTCTTAAGTACATTATGAAAATTTAAACTTTTATGAAGTAGTACACAAAATATATCATTTGTACATTACAAACGGATAAAACAAAGTATAGAGATATCACAAACAAACTGTGCATGTACGACGTACGTGCGCGTCAACCGTCAACACTGCTTCTGCGTGGGCCGGGTCCATTCAGCTGGCCCAGCAGGGGTGGCCGCTAGCAGCAGCGTCCTTCCCCATCTCGCGTCGCGCCAGCATCTCGGCGAGCGCGCGGGAGTGCGGCCACTCGGGATTCCCGCGCGCCGCGGCCTCCCTGAACATGGCCTCGGCGCGCGCGAGCGAGTCGTCCACCGTGTCCTGCACCGTCTGCCCCTGCGCGTCCGCGTACCGGTCCGCGGCGCTGCCGTCGGTGGCGCGCGTGATGGGCTTCCTCGTGTCCGCGAACTCCACCTCCGCCAGCGGCGACGGCTTGTGCGTCCGGTAGTACTCCCTGTCCTCCTCCCTGACCTTGCGCGCCGCGGACTCCGGGCCGCCGGGCGTCGCTGCCTCGCGCGGCTCCCGCTCCCGCGAGGAGGAGGAGGAGGAGGAAGAAGACAACCGCCGCTTCTGCGTGAACGACGCGGCTCCCGCCGGGTCCGCGAGCTCGTGCTCGGACCCGGCCAGTGGCGGCTTCTTCCCTGAGGGAGCGAACGGCGGGACGCGCTCCGCCGCTTTTCCTCTTGGGTGCTTGCCAACGCGACCCCCCGCGCCGGTGGCCTCCTCGGCGCCGGAGAACCGCGGCGGCCGGTCCGTGTAGTCGTCACTCGGCGCGTCTCCGGAGTGCACTGCCGCGTCGCCCGCGCCGCCGGCTTCCGTCGAGGCGGACAGCAGGCGGCGGCGCGCAGCAACCAGGAAGCCGTCTTTGGCGGCTGGGGCCGACGGACTCGTGACTACCAGGCGGAGTGCTCGTGCCGTTGCCATCCTAGTACTAGACTTGTCTTCTTGCAAAACTAGTGACTACCAGGCGGATCAGCTCGGCGGTGCTAGGGACAACTACACTACCCTACCTGCGGCGGCGATGATGGCTATAAGTTACATAAGTATATATAGTCATATCCGCCGCCCCCCGGCGGCGAGAAGATCGTCTAGAGGTGTGCCGGAGCGGGAGGGTGGTGGACGCGTGGCGGGGCTCCGGGGAGAATCGCGAATGAGGTGGAAGACACGAGTCTTCCGTGGAGAAAGACGCGCCATTTCATCAGGAACGTTCGAGGCGGTGGTGGCGGCAAAGCGGGGGGGGCATGTGGGCCGGGGTGACTACCAAAAAAAAGAAACCTGGGCCAGCGAAAGTAGTATTGGGCTGATAAAAACGCGGCTGCTGTAATAATATTTCAGACGGGCCGTGTTGTCGTAGCCACGAGGGACGATGGCGCGCGATGCGGGCTAAAAAGGCTTCCACGGGCCAACACAGCGGCATGCCCACGTTAACAGCACGTGCAGCTGCACGTTACGCCGTCACATCCACCAGCACAGCACGTAATGTAACGTGTCAGTGGCGTTGCTTTCCGGCCTGCGTTCCAGGCTTTCTTGCTGTGCACTGCATGCCTCATTCATGAGCCTTCCTGGATTGGATTGGAGCAGTTGCAATTTGCGAGGCAAGTGCGTCGGTGGTGCATGGGCAAGCACTGCCCTGACGCTGGTCCAGGCACAGGCCGCAGGACAGTCCTAGTGCGGATACAGTGTGCCTCCTCTCTCTCTCTCTCTAGTCTCTATACTGTACATAATAGTCATAAAATGGACTATAGCTCATCTCGACAGCAAAACATACTACAGCTATTTATAATTTGCAGCGGATTCAATGCGATGAATGTGACTGAACAGTACGTACTGCTCGTCTCTCATCTCTGTGAAAACAAAACAAACAAAAGAACAATATTTGTCATCTCACAACTCACGTACTGCTAAGAGTATACTGCTACATAATACGACACGACGCGACAGGAGGGAAGGGGGACTTGTCCCAGACAGAATTAAAAGAATTGCTCGTTGCTCGCAGAATGATGATCTAAAACCTGCATGCATGGCTTGACGCGACGGCACACAGCGTACAGGGCGCGCGGTGCATGCAAAGCCGTTTCACGTGCCCGTGCTGACGTTGGTGTACGTGCATGTAGTGTACATGTAAACCCAGCAAGTCAAAGATTCGGGCACCGAAACAGAATACTCCCATACTACTATACCAGCTACTAATAATAATATAAATTATTAATGTTATAATTAATTGCCTCAAAAAATAATATTATAATTCAGCACGGGGCACTACCACTATGAAGGCAAACAACATCATCTATCGCCGCACGTATACGTACGAAGGCTCGTGACGACACGCAGCCCACGGGATATGTCTTGTGTGTTAATCCATCCGCCATCCATATACAAGTGCGCGCACATGTACGCCAGTGTTTATGTCCGGCTATTATTGTATTAGCATGTTCAAAGAATGGTTAAACATATACTCACATTGGAGAGTGTTGATGCCTAAGGATAACAGAGAATCTAGCTAGCTAAAACCTAAAAATTTACTCGACATCCATTCTCACGCACAGACACGTACGATACAACATTAGAGCAGGAATACAATACACACACTCCGGCCGTGACCGTGAGTAGATCACAGGTCCTCGCTATAACTATATATGGCACACATGGCCTGTACGTAATAAGAGCATATATACTCTGGTGCAGTGTTTTTGGCCCTTTAGAAGTTGGAATCTGGGGCCGGTCTAGGATTTAGAGAACGTGTATTCGATGTAATTATACATGGCGTCCTTCGCTGTTGGCGTAGATGTGGTGCACCGGTTGGTCCCTAGCTTGTGACGACGTGATATGAGAGCTCTTGGCCTGCCCTATCGCACACCGAGGTCGAAAAGGTCCTGACTCTCTTTAGGGCGTGTTCGGTTACACCAATCCAGAGGGGGATTGGAGGGGTTTAAATCCCCTTCTAGTCAAAAATGACTAGAAGGGGATTTAAACCCCTCCAATCTATATGGATTGAAAATAACCGAATAAGCCCTTATGAGTTTTTCTCTCGCTCGGACTATCCACCTAGGGGAGTTTGTCCAAAAGCGTTGCGGCGACCACGACGTTTTGGTTTGCTCGAGGGAAACGAGTCAGCCTGCCCTCTGCCGCAGTCTAGGCAGCGGCAGACGCTCATAATCGTGACATGCCTTCGCCCTGCAACTCGATGTGGCCAATACCCATACGACCTCAGTACGAGCAGGTCGCGGTGCGCTTTGAGGCATGTATTCCTCCATAGGGGGGCCAAGCCGGAGGTCGCCGAAACCTCTTGCAGCGTTTGGTAAGCCACTCGCCGAAGGAGCTAGGGCTTCACGGGCCCTATCATCGCCCCTTCCTTGTTGACAACGAAATCAAGAATCCCAAAACAGATGACGTTTTAGGGGTCCAGACTTTATCGTTGTCATTGTTTGCCATTCGGAGCTTGAAGAACTTCGTCGAGAACGCGCAAGACCCCTACTAGGCGCGCCAAATGTCGATGTTTTGAACCTCGCTCCAACGAGTAAATTTCTGTGTGCGCATTTCGAGCTCTAAAGATTTATACCGGTTCGAGCAGAATGTCCCTACATCTAGTCATCGACGGCTTGCGGTACTGGCATCATTGTTGCTCAATGTTCGTAGTAGGGTTACAAGCGGGCGAGAGACGGTGGAGAGGCTCCCATGTCTCTTTGTCGTGGAGGAGGTGGAGCTAAGGGCTACAGACTATGAGTTCCTAACTAAGTATTGGAATGGTGGTGGGGTTCCGATCTCTAGGTCCTCATCGACGCGTCCTCCTTCCTCTCGTAGGTCTGTCATCTTTGCTTTATGGGTGTCCGTCTAGGCGTCTTCTCGTATATCTATCCCCTCGTATACAGGGACCGACCTCCTCCCTTTATAAGCCAAGGAGGGGGTCAGCCGGCGGTGGCTTCCTTAAGAAGAAGTCATCGGGCGATGGTAAACCCGAGTGTTCTACCACGAGATGAAGTCCCACGCGCCCATGGCCCCTGGGTTGTCCAGTATTCTTGTATTCTTTATAGCGGACAACGCGGGCAGCATGGGGCCCGAGCGCCATCACTCGAGCTACACCGAATCTTGGACTCCGTAGCTTGGGGCTTGGTGTGCCTTATGAAAGTCGCCTAGAGGGGGGTGAATAGGCGGAATCTAAAAATTATAAACTTAAGCACACACTACAAGCCGGGGTTAGCGTTAGAATAAAAATCGAGTCCGAAAGAGAGGGCAAAAAACAAATCACAAGGAAATGAGGCGGATGACACGGTGATTTATTTTACCGAGGTTCGGTTCTTGCAAACCTACTCCCTGTTGAGGTGGTCACAAAGACCGGGTCTCTTTCAACCCTTTCCCTCTCTCAAACGGTCACCTAGACCGAGTGAGCTTTTCTCCTTAATCAAACGGGTCACTTAGACCCCTACAAGGACCACCACAACTTGGTGTCTCTTGCTTTGATTACAAGTGTCTTGAGAACAAGAAAGAGGAAGAAGAAAAGCGATCCAAGCGCAAGAGCTCAAAGAACACGAGCAAAACTCTCTCTAGTCACTAATTGCTTTGAGTGGAATTGGGACTTGGAGAGGCTTTGATTCAATCTATTTGTGTCTTGTATTGAATGCATTAGCTCTTGTATTGAGTGAGATATCTGAAAAACTTGGATACCTTGAATGGTGGTGGTTGGGGGGTATTTATAGCCCCACCCACCAAAATGGCCGTTGGGGAGGCTGTCTATCGATAGGCGCACCGGACAGTTCGGTGCGCCACCGGACACTGTCCGGTGCACCAGTCACGTCACCCAACCGTTAGGGTTCGACCGTTGGAGCTCTGACAGCTTGGGCCACCGGACAGTCCGGTGGTGCACCGGACAGTCACTGTTTACTGTCCGGTGCGCCTTCTGGCGCCTGCTCTGACTCTGCGCGAACTATCCGCGCATTGTAGCGCTTTTCAGATTTCCGTTGGAGTCGACCGTTGCGTTGTAGTCGTTGCTCCGCTGGTACACCGGACAGTCCGGTGCCACACCGGACAGTCCGGTGAATTATAGCGAAGTGGCATTTTCAGAAACCTGAAGGTGGCAAGTTTGAGTTGATCCACCCTGGTGCACCGGATACTGTCCGGTGGTGCACCAGATATTGTCCGGTGGTGCACCAGACAATGTCCGGTGGCACACCGGATAGTCCGGTGCGCCAGACTAGGGCAGCCTTCGGTTTCTTATGCTACTTTCTTTTTTGAACCCTAACTTGTTCTTTTTATTGGTTTGTGTTGAACCTATGGCACCTGTGGAACATATAATCTAGAGCAAACTAGTTAGTCCAATTGTTTGTGTTGGGAAATTCAACCACCAAAATTATTTAGGAAAAGGTTTGGCCCTATTTCCCTTTCAATCTCCCCCTTTTTGGTGATTGATGCCAACACAAACCAAAGCAAATATATAAGTGCAGAATTGAACTAGTTTGCATAATGTAAGTGCATAGGTTACTTAGAATTAAACCAATATATTATTTCAATAGATATGCATGGATTGCTTTCTTCTATTTTAACATTTTGGACCACACTTGCACCACTAGTTTTGTTTTTGCAAATTCTTTGGAAAATTCTTTTCAAAATCCTTTTGCAAATAGTCAAAGGTATATGAGTAAGATTGTAAGAAGCATTTTCAAGATTTGAAATTTTATCCCCCTGTTTCAAATGCTTTTCCTTTGACTCAAACAAAACTCCCCCTGGATGAAATTCTCCTCTTAGTGTTCAAGAGGGTTTTATCAATATGAAAAGATTTAGATACCAATTGAAAAATCCTTCTTTGAATATATCAATATAGATACTAATTGAGATATAATTTCTAGGGGAATACCAATTTTGAAAGATATTAACAAGATACCAACTGAAAACTTTATTTTGAAATTTTTTGAAATTGGTGATGGTGCGGTCCTTTTACTTTGGGCTAATACTCTCTCCCCCTTTGGCATTAATCGCCAAAAACGGAGACTTTGTAAGCCCTTAGTAAATTCTCTCCCTCTTTGGCAAACAATATATGAGTGAAAGATTATACCAATGTGGAGAGATGGCGGAATACCGACAAAGAGTAGATAATACCGATGGAGTTGAGTGGAAGCGTCGTCTTTGCTGAATACTCCATTTCCCTTTCAATTCTATGACTAAGCATGAGAATACACTTGAAAACACATTAGTCATAGACATAAAAGAGATATGATCAAAGGTATATAAATGAGCTATGTGTGCAAAGTATCCATCAAAGTTCCGAGAATCAAGTATATTTAGCTCATTCCTAAGTTTGGTAAAGGTTTTCTCATCTAGTGGTTTGGTAAAGATATCGGCAAGTTGTTCTTTGGTGTTAATATAGGCTATCTCGATATCCCCCCTTTGTTGGTGATCTCTCAAAAAGTGATACCGAATGGCTATATGCTTAGTGCGGCTGTGTTCAACGGGATTATTCGCCATGTGGATTGCACTCTCATTATCACATAGAAGAGGGACTTTGCTAAATTTGTAGCCATAGTCCCTGAGGGTTTGCCTCATCCAAAGCAATTGCGCGCAACAATGGCCTGCGACAATATACTCGGCTTCGGCGGTAGAAAGAGCTACTGAGTTTTGTTTCTTTGAAGCCCAAGACACCAGGGATCTCCCTAGAAACTGACAAGTCCCTGATGTGCTCTTCCTATCAATTTTACACCCTGCCCAATCAGCATCTGAATATCCTAATAAATCAAAAGAGGATCCCTTGGGGTACCAAAGACCAAACTTAGGAGTATAAACTAAATATCTCAAGATTCTTTTCACGGCCCTAAGGTGAACTTCCTTAGGATCGGCTTGGAATCTTGCACACATGCATACAGAAAGCATAATATCCGGTCGAGATGCACATAAGTAGAGTAAAGATCCTATCATCGATCGGTATACCTTTTGATCTACGGATTTACCTCCCGTGTCGAGGTCGAGATGCCCATTGGTTCCCATGGGTGTCTTGATGGGTTTGGCATCCTTCATTCTAAACTTGGTGAGTATGTCTTGAATGTACTTTGTTTAGCTGATGAAGGTGCCCTCTTGGAGTTGTTTGATTTGAAATCCTAGGAAATACTTCAACTCCACCATCATAGACATCTCGAATTTTTGTACCATGATCCTACTAAACTCTTCACAAGTAGATTTGTTAGTAGACCCAAATATAATATCATCAACATAAATTTGGCGTACAAACAAATCTTTTGCAATAGTTTTAGTAAGGAGAGTAGGATCGGCTTTTCCGACTTTGAAGCCATTAGTGATAAGAAAATCTCGAAGGCATTCATACCATGCTCTTGGGGCTTGCTTGAGCCCATAAAGCGCCTTTGAGAGTTTGTAAACATGGTTAGGGTACTCACTATCTTCAAAGCCGGGAGGTTGCTCAACATAGACCTCTTCCTTGATTGGTCCATTGAGGAAGGCACTCTTCACGTCCATTTGATATAGCTTAAAGCCATGGTAAGTAGCATAGGCAAGTAATATACGAATTGACTCAAGCCTAGCTATGGGTGCATAAGTTTCACCGAAATCCAAACCTTCGACTTGCGAATAGCCTTTGGCCACAAGTCATGCTTTGTTCCTTATGACCACACCATGCTCATCTTGCTTGTTGCGGAATACCCATTTGGTACCTACAACATTTTGGTTAGGACATGGAACTAAATGCCATACCTCATTCCTTATGAAGTTGTTGAGCTCCTCTTGCATTGCCAACACCCAATCTGAATCTCTAAATGCATCTTCCACCCTGTATGGCTCAATAAAAATGTGTGACTCGAGATCGAGTGGTTACCCCCTTATGAATATCGCCAATGATGGTGTTCATGGGGTGATCTCTTTAAATCACTTGGTGGACTCTTGGGTGAGGCGGTCTTGGACCCTGATCATCTTCCTTGTCTTGATCATTGGCATCTCCCCCTTGATCATTGTCCTCCTCTTGAGGTGGCTCATCTTCTTGATCTTCTTCTTCATTATCTTGAGCCTGTTCCTCATCTTGAGTTGGTGGAGATGCTTGATTCGAAGATGATGGTTGATCTTGTGCTTGTGGAGGCTCTTCGGATTCCAGTGAGGAGTTCATATGATGTCTTCTTGAGGATTCAACGAAGATAGAGCAGGTTGATGGAGTAGCAGGCGGTGTTAATCGCCTCGGCCCAAAACTGGTCCGGAGTCTTGTACTCATCAAGCATGGTCCTCGCTATGTCAAGTAGAGTTCTATTCTTCCTTTCCACTACACCATTTTATTGTGGCGTGTAGGGAGAGGAGAACTCATGCTTGATGCCCTCCTCCTCAAGAAAGCCTTCAATTTGTGAATTTTTTCAAGCTCTCTTGGGTTTGAGATTCTCAGTCCGAACTCATTTTGAGCCCGTCTCAAGAATCCTTTCAAGGTCTCTTGGGTTTGAGATTTTTCCTGCAAAAAGATTACCCAAGTGAAGCGAGAATAATCATCCACAATTACAAGACAATACTTACTCCCACCGATGCTTATGTAAGCTATCGGGCCGAATAAATGCATGTGGAGTAGCTCAAGCGGCCTGTCGGTCATCATGATGTTCTTGTGTGGACGATGGGCACCAACTTGCTTTCCTGCTTGACATGCGCTACAAATCCTATCTTTCTCAAAATGAACATTTGTTAGTCCCAAAATGTGTTCTCCCTTTAGAAGCTTGTGAAGGTTCTTCATTCTAACGTGGGCTAGTCGGCGATGTCAGAGCCAACCCATATTAGTCTTAGCAATTAAGCAAGTGTCGAGTTCAGCTCTATTGAAATCAACTAAATATAGCTGACCTCTAACACTCCCTTAAATGTTATTGAATCATCACTTCTTCTAAAGACAGTAACACCTAAATCTGTAAAAAGATAGTTGTAACCCATTTTGCATAATTGAGAAACTGAAAGCAAGTTATAATGTAATGAATCTACAAGAAAAACATTGGAAATAGAATGGTCAGGTGATATAGCAATTTTACCAAGTCCTTTGACCAAACCTTGATTTCCATCCCCGAATGTGATGGCTCTTTGGGGATCTTGATTTTTCTTATAGGAGGAGAACATCCTTTTCTTCCCAATCATGTGGTTTGTGCACCCGCTATCAATGATCCAACTTGAGCCCCTGGATACATAAACCTACAAAACAATTTAGGCCTTGTTCTTAGGTACCCAAACGGTCTTGGGTCCTTTCACATTAGAAACAAGCACCTTGGGTACCCAAACACAAGTCTTTAAGCCCTTGTGTTTGGCCCCAATACATTTGACAACTACTTTGCCTGATTTGTTAGTTAAAACATAATAAGCATCAAAAGTCTTAAATGAAACAATAGGCCCATTTGATGTAGTAGGAGTTTTCTTTTTAGGCAATTTAACATGAGTGGATTTCCTAGAACTAGACGCCTCACTCTTATACATAAAAGCATGATGAGAGCCAGAGTGGGATTTCCTAGAATGAATTCTCCTAATTTTGTGTTCGGGATAACCAGCAGGATATAAAATGTAAACCTCGTTATCCTGAACCATGGGAGCTTTGCCCTTAACAAAGTTAGATAATTTCTTAGGGGCATTGAGCTTGACATTGTCTCCCTGTTGGAAGCCAATGCCATCCTTAATGCTAGGGCGTCTCCCATTATAGAGCATGCTTCTAGCAAATTTAAAATTTTCATTTTCTAAGTCATGCTCATTAATTTTAGCACTAAGTTGAGCTATGTGATCATTTTGTTGTTTAATTAAGGCTATGTGATCATGGATAGCATCAACATTAATATCTCTACATCTAGTACAAATAGTAACATGATCAATACTAGATATAGAGGGTTTGCAAGCATTTAATTCATCAATCTTAGCATGTAACATGGCATTCTCATTTCTAAGATTGGAAATAGCGTCATTGCAAACATTTAAATCTTTAGCCTTAGCAATTAATTTTTCATTCTCAATCTTAAGACTAGTAATTGATTCATTCAACTTGTCAATTTTAGCAATTAAACTAACATTATCATTTCTAAGATTGACAATTGAATCATCACATATATTTGACTTCTCAACCTTAGCAATCAAATTAGCATTCTCAATTCTAAGGTTGGAGAGAGTGTCATGGCAAGTGCTAAGCTCATTAGTCAATTTTTTCACATTTTTCTATCTCCTGAGCATAAGCATTTCTAACTTTAACATGCTTTTTGTTTTCCTTAATTAGGAATTCCTCTTGGCTATCTGAAAGGGAAATAGGCTCACACCTTTTCCTAATTGATTTTGGTGGTTGAATTGCCCAACACAAATAATTGGACTAACTAGTTTGCTCTAGATTATAAGTTGTACAGGTGCCAAAGGTTCACAATAGACCAATAAAATGACCAAGAAAGGGTTCAAACAAAGGGAGCCAAAGACAACCGAAGCGTGCCCTGGTCTGGCGCACCGGACTGTCCGGTGTGCCACCGGACAGTGTCCAGTGCACCAGGGAACTCAGCTCCAAACTCGTCACCTTCGGGAAAATCAGAGGGCGCTCCGCTATAATTCACCGGACTGTCCGGTGAGGCACCGGACAGTGTCCGGTGGCGCACCGGACTGTCCGGTGTGCCAGCGGAGCAACGGCTACTTCAGCACCAACGGTCGACTGCAACCGCATTCAATGCGCTACAGTGCGTGCCAGAGTCAGAGCAGCGTCAGAAGGTGCACCGGACAGTCTATAGTACTTGTCCGGTGCATCACCGGACAGCCAGAAGACCCCGCCTGTCAGAGCTCCAACGGTCGAACCCTAACGGCCGGGTGACGTGGCTGGCGCACCGGACAGTGTCTGGTGCGCCCGTCGATAGCAGCCTCCACCAAACGGCTAGTTTGGTGGTTGGGGCTATAAATACCCCAACCACCCCACCATTTATTGCATCCAAGTTTTCCACCTTCCAACACATTACAAGAGCTATAGCATTCAATTCTAGACACAACCAAAGAGATCAAATCCTCTCCCAAGTCCGGAATCACTCCAAATCAAATAGTGACTAGAGAGAGTGACATTTGTGTTCATTTGAGCTCTTACGCTTGGATTGCTTCTTTTATTTATCATTCTTTCTTGTGAACATCTCAATTGTAACCGAGGCAAGAGACACCAATTGTGTGGTAGTCCTTGCCGGGACTTAGTGTCCCGTGTGATTAAGAAGAGAAGCTCACTCGGTCTAAGTGACCGTTTGAGAGAGGGAAAGGGTTGAAAGAGACCCGGTCTTTGTGACCACCTCAACGGGGAGTAGGTTTGCAAGAACCGAACCTCGGTAAAACAAATCCTTGTGTCTCACTCTTTATTTGCTTGTGATTTGTTTTTCACCCTCTCTCTCGGACTCGCTTATATTTCTAACGGTAACCCGGCTTGTAGTTGTGCTTAAGTTTATAAATTTCAGATTCGCCCTATTCACCCCCCTCTAGGCGACTTTCAATTGGTATCAAAGTCCGGTGCTTCATTAGAGCCTAACCGCTCGAAGTGATGTCAGGAGATCACGCCAAGAAGGAGATGGTGACCGGTGACAAGCCCGCTACAAGCCACGGGAAGGCTCCATCGGGAGAGTCCCTCAACAAAGGGAAGGAGAAGGAATCCTCTTCCCTCAAGTCGCATCGGAGTGGCGACAAGAAAAAGAAGATGAGGAAAGTGGTCTACTACGAGACCGATTCTTCATCGCCATCCACTTCCGGCTCCGACGCGCCGTCCATAACTTCTAAGCGCCATGAGCGCAAGAAGTATAGTAAGATTCCCCTACGCTACCCTTGTATTTCAAAGCGTACTCCTTTACTTTCCGTTCCACTAGGCAAACCACCGGTTTTTGACGGTGAAGATTATAATATGTGGAGTGATAAAATGAGGCATCATCTAACCTCACTCCACACTAGCATTTGGAACGTTGTTGAGTTTGGTGTACAGGTACCATCCGTAGGGGATGAAGACTATGATTCGGACGAGGTAGCCCAAATCCACCACTTCAACTCCCAAGCCACTACTATACTCCTCGCCTCTCTAAGTCGAGAGGAGTATAATAAGGTGCAAGGGTTGAAGAGCGCAAAGGAAATTTGGGACGTGCTCAAGACCGCGCACGAAGGAGACAAGGTAACCAAGATCACCAAGCGGGAGACGATCGAGGGGGAGCTCGGTCGCTTCATGCTTCACCAAGGAGAGGATCCACAAGCCGTGTACAACCGCTTGAAGACCTTGGTGAACCAAGTGCGCAACCTCGGGAGCACCAAATGGGATGACCATGAGATGGTCAAGGTTATTCTAAGATCCCTCATTTTTCTTAACCCTACGCAAGTTCAATTAATTCGAGGTGATCCTAGATACAAGCTAATGTCTCCCGAGGAAGTTATAGGAAAGTTTGTGAGCTTTGAGCTAATGATTAAAGGCTCAAAGAAAATCATCGAGCAAGGCACCTCCTCCACGCCCGAGGCACAACCCGTCGCATTCAAGGCAACGGAGGAGAAAAAGGAAGAGTCTACATCAAGTAGGCTCCCCATCGATGCCTCAAAGCTCGACAATGAGGAGATAGCCTTAATCATCAAAAGCTTTCGACAAATCCTCAAGCAAAGGAGGGGGAAGGACTACAAGCCCCGCTCCAAGAAGGTTTGCTACAAGTGTGGTAAGCCCGGTCACTTTATAGCAAAATGTCCTATTTCTAGTGACAGTGACAGGGGCGACGACAAGAAGGGGAGAAGAAAGGAGAAGAAAAGATACCACAAGAAGAAGGGCGGTGATGCCCATGTTTGCCGGGAGTGGGACTCCGATGAGAGCTCCACCGACTCCTCCTCCGACGAGGACGCCGCCAACATCGTCGTCAACAAGGGACTCCTCTTCCCCAACGTTGGCCACAAGTGCCTCATGGCAAAGGACGGTAAAAAGAAGAAGGTTAAATCTAAATCCTCCACTAAATATGCCACCTTTAGTGATGAGGCTAATTCTAGTGATGATGAGGATAATTTGTTTACTCTTTTTGCCAACCTTAACATGCAACAAAAGGAAAAGTTAAATGAATTGATTAGCACTATTCATGATAAGGATGAACTCTTGGATAGCCAAGAGGACTTCCTAATTAAGGAAAATAAGAAGCATGTTAAGGTTAAGAATGCTTATGCTCTATAGATGGAAAAATGTGAAAAATTAACTAGTGAGCTAAGCACTTGCCATGATTTGATTGCCAACCTTAGGGATGAGAATGCTAGATTAATTACTAAGGTTGATTCAAATGTTTGTGATGATTCATATGCCAATCTTAGAAATGATCATGCTATTTCTATTGCTAAGATTGAAAAATTAAATGTCTCTCTTGCTAGCCTTAGAAGTGAAAATGAAAAATTAATTGCTAAGGCTAATGAATTAAATGTTTGCAATGCTTCCATTTCCAATCTTAGAGATGAAAATGCCATATTACATGCTAAGATTGTTGAATTAAATTCTTGCAAACCCTCTACATCTATCGTTGAGCATGTTTCCATTTGCACTAGATGTAGAGATGTTGACATTAATGCTATTCATGATCATATGGCTTTAATTAAACAACAAAATGATCATATAGCAATATTAGATGCTAAAATTGCTGAGCATGAGCTAGAAAATGAAAAATTTAAATTTGCTCGTAGTATGCTTTATAGTGGGAGACGCCCTGGCATCAAGGAGGGCATTGGCTTCCAAAAAGGAGACAATGTCAAACTTAATGCCTCTCCTAAAAGATTATCTAACTCTGTTAAGGGCAAGGCTCCCATGCCTCAGGATAACGAGGGTTACATTTTGTACCCTGCCGGTTATCCTGAGCATAAGATTAGGAGAATTCATTATAGAAAGTCTCACTCTGGTCCTAATCATGCTTTTATGTATAAGAGTGAGACATCTAGTTCTAGGCAATCAACCCATGCAAAATTGCCTAAGAAGAAAACTCCTAATGCATCAAATGAACCTAGTATTTCATTTAAAACCTTTGATGCATCTTATGTTTTGACTAACAAATCCGGCAAAGTAGTTGCCAAGTATGTTGGGGACAAGCACAAGGGATCAAAGACTTGTGTTTGGGTACCCAAAGTTCTTGTGTCTAATGTCAAAGGACCCAAAACTGTTTGGGTACCTAAAATCAAGAACTAAATTTGTTTTGTAGGTTTATGCATCCGGGGGCTCAAGTTGGATCATCGATAACGGGTGCACAAACCACATGACAGGGGAGAAAAAGATGTTCTCCTCCTATGAGAAAAACCAAGATCCTCAACGAGCTATCACATTTGGGGATGGAAATCAAGGTTTGGTCAAAGGATTGGGTAAAATTGCTATATCACCTGACCATTTTATTTCCAATGTTTTTCTTGTAGATTCTTTAGATTACAACTTGCTTTCTGTTTCCCAATTATGTAAAATGGGTGAAAGGGAAATAGGCTTACACCTTTTCCTAATTGATTTTGGTGGTTGAATTGCCCAACACAAATAATTGGACTAACTAGTTTGCTCTAGTCTATATGTTCTACAGGTGCCAAAGGTTCACAACAAGCCAATAAAAAGACCAAAGATGGGTTCAAATAAAGAGAGCTAAAGACAACCCAAAGGCACCCTGGTCTGGCGCACCGGACTGTCCGGTGTGCCACCGGACAATGTCCGGTGCACCAGGGAACTCGAAGCTGAACTCGCTACCTTCGGGAAAATGGAGGCCGCTCCGCTATAATTCACCGGACCGTCCGTTGTATGCACCGGATAGTGTCCGGTGGCACACCGGACTGTCCGGTGTGCCAGCGGAGCAACGACTACTTCGCGCGCAATGGTCGACTGCAACGCATTAAATGTGCGCTAGCGCGCGCAGAGGTCAGAGCACGCGCAGCAGGCGCACCGGACAGTCTACAGGACCTGTCTGGTGCGGCATCGGACAGCTCAGAGGTCCCACAAGTCAGAGCTCTAACGGTCGAACCCCAACGGCTGGCTGACGTGGCTGGCGCACCGGACAGTGTCCGGTGGCGCACCGGACTGTCCGGTGCGCCATGCGACAGCAGGCTTCCAACGACCACATTTTGGTGGTTGGGGCTATAAATACCCCAACCACCCCCCATTCAATTGCATCCAAGTTTCCAACATTCTACACATTACAAGAGCTATAGCATTCAATACAAGACACACCAAAGAGATCAAATCCTCTCCCAAGTCTCTAAATCAATTCCAATCAATAGTAACTAGTGAGAGAGTGACTTGTGTTCATTTGAGCTCTTGCGCTTGGATTGCTTCTTTTCTTTCTCATTCTTTCTTGTGAATCACTCAAATTGTAACCAAGGCAAGAGACACCAATTGTGTGGTGGTCCTTGCGGGGACTTAGTGTCCCGTGTGATTGGGAAGAGAAGCTCACTCGATCTAAGTGACCGTTTGAGAGAGGGAAAGGGTTGTAAGAGACCCGGTCTTTGTGACCACCTCAACGGGGAGTAGGTTTGCAAGAACCGAACCTCAATAAAACAAATCCCTGTGTCTCATTCCTTATTAGCTTGCGATTTGTTTTTCACCCCCTCTCTCGGACTCGATTATATTTCTAACGCTAACCCGGCTTGTAGTTGTGATTAACTTTGTAAATTTCAGTTTCGCCCTATTCACCCCCCCTCTAGGCGACTTTCAATTGGTATCAGAGCCCGGTGCTTCATTAGAGCCTAACCGCTCGAAGTGATGTCAGGAGATCACGCCAAGAAGGAAATGGTGACCGGCGACAAGCCCGCTACAAGCCTCGCGAAGGCTCCATCGGGAGAGTCCCGCAACAAAGAGAAGGAGAAGGAATCCTCTTCCCACAAGTCGCATCGGAGTGGCGACAAGAAAAAGAAGATGCAGAAGGTGGTCTACTACGAGACCGATTCTTCATCGCCATCCACCTCCGGCTCCGACGCGCCGTCCATAACTTCTAAGTGCCATGAGCACAAGAAGTATAGTAAGATTCCCCTACGCTACCCTCGTATTTCAAAGCGTACTCCTTTACTCTCCGTTCCACTAGGCAAACCACCGGTTTTTGACGGTGAATATTATAATATGTGGAGTGACAAAATGAGGCATCATCTAACCTCACTCCACACAAGCATTTGGAATGTTGTTGAGTTTGGTGTACATGTACCATCTGTAGGGGATGAAGATTATGATTTGGACGAAGTAGCCCAAATCCACCACTTCAACTCCCAAGCCACTACTATACTCCTCGCCTCTCTAAGTCGAGAGGAGTATAATAAGGTGCAAGGGTTGAAGAGCGCAAAGGAAATTTGGGACGTGCTCAAGACCGCGCACGAAGGAGACGAGGTGACCAAGATCACCAAGCGGGAGACGATCGAGGGAAGCTCGATCGCGTCATGCTTCACCAAGGGGAGGATCCACAAGCTATGTACAACCGCTTGGAGACCTTGGTGAACCAAGTGCGCAACCTCGGGAGCACAAAATGGGATGACCATGAGATGGTCAAGGTTATTCTTAGATCCCTCGTTTTTCTTAACCCTACGCAAGTTCAATTAATTCGAGGTGATCCTAGATACAAGCTAATGTCTCCCGAGGAGGTTATAGGAAAATTTGTGAGCTTTGAGCTAATGATTAAAGGCTCAAAGAAGATCATCGAGCAAGGCACCTCCTCCACGCCCGAAGCACAACCCGTCGCATTCAAGGCAATGGAGGAGAAGAAGGAAGAGTCTACACCAAGTAGGCTACCCATCGACGCCTCAAAGCTCGACAATGAGGAGATGGCTTTAATCATCAAAAGCTTTCGACAAATCCTCAAGCAAAGGAGGGGGAAGGACTACAAGCCCCGCTCCAAGAAGGTTTGCTACAAGTGTGGTAAGCCCGGTCACTTTATTGCAAAATGTCCTATTTCTTGTGACAGTGACAGGGGCGACGACAAGAAAGGGAGAAGAAAGGAAAAGAAGAGGTACGACAAGAAGTAGGGTGGCGACGCCCATGTGTGCTGCGAGTGGGACTCCGACGAGAGCTCCACCGACTCCTCCTCTGACGAGGACGCCGCCAATATCGCCGTCAACAAGGGACTTCTCTTCCCCAACGTCGGCCACAAATGCCTCATGGCAAAGGACGGCAAAAGGAAGAAGGTTAAATCTAAATCCTCCACTAAATATGCATCCTCTAGTGATGAAGACAATTCTAGTAATGAGGAGGATAATTTGTTTACCCTTTTTGCCAACCTTAACATGGAACAAAAGGAGAAGCTAAATGAATTGATTAGCGCTATTCATGATAAGGATGAACTCTTGGATAACCAAGAGGACTTCCTAATTAAGGAAAATAAGAAACATGTTAAGGTTAAGAATGCTTATGCTCTAGAAAGGGAAAAATGTGAAAAATTATCTAGTAAGCTAAGCACTTGCCATGATGTTATTGCCAACCTTAGAAATGATAATGCTAAATTAGTTGCTAAGGTTGATTCAAATGTTTGTGATGATTCATATGCCAATCTTAGAAATGATCATGCTATTTCTATTGCTAAGATTGAGAAATTAAATGCCTCTCTTGCTAGCCTTAGATGTGAAAATGAAAAATTGATTGCTAAGGCTAAAGAATTAGATGTTTGCAATGCTTCCATTTCCGATCTTAGAAGTGAAAATGATATTTTACATGCTAAGATTGTTGAACTAAAAACTTGCAAACCCTCTACATCTACCGTTGAGCATGTTTCCATTTGCACTAGATGTAGAGATGTTGATATTGATGCTATTCATGATCACATGGTTTTAATTAAACAACAAAATGATCATATAGCAAAATTAGATGCTAAAATTGCCGAGCATGAACTTCAAAATGAAAAATTTAAATTTGCTCGTAGTATGCTTTATAGTGGGAGACGCCCTGGCATCAAGGATGGCATTGGCTTCCAAAAGGGAGACAATGTCAAACTTAATGCCCCTCCTAAAAAATTATCTAACTTTGTTAAGGGCAAGGCTCCCATGCCTCAGGATAACGAGGGTTACATTTTGTACCCTGCCGGTTATCCCGAGCATAAGATTAGGAGAATTCATTCTAGGAAGTCTCACTCTGGCCGTAATCATGCTTTTATGTATAAGGGTGAGACATCTAGTGCTAGGCAATCAACTCGTGCTAAATTGCCTAAGAAGAAAACTCCTAGTTCATCAAATGAACCTAGCATTTCATTTAAAACTTTTGATGCATTCTATGTTTTGACTAACAAATCCGGCAAAATAGTTGCCAAGTATGTTGGGGGCAAACACAAGAGTTCCAAGACTTGTGTTTGGGTACCCAAAGTTCTTGTATCTAATGTCAAAGGACCCAAAACTGTTTGGGTACCTAAAATCAAGAACTAAACTTGTTTTGTAGGTTTATGCATCCGGGGGCTCAAGTTGGATCATCGATAGCAGGTGCATAAACCACATGACTGGGGAGAAGAAGATGTTCTCCTCTTATGAGAAAAACCAAGATCCCCAACGAGCTATCACATTTGGGGATGGAAATCAAGGTTTGGTCAAAGGATTGGGTAAAATTGCTATATCACCTGACCATTCCATTTCTAATGTTTTTCTTGTAGATTCTTTAGATTACAATTTGCTTTCCATATCTCAATTATGCAAAATGGGCTACAACTGTCTATTTACTGATGTTGGTGCACTGTCTTTAGAAGAAGTGATGATTCAGTAGCATTTAAGGGAGTGTTAGAGGGTCAGCTATACTTAGTTGATTTCAATAGAGCTGAACTCGACACTTGCTTAATTGCTAAGACTAACATGGGCTAGCTCTGGCATCGCCGACTAGCACATGTTGGGATGAAGAATCTTCACAAGCTTCTAAATGGAGAACACATTTTAGGACTAACCAATGTTCATTTTGAGAAAGACAGGATTTGTAGTGCATGCCAAGCTGGGAAGCAAGTTGGCGCTCATCATCCACATAAGAACATCTTGACGACTGATAGGCCACTTGAGCTCCTCCACATGGACCTATTCGGCCCGATTGCTTACATAAGCATCGGCGCGAGTAAGTACTGTCTTGTTATTGTGGATGACTATTCTCGCTTCACTTGGGTGTTCTTTTTGCAGGAAAAATCACAAACCCAAGAGACTTTAAAGGGATTCTTGAGACGGGCTCAAAATGAGTTCGGATTGAGGATCAAGAAAATTAGAAGCGATAATGGGACGGAGTTCAAGAATTCACAAATTGAAGGCTTCCTTGAGGAAAAGGGCATCAAGCACGAGTTCTCTTCTCCCTACACGCCACAACAAAATGGTGTAGTGGAGAGGAAGAATAGGACTCTATTGGACATGGCAAGAACCATGCTTGATGAGTACAAGACTTTAGATCGGTTTTGGGCCGAGGCGGTCAACACCGCTTGCTACGCCATCAACCGGTTGTATCTACACCGAATCCTCAAGAAGACATCTTACAAACTCCTAACCGGTAAAAAGCTCAATGTTTCATATTTTAGAGTCTTTGGTAGCAAATGTTTTATACTTGTTAAAAGAGGTAGAAAATCAAAATTTGCTCCTAAGGCTGTAGAAGGCTTTTTACTAGGATATGACTCAAACACAAGGGCATATAGAGTCTTTAACAAGTCCACTGGACTAGTTGAAGTTTCTTGTGACATTGTGTTTGATGAGACTAATGGCTCTCAAGTAGAGCAAGTTGATCTTGATGAATTAGATGATGAAGAGGCTCTGTGCGTCGCGCTAAGGAACATGTCCATTGGGGATGTGTGTCCTAAGGAAATCGAAGAGCCCATTCAAGCGCAAGATCAACCATCCTCCTCCATGCAAGCATCTCCTCCAACCCAAGATGATGATGAGGCTCAAGATGATGAAGAGGAAGATCAAGAAGATGAGCCACCTCAAGACGACGACAATGATCAAGGGGGAGATACAATTGATCAAGACAAGGAGGATGACCAAGTTGCAAGACTGCCACACACAAGAGTTCACCAAGCAATCCAACGAGATCACCCCGTCAACACCATCCTCGACGACATTCATAAGGGGGTAACCACTAGATCTCGTGTTGCACATTTTTGTGAGCATTACTCTTTTGTTTCCTCTATTGAACCACACAGGGTAGAGGAAGCACTCCAAGATTTGGATTGGGTGATGGCGATGCAAGAAAAGCTCAACAACTTCACGAGGAATGAGGTATGGCATTTGGTTCCACGTCCTAATCAAAATGTTGTAGGAACCAAGTGGGTCTTCCGCAACAAGCAAGACGAGCATGGTGTGGTGACAAGGAACAAAGCCCGACTTATGGCCAAGGGATATTCACAAGTCGAAGGTTTGGATTTCGGTGAAACCTATGCACCCGTAGCTAGGCTTGAGTCAATTCGCATTTTACTTGCCTATGCTACTTACCATGGCTTCAAGCTTTATCAAATGGACGTGAAAAGTGCCTTCCTCAATCGACCAATCAAGGAAGAGTTCTATGTTGAGCAACCTCCCGGCTTTGAAGACAATGAGTATCCTAAACATGTCTATAGGCTCTCTAAGGCGCTTTATAGGCTCAAGCAAGCCCCAAGAGCATGGTATGAATGCCTAAGAGATTTCCTTATTGCTAATGGCTTCAAAGTCGGAAAGGCCGATCCTACTTTATTTACTAAAACTCTTGCAAATGATTTGTTTGTATGCCAAATTTATGTTGATGATATTATATTTGGGTCTACTAACGAATCTACATGTGAGGAATTTAGTAGGATCATGACACAGAAATTCGAGATGTCAATGATGGGGGAGTTGAAGTATTTTCTAGGATTCCAAGTCAAGCAACTCCAAGAGGGCACTTTCATTAGCCAAACCAAGTACACTCAAGATATACTCAACAAGTTTGGGATGAAAGACGCCAAACCCATCAAGACACCCATGGGAACAAATGGGCATCTCGACCTCGACACGAGAGGTAAATCCGTAGATCAAAAGGTATACCGGTCGATGATAGGTTCTTTACTATATTTATGTGCTTCACGACCGAATATTATGCTTTCCGTATGCATGTGTGCAAGATTCCAAGCCGATCCTAAGGAAGCTCACCTTAGGGCCGTAAAACGAATCTTGAGATATTTAGTTTATACTCCTAAGTTTGGCCTTTGGTACCCCAGGGGATCCACATTTGATTTAATTGGTTATTCCGATGCCGATTGGGCAGGGTGCAAAATTAATAGAAAGAGCACATCAAGGACTTGCCAGTTCTTGGGAAGATCCTTGGTGTCTTGGACTTCAAAGAAGCAAAATTCTGTGGCTCTTTCAACCGCCGAAGCCGAGTATATTGTCGCAGGCCATTGTTGCGCGCAATTGCTTTGGATGAGGCAAACCCTTAGGGACTATGGTTACAAATTAACCAAAGTTCCTCTTCTATGTGATAATGAGAGTGCAATCCGCATGGCGGATAATCCCGTTGAGCATAGCCGCACTAAACACATAGCCATTCGGTATCATTTTCTAAGGGATCACCAACAAAAGGGGGATATCGAGATTGCATATGTTAGCACCAAAGAACAATTAGCCGATATCTTTACCAAGCCTTTGGATAAACAAACTTTTACCAAACTTAGGCATGAGCTAAATATTCTTGATTCTAGGAACTTTTATTGATGTTTTGCACACATAGCTCATTATTATACCTTTGATCATCTCTTTCATGTGCTATGACTAATGTGTTCTTTCAAGTCCATTTCATGATAAGTCATAGATTGAAAGGGAAAAGGAGTCTTCGGCGAAGACAAGGCTTCAACTCCGCTCCATCGAATCATTCATCCTTCGCCGTCGCTCCGCACTCACTCTCCAACTTTGGCATAATCTTCACTCATTTACTTCCATCCAAAGGGGGAGAGAGTAGTTTCAAAGGGCTTATATTTCACTCAAGCATCCGTTTTTGGCGATTCATGCCAAAGGGGGAGAGAGTATTAGCCCAAAGCAAAAGGACCGCACCACCACCAATTTAAAAAATATAGTCTTTTATTTGGTATGGAGCCAATTAATTGGTGAAGTTTTTTTCAATTGGTATCTTATTTTGATACAATTTCAAATTCGTATACCCTCTTCAAAATTAATATCTAAAATCCTCTTGAACACTAAGAGGAGGATTTCATTAAGGGAGAGTTTTGTTTAGTCAAAGGAAAAGCATTTGAATCAGGGGGAGAAAATTTCAAAACTTGAAAATGCTTCTCAAAAATCTTACTCATTTGCCTTTGACTATTTGCAAAAGAACTTTGAAAAGAATTTCCAAAACATTTTGCAAAACAAAACATGTGGTGCAAGCGTGGTCCAAAATGTTAATAAGAAGAAAAGATATCCATGCGCATCTAGTAGTAATATTTATTGGTTTCATTCCAAGCAACCTTTGCACTTACTTTATGCAAACTAGTTCAATTCTGCACTTCCATATTTGCTTTGGTTTGTGTTGGCATCAACACCAAAAAGGAGGAGATTGAAAGGGAAATAGGCTTACACCTTTTCCTAATTGATTTTGGTGGTTGAATTGCCCAACACAAATAATTGGACTAACTAGTTTGCTTTAGTCTATAAGTTCTACAGGTGCCAAAGGTTCACAACAAGCCAATAAAAAGACCAAAGATGGGTTCAAATAAAGAGAGCTGAAGACAACCCAAAGGCACCCTGGTCTGGCGCACCGGACTGTCCGGTGCACCAGGTAACTCGAAGCTAAACTCGCTACCTTCGGGAAAATGGAGGCCGCTCCGCTATAATTCACCGGACCGTCCGGTGTGCCAGCGGAGAAAACGGCTACTTCGCGCGCAACGATCGACTGCAACGCATTAAATGCGCGCCAGCGCGTGCAGAGGTTAGAGCACGCGCAGCAGGCGCACCGGACAGTCTACAGGACTTGTCCAGTGCGGCACTGGACAGCTCAGAGGTCCCACAAGTCAGAGCTCCAACGGTCGAACCCCAATGGCTGGCTGACGTGGCTGGCGCACCCAACGGCCACATTTTGGTGGTTGGGGCTATAAATACCCCAACCAGCCCCCATTCAATTGCATCCAAGTTTCCAACATTCTACACATTACAAGAGCTATAGCATTCAATACAAGACACACCAAATAGATCAAATCCTCTCCCAAGTCTCTAGTTCAATTCCAATCAATAGTAACTAGTGAGAGAGTGACTTGTGTTCATTTGAGCTCTTGCGCTTGGATTGCTTATTTTCTTTCTCATTCTTTCTTGTGAATCACTCAAATTGTAACCAAGGCAAGAGACACCAATTGTGTGGTGGTCCTTGCGGGGACTTAGTGTCCCGTGTGATTGAGAAGAGAAGCTCACTCGGTCTAAGTGACCGTTTGAGAGAGGGAAAGGGTTGAAAGAGACCCGGTTTTGTGACCACCTCAATGGGGAGTAGGTTTGCAAGAACCGAACCTCGGTAAAACAAATCCTTGTGTCTCATTCCTTATTTGCTTGCGATTTGTTTTTCAACCCCTCTCTCGGACTCGATTATATTTCTAACGCTAACCTGGCTTGTAGTTGTGATTAACTTTGTAAATTTCAGTTTCGCCCTATTCCCTATTCACCCCCCACTAGGCGACTTTCAATGGGCTACAACTGTCTTTTTATGGATACAGGTGTTACTGTCTTTAGAAGAAGTGATGATTCAGTAGCTTTAAAGAAAGTATTAGAGGGTCAGCTATACCTAGTTGATTTCAATAGAGCTGAACTCGATACTTGCTTAATCGCTATGACTAACATGGGTTGGCTCTGGCATCGCCGACTAGCCCATGTTGGGATGAAGAATCTTCACAAGCTTCTAAAGGGAGAGCATATTTTGGGACTAACAAATGTGCATTTTGAGAAAGACAGGATCTGTAGCGCATGTCAAGCAGGGAAGCAAGTTGGCGCTCATCATCCACATAAGAACATCTTGACGACTGACAGGCCGCTTGAACTCCTTCACATGGACCTATTCGGCCCAATCGCTTACATAAGCATCGGCGGGAGTAAGTACTGTCTTGTTATTGTGGATGACTTTTCTCGCTTCACTTGAGTATTCTTTTTACAGGAAAAATCTCAAACCCAAGAGACCTTAAAGGGATTCTTGAGACGGGCTCAAAATGAGTTCGGCTTGAGGATCAAGAAAATTAGAAGCGATAATGGGACGGAGTTCAAGAATTCACAAATTGAAGGCTTCCTTGAGGAGGAGGGCATCAAGCATGAGTTCTCTTCTCGCTACACACCACAACAAAATGGTGTAGTGGAGAGGAAGAATAGAACTCTATTGGACATGGCAAGAACCATGCTTGATGAGTACAAGACTTTGGATCGGTTTTGGACCGAGGCGGTCAGCACCGCTTGCTACGCCATCAACCGGTTGTATCTACACCGAATCCTCAAGAAGACATCTTACGAACTCCTCACCGGTAAAAAGCCTAATGTTTCATATTTTAGAGTCTTTGGTAGCAAATGTTTTATACTTGTTAAAAGAGGTAGAAAGTCCAAATTTGCTCCTAAGGCTGTAGAAGGCTTTTTACTAGGATATGATTCAAACACAAGGGCATATAGAGTCTTCAACAAGTCCACTGGACTAGTTGAAGTTTCTTGTGACATTGTGTTTGATGAGACTAACGGCTCTCAAGTAGAGCAAGTTGATCTTGATGAATTAGATGATGAAGAGGCTCCGTGTGTCGCGCTAAGGAACATGTCCATTGGGGATGTGTGTCCTAAAGAATCCGAAGAGCCCATTCAAGCACAAGATCAACCATCCTCCTCCATGCAAGCATCTCCACCAACTCAAGGTGAGGATGAGGCTCAAGATGATGAAGAAGAAGATCAAGAAGATGAGCCACCTCAAGACGACGACAATGATCAAGGAGGAGATGCAAATGATCAAGACAAGGAGGAGGAGCAAGTATTCCCGTCAGCCGACGGGGATTAATTATTCCCATCAGCCGCCGACGGGAATAACCGTATCCCCGACATCTAACGCCCGTCGGCTAACAACCGACGAGAATAAGCCTTAAACCGATGGGAATTACTTATTTCCGTCGGTTTAAGGCTTATTCCCGTCGGTTGTCGGCCAACTGGAATTAATTGATTTCTTGTAGTGTTTATCAAATGGACGTGAAGAGTGCCTTCCTCAGTTGACCAATCAAGGAAGAGGTCTATGTTGAGCAACCTCTCGGCTTTGAAGACAGTGAGTATCCTAACCATGTTTATAGACTCTCTAAGGCGCTTTATGGGCTCAAGCAAGCCCCAAGAGCATGGTATGAATGCCTAAGAGATTTTCTTATTGCTAATGGATTCAAAGTCGGAAAAGTCGATCCTACACTCTTTACTAAAACACTTGCAAATGATTTGTTTGTATGCCAAATTTATGTTGATGATATCATATTTGGGTCTACTAACGAATCTACATGTGAAGAGTTTAGTAGGATCATGACACAAAAATTCGAGATGTCTATGATGGGGGAGTTGAAGTATTTCTTAGGATTTCAAGTGAAGCAACTCCAAGAGGGCACCTTCATTAGCCAAACGAAGTACATTCAAGACATTCTAACCAAGTTTGGGATGAAGGACGCCAAGCCCATCAAGACACCCATGGGAACTAATGGGCTTCTTGACCTCGACACGGGAGGTAAATCCGTAGATCAAAAGGTATACCGGTCGATGATAGGTTCCTTACTCTATTTATGTGCTTCACGACCGGATATTATGTTTTCCATATGCATGTGTGCAAGATTCCAAGCCGATCCTAAGGAAGCTCACCTTAGGGCCGTAAAACGAATCTTGAGATATTTAGTTTATACTCCTAAGTTTGGCCTTTGGTACCCCAGGGGATCCACATTTGATTTAATTGGTTATTCCGATGCTGATTGGGCAGGGTGTAAAATTAATAGAAAGAGCACATCGGGGACTTGCCAGTTCTTGGGAAGATCTCTGGTGTCTTGGGCTTCAAAGAAGCAAAATTCTGTGGCTCTTTCAACCGCCGAAGCCGAGTATATTGCCGCAGGTCATTGTTGCGCGCAATTGCTTTGGATGAGGCAAACCCTTAGGGACTATGGTTACAAATTAACCAAAGTTCCTCTTCTATGTGATAATGAGAGTGCAATCCGCATGGTGGATAATCCCGTTGAGCATAGCCGCACTAAACACATAGCCATTCGGTATCATTTTCTAAGGGATCACCAACAAAAGGGGGATATCGAGATTGCATATGTTAGCACCAAAGAACAATTAGCTGATATCTTTACCAAGCCATTGGATGAACAAACCTTTACCAAACTTAGGCATGAACTAAATATTCTTGATTCTAGAAATTTTTATTGATGTTTTGCACACATAGCTTCTATATATACCTTTGATCATCTCTTTCATGTGCTATGACTAATGTGTTCTTTCAAGTCCATTTCATACTAAGTCATAGATTGAAAGGGAAAAGGAGTCTTCGGCAAAGATAAGGCTTCCACTCTGCTCCATCGAATCATTCATCCTCCGCCGTCGCTCCGCACTAACTCTCCAACTTTGGTATAATCTTCACTCCTTTACTTCCGTCCAAAGGGGGAGAGAGTAGTTTAAAAGGGCTTATATTTCACTTAAATATCCGTTTTTGGCGATTCATGCCTAAGGGGGAGAGAGTATTAGCCCAAAGCAAAAGGACCGCACCACCACCAATTTCAAAATGTAGTCTATTAATTGGTATTAAAAGAAGTTTTTCAATTGGTATATTATTCTGATATAATTTCAAATTGGTATACCCTCTTCAAAATTAATATCTAAAACCCTCTTGAACACTAAGAGGAGGATTTCATTCAGGGGGAGTTTTGTTTAGTCAAAGGAAAAGCATTTGAAACAGGGGGAGAAAATTTCAAAACTTGAAAATGCTTCTCAAAATCTTATTCATTTACCTTTGACTATTTGCAAAAGAACTTTGAAAAGAATTTCCAAAACATTTTGCAAAACAAAACATGTGGTGCAAGCGTGGTCCAAAATGTTAATAAGAAGAAAAGCCATCCATGCGCATCTAGTAAGTAATATTTATTGGTTTCATTCCAAGCAACCTTTGCACTTACATTATGCAAACTAGTTCAATTCTGCACTTCCATATTTTCTTTGGTTTGTGTTGGCATCAATCACCAAAAAGGGGGAGATTGAAAGGGAAATAGGCTTACACCTTTTCCTAATTGATTTTGGTGGTTGAATTGCCCAACACAAATAATTGGACTAACTAGTTTGCTCTAGATTATAAGTTGTACAGGTGCCAAAGGTTCACAATAGACCAATAAAATAACCAAGAAAGGGTTCAAACAAAGGGAGCCAAAGACAACCGAAGCGTGCCCTAGTCTGGCGCACCAGACTGTCTAGTGTGCCACCGGAAGTGTCCGGTGTACCAGGGAACTCAGCTCCAAACTCGTCACCTTCGGGAAAATCAGAGGGCGCTCCGCTATAATTCACCGTACTGTCTGGTGAGGCACCGGACAGTGTCCGGTGGCGCACCGGACTGTCCGGTGTGCCAGCGGAGCAACGGCTACTTCAGCGCCAACGGTCGACTGCAACCGCATTCAATGCGCTACAGTGCGAGCCAGAGTCAAAGCAGCGTCAGAAGGCGCACCGGACAGTCTACAGTACTTGTCTGGTGCATCACCGGATAGCCAGAAGACCCCACCTGTCAGAGCTCCAACGGTCGAACCCTAACGGCCGGGTGACGTGGCTGGCGCACCGGACAGTGTCCGGTGGCGCACCGGACTGTCCGGTGCGCCCGTCGACAGCAGCCTCCACCAAACAGCTAGTTTGGTGGTTGGGGCTATAAATACCCCAACCACCCCACCATTCATTGCATCCAAGTTTTCCACCTTCCAACACATTACAAGAGCTATAGCATTCAATTCTAGACACAACCAAAGAGATCAAATCCTCTCCCAAGTCCGGAATCACTCCAAATCAAATAGTGACTAGAGAGAGTGACATTTGTGTTCATTTGAGCTCTTGCGCTTGGATTGCTTCTTTTATTTCTCATTCTTTCTTGTGAACATCTCAATTGTAACCGAGGCAAGAGACACCAATTGTGTGGTGGTCCTTGCGGGGACTTAGTGTCCCGTGTGATTAAGAAGAGAAGCTCACTCGATCTAAGTGACCGTTTGAGAGAGGGAAAGGGTTGAAAGAGACCCGGTCTTTGTGACCACCTCAACGGGGAGTAGGTTTGCAAGAACCGAACCTCGGTAAAACAAATCCTTGTGTCTCACTCTTTATTTGCTTGTGATTTGTTTTTCACCCTCTCTCTCGGACTCGCTTATATTTCTAATGCTAACCCGGCTTGTAGTTGTGCTTAAGTTTATAAATTTTAGATTCGCCCTATTCACCCCCCCTCTAGGCGACTTTCACTATCCAAGAGTTCATCCTTCTCATGAATGGCTCCTATCAATTCATTCAATTTTTCTTTTTGTTGCATGTTTAAGTTGGCAAAGAGAGCAAGCAAATTATCTTCGTCATCACTTGAGCTACCCTCATCATTAGATGTTGTATATTTAGTGGAGGCTCTATATTATACCTTATTCTTGTCGTCCTTTGCCATGAGGCACTTGTGGACGACGTTGGGGAAGAGGAGGCCCTTGTTGACGGCGATGTTGGCGGTGTCCTCGTCGGAGGAGGAGTAGGTGGAGCTCTCGTCGGAGTTCCACTCCCGGCATACATGGGCATCGCCGCCCTTCTTCTTGTAATATCTCTTCTTTTCCTTCCTCTTTCCCTTCTTATCGTCGCCCCTGTCACTATCACTAAATGAAATGACCAGGCTTACCACACTTGTAGCAAACTTTCTTGGAGCGGGGCTTGTAATCCTTCCCCCTCCTTTGCTTGAGCATTTGGCGGAAGCTCTTGATGATGAGCGCCATCTCCTCATTGTCAAGCTTGGAGGCGTCAATGGGGAGCCTTGATGTAGACTCTTCTTTCTTTTCCTCTGTTGCTTTGAAGGCAACGGGTTGCACCTCGAGTATGGAGGTGACACCTCACTCGATGATTTGTTTAGAGCCTTTGATCATCTATTTAAAGCTCACAAACTTTCCTATAACCTCCTCGGGAGACATTAGCTTGTATCTAGGATCACCACGAATTAATTGAACTTGTGTAGGATTAAGAAAAACTAGTGATCTTAGAATAACCTTGACCATTTCATGGTCATCCCATTTTGTGCTCTCGAGGTTGCGCACTTGATTCACCAAGGTCTTTAGCCGGTTGTACATGGCTTGTGGATCCTCTCCTTGGTTGAGGACGAACCGACCAAGCTCCCCCTCAATCGTTTCCCGCTTGGTGATCTTTGTCACCTTATCTCCTTCGTGCGCGGTCTTGAGCACGTCCCAAATCTCTTTGGCACTTTTCAACCCTTGCACCTTATTATACTCCTCTCGACTTAGAGAGGCGAGGAGTATAGTAGTGGCTTGGGAGTTGAAGTGCCAGGATTTGGGCGACTTCATCCGAGTCATAGCCTTCGTCCCCCAGCGATGGTACCTGCGCTCCAAACTCGATAATGTCCCAAATACTAGCGTGGAGTGAGGTTAGGTGATGCCTCATTTTATCACTCCGCATGTTATAATCTTCACCCTAAAAAACGGGTGGTTTGCCTAGTGGGACAGAAAGTAAAGGAGTGCGTCTAGAAATATGGGGATAACGAAGTGGCATCTTACTATACTTCTTGCGCTCATGGCGCTTAAAAGTGACGGACGACGCGTCGGAGCTGGAGGTAGATGGCGACGAAGAATCGGTCTCGTAGTAGACCACCTTCTTCATCTTCTTTTTCTTGTCGCCGCTCCGATGCCACTTGGCGTGTGAAGGGGATCCCTTCACCTTGTTGCCGGACTCTCCCGATGGAGTCTTCCCTTGGCTTGTGGCGGGCTTCTCGCCGGTCACGACCTCCTTCTTGGCGTGATCTCCCGACATCACTTCGAGCGGTTAAGCTCTAATGAAGTACCGGGCTCTGATACCAATTCAAAGTCGCCTAGAGGGGGGTGAATAGGCGGAATCTAAAAATTATAAACTTAAGCACACACTACAAGCCGGGGTTAGCGTTAGAATAAAAATCAAGTCCGAAAGAGAGGGCGAAAAACAAATCACAAGGAAATGAGGCAGATGACACAGTGATTTGTTTTACCGAGGTTTGGTTCTTGTAAACCTACTCCCTATTGAGGTGGTCACAAAGACTGGGTCTCTTTCAACCCTTTCCCTCTCTCAAACGGTCACCTAGACCGAGTGAGCTTTTCTCCTTAATCAAACGGGTCACTTAGACCCCTACAAGGACCACCACAACTTGGTGTCTCTTGCTTTGATTACAAGTGTCTTGAGAACAAGAAAGAGGAAGAAGAAAAGCGATCCAAGCGCAAGAGCTCAAAGAACACGAGCAAAACTCTCTCTAGTCACTAATTGCTTTGAGTGGAATTAGGACTTGGAGAGGCTTTGATTCAATCTATTTGTGTCTTGTATTGAATGCACTAGCTCTTGTATTGAGTGAGATGTCTGAAAAACCTGGATACCTTGAATGGTGGTGGTTGGGGGGTATTTAGCCCCACCCACCAAAATGGCCGTTGGGGAGGCTGTCTGTCGATGGGCGCACCGGACAGTCCGGTGCGCCAGCCACGTCACCCAACTGTTAGGGTTCGACCTGTTAGAGCTCTGACAGCTTGGGCCACCGGACAGTCCGGTGGTGCACCGAACAGTCACTGTTCACTGTCCGGTGTGCCTTTTGGCGCCTGCTCTGACTCTGCGCGAACTGTCCGCGCACTGTAGCGCTTTTGAGATTTTCGTTGGAGTCGACCGTTGCGATGTAGCCGTTGCTCTGCTGGCACACCGGACAGTCCTGGTGCCACACCGGACAGTCCGGTGAATTATAGCGGAGTGGCATTTTCAGAAACCCGAAGGTGGCAAGTTTGAGTTGATCCACCCTGGTGCACCGGACACAGTCCGGTGCGCCATACAATGGCAACCTTCGGTTTCTTATGCTCCTTTCTTTTTTTGAACCCTAACTTGTTCTTTTTATTGGTTTGTGTTGAACCTATGGCACCTGTGGAACATATAATCTAGAGCAAACTAGTTAGTCCAATTGTTTGTGTTGGGCAATTCAACCACCAAAAATATTTAGGAAAAGGTTTGACCTTATTTCCCTTTCACCTTGTCTTGTTGTGTCGTGCAAGCGGTCTACGCACACAGGCATAGTCCCGATTGGTCATGAGTGTGTTGCAGCCCGAGGGGCTCGTAGGGGGAGGCGGACCAGCGCCTCTACAGTGGATCGGTGCCAGACGTAGTTAATGCAGCCAGTCACTTACAATATGTCAGTCTAAGACCAGATGAGGGATCCACTCGATTGATTTCCCTTCGGATCATCCGAACCCCTTTCTAGTTCTGCCATGCCCGACCCCGGGCTTGGTGTCGCGGGGTTCGTGGGTATCCTCCCATGGGAACAGTGATTCCCCTATCAAATGTGCCATGAACTCAACTCCTTCAAAGGGAGAACACCCATCTAGACTAGGTGGATTAGATCAGATTCGGAAACAGCAGAGGCATAGTTACCAGAGAAGGGGAGTTGACTGTTGGGATCGATAGGGGGGATGATTGCCGCCGCATCCCTGCCTTTTCTTCCAGGGCGCCATGAGACCTCCGTAAGCACGAAATCAAGCGTAGAGTCACCGAGGCACAGGAATTTCAAAGAGAAAAGATGCGGAGAAAAAGTTGTGCTAGGGTTTTCTATTAGAAACCATCGAACAACAGGCATGTGTATATAAGTACCCCCAACCTATCACCGCATCAGTGCAAGGGAATCGATTTTCTAGAATAAAAAGGGAGGAGATAAGTTAGACAAGTTAAGTCAGCTAGGCGGAGTCAGGCAAAATGCTCATTTACGGCATATAAGTCACACGGCAAGAGTCAGACAGCAAGGCTAGAGCACAAGGGTATAGGAAACCAAAGGAAGTACAGACGAATAGCGGATTGTTTGGTGCCAAGCTCGGAGGGGAACAACCACCGGAAGATTGGCACACAATATTTGACTTAGATAGAGTTAGATAGACCTCTCGCTTGTAAAGGGATATATCTCTGGTCGCCTATATAAGGCTGGGTTCCCCTACAAAATGATATTATCTCATCATCCCTCTCATTGTAACCTCGCTACTATTGGATTGATTGAAGAATTCACTCACCACCATCCATTACTCATTTGTATCTCGAACACCATCAGCAAACTCAATATTCAGCACCAATAGGACATATGGTATTACGCATTGTTGAGCACCAAAAGTGGCGGACAGGTCCGGCCCTAGGGCCCGGACGGTCCGTGGCCCCGTGATCAGATTAGCTCGGGCGATTATCCTTCTCTCGTGTGTGGTTATCCATCTAATCACGTGGGGTTTGTTAGTTATCGCTTAGGAACGGGTCCAGACCTCCCCCTATATATATGAAGGGGTACGTCCGATTGAAAACTCCCAAACACATCCCAATCGAACCTATCTACTTTATTTACCTTCTCTGCTCTAGGAGTAGATGTAGCGTGGTTCTAGTTGTAACCTTCCGCATATCCATCTCCACCCCTATTCGACTCTACGTCGTTTAGATCCATCTTGGGTGGCCTGCCGACCCCAAGACGACACTAGGATCTTACCCCTCCCGAGGGCAAGATCTAGTTGTCCACTCAAGGCATCTTCCTCGAATTGATCTCTTAATTCCTAGGCGACTCCACGTCGTCTGGGGACGCTCCGGGTGACCTGTCGACTCAGGGCGCCCTAAGATCTCTTCCCCCATGGGCGAGATCTAGATTCTAGCGAGGAGGAGGAAGACGACTCTGCGCCATCGCGGACCGTTCGATCCTATGCGCGGACCGTCCGGTGCGACGTAGAGAAGGTATCGCTTTTACGCCCAGGTCGTGGACCGTCCATGCCACTGAGAGGGCTACTGCCAGACGGTACACCTCTAGTGATTGGCGCTGCCCAGAGCGGCGCCAATACGCATTCAGGTGGCCCGAACCTATATAACCATTTTGTGTGCCGACATGCTTCCGCACATAACATTGAGTCGTGGTCAACAATGTCGTCATGTCCAAAAACATCACGTGGGGTACTCAACGATGTGCAGTCGGGTCACAAACCCCGACACACAACCAAAACACACTACCAAAAGTGTCCTCATTCGACATTTGATCAGAGCTACAGATGATTCTTCAATTAAATTCGATTTCTAATTTGATATACCGTATGTCCCGTATCTAGACGCTGCTATATAAAAACGTACTATAGAAGTTGGGTTCCTCCAATCCAATCCGAGTATGTGACGCTCCTCACTGTCCTTGTCACTCTCACTGGCTCACCGTCACTTCACCGCACAGATCGCACCGTACACACAAAATGCGAAGGCCGCCCAAGCCCAAGCGAGTGGCGGCGGCGGCCAAGCTTCCCCTCCCCCTCACCGCCACCTTCCTCTCCCTCGTCCTCCTGCCGCTCGGCTTCGTCGCCACCCACAGGGCATTCTCCGGCGTCGTCTCCGCGGCCTCGACGCCCGCCGCCAAGCGTGTTCTTCTCGAGGACGACGGCCGTGCCAGTGCCAGTGCCAGTGCCAGTGCCAATGCCGGCGCCGAGCACGCGGCCGCCGTGGAGCGGCACTGCGCGGGCACGCTGCACCGCGACGTGTGCGTGTCGACGCTGGGCAGCATCCCGGACCTGGCGCGGAAGCCGGCCCGCGAGGTGATCTCGGCCGTGGTGGCGCGCGCGGCGTCGGCGGTGCGCGCGTCGGCGTCCAACTGCTCCGCGTACCTCCGGCGGCCCGCGGGGGCGCTGCGGGTGCGCGACCGCCTGGCGCTGGCCGACTGCGTGGAGCTGCTGGGGCACACGCTGGCGCAGCTGGGCACGGCGGAGGCGGAGCTGTCGGCGGGGAACTTGACCGCGGCGGAGGCGGAGGCGGAGGTGGAGTCCGAGTCCTTGGCGGCGGTCCAGACCGTGCTGTCGGCCGCCCTGACCAACCAGTACACGTGCCTGGACGGCTTCGCGGGGCCGTCGGCGTCGGAGGACGGCCGCGTCCGGCCCTACATCCAGGGCCGCATGTACCACGTGGCCCACCTCGTGTCCAACTCCCTGGCGATGCTGCGGCGTCTCCCGCAGCGCCGGCGGCGCCAGGGCAGAGGGGCGATGGAGCTGGAGGGGTACGGGCGCGTGCGGCGCGGGTTCCCGTCGTGGGTGTCGGGGGCGGACCGGAGGCGGCTGCTGCAGCAGCAGGTGGTCCCGGGGCCGGACCTGGTGGTGGCCAAGGACGGGAGCGGCAACTTCACGACGGTGGGGGGAGGCGGTGGCGGCGGCCCCCAACAACAGCGAGACGCGGTTCGTGATCTACATCAAGGCGGGCGGCTACTTCGAGAACGTGGAGGTCGGGAGCGAGAAGACGAACCTGATGTTCGTCGGCGACGGCATGTGGAGGACGGTGATCAAGGCCAGCCGGAACGTGGTCGACAACTCGACCACCTTCCGCTCCGCCACGCTAGGTCAGTGATACATACACTCTCCACGTCAGCGCCTAAAACGTCGTCGCATGCATTGCGAAGATGGCAAATACTAGTACCGATCGCGCAGCGCAGCGGTAGATCATCGTGATCCTTTCTAATGGTAATGGGCCACCCGGCGGCGCGGTCGTTACGAGCTCGATCGTGCCCGGAGGCGAAGAGGAACGCTGGCTGTGTGACTCCGTCCGGCCTAGTAGTACTATGTTAAAAAGGTTTCTGCAGTGCTGCATTTGCCTTTGCACTGCTGCCGCCGACGCTATGCAGATAGAGTAGAGGGTCAAAGCAAAACTCGCTCGTAAAAGTTAAAACTCATCCCCTGTCCCCCTGATACCAGCTCCCTCCATATGCTAGTATGTAGCTTTAAGGAAAAAAAAACAATAATAATAATGTGGCAAATGCAATGGGTCATGGGTGTTGGCAAATAAATACGCCATCTGCTGGGTAGTACTCTAGCTGTATTGATTGAAGCAGGCGGTCCGCGCTGCACTCGAGAACTGGAGGAGGAGCACTTGTCCTTTGGCATGCATGCGTTTGGAGCTATGCAGCACGGGAATGAATGGCTTTGGGTTAATGGATTGGAGGAGGAGCCAAGCAAGCGCGTGGCGTGGGCCTGGCTGGCTCTATGCTGCCGTGCCGGCCACTGCCAAATCGAGGGAACGGGAGCGCGTGCGTTGCAAAGTTGATCTCGGTCTGTGTCGTGGTAGCTAGCGCTAGCGCTAGCAGGTAGTCAGGCAGACACACACAGCCACTGCCAGCGAGATAGCTCTCCTGGTTGTCAGCTGTGGTTGGCACGCCACTTTCGCCTCTTGATGGTGCGTGTCGTGTCGGTGGAACACGTACAGTACGAACCCCGCAATGATGGCGCGTCGCATGGCCGGTACGTGCCCGCTCACATGCCACTTATATATGTACGCACACGTACACCCGTTGCCAGCGATACGTCGTACGTACGTAGCTCGATGCTTCTTTCGACGACTTTCTAATAATTTGTTACTCTGCCATCCATATATATCACCATTATACGATGCCACGTACAGTACATTGCAGTTGCAATAATAATGGTGCGGAGGCTCTAGGCTAGCTAAACAGTTGACTGACAGATCTCGTCGCATGGCCAAACAATTTTTTAAAAAAAAAAATCTGGCAGCGGTTGTCGGCACGGGGTTCCTGGCGCGCGACCTGACGGTGGAGAACTCGGCGGGGCCGAGC